>JACAXG010000032.1:1303856-2006578 GCA_018881555.1 Amblyornis subalaris | reverse complement strand
GATGTCACAGTGTATCCGTGCTCTGGAGTCAGCCGGTGGAGGCGTCGCAGTGTAGCAGTGTTCCCGGAGCAAACCCGGCACTCGCTGCAGACACGACCGCCCTCACCGAACGCAGAGTGGCGAGTGAGGCAAGCCCCGGTCTCCACCCACCTCTCCCCTAAGTCTCTGGTAGTCCTCCCGAGATGTTTCAGCCTCTAAGGAAACATCCCCCTTCAGTATTTCCAAGTCTCTGTTTTCTTTAATCGAGGGAATTGTCCTGGCTTCTGGGCTGGGCAAGTGGTCCCTTTTGTCCTTAAGTACCGTCCATTCTGCATCATTACCGTGGAATGCAGCTGAACAGATAACTCCCTTTTGTTAAGTATCGCCCATCAATTCCCGGCCAGCCCCTCCCCAACTACACAGCCTCCCTGGTACCCGGGGGCGGGGGGGGGGGGGGGGGGGGGGGGAGAAAGGAAACAATTTTTTTAATTACCTTTTTTTTTTTTTCCTAACCCATAACACCTGGTCCCTAGTATAGCCTAAGGGGACTTTGCCACTCTGAGTGTCACGATGTCTAAACCACCTCTTCATCTGAGCCCTAGGCATTTGTTCAGATTTCTATGAAGAAATGTTTAACCCCACATACACATACCTGCACAAGATTCTATATTTCTTGTGGCAGTGTAACAAAACTACAAGAAATGTACCATAAATCCCTATTGTGCTTTGCTTCATAGGAAACATGCAATTAATTCTTCTGGGGAAAAAAAGGGGGTGGGAGGAACTTGTCGAATTTGCTTTCTTGCTGCCTCTCATTTTTGTTGGGTTCAATACAGTCAAATAGATTTTATAACAGCTAGAAATCTCTTCATCCCTTTCTGTTGTGCACATTCATGATGCAGAATGGTGGGGAGGTTCCTTTACACTCTGCAACTGAAACTACATGAAAAGGTCAAGCCACATATAACAATACATCAGGAAGACATGAGAGTGGCTGGTAAAAATTTAAAAACCACATATGCAAAAATCTTTTATGGAATATGCACAGATATTCACTTTGGCAGTGGACACACTCTTTCATACCTTGGATTTTCCTCAGCTGATCCTCATCCTTTCAGCAGAATCAGTAGTTCAGCAATGACATTTGTAGAGTTCCAAAGGAGAGTAAGTATCTATTCAATGCCATCAAAGGAACTGATAAAGAATAGGGAACTTCAGGACATTTTAAAAAATGGTTATACTTGCTTTTTCCTTATCTGTTTTTTTTTTTTCTAATTAAGATTTTATTGAGTTTTCCATAATGGAAGACTATAACCAATCAGCAAAAGTATTATCATATGAATTTTAGCTTAGTAATTTACTTGAGCCAATTCATTTCTTTTTCTAACAGGCCAAGAAGCTGTAACTTCAGGTGCAGTCAATCACATCTTTGGGAACATTAAGCAGAGGAAGCAAGAAATGAGAAGCACCAGAATAAATTAGATAAAAATCCTAAACAAAGACTGAAAAGAAAGCTAAATTCAGTTTACCAGCAAAATCTGATGTGCTATGTACATGAAAATTTGAAACTTTAGAAGAATTCATGAGTCAGCCATTCGGGGAATCATATCAGAAAGCTAATGAGTTTATTCTCACATGAGACCCCATGAAAAAGAAATTGGTCTGTGAAAGCAATTCCAGAAAGCCAAACATACCTTAAAACATTTCCAGCCAACCCATCAGCTCTTCCCGGGAGGGATTAGGAGTGGCTGTTCCAGGGGTAAAGGCTGATTGGCATGCTGGTCAGGCAGCCCAACAGCAGAGAACACGCAGTGCCTGTGGTCGCTTTGCCGTCACAATATCTTCGCTCCAACACCCACAGAAAGCTCTGTGCAGAGTCCCACCCCAACACTGCAAAGGCTGTCCCAGCTCAGGCTGGTGCATTTCTGCACATTGGATGGTGTGACTTCATTCAAAGGAACCCGTTCTGCCACTCACAGCTGCTGTCACTGCCACTAAGATTTCGCATAGAAAAGTTTAGGAAAGGAGAAGTCTTTCCCAAGCCCAGCACAGGGACTGGGAGTTGTTGCTCTCTCTGTGTCCAGCTACACAAAATAGATCAGTCATCTCACTCCAAGTCCCAGCTTCTCTGAGTGGGAATTATCTGACCAAATGTCTGAGCTCATCCCATTCTTACCCGGGAATATGATGCATTTCAGCACTCCATGCTGGATGTCTCTTTCCATCTGAGACGAATTGTACCTTTGAGAGTGCTTATTTCTCTCTATCAGCTATAAAGAGATCTTAATGTAAATAATTCAGATGTATCTTTCAACACCAAACACTTGAACGTAGCTGAGAGGAATCCATGCTATATGCCCACAACACCAAGAAAAAGCACTACAATTAATGCCAGTTAGAGAGAGGGGGATTATCAGTCCTGACAAAGAGCCACTCTTAATTTGTCTCGTCTTCCTTAGGAAAAAGAGAGCTCTGTGAGGGAGTTTACAGTGGTTACCATCCAACATCAAGCCATGCTGGTAGGTTTCTTGCATAGAGTTTTCAATTTAACATCTTTCACAAGAAAATATTTTTTTATATATATGTGTGTGTGCACATATAAAAAATTAAATATAATAAAAAATTAATAATGAAAAATAAATGGAGGTATTCCTTGATCTAAATTTTAGAAACCTGCATTTGGGGAATATTTATTATTTTCTGGAATACATAAGAGTTTATATTTGACTGAAGATGAACAATAACAGAGCAAAATCAAGGTTTTAATTAATCACTGAGTGCTTGTCATTTTGACAACTAAAGAATCGGGAAGCTGCAAAGAACCAAAGTGAAACAACATCAATCATCTGGCTACAATAAATAATTTAATAAAAAAAATCACTGAGTAACTGCAAGGTCTAAGGAAGTAAAATAGAAAAGATGGAGAAGTAAAACAGGAGCATCAGACAAACTATGTACAGCTGACCCTATTTATATTAATATTACACAACAGTCGCAGTCTCCATCACATCTTTGGCTATGAGGAATAAAACACCATATTCATTTACCTCTGAGATGAACATCACAGCTTTTAGAAAGAAGAATATAACAGATTTGTAATGATGTTAATATATTATTTTATCATGTTTTCTATGAAGTTAATTACTCTCATCAGCAAACAAAGAAAAAGAAAAAACCAAATAATTTAGTTGCCATCATGCAGCATCACAGGCGGGTCCAGCACCCCGCTTGGTGCCCATCTTACAGAACCTGCAATCAACCAAAGCCAGCCACGGGGAGCACAGACAAAATGAAGAGTTAACAAGTGCCAAGCGATGAACACAGTGAGGAACAACTCTACATCACCAGCAGTGACTCACACTAGATCGTTTTCTGCAAACTTCACCTCAATGTTCAGTAGTGTCCAGAATGACAAACAGACTATTAAAAATTAGCAGCATAAGGCAGAGGATAAAATGGAAAACAGCATTATGCCATTGTGGAAGCCCACTGTGTGGCTAAGAAACCTTTCCATAAGCTATAATGGGGCAGTGTTAAAGGCCAGTGCTGGAGCAGCTGAGCCACTGGTCTGACACAGTGGAGCAGTTTTTGTGTTTTCACATTCTGTAAAATTTATTTGGATAGAATGTGGGCCTAAAGCAAGAGTAAAGTGTGAATGTTTTATTTCATATCTAAGGGCTTATAGGACACAATTGTGTCAGGATGAAAACTTGAATGAAAAAGCCACATAATGTCCTTTCCTTTTTAAAAAAAAATATACTCCCCCCCCCGCCTCTCGACAGAAGATGCTCCCATAATATAATTTCCTCTCTCCTTTCCTTAGGGATCAAACAGACTCAAACCTAACTATGTATATAAAAAGTCCCACCACTTTTCCAAAACAGCACATGACAAAGACGCTACCAACAACACTGAAACACTCCAGCAAGACTCCAGCAAGGCAGTGGAGAGGCAGGACCAAATTCCATTAAGTGGTTGTACAGAGTGCTGAGGAGATCCTGACACATTTTCCTCCATGAGGAGGTTTCACAGTAAAATGCTGAAATCATCCAAAGGTATGATGTGCTGCAAGCCTGCAGTCAGCCAGTGGCCTTCTCCACAAGAGCTCTTCTCCAGGAGTTCAAACGCTCAGCCACCAGTGAGCCTTCAGCAGGCTGCAACATCTGCTGCTCTCGATTTCTGCTCCAAGTCTGCAGCTGAACTGGCGGCTGCTCTGGCATGGCAGGTAGAAGGGGATGGCCATGAGGGAGGAGTCCTTCTACCCAAGCTGGTTCCTCCAGGGGTGGTATCAGCAGAGCCCTCATACCTGCAGAGAAATTGGTATTATGGACCTTCTCCATCTAATCCAGCTTATTCTTTTCATCTGGGATGTTTTCCCCCTTTGACCTGTGGTCCCTTTTCATACAAGCACAGTGTGGGATGTAACACACCTTCCAGTTTTACTGGGGGTTATTGGGAGACAGCTCATGAGGGCTCTGTGGTAAAGGGGGGTGCTGACCCAGAGTGGGGAGCAGAGCACCCCTGAATCTTGGTGAGGGATGGTATGGATTAGGAGAGAGCGAAGGAGCCATGGATGCCAGCACTGCAGCTGAGTGGCACAGAGCGAGCTGTCACTCCTGGCAGAGATCACAGGTAGGCACAATAAAATGCTGTTTTGAAAGATTTTCTTGGCTAATTGTTGTTTTGTTTCAGCTAATTACACCTCCTTAAATTGCAGGGTGCAGCACCCCTGCCTGCCCAGCCAGCAGCACTCAGGAATCCCTCTGTTTGACTGAGCTTGCTGCACACATTCACTCGTTTGGCCACCTGCTTGCACGTCAAGCCCTGTGGTCCATTAATCATTTCAACCACTCTTCACTCTACAAAATAACATAATAGACTCCTAAAAATGAGAGATGAAGAGGGCTAGCCGTACCATCCAATCGCTTCCCCTTCCCTGGGAATATTTCCCCAGTCTATTTTTCTTACCTATTTTTTGACGTCCCAAGTTTAGGCCAACAATTCTGCCAGTTCTTCCCCTCTGTTAACGATGGGATGACAGATAATGGATTTTGTTTCTGTAACCTCTCCACTTTCTTCAGGGGGACTTTTTGCAATAATCCCATCAGGATTTCTTTCAATCTTAAGTTCAAGGGTTGGCAGTGGGGAAGAGCAACTCATCTCATCCGTATTCTCATGCCACGTTAAGCACAAAATGCTTCAGCAGTTTAGTTTCCCCACACAGCCTTCAGCTGCCCTCTGTGCTGCATGGGAAGAACTAAGCCCTCAGGGTAAGGAGTTATTTCTTTTCCTTACCATGCTAACCCCAGGCTCTTCCAAAGCAAAGAGTCTGTTTTCACTGGTGCCCAAATATGACAAATTATGTGTAGATAATTTTCTGATATATCCATCTATCTCCCTAAGTGTGGTGAGGCTACCACAGGAAAATAGCAGGTGATGGACCGGAAAGAGATTGAGAGTTATGGCTATTTTTTACACACATCCCTATGAAACATACTATCTTAGAAGTTGGTAAGACAAAACTACAACCTCAGTTCCCCACCCCTTTTTTGTGTATTTATTGCTTGATTAATAAAATGATCATAACTTTCACATGGCATTGAGCACATTTACATACACAGAATATTATTAAAGAGTATGTTTTTCCCACCCTGCAGCATGCAAAAATCAGTAGCTTCTTAACAACCATTCCTATTCCAGGAAAAACCTAAGAAAAATACCTCTCTACACTAGTGCTAATAGTGAAACAGCATGCAATTTTTTAGACTGGTATTTTCAAATAGTTTATTGGGTTTAGGTACCTTATCCCTCTTGAGCCTCAGGAATAGCTGCATCTCACACCTCCCAGTAACCCCAAAGCAGCACACATTGAGCATTCCATTGCAGAAGCACACGTGCTTTGGCTTTCTCAAAGGGTGCTACAGAGCAGTTCCCATATCCTTCACCAGCTTCTCCCAACACCATGGTGCTGGTATATTCTGTTTTCACCATTTTTTTAATCAATGGGATAACCAAGATGAAGGTACGTAAGCAGGAAGCAGAGCCATGGCTGTTTGATCTTCCACACATAGGAATATCTTTGCAAAAATCTTGAGAAAAAAGGCAATATTGAACACTTACTTTAATAGCTGTACCACTTCATGTTCAAGCTTTTTACTGAATATACAAGAGAAAATATAGATAGTTTTTAGAGCAGTTGTGGGTCTACAGTTCCACAGCCTACCAGTATGGTTCACAAAGTAGGGCAGGATTTCTCATTCAAGACCAGTGACAGCACTTTATTAGGAAATCCTGGTTTCAGTTTCTTTCAGTCTTGCCCATCTGGAGTTGAACAAGGAGGCCACTGAAGTGATCAGAGGGCTGGAGCACCTCTCCTGTGGGGAAAGGCTGAGAGTTGGGGTTGATCAGCCTGGAGAACAGAAGGCTCCAAGAGACCTTATAGCACCTTTTAGTACCTAAAGGGGCTATAAAGGAACTGAGAGAGGGAGTTTTTACAAGGGCCTGTACTGACAGGACAAAGGGGAATTGCTTTATACTGAATGAGAGTATGTTTATATTGGATATTAGGAGGGAATTCTTTGCTGTGAGGATGGTGAGACACTGGCAAAGGTTGCCCATAGAAGGTGTGGATGTCCCATTCCTGGAAGTGTTCAAGGCCAGGCTGGATGGGGCTCTGAGCAACCTGGTCTAGTGGAAGGTGCCCCTGCCCATGACAGGGGGTTGGAACTGGATGAACTTTAAAGTCCCTTCCAACTCAAACCATTCTATGAGTTGCCTCTGCCTCACCGTTTACTCTAGATACAAGAAGTTTAAGTACAAGAAATATGTTTGATTTTCATAATTTTTAATTTTACCTTATGTCAAGTGGTCTGTGTAATGCTTTTTTTTAAAAGACATCTAATAAATATTTGAATAAATTGCATATTGTTATATTGTAGCATTTAATTTTTAATTATACAATGTAGATTGTTACCATTATTATAAAACTGCAGTATTATAAATTATAAAAGTTAAAATTAAGCATATGTCCTTAAAAATATCCTACTAAATATTTTTCCAGAAAAGGCTTTCAATACATCATCACCTGCTAGTCTAAGTGCATTTTAACATTTAAAGACCCCTTCAAAACCCGGATGACCGAGGAAACTGCATTTCGGATAAACATCCACTCTCAGCTTTCCTGCCTGGCATAAATCTTAATATCCCAGAAATGTCTTTCACTGTAAATGCATAAACAACAGACCACCACAAAAATGTAAGTAAGACAAAAGAGTCAAACTTGGATGCCTTAAGTTTAATATCAGCATCGACATTTAAGTAAATGGACCATAATACTCAGAGGTACTGAGTGCAGCTCCTACTGCCTGCTATCAGTGAAGAGAGAGGCAAGGACAGGAATCAAAGGGGAGAAAGAAAAGACAGGTATATGAGTTTTGCAGAGAGAGGTTGGATCTACGAACACAGTTATTACAGTATAGTAAATAAGACCCTACTGTGTGATTTTCTGTCTGTACAATCTAGTTGTCCTCTTAAAATGTGCTAAATATAGAGTAAATGTACCAGCAAAGAGAAAATGAATTGATAGGCAAATAAGCACAGCAGTAGCTTGCAAGGAATGTAAAAAATAAAACTCTTTAAGAGCTCTTGAAAACATATTGCTGTTTTTTTCTCACTCTGAAGCCTGTCTGCGAACCACTTGCTCAGCTCACAAAGGATCAGAAGGGAAGAAGTGCAAAGGGGATCGTGTAATTTTTGTCAGCCCAGAATCAGCATGAGTATTTCCTGAATTGTAACCAAGCAGAGGCCTGACTTCAGCCCAGTCTCACTGGCCTTCAGCCAGCTCCAGGCTGGATTTGCCGACTGCAACCCCAGGCACGCAGATGACTTTGTACCACATCACAGTATGAGGTGACCTGTGTGCAAACAAGACAAACCAGCAGGAGAAGGGCTACTGCAGCTCTGCAGGAGGGCCTGGCCAGCAGAGGCAAGGTGCTGACTTGATGTACATTGATTTATTTTTATTTATCTTACCACATTTACTGTGCTCACCCACCAAAGGAGATGCAGCTTTTATCAGTCAAAGAGCCTTTCCTCTCGCCTTGCAGAAGGATGTTGCAACAAGAACCTGGAGTGCTCATGTCACCTATTCTTTGTCAGCTCCTGTCAGTGCCTGGTGGGGAAAGGAGTTCAGGTGTCAAGTCACTCAGCCTCCCCAAAGTCTGGTAGGTCTTTGGGCTGAAGGAGTGCAAGGAAAACAGGAGTATTTGAGTTATTGGTGCTCAGATGCTGCTGGTGAGAAAGCAGAGCACTTATTTAAAAATTTTTGAAAATACCAAACCAAAAATTTGTTCTGTCTCATCCACAAAAACCCACATTCTTTTCAAACTGCAGAGAGTATGTAATAAAAATTCACGTTCACACCTCAGTTCTCAACTTCCTCCACATTTGGATTCAGGCTTTCCAGATCAAATACAGCTCCAAGTTCTAGAGATAATTGTCCACACTGTACTAGTAACAGCAGGTGCTAATGACCAACAGACTAACATGACCCTTCCTATAGGGAACGTGTTTGTTAGGACAGTATAAGGTAGCTTTAATTCCCACCACTGGAGTTAAACAGCCCTGAAGTTCCTCAGTCTTCAGAGCTGTAAATCTGGTGCCAGAAGAGCTCCTTTTCTGCTTTCATTAATAAAATGAAGATGCATTTCTTTTCTTATTCATGCAGTGATTCCTTGCCCCCTCTATAAGCCGTTAGTACAAATGACAATGGCAACATGTCACCACAATTTAGAAAGGTAGAGATCACAGTTCTCCTGAGATGAAATTCACAGCTATGAAAGCCCTTCAGCCATCAATAACAGAGAAAGAAAACAGTGAGATTCTGTAATTATACTCAGAAAATCAAAGAGCAGCCCCTTTTGCAAATCAATGCCACATAACCTGTTAAGAGTCGTTTGCATGTAATCCTATTCTTCCCGAGCCCACAGAGGTCCAAGGGAAATACATCAGTGCAGTCAGGGTCTCTTCTGCAGTACATTTAACACTTATGATTCTGAAAGTGTACCTGGGAAAATACATTCCATTACCATAAGGTAAACAAAATGTAATTGCACCAGCCAATTATAACATCATACAACACCACAACATTTCATTTTTATCCTTCTTATTAGAGCTATTTCCAAAAGACTCCTGCTCACCTTTCATCCTCCAGCCCAGTCCCTATTATTATTATTTATGAATCATATTGCAGTAGCAGAGATACAGGACAATATTCAAACTGTTTTTGCTTTTCAATTATGAATGTGTGTCACTTTTGCCAATAAGAAAGGCATTTGTGTAACTAACTCCTGGAACCAGGATTTGCTGCTCAGGCTTATAATGAACTTGGTGCTCTGCGGCACCAGAAGGAGAGCTGCAGTCCAACAGCTCTTTGAAGCAACCCAGACACAGGCAGTATGTGCAGGTCACACAATACACGAGAAAGGTCAGTGAAAGTAGGACACCCTGTTCTCAGACTGATGGGCCTTCAAGGAGCTGTGGACAATGGCAAGGATGGCTGTGCTGCCAGTAAGCTGCACAGGGAGATTCAACTTCAAACGAGGGGCACTTCTGCGCCTTCTCCTTGCTGATTTTTTTTCTCCTCGTACTTTCCTGGGTCCTTGGTCAGTGACAAACAAGACCAATACTTCTACTTTCAGTACACATGTGGAGAAGCCCCAGGGCCTGAAGCATTTTTATAATAATGCAATCAGTGTTGAGGGCGGGAGGGTGTACGTGGATGTGCCAAGTCAGCACTTGGAGAGCACACTGACACGTTCTACAGAGGGAAAACAGGACGATATGGGTATATCAGGGCTTCAGAACCTCAATCCCAGGGTTCCCGAATTTCCACTTGCGTAAAAGATGATGGTAATATTACCACTGGCTTAAGTGTGCTGGTTTTGGTTGGTGCTGAGTTAAATTTTTCGCAGTGGCTGGTATGGGGCTGTGGTTTGGGTTTGTGCTGAACACAGGGTTGATAATATTGAGATTCTTTTTCTCATTGCTGAGCAGGACCTACAGAGAGCCAAGGTCATTTCTGCTTTTTGTACTGCCATGCTGGTGAGGAGATTGTGGGTGAGACACAGGCAGGACAGCTGACCCCAGCTGGCCAAAGGGATATTCCATACCATGACATCATGCTCAACGTATAAAGTGGGGGGAAGAAGGAGGAATGGAGGGGCATTTGGAGTGATGATGCTTGTCTTCCCAAGTCACCGATACAAGTGATGGGGCCCTGCTCTCCTGGGCATGGCTGAACACCTGCCTGCTCTTGGGAACGGGTGAATTAATTCTTTGTTTTATTTTGCTTGCTTGCACAGCCTTTGTTTTCCCTATTAAACTGTCTTTGTCTCAACCCATGAGTTTTTCCAGCTTTTACCCTTCTGTTGCCTTATATGTTTGAAAAGTAGAGGCTGAGGCTGAATAAGAGGGTACAAAGTAAAAATTTATTAAAAGATTTGGAGAAAGCAAAGCTTTCCCAGGAGTGTCCCCAGGACCAACCGCGTGTGCAGGGCTTCGGGCCCAATCCTGCGAGCGGAGTCCAGTAAGTGTAAGTTATACAAAGGTAAAAAAGGGTAAAAAGGATGCAAAAAGGTGCAAAAAGGGTTTCGTGCGTGTTCAGGCTTCTATTATTATAGAGGTTCAGTGAATTAACACAGTTTTGAAATATTCTCCAATGAAAAGCAGAATTTAGTCACACTATTCCTTGTGGCAGGTTTCTATTGGAAGTTTGCCTCCAGGTTAACCCTTGACAACTGCTTACTTCAATAGCTTCATTTTTCAGATATCAAGTCCAACTCTGGAATGCTTAAAGGGTGATAACTTGGTTCTATTTTGTCTATAGGATAGGAATACAAAGTTCCAGGGCAGAGGTTATAGGATTATGGGGTTACTAATATATGAAAGTATAAACGTAAAAGTGCTACTAATATAAAAAGCATAAAAGCAAAAATCTCTCTGGCATCACTTCCAATTCTCTCCCTGATCCCACTGGTGGGAGAGTGATTGAGCAACTGTGTGGTATTTGCTGGCTGGTGCTAAACCATGACACTACGACAACGCTTTCTTCAAGAAAGCAATATAGTGGACATAAAACTCCCCTTAAGTGATACCAATAAACAGRCTTTATTTTTAAGAGGCCAGGATAAACAGGAGAACATGAGGTACAACAAAGGTATGCAAAGGTACAAGTTGCAGCAAAGGAAATTCGGATTATACATTAATTCTTTCACCATGAGAGTCAAACACTGGAAGAGGTCTCCAAGAGAGGCTGCAAAAGCCTTGTCTTTGTAGACAGTCGAAACTCAGCAGGACACAGCCTGAGCAACCTGGTCTAAGCTGGTCCTAATTTGGGCACATAGGTGAGACCATGGGATTTGTAATGATACTTTCCAACCTAAATCATACTGCAGTACTAAAGACCAGTTGTAAAATTTTATCATGGAAACATTTTCCTGAATCTCTCTGATCCACCACTCTGAGACCCTTACAGAAAGGTCAGTGTCTCATGTCTTTGATTTCCAGGAAGGTCCTTGTCCAGCCATCCAGACTAACAACATTGCCTTTAAAAAGCTCAGTTCATTGAACATCAGTTCTTGCAGGTGTTTGAGCCATTTCTACACTCTGTGACACAAAAGATGAGCAGCCCACAGCAGGAACTGATGCTTTAGATAGGAAATATAATCCAAAATCAACAAATAATTTGAAGTGCATCAAGGACTTGTGGCATGCTTCTTAATTCTATTTTCCATTTGGGCTGCATAACCTCTAAACTATGAGCAGCAGATGACAGCATTGTCATCTGTGGTTTGAACAGGGACAAGATGGGGTGGATAAACTTGAGCATCACTTCGGGGATAGTTTCTCCTTTTGGTTAGCTATAGAGGATAACTCATCCCACATCACTTCAGCATGGCCCTTCAAAGGCTATTCCCTACCTCAGGTGCAGATGAGTGCCAGGGACCTAACTTATCTAGACAGTTAGAGTAAACCATCTCATCCCTGGGTACCATGAGGCTTCCTGTGTGGGCAACCTCACAGGCACTCTGAATCCCAAAGAGCTTGTAAGACAAACAATGCCAAAGCCTTTATTCACCATGTTTGGGGAAGAAGATGAGTGGAGTGGGATTAAAACTAATTAAAATCAATAAATAAAGGCTTGAGAATATAGATATAAGTAGGAACAACAGTAAGAAATTAAACAAATGGGAAACTAGGATGAATATCACAGAAAATTCAATAGTGAGAACTACTAGAGTGTGTCACAGTCTCCCATGGGACGATCTACTGCTTCCAATACTTAAAACTACATTGGACAAAGCAATATCATTCAGGAAACTGTCCTTCACTAAAAAAGGAACAGGCTGCTTTGTCTGACATGTATTTTCCATGTCCAATTTTTGTGGGTATATGATAGCATTATGTATGACTCAGGGTCCCTTTTCAAGTAAAAAAAGTCTGTCACTGGCTCTTTGTCCACTTATTCATTATCCTTTTGTTCACCTCAAGCCTTCTGAAAGCATTAACTACCCAAATCAAAGCACACAGTTTGCATTTGCAGCTCTACTATTTCAATAACTATCTGCAAATATTAGTTATTTCACATACCGCTTCTCTTCATTTGATTACAAGTAAGAACAATTCCCTTAAAAACATTTAATATCTATATTTTAGTGTAGCACTATATAAAAAAAAAGCAGGGAGAGAGAGAAAATTACCTTCAGTGACAAGTAATTCACTGGCTACTTGCCTAGAATTCACATGCTACATTTCATACTGTTCATTTTAAAGTCACAGTAAACTGCACATCTTTTCCTCAGAAAGTTGAGTCTAAACATGAGAGGTGATGAGAGGTAACCAATTTTATTGTGACATTAAAAAATAACAACAATGATGTTTAGAAAAAACAAACAGCCTTGAAAATATGAGTGGCTGAATATTTTAGTGTATTATTTTGTAAGTTATGTAACATTGCAATGTTGGTGCAATGTTTCTTTCTTTTCTTCATCCCACTCCTCTTTCCCCCCTTCAAATGAAATCACAATTCAATAGAATTTAAAGACCTTTTCTTGTGCTGTAAGAATGGCATGCTGAAGAGGAACAGATTTCCTTGACAATCACAGCTCCACAAAGGAGGCTTTCACAAGGTAACACAAAAAGGTGGAAATTTTTCCATACAAGGAAACAGAAACACACTAAATGGCTCCCTGAACTTGCTTTGGTTTGCATCAGCACCACACCTGAGCTGGATACACAGGCAGTAGCACTGTCCAGCCTTTCCTGATCCTGAACCAATGTGACAGGAAAGAAGATCAGGCCAGGGTATTCCTGAACCTCCCTGCAGCTCCTCCCTGCTGCCAACGACCCTTGGAGCTGTCAGGCATAAGGCAGGACAGACCTTAAGATGCTACAAGCTCTGAAGATGGAAACAGATTCTGGCAGCTTCAGAGCAAGAAATTGGTAAAGAGAGAGTAAAATAGCTCCTCTTTTAGTGACTAAACCAACTCTGGCATAAAGGATGATTTTATCTGTAAGTATCATATCTATCCTATTAAAGGGACAGGAAGAGAAAAATAATTTGCTTCCTGACCTGGAAACACGTGATGCTGTTCTATCTCACTTAGAGTTTCTATGGCTCCTGCCAGCTCTTTCTTTTTTCTGTTGAACTGCCAGGCAGGGAGAGAAAGATCACTAATGAACCACAGCTTCTGCTCAGGTCATTAGCCATACCAGAGAGAAAGTTAATGAACCCTAGTATATAAAGACAAAATCAAGTTTTCTTTAATAGTTTCCATACCAAGAGCATCATTTTCTGTTAGTGTAATCCCTGGATGATTTAGTTTGAGTCTTTTTTTTGCACTCTCCAGCCTAGTTTTGGAAGAAGTGCAGCAGAGAACATCTGGTCATTAAGTGCATACAGATGATATTCAGATGCTGTGGAGCAAGCACCAGAGGTAGTCAGAGAGGGAGGGAAAGGTAAGCCACCTTGTACAAGAAAGGCTCTGGGGGAAATCAGAAATAAAAAGTGGCAACTTGCTGAAGTGTTGTCCCACAGAATTAGTCCAACAGCAACAACAAAACAATTAAGCACCCACTGAGCCCCTGACGTTCCCTGAGACCTTCTCTTTCCCTCACTGCTTTTCCCCCACTTGTAGACAAACATTCAGACACAAACAACTCGTGCACCCTTATGCTTTGCCAGAGTGATTTAAAGACTTCAGTGCACTTATCTCTCATAGTGGCCCGTGGGGATAAGAAAGTGCTATTTCCATTCTATGGCATTATTTACGATTTTCCAAGCAAACCACGGTCAGGCAGGATGTATTTTCCCCTAGCTCTCCAGCATCCTAAAAGAACAGTCACTCTTTTCTTCACAGCTCCATCAGGATCAATAGAGGGTACTGCACCCAGAAGAACTTATCCACTCCTACTAATGCTTTTCTTTCGATAGAAATGTGGTTGAGAAGTTACACAAATAAAAGTCTTGGTGATAAAGCAATGAAAGAGAAGAAAAAGCACCCATGAAAGTCCTATGAAAGTATGTGTACATTAAATCAAAGCCTAAAAATGTGGGCCAACTGTACCAGTGAACCGCTTTCAGTAAGCTTTATGTGACAATTCTTGTACCCAGCAGTCCTACTGGGACACCATCTGGGCTGTTACCCATTTCATGGTTACGAACTGTATGTCATTTTTTACATTTATTCATGGACCAGTTTGTATAATTTACATCCCACACTAAAACACAAGATGTGGTGTATGAGGAAATGAAGTGCCATATAGTGTCAGAAATGTAAATGGACATTATTCAATGTATTCTACCTCCAGTTAAATTTTCCCATTCTTCTATATTCTATTCCCAGGAAACTCCTTCCTGCACCACACTTGGGAGGTGAATAGACGACAACAGCAAAGGTTCTCATCCAAATGAAGCTATCTTTTACATAAATGCTGATTGGAAAGCAAATTACTACACAACCCTCAACTCCACAGCAATGTGTATATTAAACACACTATACTCAAATCCTAATCTCCTCTTACCTGTGTTTCACGTTAACATCTACCAACACTGAACACTGGGCAGGTTGCATCCAGTTTTGTGCTAAACATGGAACCAGATTCACTGTTCCAGCCTGCATCTTTGTGCTAGAGAAATGGATGCAGCCTAGCAAAGATAAATGCTGCATCCTTCCCCCAGTTTTTCCTCATTAGGAAGTAGCTTTAAATTATGGAAAAAGAATCAGTGTGTTTCCTGACTTGTCCCAGCCCTGAAATGCTGCAGCCTCACTCATAGGCCAATGGGAATTGTAAAGAAGAAATCTGGTTTCCTTTTTCCTTCACTTCCCAACCATTTGCTTCTCAGCTACTTTTAATAACAATGAGCAGAAAGATCAGCAAAGACTTGGAAAAGCCTAGCTGGTGCTGTTTGCATGCAAGCATCCTTCCACTAGCATTACTTTTCCATCAGTATTTCTCTAGAGTAGATAAGCATGGTATTTTTATCCAAAGGCAATTTACTGGCATAGAAAAAGTACAGCAGACAATGCACTCCTGCTCTATTATGCATGAACACCCGGTATGTGCTCAACTTTCCTCTCGATCTTATTTATCGCACTGTCATTAAACCTGTGTCGCTATTACTGTTCTCTAATACACGTCACAAAAATGTGTTCTTATCAGGGCTCCTCTCTCATCTGCTGATCTAATAATACACTCCCTCAACATTTTGGTGATTTTAACACAAATAAACAAACACAAAAAGGTTCAGGCACAATATACTCAGGAAAGTAATGTTCGTGTTTCAGCATAAACAAAAGCCTTCCTGTTATTTTCAAGGCAACTTAATGGTTCAGCACTGCTGACAGAATCATTCAATAATGCCCAAGAAAGGGAGCTGCAGCCTAATTAAAACTTGTGGTTACAGAGGTCTGGTTGGCAAATATTTGTGAATATTTATGGGGTTTTAGCAAAAAACCTCTGTACTGGATTGAGAAAGAAATGTTTATGGCTGTGTTTAGAATAGCTCTCTGAGAGCAGTACCCTCGGGGTCTGTCTGACCTGATACTCTGAAAGTGCCAGGGAGTCTCCCAAGACACCAAAACTCAACTGACTGGCCGATGAAATCTCCAGGCAGGTCAGTGGTGGTGGTTTTGGCTGAGGCCAGCAAACAGCCTCCAGAACAGAGCCTGGTAGAAAGAGGAGGAACCACTCCTGATGTGCAGCCCAGATGCAAACCCTCCTGTTTCAGAGGGAGACCAAGCTCAACACCATTTCAACCCATTTGGCCTCTGCACCTGAGAACAGTGCCAGGCATGTTTAATTTATCTGTATAAACAATGCTGAGTAGTCTCTGCTTTGCTCTTGTCAGATAAGACGGTAGTTGTCAGACTTGCCTGAATTTGCTTCAAAAACATCACTTAGTGTCAGGGCTGCACAACCACCAGAATTGTATCGGGCATCTGAAGATAAAAAGAACACAAGGTTCTGGAGATGTGTTTGAGTAGGGCTCACCATGCTCTTTTATCACTGTATCGTTTGTCAGTGCGGAAGAGGAACCATGTGAAAAATCATTAGAATGAGCAAGTAGAATGAATAAATTAAGTAAATTATCATGAACAAGGCAGCTCATAATCCAATTGGAGAAGGTGATTATATATCATACTCAGCTAACTAGAAAACGCAGGCAGGAAACACCCATAGTGGAAACACAAACTCCTCTGATTAAAAAAAATAATAATTGTGGGCAGAAAAATGAATTCAGAACAGCATTTTTTTAGCAGAATTTGCGTTAACTAAGCTCTAATAGATCTAATCAGTGCAGGAGATGAGGACAGGCACTGTCTTGTTATTTTACAGGATGGTGAAGGCATTGTAAACAAGAGGAGTGACATTTTTCACCTTGTTAAGCCCCTTAACAAGCTACCTGATTATATACTGTACCTTTAGAAGGCAGGAGATAGGAACACAGTCTAGTAGGGGACAAAAATCTAGTGGAGGTTGTATTAACTTTAATGATGTTTGCAGGTGTGTGGTAAAAGTGCCAACTCTGCTTTTCAAACGTGAACTCTGGTTATAGTTACAGAAGTGACACTATTAAACTTTTGAGGCACTACATGAATCATATCTCTAGAGCAATATATTATATCAGTAAAAATGGGAATTTCAATTCAGAATGTGACTTTGCTGTACCTATCAAACACCAGTTTGATTTCTGTTGGCCTTCATTTTTCCAAAAGTTACATTTATTTTAGCATTTCAGTACTACTTGAAGAGTCCTGACTCAGTCATTGGCATAGATGATATTGGAATGTCGTGATTACTGAAACTATTAATTCATACGACCCCTTGTAACTCTACTAATATTACTAACCATGAAAATCAGCGTCACTACCATCATATAACATCCAAATGCCAGTGGCAAGTGGGCTGCAGTCAGCTGTGCACTGTGTAATGGGTGAAGACCTCTTTGGGTGATCGTTAAGATAGTTTATATATATAAAATTGCGCATACATAGTAAGATAGCATGTATTTTTATATATATGTGTGTATATATATATATATATGTATGTATGTATGTATGTATGCATAATTCAGCCCCTGCATTAGGGCCCAGTTCCACTGAACATCTGTATATTATCACAATTCTGCAATCTGAGCTCCTCTGGACCTCTGTCAGTCTATGCATTTCATAGAGCCCTTGGTATTTTGGGAAAGAGATTTCTGCCTAACTTCCCTAGACGTAGCAGTTACAACAAAATGTGCATGTGAGGTGTTTCAGACGAGATGAGTGTCATCACGGAAAAGTAGGGTCGTTCAGTCTCAGTCAGGCATCCTACTAAGTAGTAGCATTTTAAAATTCCTGAATCATGACAAAGTCCATATTTTCTATCAGAAGCCAGAGCCAAATTCCCAAGGGGATTCCAGCCAGCAGCTTCTGTTAGATTCAGCAGGAAGTGTGTTTGTTGGGTAAGGATTTGGCTTTATATATTAAAGATATAATAATATTTAGCTGAAAAGGTTTCACAAATCTTGAAATGTTTCCAACCATAAGCTCTCTAAAATCATGAGGAAAGAAATGAAAACCATGAGACTGGCTTTAAAATTAAGTTCTCTAGTTTTTTGCAACTTAATAAACACAATTCTCTTCCCTCCCTTACCAGTTCCTTTACAAGGAGCAGCATTACAAATATACTGTATTTTAAAATTACATCTGAGTGTCTCGAACAACCTTTTGGTTCCTCTGTCTATAAGAAAAAGCATTTTAATAATCAGCAAAATCTCATTTTACCCAAAAAAAAAGCAGAGTCATCATGTTCTACTGCCTGTCAGGATTAGCCCTGCTCTGTGCTATGTGCCAGATTGTTCCCAGACATTTTTGTGGAGAGTATATTTCAAGTAGCACTCATTGCTTCAAAATTTAGTAGCTGAATGAAGCAGCTAAGCCCTGACTCCTGATGGATATACCACTTTAAACTGCTTTCTCAAGTAATTCTTTTGGCTACTTCAGTACAAGTAATCGAGAGACATTCAGAATTTGAGTCCAAGCGTCACTCTAAACCTCTCCTTCCTTGATAATTGACAGGTATCTCACACTTTGCCATGGTTTTGGCCAATGCCAACTGAACACTCTCACTGACAATTTCTGACCATAGTCTGGAGAATAAGACAGACCAGGAATGATCCCTAACAGGCAGATAGGGCATAGCCAAACTACTTTTTCTGATGAGATTTCTCTCAGTGTGGGCAGGAGTCAGACCAAGCTGGTAGGTCTGCAACTCACAATTTCCATCATGTTTTCTTTAGCACTGTAGTTATGGTTGTTGAGACAAATAAACTATCCAGTGGAACAGTCTCATTCTAAGGGAAGAAGCACAGACAGTGTAGGTGTTGATATAACTATGCACCCGAATGCTAGAGCACTAAACAATACCTTTAAATATCAATAAAGATTCTTAATTCTGGCATCTTTACAGCAGTTAGCACAAAATTCTTCTGCTTCCAATTTATTCCAACATTCCTGTGAATGAATTTCCATGAATATGAAAGTCACACTGGAGAGAAGCTTTGCCTAAACATCTGCAATTTCTGCTTCTTAACTCCTCGGTTCTTTGGCTGTCAAGAAAAAACTTGTAACTATGAGTCTGAAAATAGGAATATGTCATATTAAATCCTCCAGTGGTGTGGACAGATGACCAACTTCCTCGATAATGTCCTCTTTTGCAGATAAGACAAGTCCTCCTAAGGACTGGTACTGCAATTCACATTCGTTAGTTGTCATTCTAACTACTGTGGACACACGGAACTGTTTATTTAATTTCATCTTTGCAGCTACCTTTTATGTGTGGGAAGGCTGTTTTCAGATCATCTCTTTAGCCCCTAACAGTCTTTTCAAGATAAGGCAAACCCATTTTTCCAAGCTTGCAGGCTTATTTTAAAATTTTCATTTCTTTCTTCTGGATATTCTTTAATAGATCCACATCTTGCCTGAAGAGTGGTGTCCTGTCGGAAGCTTATCAGCCCTGAGGAGAAGATTACAGCTTGGACACAATATTCCCATTTACAGTGCTCAGAGTAATAGGTGCTTTACCGTAGGAAGTTAAACTTTCCCCACTGAATTATTTTACATGATCATTTTATTTACAACAAATAAATATTTTTTCTTGGCTATTTTCTCAGCTGGTTATTTTCCCCTGCCTGTGGACTGACCTTTCTGATTTTGTCCCTACTTACACTGCTATTGCATTTGCTCTTAATAACTGAGTATATTTTTTCTTTTGTGTAATGGCTGCTAAATGTTCATATTTTGAAAGACATCATAATTTTGCTAAGTCACTATCCCTACCCTTCAGTGATGCTGTTCATGACAGGATAATTATTTCATTAAAACACTTCCAGATTACTTTTTATTATGTTTCTTTTTTTACATTTTGTGGCATTACCTTATGTTTTCCAGCAGATCACTCTGAACAGTCAATTGAAGTCTTCTTTCCTGAAAACTTTATTTCATCACTCTCCCACCTTGTATCCCTGTGAATCAAGAATTTAAAGTTTAATGCTTTTGGTCAGCCAGGTTGCCTTCCACTTTCCTTTCCCTGAGTAGTTCTTTTTTATCAATCATGGTCCAATCTACAAGAGTCTTCCTCCTTCTGCTTTCTCTGCTATTAGTATCAACTGTTGTCACCAATAAATTTGAATAAGCCTTTGTCTTTTTCCGTTCCTATATTGACTGATGCATGGGTTGTTTAAGTACCTCATCAATACTAATTACTGTGCATAAGACAAGTCTATGAGTTACAAGCTCAACTCTCAGGTTTCATTCTGGCACACAGCTTGCTTCCAGAGAAATCAGAGCCCAACAGCAGCTGGATACTGCTAGTCATCCCAAAAGAGAGTCACTAAGTACTCTCTCCTTTGTTTTCTCTACATAAAGGTGAACTTTCAAGACTTTGAGGCATCAGACATTCTTCTTCATTTGTATGAGTTCCCTTGTAGAAGGTAAAAGCATAACTGGAAGCAGAATATTGTGTCCTGACATCAGCCGGATTCTTACTGGGGTGTTTCAGGATGAGGAGAGTACAAAGGAGTGAAGGGTATAAAGGTACAGAAACAGGCAATGGAAGAAGAAACAGAAAACACACGAGGGAAAAAGAAAAAAAAAAGACAGTAAGCTCTTCCCTCCAGTTTCTGTCCTTTTTGTGTGGGCACACCCCTGAAATCTCAGTCCCGCAGCTATCGAACAGTTTATACCTACCTTCTTTTGAGAGTCCTAGAAATAAGTAATTTCTCTCCTTCATTCTTTTTCCACAATCCTCATATAAATTAGGCTGTGCATCTGTTAATATTTTTAAATGGTTTGGCATCCACAAACATCTGAGTCTGAATCCTCTCTCACCAGCTTGCTGTAGTCTCGGTAGTCTGACATGTGGCTGGACAGGAGTCCTTAACAAAAAGAGGTTAAAACTAACAAATATAATTTTGTTGCAGAGTACTATGCATTGTGTGCGGAGCTGAAGAAACAAGCCAACGAGCAGGTCATACATGGTAAATTAACTGTGTGGATTCACATAAATTTGCTCAAAACTACACAGACACATAGGAAATAGTGTCTAAAAGGCCACTGTACATATTTCCGTGCAGAATTTTTGCAGGAGGCTGGTTGCTAACTCGTGACTGCAAGTTGTTCCAATATGTATGGCAAGAGTGAGAAGGATCATATGGTTTGTTTCTCATATACTTAAAGTGCAATTATTTTAATTAATTACACTATTGTATTTTCTCCAGAGGTATATAAACAATGTGAAAGAAATAAGCAGAGGATACCCATGCCAAATGGAAAACAAGGTAATATAGGAAAGATTAAAAATGCAGGGAAGGGAAATTTAAGCACAGAAAAACAGAGAGTAGGAATAATAGAGCTGGCAATGAGAAAGGAGGGCAGCAAAGGGAGAAAAAATATTTTTGATTAAAATAGTTCTATCTTTCTAATGTCAGCATCTCACATCTGCTGTCATACAGTARTGAGAGCTGAGGCCACTGTAATGCTGACCCAGCCATAGGTAGATGATTTATAATGAAATTTTATCTGCATATGGAAAGATGTCACAGCTATCAGCTAAATCTTTAAGGTAAAACAATTTAGAGACCTGAACTTCAAGAAATTAGGATGTGCACTTTGTTATTAACTGTAGAACTGACTGATATGGAACTGAAAAATATATTTTAGACCCCATCCATCCCACCACAAAAAAAAATTCCATAGTTGCCTGTTATTTTGTAATTTGAGTTCTACTGCCCCAAAATAAGCTCTATGTAAGAGACAGGGAGCTCCCAGGTATCCATCTTAGTAAATGATGGAGCAGAATCTACCATAGCGCCTGAAGGTGGTTTTCTTTCTCTAATACTTGCTAGGCTAATTCTTGACCAAGTGGTAAACCTTGGTGGGTTTTTCCAAATATCACCACCAATAAGTTCTACAAACGGATGCTTTCTTTTCCAGTTGTTGCTATTAGGGGAACCCAAGAGTCCAGTGAACTGGTGTATTGACAAGAATATTTTATTCGAGACATGACCTATTCCAGACAGAATGCAAGTGCCTTGTAGAGACATCTGCAGTAGAATTTCATCCATTGAATGGAATTTGGGAATCAGTTTGGACATGTTAGTGTACACAATCTAAAACACTGGAGCAGGGCAGTGGGCTAACTCAGCCTGATCACAGCCAGTACCCATGCTCACACATCTAAGCCTCTTCTGAGCACCTCACTGCTCAGAATCATTGTTCAGTTCTGTAGAATCAATAAGTGTAAATGCTCCAGTTGTAGGTAGCTCATGCTGTACATACAAATGATAGGCAATTTCTCAATTTTTTTAATTTTCAGAGGATGCTGGCGTATGAGAAATTAAACATACCCTAAGAGGAGTCGATATAGCCCAGGTGAGAATTCCAGGTATGTCCAAGTTTCATGGTTACTTGTGGCAATTGGAAAAAGCCAAGTTCTAGCTGAACAGTCATAAAGTATTCACCTTTCAAAAAATTAACACAGAATTATTGCATGATGTGGCATCTGTAGAGTTTTAAATTCCAGGCCTTTAATAGCAAAGAATTCCTTGTTTGCTCTAGAGGAGAAACAGTATTGAACTAAATCTACACCAGTAAATTGATTGGTGGCATGGAGCATTCCTGGAATTTCTCATACAGACTGTTAAATTGCTGGAATAGTCCCTGGGAAGTTGTGGCTTGTGCACCACTGGCCAAACTCTAACAAACTCGCAGATGTGAACTGGCAGTGTGCTGAGATCAGGAATCAGTTCCAATAGATAAGGTGGATGTCACCACCCTGTTTGGGAGGCTGAGAGGACGTAATGACAGGAAGTCTCCTGAAGCAAGCCAGCTGGCCTTCCAGAGAACAGCCCCATGTGCACCTGCTGGAATAGAAGCAGCTTTGGATAGATTTTCCCACTGATCTAGCTGCTAAAGAAGGAGGCAACTCAAAACCTGCCAGTGCACAGGATGATATTTGAAGCTTACTCTTTTTTATATCCTAGCTTAAAAAACCATGAGGCATCCAGCCAAGGAGCAGGAAAATATTTGTCACCATAGCACAAAAGTAGTGAATAAAAACCAATGAAGAGTTGATGAGTTTGTCAATACTCCATTACCTCAGAAATTTTTGTCTAACTGATTCAGCAAATATTTACCACAAATCTCCTGTGCATCTTTCTCCTCTGCTTTCAAGTTTCTTCCTTGTTTTATCTCCTTTCCTAACTTCAAAATAATTTTCTGCCTCTGGACTCTCATTCTGTTTCCTCAGCTCCGTCCAATCCTCTCTCTAGAGGATGTAAGAGACGAATTATTGGGGTGTGATGGGAGATAGAGTAAGGAGCAGCAAGAGATGACAGAGGGGGAGGACGACTGGAAGGGGAAGCAGAAACAGAAAACTCATCTTTTGATCAGTCTTAGTTTTAAGGGCGTGCTTGAAAGTGGGCAGTGAAGGAATTTTGCAGATGTGGCCAGGAATATGTGATCTTATGTGTAGGCACAAGGAACAGGGATAGAACTGAAAGAATGGAAGAAAAAATAGTAGTGCATAAGTGTTAGACCCTTGGCAGAGGTTTTATATGTTGAACCAGAATTATTTATATGGAGCCTTGTAGGTTTTCTTGAGATCTACCAACAAACTTTACAGTCACAAGAAGCTACTTTTAAATTACTTGCTATGCAGTGATGTACTGTCTCCACAGTTTCCTCTAACTGGAAGTAAATACTGCAATGGAAAATGTTGGTCTGAATGAAGTAACCAATGCTGGTCCTTTTCCTCCTCCCAAAGTTAGATAGTACATCCCTATTTGTAGTATCTGCAATGCCTTGATACAGTCCAGCAAAATGAAAGTAACATGAGAAGGGGAAATAAATCTATACTACCTGCTGTGAGTTACTGGAGTGGAAAGAAACCCCTCTTCATCTGCTTTCCTCCTGAAGCATGTGCATCTTCTCATTCGTGTAACAGATGACTCTGAACTCTGCTCTCACCTCACCCAAAGCACAGGCTGCTTTAGGCAGCAGGAAATGGCTTTTGTAGCCCTTGCTAAGCATTGGCAGATCCTTTGTCAAACACACATGAAAAAAATCCTGTTACTGTAAAGGACATGCACACAACAATAACCTTTAAAATAACTATTTTCCTCTCTTTCTTATTATTTTTTTTTAAATTCCTAAAATTGAAAATCGCAGGTACTTCAGGGACTTCCTGGTTCAGTTTGTCATTATGTTTGTTCATATTGCAGGATGAAATGCAGAAGTGTGAATACACAAATGGATAACATTTCTTTCATTAGGAAACACCAAGCTCAGTCTACACTCAAAGATGCTTCCTTGCAGAATAGGGACACACGGAAGATTGACATCCTTTGCTGAATAAGTAACTGGCAATTGGCCAAAATTAAAGTAAAATATTCTGCAGAAACCAGCTATTTAAAAATAGAAACAAAAGAAATATTCAATATGCAAATAGACTTTTGTGGAGGAGTATCAGCAAGTCTGTGAACCCCACTTCAGAGTTCATTATTCAGGAGGAAAAGTTATCTCTAAAACTAGGTCTATGAGCAATAGAATAAAGTTTAGGGATCTTTTTTTTTCAATGAAACTGCTTCATTTACAGAAATGAAAACGAAGACCTTGATGTCATTGGCCTCTGAATAAATTATAATCTGAGTAGTATTCTCAAGTATTCTTAAAAGTTTTAGGAATCTATTTTCTATTGATTCTCAGACAGTTCCTTTGAAAGTTTTAGCCAGGATAATCAACAAATATAATGACTAAAACCCGTATCTGCCCAATTTTGGAACTACCGTGAAATGAGTGAAACTCGTTAGGCAAATAGGGATTTTTCAAACCGCTAAGTAATCTACCCTCTGGCAACACATTCATTAAGAAAGTGGTAGGGGAGGACAGTGTGTGTAATGAGTAATAAGTGACTATTCGTTACTCTAAATACATAAAGTTTTATTTATACTTCGAGTTGCAAAATTAAATAGCTACACTTTTTGGGATACTTCTTGCCTACCCATCCCTCCTGACGTGTGCACAGTCCCTTACAAACTGTTTCTATACCATTACAAGCAGTGTCATGTGGAGATACTCATGTGAACTGTGAAATAAACAGCAGCAGTTTTGCTGTGCTAGTCCAGGGTTAATTAGTGCATGCAGAGCACTGTGCTGATGCCATTAACATCTTTGTACAGCTTCGGTGCTGGAAGTAGGATATTTGAACCAAACTTGGGTTCTCCACGTATCCTATCCAAAGAAAGCAGTCAGAGTGAGCTGGATAAACACATGTATCATACATATGATGTATTATGTGCTGCTTTCATGATGTTCAATTGCCATAGACAAAGGCTGCAATCTGCACTCAGTTTCACAAAGAAGGCCTAAGGGAAAGAAATGAAAAAAAAAAACCAAAAAAAGCCAAAGCTGGAAAGCAAGATTGTTGAAGCCAGCCAAAAATTATTTTACTTAATTATTGCAAAGCAGAGACTGCTGAAGGTAGACATGGTAAGTTTTAAACTATGTACACAGATGGTTCAAAAAAGAAATTAGTCAGATGATTTCTATGTCCACTAGAAATAGGACAAGAATTAATTGACTTAAATAGCAGCAAGGGGCATGAGATATTAGGAAGAACTTTCCAACTAAAAGAATAGTTACACACTCTAACAGATTATTGAAGGCAACCTTCAACTCACCATCACTGGAACAAACTAAACAAACATCCATCAGGGGCGATTAAAGAGCAGATGGCTTGGTACTGGGCTGGAATAGTCTAACAAGGCAATACACATACTTTCTGGTATTGAACAGAATGCTTTTGAACAGGAGGAATGAAGCACTGACTTCCCTGAATCAACAGAAAAATTGCTGGCTGCAAGTCTTGACCAGCTCAACATAAATAATTTTATGAAAGGTTCTGTGTAGCTGTTTTTCTGTAGTTGTCACTGATAGCAAAATGCCATTGAGACTTATTAATGAAGCTCCTTTTCCATCACTTATGTAAGGAGTTTTTTTTCTGTGAAACAATTGGAAAACCTCAGTGAGTTTTAGATGAGATGTCGGTAACACAGGTCATGGATCCTAGACACCACTGGGGACCTGTGTTTGGCATTTGTAAAAGGGAAACAACTTGCAAGCAAGATAGGGAGGAACAATTGCAAAAATGAGCAAACAGCTGAGTTTTAAGGTTTCGACAATTAGGTTTTTTTTCCTTTTTAATTAGCACTAATTTTTCTCTACGTCACAAGCACATTTATAACCCAATCAATCTCTGTCTCGCAGATCGGGGAAATTTTGGAAGAATACACATGCCAAAGACTCCAAATATGCTGTCCACATTGCTCTTGCCAAACTCATGCCTGTGCATGAGAAGGCTTTTGCTTTTGCATAGATTGACAGATTAGTATACTGATGGTGGCACATTTATTAACCCATTTGGCCATTTTTTATATGCATCCATGTATGCTATGATTTTATAATAAGTGCTGTGACTCAAAGATCTGATCCTCAGGAGAAGGCAGAGCTAACATCTATTGACTCCATGTCCATGAGCACCATGGGGATAAGGACTTAGTGCAGAAGATAAATTAATCAGAAGCAGTTTTCATTTCATCTAAACATAAATAAAATAGATACGAAGATTTTGGTTTTTTCTTTTAGTTAGCAGATGTAGGCTAGTAGCAATCCAATGACACCCTCAAAGAAAGTACTGCCAACTCCTATAAGTATTTGGCTAGTTTTAGAAGGCCACTAAACTGTTGAAAGTACTGCTCGGCGAGAATAAAATAATCCCAAATCATCGCTGAAGTAGTCAGGCTGTCTTAATATAAATGTATTATCAATGTATAAGTGTTCTCTTATTCAAACAGCCAAAAGCATAAGCAAAACATGGCATGGTTTCCATTAAGTCTTAAACTTTATGTTAACAAATCTGATTTGTCAGCACTTGAATCTGAATTCCAATATTTAATGACACACCAGCTTTAATTTCCTTCTGTAAAGACTTTTCCAAGAAGCAAGTTGCTGAAACTATGAGGAAAGGCCATCTTCATGCACATATACCAATTCCTGAGGTGAAATCAGTTCAGTCAGAACTGAAAACTGGATCTTAACTTCAAATTTGGGCATAAGACCTGATAAGGTTACCTTTTGCCAGGAATAATTCTCCTTCTGTGTTTCTTACTTTTTAATGTGCTCCTATTTACTTTCCTACTTGGACATAGCCTGTCTCACTTTCTTCTCCCTTTCTCTAATTTTCCCAATTTCCCTTTCCTCTGTTTTGTTTGCATTCCCTATTCCTCCTTCTTTACCTTAGCCCTTCTCATTTCAAAAGCATAGTCCATTTTACACTTATACTATTATGTAAGCCAGACAACTAAGCGGGAGACCAGGCTAGAAATACAACATGGAAATCCCTGATAAGGCAGGCTAGAATTAATATTTGTATTACATTTTTTTTTTATTATAATAAGAAAAATATCTTATTGTGTTACTGAGTACAATGCACAATATTTTGCTAATGTACTACTCTGGTCACTAATCCGATGTGAAGGTCATATATACTTCATCTATTAGCTTTTACTATTGCTTTCTGTAATAAATTGATAACCCAGCTTCTGAACCAACCTTTTACATCCGTATTCAGTTTATATTGTAATTGAGGACATTTTTGAAAAAGTAAAAAAATTTAAATGAAAGAAAGGGAAAAGAAAAAGACAAGTTAATGCCGATGAGAGTATTGTTTTCCTCTGTGTCTATTCAGTCTGATTAATGGCAAAGTACTTGCCATTGAAAATCCTATTGTTTTTTCAGGTATTGAAATTTGCTGTATCATTTTTCAAGGGTTTTAAAATTGCATTTGCAAATTAAAAAATAGAACCAATAACAATGAACTTCAGCTGTACCACTGACAAAAAGACACTGTCTGTTCCAGGACAGTAAGGAATAATAACACTCTGGAACGTATGTTCATCTTTAATTTGGAAAGATGTTTGAAATTAAACACATCAAAGACAGAATTTTAACCTAGTTTTATCATGCTGAAGTTCACTACTTTCCTTTATAATATTAAACTTTGTGGAAATTTTCCACTATGAAAACAATTTCCATTGAAGAAAAATGTTGAGTTTAAATAATGGTTAAGGAGCCTGGCAGAACAATTACCTTTGATGAAATTATCCTTTATTCACTATTGGCCCAATCCTGTTCAATGTTTGGTAACGAAGGATGCCCATCTCTTCTCCAAAAGCATACACAGATTGCTTCCAAAGAATAAACATTTAGGTACAATCCTCATTACCCATGCTCTAAGAAATTAACTGCTGCTGTTGTACTATAGAAAACATTTTACAAAGTTTTAATTTTGTCCTTTACTTCAAAAGTTGTTTAAGTCTAAATGCTTCTTTTCAAGGCCTTTTTACTTTTGTATCTCAAACGAGGTGTTGAAGAAACTGGAGGTTTGTGTGTTGAATTACTTTGGACCCACAAAAAGTCTGAAAGCACTGACATATGATGCTTAAGTACTATAATAAAGATATTTATTGAATATACAACATCACATTTAGGACCGCAAAGTTTAGAGAACAGGGTATCCAACAATTTCAAAGCCATGAAATCATGCAATATGCATTTTCAAGTGTATTATAATTAAAGTTGTAAAAAAATAAAATAATATGCAACCTGTGTTCAACAAAGATCCAACCAGGCTAGGTCACCCATGCTGCTTTGTCTGAATCACCTAAACAAAGAAAAGACATTCGTTGTCATTGATTTGGAGTTCAGTAAAATACTGGTGTCATATGTAAATGTGATAAATACAGTAAAAAAAATGTCATATGAAGCAGCATTAATGATGGAGTCAAGAGTGTCCAGGACTTGAACCTTGATGATCCCTGTGGGTCCCTTCCAACTCAGGATATTCTATGATTCTATGGTTAGGAAGATAGGAATTAATGCTCTAACTGTGAGGTGAGCAAAGGATTGGCTAGTAGAGAAGTATCTAAAGTATCAAAAATAAAAAAAAAAGGTAATAAATGGTTGGCCTTGGATCAATCTTGTTGATTTTTTTGTGTAAATAACCGTGGATTAAAAAACAAAAAGTGTTCTTTAGATGAAAAGCTAAAAGGCACTGTGAATACTGAAGAGGATTAGGGTATTTCACAGAAAGAACTGCGTGGCCCTGAGGATGGGAGTGAGCGTAATTAAGTTAAATTAAATTTAAAATGAAAAGAGTAAGGTCATCAGGGACTATGACGGAGAACGTCTGCCAGTCACTAGGAACTTGTCAGTTAGAACTGACTGGGAAGAGAGAGACACAGGTGTACAAGGTGATCACAGGATGGCTATAAGCTATCAGGGGATGGCAAGCGTGGAAAAACTCAAATGCCATCCTGCAATACATCAGTCGGTGTTTCCAGCTGAGCTAGAAAAGCATAAATTCTACTATACTCAGCCCTGATGAGACTTAATTTGTAAGAGTATGTACAGTTCTGGTCATTTATTTTCAAGGAAGATACGAAATGGAATAGGCATAGAGAAGGATCACTGTCATTATCCGTTGAGAGACACAGGGAGCTAATCAGATGAGAGAAGAATTCACCTTGTAACCCAAAGGGATGTGATTGGTGCCTGTACGTAAACCAGTGTATAAATAGGGGAGATAAAAGAGCTATTTATACTCAAGAAGAGTGTTTCATACAGTAATAAATGGCCATAATCTGAATTTTAATGCAGTAGGATACAAAACAAAGATTCTGAAATCATCTTCCAGTTAAAGTACCAGGGATAAAACATGCAACTACTCTTAACATACTGTTTGAAACATTTAAGAAAGTAAATATATGATATGGTGTCCATAATGTCAGTGAGTTGCATTTGAAGAACAAGAAACCATTTCCAGTTCTGTATTTCCAGGATTCCAAGATTTAGCCCTTTCCAAGGATTTCAATACTCCCTACAAAGGAATAAGAATTTCAAGAATAAGATGTTGGATATGATTTTTTAACCTACAAATGTAAGAAGAGAGAGAATCTGTATGACAAATGCAGGCCACTTTCTAAAGAATGTCTAAATTGTTCCAATTGTCTAAACAATACTGCCAGTATGGACCATGGTCTCTGAAGTTTTATGGCAGTCTTCAAGAGGTTCCTTCCCCTCTCTTGCAGGACCTTGCAGAATTATGGCAACCACAGCCATCCAGACCTCACTGCAATCCACAGAAGTCTTTCAGATTTCAGAAAGTTTTGTATCAGGTTGTACATATATCTCTCTCTAAATATGTTTATTTAAAAATCAGAAAAATTAATTCAGTCAAAGTTTAAGTTCATAAAAGAGAGAGAGAGATCATAACTCTGTGCACTGCCTTAATTGTATTTTAACTCAAGCAAATTAAAGCCAAGTATTCCAGTATGTCATTCATGGAGAAAATCTTATTCACAAGGCTGCTTTATTCATGATGGAGCCTTGCACATATTCAATTTCATCATAGTTTTCTCAGTCTGAGGTTCTTATTTTCATGGAATAAATTCGTAATTAACATTTCAGCAGAGGGGTACCTGTTGACACACTAGGAAAGCAGTACGGATAAGAAGGATTTAAGAATAAATGAAGATATTTTTAAGTGAAAGTAGCTCTTTATTCACTCCAAAACAACATTCTTTCTATCAGAAAGTTACAGTGTATGGACACACTTAATCTCACAACATACACTCATAAAGACATTAAAAAAAAAAAAAAGGGTGAAATAGACTTTTGGCTGCCAGAAGCACTTGTGAAGTAGCAAATGAAGAAATAGGTTAAAAAAGTTTGGTAAATACAAGTTATGAGTAGTTATATTGTGTTTAGAGCCAAAAGCAAACAAGATTAACCTGCCTCAGTGCCTTACCTCCAGTGGTTTCTTTCAGTGTCAATTATTCTCTGGTTCCAGACCAGCTAACAGAATCATAGAATCATAGAATCCCAGGTTGGAAGGGTATCTCAAGGATCATCCAGTCCATTCTTTCTTGGCCAAAGCACGGTAAAAAAAGAGCTCCTTTGGTTTGAAAATAAGTTGTTATTATTACATAGTCATGTCATCTGGGTACATCCTTTAGATGAGAAATATGCTGGTTTCTCTCCTAGAGAAATTTTAGCCAGAGATCATTCATAAATATTACAGTGCAAAACACTGCCTGGATACTAGCTTATCACTGTTGGAGGCTGAAAGATTATTATAATCTTCTACCAGACCATTGCCAGAAAGGTCAAGTAGTTAAACAGCTATCTCCCCTCACTGTGAGAAAAGGCTGGACCACAACAGACAGTATAAACTGTCAAAGGGGGGTTTCTAGCAGTCTTCGATGTAAAAATAAAGCTAGATCATAATGCTAGATTGAAGACATGACAAATAAAACAATAGTGTCTCCCTCAGCACTCCACTCTCGGCTCTCATATTCAAAATTCATTCACAACTTCTCTGAAAATGTTTTTAACACAGTTGTAAGAACCATGGAAAAAAAAATTTTAAAAATTACCTAAACACCTCTCACCCTCACYCCCCCCCCCCCCAAACCAACCCAAAAAACCCTTTAAATGCCCGATTAGAAAGGGGAAAGGAAAGGAAGTTGAGCAAAAATCATAGTTTCTGAAATAAGGATCCTTGCATAAATGCCTGAAATGCCTGTAAAACATATTCAGGCCCTAATCAGAATTAAAACACTGTTCTCATATTATCTAGGCCTGCTTAAACAGAGACCCCGCTATAAAAACGTAGTATGTTAATACTCCTCTAAGCATTAAAAGTAATGATTTGGCAAACTTAAGAAGCCAGAAGATAGAACACTAGGCTCAGGACAGCCAGATGTATGACAGTGTTATTACTGTTGGCAGATCACTTTTCTATTTAAACTGCAGCATGTACCAGGTGGAACTGAATCATTCCAACAGTAGACTCTGCCTGGGTGTCGTACAGATATTAGCAAATGACAGTAATTTATCAGGAAACATCTCGGATCTCTGCTGAATCAGAGCTCTGTCATACTGTGGGACCTTCATATCACTATTGCTCACCTGGTGAATTATAAGGTCTAAATCCTGGTCATTCAGGGTCTGCAGAGAAGTCATCGACATTCTTATGTCTATCTTTAGCATCTAGGTCAAACTGCAACTGGGACAATTACACTATGAAGTATATCTTATCATTGGCTATTAGTAAAATTTTCTATGTTCGTTAACAATCAGACATTTTGTGTTCAGTTCACTTGTGTCTGTTTTTTCTCTCAGTCAAAATTAGGGCTTATCCTAACAAAAAGTATTAATTTATTCCCTGGGTATGAAGGGATATAAATGCATTTATGTATTAGTGTATTTTTAGCTAGATTTGGCCTAACTGCTTACATTGTTCATTGTAATATTATTGCAATGCCTCACAACATTCAGGCTCTTGCAGTTCTGTTTTAACAACTATGCAACTTTCTTCCTGCAATTCTGAAAAAAAAAAAAAAAAGAAAAAAAGAAAAAAAAAGGAGGCAAATACTAAAAAGAAAAAATTAAATGACCCAACAGTGGCAAACTCAGTGGTCTGGTCTGGTCTCTCAGTTCTGGTCTGCTGTATGTAGAATATCCTCCATAAGAACACTTCAATGCTTGCACACGTGTGATCCTATTTACAGCTGCAGAGCAATGCAAGCCCAATGTATTGCACTGATAGCTGTTGCCTTTGTCTGAAATGTGGATTCAGGAGCACTTCTGAACACCCAAATCTGTGCATGTACCCTCACAGCATCACTGCCAGGGTGAAACCTGGTACAAAGCACAAGCCGCAGATGGGAAACTTGAGTGTGTTCAGTGAATGTCAACATCCATGTGCCCTGGTCAGGTGCTAATTTGAACAGTCAGTGAGAATCTGCCTTTCAATCCAGAGTCAGCCTGTGAATCTGTCTGTCTCCCTAACAGCTATGCCTGCTTTTCCCTTCTTTATGTCTGAGAGGCACTGACATAATTTGCGGTCTCAGTCTTGCACGTCTCCTGTTAGACAGGTGGTACTAATTAAATATCGGACATCACAGTTACCCATCCAGCAACAAATATAATTATGTTCTATCTGCTGGTGCATAAAAGCAGGAGTCTCTTGAAACTCAGTTGAGGCAGGCATATTTTAAAGGAAACTGCAAATAACTTATCAGAGGCTCTTCCTCTCTAAAGCAGTCCTCAGTGAGATTCAAAAATTGAATAAATGAGATCTAGCTCACCAGGTGGGTTTTTGCAGGCTGTGATGTTGGTTCTTATAGTTCTAAAAAGGAAGTGATAAGCCTTCTGTATTGAATGTGAGTGCTCTACAGGCAGGAGGATAGACGACTGAAAAGAGAAATCCCCACAGTGAGGGATTTGTGAGATTTGGCAGGAAATCTGCATCACAATACTGTGCTATTTCCCACAGGGAAGGAGCCCAGAGAATTTCTCAAGAGGAAGGCACTATTCCACCATTGCTACTTCACAAGTGACAGACAGAAGACAAATCGGGTACCAGCACAGACAGGTATCTCCTTTATTGTGTTCCTTGACACAGGAAAATCTGAAAGGTCTAAGACACCATTTTCAGCCCCATTGCACTTAAGGTTTATATGCAGAATAAAACTGCAAGTTCGGGGTATCTTGGAAAAATTCGTAGGGCGAACAGAGATCACTTATTTCCAGAGCTTTCTAGCAGCTCGCCAGACTTGCAAGCTTAGCAGAAGTCTGTAGAAGCAAAAAATAAAGCCGTCACAAAAGGCTGTATTTCGGGACTTACAAATGGAAGCTGAGATATTTTAACTATTCAGTTAACTGGGGCTGTAGGATTTGCTTTGCGAGCATTTTATTTCTTAATCTATGCTGCCCTTCTCTAACCTCTGAATAACTTTTTACTCTCCTCCTTTTTATCTGTTACTACCTTAAAAGATGAAGCAGAAGACTGTGTGAGTCGCAGGACCACCTCTGTTGCCTCTGAAAGCCACTATGTGTGGTGAAAGCATTAGAAATTCAGAAATAAATTGCAAAGTTGGTTCAGAGCACAGTGAAGCATTTAGTTGCAACTCAGTTGGGTGGAAAAAAAAAGAAGTCACACTCCAAAAGAGGCAGAGAGCTTTCTCTGCTTGAAATTATTGAATAATTTATTTGAAACACAAATCAAACTATTAGAAGGAAGGTGATGGTCTTCAGACAGAGGTCATGTAGAAAAGAGCAGGGCCAATAACCGCCTTTTTTTTTCTTTCATTAGCTATCAAAATACTTGGTTCTTTTAAAAGAGAAGCCAGCCACAATCAATCATTTTTATATCCCTTCCATTGTAGATTATGTCTAATCAGTGTAACTGGATTTGAAAAACGCTATCACATAGAAGCTACAAGTCATGCAGAATATCTCTTAAATAATGAAGGCAAAATGAAGATGTATCACATAAGTCCATTGAAAACTCCATTTCCTTCGAATGCTTTGTGAAAAGCAAGTTTTATAGCATGCATTCAGCTTTGCTACAGGAACAGCTGCCTGACAGAGCTCAGAGCAGTGCAGCCACTGTTCGTCAGGCAACACACAGCTATAAAGTAAACGATTAGCTTTCAAACACTCAGCCCAGATCATTTGCAAAGGTAGTTCATGTAAGGACCCATTAATCCCCCAAACAAGAGCTAAACACATTGCACAGAGAAGCATTCTTGAAGGGAAACAGCTCTTCCCATTCTCTCAGGCGGCCTGTCCTTCCCCTCCTCTCATGCTCATTGTGTTCTTCTCCACTACCTTAACCACCAGGTTTTTCTTCTCCACCCTCAGCAACCCCTTCCACAGGGACCAAACCACCATTTACCTTTCATGTCTATGTACTTTCTTCATCACTATTTTTGATAGCTACCCAAAGAGCTACAGATTGCAGAATTACCACGCCAGATTCCTTAGCGGTAGCCACAGAGAGGTTTAAAATCCTTAATCCGTTGCTTGCCTGCAGTAAGCCTTTGTAATTAGCCTTGGGAAGGATCCTTATCAGTCAGCAATCTGATTTAGCTCTCATTCCCAACTTGCTTGGGTGTTTTTCACCTTGTGGGAAACAATTGGTTGAAGTTGTTAAGCTTCTTTTATGCAGGGCTAATAAGCATTTGGATGTCTGTCGTTCTCTTTGAAAAATCTGCTGTGGATCAACATGATCCTGTTCTTGTGTAAAGCACCAAGGCCTCTGTCAGAGCAAGAATTATACTTCTTGAACCTTTTTTTTTTCACAGAGGAGAGACAATCCGGCACTTTCTTCTAGTTTTTGCTTGATGAATAGCATAATTTTTGCATTGGTTTCCAAAAAAACAAAACTCAAAAGTTTTGAAATACAAATATAACAGAATGTAGACATTATATACTCAGAGATACATAAATTCTGCTTTACTCTCTGTAGTCTGGCATTTGAGATTTACTCTTTGTAGTATCACAAGCCAGACTTTCATATAGTCAGGAATTTTCAAAGCATTATAAAGGATTAGTTCATGAAAATTTCTGATAAGGACATGTTCATAATTCTGAGAAAAGAACATATTAGCTTCAGTAAAACAAATATTTAAGGCATCCTTAAAATCTTGTAGCTGCTCTGAAACACAGTAAACAGTATCTGTACATTAAAAAAACACTATCAAACAGTAAATCTTCTATCCATGACAGACTTCCGCATCTCATTGTTATTATGTGTATTCAAATGCAAGCCTTCCAAACAACACATACCTATTCTTTAGCAGAAATACACATATTCCCTTCTGAGCCAGAGGTGACAGGAATATGCAGCGTGTGTCCCTTGTTCTCCTCAAGGTCTGAGAAGAATTGCAGTTTCTGGGTTTTCCTGTCCTGACTGCAAACAAGCAATATGGAAGGTAGGTCAGTGGTTAACAGGGGATCAGTCCTCAGCTTTCAGCAAAACACTTCCAAGCACTGTCCCTCTTCACAGGCACGTCTCAGCCTGTGTCAGGGAGACATTCAGATCCCACAGTTGCCTTTCACATCTTAATTTATAAATTTGTACCCTGGTTGACTCAGCCGATAGAGGATTGCTGGGTGTGAATTGCCAGGGAGATGCCTCCCAATAAAACTCTGCCGATAAAAGCTGTTGAGAATGTATGATAGTTGAAACATTTTCTTTCTGGTGTTTCAGAATGTTCCTAGTTGAGTTACTGCTTTTTGCTAATGTGGCCATATATATATATAGTACTATATAGTATAGTACATATTTATGGTATATATAGTATGCCTTATAATACCTATCTTCTCTTCCTCTGCCTCTGTTCTGGGATATGCTCTACCCAACCAGGATCTTTCAGTAGTTCAGAAAACCAAAGTTTACCTGCTGAGAAGATTCTTTTTGAAAGACTTCCTTTGTGGATGTCTACAGAAAAAACAGTCACAAAGTTTTACAGCTGAAAGTGATGTAACTCTCTTTGAAGAGGTCTGCATTTTGTGTTATGTTGCTAGTTCTCAGAAAGCAATTTGATTTCCTTGCAGAAATAGCCATTTTAAAGATTTCTTGCTCTTTGATACTATTATGAACTTATTAATTAGTCTACTATTGAGTCAATTTTCAGCAGTTGTAAACTGGATCAAGACCTGGGGGATTAAACAGCTAGATAAATATTGAGCCAGTGGGGTAGGATTTTAATGCCTGTACTTGGGCTTTATTTTCCAAAAGAAACCTTCTGAGATTTCAGTAGTCTTTTTGTGGGTTAAGGTGCTACTCAGTGAAACTAAAATGATCAATACCGGACTCTCAGTTACCATCAGCTAATACTTTATGAGACTGGAATTATTCATGTGTATTCTAAACATTTCTAAGTTTGTACATAGGTGGCTATTGCTGACACACTTAGGAATTTCCACAGTGGATCGAAGCCAAAGACCCTCTAGGCCGATATTTACTCTTCGCTGATGACCAAAATGAGAAGTTTCAGAAATCTGCAAAATCTAAATGGGCTGGCCCAGAAGAAATCTCAAGAGACAATTTCATTCATTCAAACATTTCTGTTTGGAAAATACAGATGAGAGAATCTCTTTTTCACAAAGTAAATCTTCTTTTCATTGTTGACAGAGATAAATTTAAAAACTTCAAATGTGATATTTAATATTCACTACAGATACTTGGGCACTTTTGTTATAGCAGTGTGCTCTGGACTCCTTGGTTCTCTAGCTTTGGCAAGACTTCCCTCGAAGACCTTCTCTTTATACTTCCTTCCTAAAATATCCATTGAATGCTTCAACTGGTCCTTATTATAATAGAGATAGCTGTGATAGCTTTGTTCTTTGCCTGTTGAGCATGTTCATTAATCAACATTTCTTATTTAAAATAAAAAAATACTTTATCCTGAAACTTTATGGTTATGGTCTCCTAGCAACAGAATTTCCCCTTAAGAAGCCACTTGTCTTTCAAAGGGTCTGTGCCTTGAACATATTTGACAGCACTTTTAAAAAAAAATTTAATCAACTGATTTCTTAATATGAGTTAAATAATTTTTTTTCTCATAGATGGCAACAGTATCAAGTGCTACAATGTTAAATCATCATTAAAAAGAGAGCACAAAAAGTAAGTTCATTGTCCATAAAAATAGCAACTATTATTATTAATGCTTATTATGAGTGTTGCTGTCACACACCAAGATATCAGTGGGCAAAGTTCTGTAAAACCAGAAAAAGAATGTACTCCCTTCATGCAGTTTACAGATTTTCATGGTTTCTTTCAAAGTTTCTGAAGCGTAAGGAAAAAGAGGCAGACTGGTTTCACTTAAGGAAATCTACTTGTTTATGAGGTCTCTGATCCTAACAAATAATTCTAGTACACTTATTATGAATAAAATCTAATTTATTGAACAGATACTCAAGATCACTTCAAATAGTCATGCCAAATGCAAATGCCAGATTTGAAAACCTGGGACTACACTGTTCTGCAGTCACAGTCTTACTGTTCTCTCTGACTCGTTTCCATTTATGTTTTCTGGTGTTAGTTGAATCGCCTGTAAAGTGATCATTTGCTATGGTTCCCCATGACAGCAAGGTACAGACCTTACCATGGTAGGAGATCACTTCCAGTTCTGTCCACCTGGAAAGCCCAAACTCCTACAAGTATGTCAAGACAGCAACCCTGAGAGAAGGAAAATCAGCTTCAAAAGAGCAGGTTTAGAAGCGCATTGTTTGAAGGGATCCAGACCTGTATGAAGTCCAAAGATCTGAGAGGGGAAACCACGGCATTGTTACCTGCTCTGATTTTAGCTGCTATGGAGTAAATATTCCTGTAGGAGGGGAGGGAGATGACAGAATTACAGAATCATTAAGATTGGAAAAGACCTCCAGGAGCAGAGAGTACAACCTTTGATGAGACACCATCATGTGTCTCGCCAGCTCGCAGCAACTGCCACATCCAGTCTTTTCTTATATTCTCCCGGGGATGGTGACTCCAACATCTTCCTGGGCAGCCCAATCCAACAGCTGGCCACCTCTTCACAGAAAAAAATTCTTCCTGATGCCAACCTGAACCTCCCCTGGCACAGCCTGAGGCCATTTCTTCTTATGCTGTTACTAGTTGCCTGGGAGAAGAGGTTGCTTACCACAATCTCCTTTCAGGCAGTTGTAGAGAGCAATAAGGACCCTCCTGAGATTTCTTTTCTAAACACCCCCAGCTGCCTCAGCTGCTCCTTGTAGGACTTACTCTCAAGGCTCTTCTCAGCTCCATTGCCCTTCTCTGAACACACTCCAGCACCTCAATCAATGTCTTCTCATGAGGGGCCCAGAACTGGACACAGGATATGAGGTGTGGCCTCACCAGTGCTGAGTACAGGGGAAAACCACTGCTCTGGTCCTGCTGGTCACACTATTTCTGATACAAGCCAGGATGCCACTGGCCTTCTTGGCCACTGGGCACACTGTCTCAGGTTCAGCTGCTGTCAACCACCCTTTCAGCTGCTGTCCTTTTCCTCTGGGACACTTTCCAGCTGCTGTGCTCCAGGACTGTAGCACTACATGGGGAGCTGCATGGGGAAAGGCAAGTGAGGCAGAGGGAAGAGGTAAACGGGAAAAAGTCCTTGGGGTGAAGAGGATGAGAAGAAGGAGGATGTGAAATGTGTTCTGGCATCAATGAGAACAAGGGACAGACAATGCAAATAGTAAATAGGAACATCCCCAGAAGGGTTAACAGAACAGGAAAAACACACCTTGGACGTGAAAGAATAGATGGGAGGTGTTAGTCACAACAGAAGTGTGAGGTATGAACAGTGGTGATAAGGAAATACTCCCAGTGAAAATAAAAAATTTTGCTTTCCTCACCTGGACTCCATAAAAAGACAACTGTGCTGTGAGTCTGAAAAAGACTATCTAAAATTAAACAAAATGCCATGTCCGAAACCAGACGTATCACCAACCACACTGGCATAAATGCCTGACTAGACTGGTGTAACTTGTCTCCCTGCTACCTCTCCCACAGTCCTGAAGTTTAACAGATATCAACTCCTGTGTGTGAAATGCAGAAGACTATCCCAAACCCTTCTCAGCCAACCTTCTCCCTACATTGACTGCATGTCAAGAGTCTCCAAAAGGAGCAGCATCAGATGAAGCCAGTCCCATAAGCTACTTCTACTGCCATTTCAAGCAGCAGTCCCCAAAGACTGGGAGACTTTTGCCATCCTGGTCCAATTCAATCTGCCAGAAAAGCTACTGAGAAGAAGACAACTTCAGTGCTCCCCCAGGAATCCATGTCTGACATCTAAATAATCTATGTCCTGTTGTTCTTCCTGAGAACCAGCATAATTCAACTAATACCCTGAGGAATTTCCACTGGGCTGAGTGGCTCCTAAATGCTTAGTAGATGAACAATCATTGTTCAAGTGATTTTCTACCATACTGATAAAACAAGCAATTTTGACCTCTGATTCTTCATACATTTGCTTTTCATGTAAATCCCCATCTTGTTCACCACCACACCACTACCTTTTCAATCATCACCCTAGCTCATAGATGAACCTTTGATAGGAAGATGTAAGTTGATGTGTTTTGTTCAATCTTGTAGGGAATTTACTACTCTGAAATAGAACTCTTCTATGAACTTTAAAGAAGCATTCACTGCTTTGTTGATACATGTCCTTTTTTAAATAGATATAACTGAAAAGAATTTTTTTCTCTTTCAATGAGATAAAACATCTGAAAAGGCAAAAAACTATTGTGATAAGATATCTAAGTCACACCTTTATTCCGAATAAGTACAATGCTTTTCTTAAATATCTTTTTTCTTAATTTTAATATTTATCTATTCTTCCTTAATGAATTGAAATTTAAAAAAAATCCATCATAACACTAAAATATAAAACAAAATAATATTGGCAAAATTATTATGGATAAGTTCTGTCTGATCATAGTTTAGATTTCTACAAAAGCAAACTTACAGAGTTATCCAAATGGAGAGTTATAGAAAATGGAGAAAATTAGCCATTTCTAGGACATGATTACTGTCTTTCTGTAGTGGATATCTAAAATAAGTTAGATAACTGAGACCCAAAATTGTTTATTTCTCACCAGTGACTGTTCAGGGATCACTGGGAGAGTAGCTAGATGTGGACATCTAGACACATGACATCTAAAACCATAGGAGTTTAATCCCACCTCCCGTGCTTTATTTTGATAAATAAGTTCAAAATTTAATCTCTGTATAGATCTCATGCTCTCTCTTAACTCTTTTAACACAGTTTGCCGTTTACATGAAACCATATACAAGTACTTAAGATGCAAATCTTTCAGTCGCAAGATGGAAATGAAAGGACAACGAGGAATATCGAGTGCGGTATCTTGCTGTCCAAAGTAGCAAAACGAGCAAGATGTAGCTTGAAACCCATCAAAACTCTTCGGCCCCTCTTCAGATGATAAAAAAGTATTCTCTGATCTCAAACCCGAAGTTATCCACGGCTCATTTATAACAAGTTGACTATATGCCAACAGCTCACTCTACCTTTAAAAACCTGCCTCATTGTCATATACAGAAAGTGCATCAGCTGATTTAATGACAAAATCTTTTTGGAACAGCTGAGAGTCGGTGTCACCCACCACCTTTCTCTCTTTCCACATTATTTGGTGCTGACAGCTGCCCAGAAGCTTTCTTCTCCCCTGAAAAATTATCCCTTTGTTTTGAAATGCCTATCAGAAACCCACTTACAGTGATACCTAGACTGAGTAGCAGCTAGACAGTACTTTGCTTTTGTTATGACTGCATACAAAAACACCTCTATGAAAGGCTTGAGGGGTCTGTACAATTTGTTAAGCTTAAAATAACACAATGATCACTACACAAGACCATTAAATATTCATATTCAGGAAAAACATTAACTGAGCCAGCAACATTAAATAACAATATGCAGGTGACAAATTACCAATCAATATTTCAAAGCATTTTAAAAGCACTTTCACCACCTTCAGAAACACCCTCTTATTCAAAAAATACTTTCAATAAATTACACTGCAAATTAATTTTCTTTTAGTAGACTTTCAAGAGATTCTACACCATCAGAGAGTACACTAATTCATCTGTATGACCTTACTACAATTATTTTTATTCACCTTGATTTTTAATATATTGCTATATTTTGTCTGAAAGAGGTTTGGTGGGTAATATTTTCACACCAGGGTTCCATCTTCTTGAAGGTCTGCTTTGCTGACAGAATCCTTCAAACCTATACATTACTACCTACTACGGAAATTAGGAATGATCCCAAGAAAACTGGGAAAGTTGAAGCTAGTTAAAGCATTTTCTCATGTGACTCTGCTCAGGCAGAAGGATTGAGGGGTGGAGGGGAAGGAGGAAAAGGGACTGGTTTTGATTTTTTTCCTCATGTATCATTAGAGATAAGTTTTTAAGTCCAAGAAATGGATTTCTAGCCCATTCCTTGTCTCCAGCCCTGACTTAGAGTCCCTGGTGTGAGTGACCACCTCTAGCATGACATCCTGCTAATATTTATCACAAAATGAAGTATTATCTTGAAAAACTGGACCATCAGTGCTGGTCAACATTGAAATCTCTACCACTGCTGCTGCTGTCTTGGGCTGGATTATTATGGCTCTGGAAAAAATAAAGAGAGCAGACATGATATTCCTTTGCCTCATGACAGTATCATGCATTTGGTGGAAAGACTACAGGACATGAAAAAAAAAAGCCAACATTGCAGAAATTTGCCTGTAATTTTTTCTTGGAAATGAGAGAAGAGAATTCATTGTTCATATAAACAACTAAATTAGAAATCAAAGAAACTGGACTTTACTTATTCTTTCTAAACTGAAGAGACAACTTTTGTGACACATCCTTCTCTTTACCTCACCTTTGCTCCCAGTCTCCACCCTGTATGGACCCTTTAGTGAATTGCCATCATCATTCAATCTTCTTACTCATTCAAGCCTCTTCACTGATGCCAGTTACAACAGATGACGGGTTATTATCTGGACACTCTTGTGCCAGAAAATGGTCTTGGTTTACTGTCCCGTTGAGTGGTCACACACATTTGAAGTACTTAATTGACATTTAAAATGTCATTCATATGGAATTTCACACTCCATCCCAGATTCCCCACAATGTTATTTCTAATAAGCAGGTAACAATTCATTGCAATACAGGTCCAAAATAACCACTCTAAAAGCCACGCACCACGGAAAAGTATCAAAAACTCTCACATGTGTTCATTGATGGGAACATAGAAATATTTAATTGGGGAAAAAAAATCTGCTTGTTTGATTTTTTTTAGCATTTTTGGTTGCACAATTAAAGATTTTTCTTGCTTCAGCAGTTTTCCTTGCTGATTTGTGGGGGCTCGCAGAGACTTTGCTGCCTCAGCAACACCTGGGACCAGAGGTAAAGCTGTTTTAAACTACTTGGCCTATAGAAAAACAATTTGAGCATTGAAGCTGAAATTGCACTAAATTTTCTCAGCTGTCTGTAACCACACAGATTGGCTGTATATGGACTACACTGCAGGCAGAGAAGAAGAAAAAAAAATAAAACAAAAAACACACAGTGCATTTTTGACATATTTTTGACCAAAGAGTGCAAAGGGTTGATTCTAAAATGCTATAACAAGATATACATTGTTAAATCTCAGGCTGAATATTTTTGTTGTTATTTTTCTTTTCCCAGCTCTCACCATACTGATTAAGGACAGTCTGATACCTTTTATTTCCACTGATTAGTACCTCCCTTCATTATTACTCCCATTTAAATTACGAGGCTGCTCAAGGACTCTCATATTCTCCAGAAAGAGTAAAGTAGCTCAGTTTGTCTCCAAGGCATTCAGAAGGAAAATGCAGATGTCTTCCTGTGCAGCAGAATGGGAATGACCTGGTCAGGTCCATAAGAATGTCACTCTTCATCTGTTCTCTGTACGGGAGAGTCAGATTTGTCCACCTTTGGGCACCCACATGAAAAGTTTCATCTCTTCTGAGCAAGTAAAGGGTCAGTTCCTTGAATCAAGTGTGAGAATTCAAGAGTTTCTTCTAAGCTACAAAACTATGGGCACGTCCTCCTCGTGGTGGTCATAGACCTGTACTTGCTCAGGACAGGAGGCTACAGGGCCTCTAACCCCAAGCCATATTCCTAAAGACTTTCCTTAAATACCAGCCGCTTTCACACCACTTATTTTATGTATGGGTATCCTCTCTTGGCTCCTAAAATAGTCAGCTGAAATTTAGCATAATATTCTAGAGCACATACTTTGGGTGGTTATGTAAGATACCTTCTTGAAAGGGAGAAAATCCCCCTCCGTTGACCAAAACAGCTGACACTGGTCACTTAGATGCCTGAGACAGATGATATGTAGTGCCACCAAAGATGGTACAAATACCTGCAAAAAGTTCCCAAAACCTTGGTTTTGTTCCATATCCTTTTGGGAAATGTGGGACTTTGGAAAAGGATCTACAAGATTAACAGTGTGAGCCATGCAATACAGAAAGACAAAGGCCCAAGGTGGTAGCCACCTACTCACAGACAAAGTTTCACTGAAGTTAAACATGGTACAAATAATTGCCTTATTAATTTCAGCATGAATTCTACAGATGGCCCTAAATAAGCGTTTATGTGCACAAAACTGAAAGATTAAAGTTTCACCTCCTAGGGTTACTACAGCACTTCTCCTGTGCCTGGACACATTTAGGAGAGTATGGCATTGCTATCTCCCCCACCACATGCACAAAATGCAAACTATTAATTTTACAGTTTTAATCTACAGTTATAAAAATTTCACTTTTACAAAGACAACTTACCAGTTTTTAACTCACAATGTAGTTTTGAAGAATAGTCATTTCTTCTTACACGTTTACAAAATCATGATTAGTCCTGAAAGGGCAGATTGGGACAGACTACCTATGTACCAGTAAGAAACCACCATTTGAAGATCTGGGAGTCATCCAAAGAAATCAGCTGGAAATATGTTTAAAGTCAGCAAATAGACGTGGTTTTTCCCAAAGGAAGTGATTCTTCTGAAATTCCCCAAAATTTGTTAGTTGTACATATATGGGTTCAAGTGAAGGCTCCAATAATGAATTCTAAGCAGAAAAATGATATCAGGCTCAAGTAATTCCATGAACTTAAAATACCTAGAGGCTGGTTGAACAACAGGGAAAAATAACAAATAGCTTTGGCCTCTTCTCTACCTTTCTTTTCTGTGTGGAAACACTCCTGTGATAAACCTAAATCTATTTCTTGAATAGTGAGGATTAAAACTGACCTTCTTCTTGCACCAATGTATTGTTTCTCTCTAACTTCCTTTGTAAGAAGAGGATTTCAGTAAATAATTCCACTACTAGAATACCTAAGATTCATTTACATGCATAGCCCAGGAAAGCAAAAGAATGCTATCAAACCTCCTGCATATGTTCTGAGCAAAGTAACCTCTGGCTCAGCACAACATGCACACTTTTAGCCCATAACGTAATTGTTTTGCAAGGTAGTAGCTGTCTATAAAAATGTATAATCTGAAAAATATACTCTTAAATACATTATCAATAAAAGATAGCTTTCTTTCCTGAACTATAGGGCACTGTGGTTCTTCAATCAGTATGGAAGATTTGAGGCCTGTTTGAGACTTTTAAGAACAGGTTTAATGTCCAAAAAGATGATGTAGTTCCACGTACACTGTGGTGTCTGGTGCAGCTCTCAATATCATGGATACACCAGGTCCAGCAACACTTAACTTTCATAGGATATTAGATCAGGTCTAATAAAACAAGTTCATCCACACCTTTGAAATCCATCCTTTGCTGGTCTGCGTTAACTAACAAGAAATACTGGTAGACTCCTCTGGAGCTACAGGCAACCTTCAGATAGGTAAGCCTTGGAGGCAGCAGCTGCTGCTGCAATCCTCTTCTAAAGGCAGATAGGAGGGAGTAATACCTTCTCCCTGAATGTTTTATGATTATTCCCCCTAATATTTCAAAGGTAGCTTCCTTCTCACAATGCAGAATACCCATTTCTACTTCAAGGCCACATGAGTACCAGGTCTGATGTTTTTAAACAAGACCGAGTTACCCAAGCATGAAATAGCTGAAACAATTTTCTTAACAGCTGAAAAACACTTGGCTAACTCAAAAATAGCTGAACCAATTTTCCTCAAACTTTCCAGTGCAGTACACCTTTGGACTAACACTACACCTGCTGAATTTCTCCCCTTCACATGAGTCTTTCCTTTTAACCAGTGACTAACAACATAAAATACAGATTAAAGACCCAATCTCGCACATACACAAGTACATGATTAAAATCACTAGTAGAATATTGAGTCAACGTTGGCAGGGTCAAACCCTAAGAATGTTTGTACCATTTCAACTTCATAACAGTGCTGTATCAACACTGCAGCTCATAAATATGGAATAAGGTAAAGTCCACTATATTTTATAAGGCTGTAACTTTTCATGGTGTTCTCATATTACTCTCAATAACACTCTAGGGCAAACCTAGTTGGCTGAATTTTCAGAGATTGCTTTCTAAATCTGCTCATGGCTGCGATTTCACATCAGCTGGGCATGTAAATTGGAAATGTTTTTATAGGAACAAATCATGTGACAAATATGAATCAAAATGGGACACATTTTTGCATGCAATCATACTCTGAAATGAACAAAAATGCTCACAAGTCAAACAATAGCATTCACCTTTTTTTAAACCTAAGGAAAGTTTTAATCCATAGCCTGTCAAGCTTTCTTCCAAATCAGTGCAGGTATCATTCCCAATTCATGCTCTTACCTGTGGTAAGTGAACTATGTTCCTCTGTACATTTTCCTCGCTCTAAAAAACATAGTCATCTACTCTGTGCAGATCCAGTACTGCAAAACACATGTAGACCCTCACACTCTAATCAACCTCTGCTGCAGTTCATCATGTATTAGGCATTTATTAAAGTCAAAATACATGGATTATTATATAAGAATTTAATTTGAAAGTCATTATTTTGTTTTCTCTGTACTCCTCATCAGTTGCACTCAGCTTCTAAGAACAACATAAGTCCATTTAGTAATCAAGTCAGTACAGCACATCTGTTGTTCTCAAAACAGAGGGATAGCACTGGAAATCTCTAACACATGTGCAAATTAATCACAGCTTCCAGAATTGTTCTTTCTTTTGCTTGGCCAAGCACAGAATGTCCACTAAAGTGGTTTACTTCTTGTACAGCAGTAGAATATACAATAAACAGGTCCTTATACACATATAAGAAAACTCTCAATTACTCTGACTTCACTGATGAATTTGTCTTCACAATCCCCATTAGCTCACGCCTGTTTTTTTAAGATCATAGAATCATAGAATGGTTTGGGATGGAAGAGGCCTTACAGATCCCCTGGTTCCACCCCCTGCCCTGGGGTCTCTCCATGTGCTCCCCAAGGGTTGCCCTTCATTCCTGGCCCTGCACACATCCTATCGGTTGCTCTTACAAGAGCTGCCAGCTCCCGGGGGTTCTTGGAGGTTACCTGGGGTTTCCCAAGGTCAGGAAGTCCCCCTGCATGCCACCATCCCTCACCCCACTTCAGAATGCTCCTGGGCATGCGTACCTCAGCAAGGGACAGACACTCCTCACAGAAGCCACCCCTTTAGCCCCCTCACAACCAAAACTTTGACACTCAAACACAATACAGCATCTTGAGACAAACCCCAATATACTCATCCCTGCTTTCTTCCTGGGTCATATCTACAGGCTTCCGATCCCTCCTGTAATGTGTTCAGTTGGCCCAACTCTAGTTTTGAACTGCAGTGTTCAAACTGGACAAAGTCTCTTGTCTAAAGTTTAATAGTCTTCAGTAGATTCAAAGAATCATGTCACACAGTTTCTGAGCTGTATTTCAGCTTGCACATTTTTACTGAACGTGCAATAATATTAAAATGAACCTTAAGCCCTCCATCTCTTTCCATGTTATGCAGATCTGCTACCGAGAGGCACTTCTTCCCAGGCAGAACATATTTGGGGTTGTGCAACTAATTTCTTCCTGTGTGCAGCACTTTGCATTTCTTCAGCAAGATCCATTATTCTGTGCTATGTCCCGGTTTGAAGGTATCACTTTCATTTGCAAGGCCTGTCCTATAGCATACCACCAGTACAATGCCATCTGAAAAATTTAACAAGGATACTTTCCACTTCACCATACACTTATTCATGAAAATATAGTATTGGAGCCAAGACAGCCCCCTATCACGGCAAAAATAATTTGAACAATAAATCTAACTAATTCTTCTGGTACAGGCTTAGTATTAGGAAGCTGCTTTCTTCAGGTAATAAGGGATAGAAGCCAAAATTAGAGTCATTTAGGCACGCACATTTGGACTTCTCATCAAACCAAGGCCCAGTGGTTTAAAAGCATCAAGAAGCAGCATAAGCTTACCACGTGGTAAGCTACTTTTTCCATTTTTCTAAGTACTCTGCACAGAAACAAAACATGATAAAGTATATCCCAAAGCAGATCTTGTATGACGGTGAGTCAGTCAGTGTTATATTCATTATTGGACTGAAATTACTTGAAACAGAATGTGCTTTTGAAGAGAGCAAAAAGAATAGGAAAAGGAAATGAATGATTTAATATATTATCTCCTCAAGCTGTAATATACAAAGCTGGCAGCTTCAGCTTTACCAGCACCTTAATTTCAAGAGACAAAGGTCTCATTTCTACTATTATTCCACTCACTAAAATTTACATTTTAACCAAGAAAGACCATCTGTGCCAAGTTGTGTCAGAAGTGACCAATTTATATCAAAAATAAAAAAAAAAAAAGAAGAAAAAAAGAGGAAGTGCTAAGAATAATAGTTGAAATTCTGTCCCAGTTCAAGCCAATGGACTCTGTAGTCTCAATTCCAGCAGAGTGCACACAGAGGATTTGGGATTCTGTGTTACACAATTAGGCCAAATAAATTCTGCTCTTCTGTGAACAGCAGTTAATCTTTTAATGACTACATAGAGGTAGAGCTACAGAAAAACGTATACATATGGTGCTTATCCATTAATGTGCAGTTTGTGATTATTTTAATAATAATAAAGGCCTTAATAACTTTACCTTTTTCCCAAAAGGTAAGTTCTTGTCAGGTATCTCATATCAATATCTTTTTCTCTAAGTATATACAATGATTTAAAAGGACCTCTGGTGGCACAAGGCAAATTTGATAGGACATTTAGCATTAGTGGCAGTATCTGAGAGAATATCTGAGCTTTGTCCCTCAGTTTGCCCTATAGCCAAAATGTAGAAAGTGACACTGCACACAACATCTCTTAACAATACTATAGTATGTAAAACCTTCGTAGCTTTTTTGGACAGGAAAATGCCACGGATTAAAATTGAAGACATTTACCTGATGTTCAAACCCAAAATATTCCATTTCCCTTTGGAGCATAACGTTAAATGTATGTCATGTAACGCTTCCTACATCAGTGCTTTCCTTACATCACTCACATGAAAGAAGTAGAGTCACTGGTGTGCATCTGGAATTCTCCACATCTTCAGGAAAAGCCATCACCTGAAAGAAGATTTGGCTTTCTAAATCTATAAACCTGCCTCTCATTCAGCTGGAGATGGGATGCAAGCAAAGGGCAAAATCTGGTATTTCAATTGTGTGATGAGAAAAACATTCCAAAAGTTAGTAGAGGGCTTAAGAGCATCAGCAAAACAAGCAAAAACTTTTGGGATGGTGCAAAGCTGTCCGATGCTCAGGGGTGCTCGAGAAGGCAGGCATCTTTCCTGAACTGAGAAGAAAGTAGGGGAAACATTATCTCCTCTTCTCCTAGATGAGCATTAGTGCACTTGGTGTAGCCATATAGCCCCTGCTGACTCCCTTTGGCAAACCTAAAATTCAGGGAGGGAGGGTATTATTTTGGAAGTATTTTGGAGGTGGAAAAACTTCCAGCCATTTTCCAGTAGTGTGGAGAGAGTCCTGCACAAAACCAGGGCTTTGGGTGTATATTCTGGCTTATGCCAAAAGCTGAGATTTAAGAAGTTGATATGAAGTTGAAGCTAGCACTGAAACTACTCTAAACATTGAGGTCTCTTGAAACCTAGCTCCAGGTCTAACTTGTAGGGATCCTGCCAATCCAGCCTAATAATTTGGTCTCTGAGGAATTTTTGTGAAGTAATTAATCATTGTTCCATCTGCGGTTCAAACACAGCACAGTATCAGCATGTTATAAACACTTGTGCTGCTACTGGACATCCACTCGTTTTCAATCACACAGGCACCTAGAAGGATCATGGGAAGCTGCCTAAATCAACTTCAGTAGAGGTACTGCATTTAAAAAAACTAATAGGACAAAAAATCTTCACTGTTAATCCTAACCAAAATATAATACATCACATTTACATTTTATGCATTTGTGATAACTGGCCTGAGTAATAGACAAGGAAAATGAGTTATTTGCAGTATATTCATATTGAAGAAGTTTGCATTATTAGTAACAATGGGCCTATCAATACTCTACAAACAAATCTGTTTTGGTTCAGGTTTCTTTCTTAAGGAGACTTGTATATTGCCTAAAGACGTTTTCTCAGTGGCCCTATAGAAATTTTTAATTATTTCAATGCTCAAAATTACACTTGTAAACTTTATACATAAGTAACGTTTTCAAATTTGCACAGGCAAACTGCCGTCTGCATGGGCTACCAACATTATAAGATTGTGTGTGTTTAGATAGTTAGAACAATCCAGTATGAAAGAAAAGCATGAAGATGATGAGATGATGATTATTGTTGCCATCGTTATTGTTGTTATAGGTCAAGATTTTAATTAACTTCTGTGTGGGGCTAGGTAGAGCTCAACGTCTTTGAAAGATAAGCCCACTTTTATAACAGTGCAGACAGAAAAATTCAGGTTGCTACATCTGAAAGCAATGCTCCCAGTTATACACAGCTTTTGACTTAGTTATGGCCTGAATTTTCAAAAGGGTCTAAAAAAGTCATGCTTCTTAATCCCATCACATTTTAATAGATTTGGCAGCCTATAGCCTTGTGTGCAGGCAAGGTAATACTATGAAGGTTGGAAAAGCAAGAAGTCTAGTTGCCTTCAATGTGATATAAATGTGCTATAACTAATAACTAGGTGAGAGGCACTCACACAATCTGAAAAACTGCTTAGTTGCAAATATGACTAAGCAAGCTATTCAGCAAGGGATGCTTGGATCTGACTTAGCCAGAGAAAATGTGTCTCACAGAGAAGCAGGTATCAGTTGAGAAACATACAAATGCAAAATTCAAAGTTATGTGTCCTAGTGTACGAACAGAACTGAGAAAGTCGATAATTATTCACCCTGAGTGCCGAATGCTTCAGCATTTAAATGAAGTAATTAACTAATCACAGAATGCAGGAGAGCCACATGATAAAAGGTTGATAACCAAAGGACTACCATGTGGTCAAATACATAAAACCAGTGGAAGCCCTAAGTACAGCAGCTTGCAGTCAGCAGACTTGGCTTTGTGGACATCTAGACCCCACACAGGAGACATCTCACCTCCAGTTCATAGACCTGTGCTTGCTGCCTCCAGCCTCAAGTGCCATCTGATGCCTCACCTTAGCCTCTTTTCGGGTTGGAAGGCAGCCTTATCCTGCTTAAGCATGTCCTTTGGGGCACGTGCATCCCACACTGATCCAAAGCCTTTGGGAGGACAAGGCACCTTGACCCTGGTTGACACCTTAACCAGGGAAACAAATGAAAGATGTAAGAGTTTAGGTTTAAGATAAATATCTGTAGGTAGCAGTAGAAGTCAGATACAAGAGACTGCAAGAGCTAAAACATGCATACAAACATACACATAAAACAAATTCTATCCTATTAACCATATGCTGTCTATCAGTGCTGGAGTATCTCAGCTGAAGTACAGAATCTCAGCATCCTGCATTTATAGCAACTCTGGCTCAGATGGTAGCAAAACTTCTGTATCTTGTTTTAATACACTAGTCTAAGTAGTCTTGATCTAGTGCAAAACAAATGAAGAATCAATGGCTTGTCCACAGCGACTGCCCTCCTTGTTATTAAAAGACTCCCTGGGTTTCCCACTCCTCCCACTTGTATCACATATTTCTGGCAAGAAATGTTTTTATTCTAACTCCAGCCAATTCATCCCAGCCCATGCTACCTAATACACATTTTAAAAAGCTTTTCTGTTTTCGTAATATGCCATATGGTATCCATCGTAAAAGTAATGCAGGATGGTGCAGGCTGGGTGGTGATCCTACAGCCTCTCTATAGGGATTTGATCAAGATCAAAGCACTTTGGAGCACATTACCAGAAAGACTCTAGCCACAAAAATAAAGTATTTTCCTGGGCAGACCTCAAAGAGCAAGCATCCTTCCTTCACCTTCTCCTAACCTTTATTCCCAGCTGAGTCCACCCGGTACTGCTAGGGATGAATTTCCTCCTGTATTATAGGCGCTGTGTTACAAATGCTTCCTGTCACCAGTTTACCACCATCTTTCACCACTCCCTTTCCTTATGTGTTTATTCCCCATCTTTCTCAAAAGAGGAGGAACTGAGAGAACAAACTAGAATATAACTCAGTTTCTTCTTTTCTCTTTAGGTCTAGATAAAATGGCTAGGAAAAGCATGATGACAAGGAAAAGCAATGCATTTTTCAGTGACTGCTAGTACCCTGCACCACTAAGACATCTTTGTTCTAATAATACCAAGAGCAATTGACCATGAAAATGCTATGCAAATCTTGTACTCAAGGAGAACTCATTGTTTTAGTGAGCAAATTATGCACGAAGAGACATAGATTCTGTGAAAGTTATATTAGTGTAAGATATGAGTCCAAAGCAAAATAAGAATGCTTAGGGAGCTCTGACTTTATTTTCATTGCTTTCCACAATCTACCTTGGTAAATCAACAGCAGAAAAAGAGTTAGTTCAAATTGTTAAGTTTTTCAAAAAATTAATATAAGAACATTTGTATCTTTTTTTTTCCTTTGTATTTAACTGCCTGTACATATCTCACCAGGTCTGCTTTTGTGAAACTCCCTGTATCTATTCTGATATATTTGACTTTGATTAGTCTAAAAGAGGAAACTATGCACTGGCAGGAAATCATGTATTTTGCAAATAATACTCTACTGACATATATCTACAGAGTGCACTGCAACTCAATTATAAAGAACTAGATATAAAGTGCAGTAGTTATCAGATGTGCTCAGCAGGCTCTTAGGACTTTTTTAATTGAAGTTATATAGGAAATTTTAATTGATAGAAGCATTTTAAGCAGACTGGGGTGGTAGCTGCAAGACTTGGGTGCCTCTGTAGGGTGATTGAACCATGGAAGACTTGGACCCTGGCAGATTTGGACCCCAGAACTCATATGACTTTTGCTATAGAAAAATGTTTTCTAAACCATCAGAAGGCCTGTGCTCTCAACATTTACTGTTTGCTCACTCACAGCAAGTGTTGTGGACCTAAGGGGATAAAACTGCAAGGGATGTAGTGTGAGTCAGATATAATGTCAGGACCAAAGAAACCAATGTCTGCATCAGTCCAGGGACAAGGTGAAAAGTCTTCTAGGATTAAACAGCAATCTGGAATCAAGAGCAAGAAAATCAAGAGGCAAAACAGGAGTATACCCTCACTTTAACTAGCTGTTCACAGTTTTTATTTTTATATAATGTGGCTCCTGGTCAGGCTTCTGCAAACCCAAAGGTGATACTGCTTTCAGGTCTGTAGCTATCAAGGGAGGTCTTACTGCCAACCTTCATGGTAGCCACAAAGCAGTCATAGAGAAAAAGCATTCTGTGAGCATACCAGTTGAAATAATCTACATTTCTTTGTTTCATTTTCAGTTGCCCGTGCTGTATTTTCCTTGGAATGCTTGTCAATGTGGCATGAGAGGGAGTGCTCTCTCCAGCCAGGGAACAATATCTCTGAGGCACCCAGCCCTCACAGTGCCCTCCAGAGTGTTCCCTCGTTCAGCCAAGTTGTCACCCAGAAGCTTCTCTATCTGAAAAGCTGTGAATCAGCCCTGCAGCACGAGCCAAATTTCCCCTCATTCACAGAAACCCTCAGAATCTCCAATAGTCAAACAGAACAAAGATCTTTCACATTTACACTTTGATAGCCTTCCACATTTGCAATACAATGGCACCACCCTACCAAAGACCTGGTCCCCAGAGGACATGTGTGTATTTATCTCTGTAGACAGAAATGCAACTAGAATATTTCCAGCATTTCCCAAAATCTACACCTACAGATGTAGATTGCTGCCTGACAAATTCTAGCAAGACAACAAAACTCCACAATAAGGTTAAAAACTCTGAAGGAGATCTATAAAAACTCAGCAACAGCAATCTGAGGAAGGTGAGGAGGAAGTAAAACTCCTGGCTCAGGAATTAGGTGTCTCAAGGGGTGGTAACACCTACTGTCTTGGAAGATGGGGGAGAAGGAAAGAAAAAGAAGGAAGGAAAACTGTTTTAGCATCTGCATCCAGGGATTTCATGACAGAGGGCAATGGCAAGGTAATTAACACTTAACAGGTGACCATGGCCATAGCACCAGCCAAACAAGGACACTACCTAATGCTTTTTCCCAGTATGCCTGCACTCATCACGGGGCTAAGCAGGGCAGATGCCTGAAAAGGCAGATCTCCATTCCCATCCTCTCATGAATGCTTTAACCAGGATGCTTTTAACAGCCAAAGCAGAACTGTATTTATGTTCTCTATCAATTACTGCAGGAAACCTGACACAYGTCACTGTCTGAAAGGGATATGTTTAATCTCAGCAGGTTCTGAGGGATTCCAGATGGTCCCAGGAAACAAGCAGGTACCCTATGAAACTGTTTTCTTGACTGTGATTTACAAATAATGCGGTCTGGGTCCTCTAAGAGTAGCTGCCCTTCCTGTTCAAACCCTCTCCTGGTTATTAGTCTCCTCATGTAGCAGACAGTCCCTGAGGTGCTCTTACCCATACCCCTAGATTTCAGGGCTTACCCATAACCCGGATAACCTGCCTCAATACTCAACATATTTTGCTTGCAGGTGCTATTACCGAGCAGTGTTCACTCACAGCAACAGAAAAGTATTTCTATGCCTAGTAGTTTGCATCTGTTTTGAGGCTCAGTGTATGCTAGGAAGGACTGTATCAGTCCTTCTCCTTTCCTGTAGTCTTGGCAGGTAAAAGTATCAAACTGTCATAACTTTTACATCCTAGGAAAAATAGATCCTTAAAGGGCAGTGTCATGTATGTGGGAGATATTATAAGGAGAATACACACTGGAAAAGAGGTCTGCCTCTAGGGTATGAACGGTTGTGCAGTAGGGGAAGTGTGAGTTGACTGTGGGAGCTGAACAGCCCAGCTCCACCTTTAACCTGAATTTAGTGGTGAAAAACTCTGTTCTCCTATCCTTGGACAGGAGCAGCAGCTGAAGCATGGACCTGCAGAGGTAGAGAAGAGTTCAATGTTCCACATTTACATATGATGTTTCACATTTACATATGATGTTTTGCATTTGCATATGATGTTTCCTTACCAGCACAGGGCCAGGATATTACTAAGTAGTTGATGCGTATCCTTAGATAGAATGTGAAAGGGGTTTTTACGTGAGATCTTTGAACCCCTCAATGTCCCACAAGTAAATTGTGAAATGAAAAACATGTAACACTCAGCAGTGCTCTCCATACCAGTGTCAAACCAGACCAACAAGCACGGTCAGATAATCTTGAGTCAGCTGGGGGCACATGTAGAAGAAGTGTGGTTGTTACAGTAGGACCACACCATCATGGTAGCAGAGGGTAATTAGTGCCCAGCACCACCAATATTAAATTATTCCTAAAGAAGGAAGGAGTCATTCTTCTTCTGATTATCTTGATTATCTTCTCTCTTAAATGTTCTGGTACTGTCCTGGATGTCTCATGTAGCAGTAGCACAGATTTACCAGCCAATATATTTACATGTCATGCCACTGCTTACTATGACTTGCCATCAGCAACTTGTGGCATTACCATGGCTTGTCAGCACATCTCTTGTGCTACGGCTTGATAAGAGCTTGGCACAATTTACCTCCAGAAGGCAGCATCTATATGGTGAGCTAAGATGGGGCACCAACAATGCCAACAGTACAACCATCTTGACAGTGTATTACAAACAGTTCAGCAAAGTTGTGCCTGGAGCCGTCCATCATCACCCTGAGATGAGATCCAGCACCTGGTTGCATGTGGCAGGCTTAAGGGAACAAGAAGCACTGGGTGAGAACTTCAATGCAGAGCTGCACTGTGGTTCAGTGTCATGAATAGAACAGAAAGGTCAATGGCAAATTGATAAAGGATCTTTACCAGCAGTTTTACAGAGTTTGTGAGGTGGGGCTGATGATTGGATAAAACGAGGGCCTCTGTAGGAAATTAAGTGATCTGAAAACTGGAACTACTCTGACTGAGGAAAATCTCATTAGGTGTTTGACAGAAGAATTTTGGTAAACTTTACTATTAGTGTGGGCATAATAAAGCATTACTTTGTGGTTTTAAATAATATTGTAGGCTGTTTACAAAACTTACATGTGTTTAGCAAGAAACTCTTCAGATATCCATTTAAAAGTGTCTAAAAATATGTGCCCTTTATTCAGATTTTGTACGTAATAGATGCAGTGTTTATTTCTTGAAATATTTGTTTAAAAGACAGAAATTCTCTTTTGTGCTTTGGAGTGGCCCTAAACTGAAGATGAAATACAGAACTGTCACAGCATCTTTCTGACGGCTTCTCTAATAGCATTATAAAAGCATAAGAAATCACAGCCAACTAAAAAACAGTGGTATGTGAGCTGTGGAGAGGGTTAACCAAAGGCTGATGGGAAGATGTGAGACAGGAGAAAAGAAAGAAAGTCAGGGATTTGCCTGACATTCTGAGATGCCTTCCTGCTATGCAGCATTTGCAAGAGACCATTTGTCTGTGCCTGCAGGAGTAAAGTATTCCTTAAAATTCAGCATCTAGGGCTGTCAGCCTCACTTTTGATGCCCGTAGCTCAGTAAGAGACACCCGCCAACCTCCCAGTTCCTGCAGATGGTACCTTCGTACACTGTTTTATCTCTAAAGGTCTGCCACTCACATAAGTTTAGTGACAAAGTCAAAATTCATTCAGCAAAGCAGTCTTCTCCAAGTTTTCTCTTCTCCCTATCTTTCTTTCATCTCTTTTTCCATAGAAATGCTGTTTCCATTGAATCATCGTGTGCACCAGTCTTGTCTTTTGACAAGACATTGAAATACAACTACAAAATGACAAGTTATCCAAGAGTTCTTGCTATTCAGAGAATTTCCTTGGTAATTAGAACATTATCATGGTTCTCATAATTGAATTGCAAGAAATATTAATCTTTCCTACATTCCACCATGCCCAGAATCTTCAGAATATTTTAACACTGGATAAAGATGACACATAAAACCCTACTTCATTTTTAGTGTAATAGACCATCCTAGTGCCAAATTCTTTAAGTCTTTTACCTCTTACTATTAAAAGCAAACAAGTTTCCATAATATCTTTGTGCTCTCAAAAATGTCTCACTTTCTTCAGCCCTAAGACTTTTTTCTTCAACAGGTTTTCCAAAAACACATCACCCAAACCGAAAAGGAAAAAAAAAAAGAAGGAAAAAAAAATTAACTTGATGTTGAGGTATTAGGAAGTAATCTCAAAAAGGCTTCATGAGGTTCTCAAAATGTATAGAAACTGAAGAAGGATGATTTTTGGCTTTTTGAAAATATCAAAAAATCATAAATCATTTTCTTCTTACATAAAATCTCCTAGTAACCAAATGATTCCTGATGTTTTGTTCCTGTATTTAGCACACAAAGTATGACAGACAATGTTCTCTAAACTAACATCTAAGCTACCATCCTGCGGCTTCCTCTTCATTTTAGTGTGCACTTGACCTTATTTTTCTCAGCCATTATGCCAATAGTTTTGCCCAACATCCCCACATTCTTTTGCCTAGTTCTGTCATCACTGTTGACATACTTAACATGTGACTCCCAGTTTTTCCTTTCTGTCCTCCGGTGTCAAGGGGAATGATGTCATAAGCACGACAGCTGTCCCTTCCCATCTGGAATTCATAAATGGATAATATTCTATTTCCACAAAAATAGTTCAGTGCTTCCTGATTGCTTGGGTCTGTATGAAAGTCAGATGGTTTTGCCTCCACACACATTCCAGCAGCCCCTGATGATTTCCATAATGTCAGCCCTGTGAAATGTCCTTCCCTAACCCTCACTACAGCAAATATAAACTGCAGCGATCTACCAGTTTCTTGGTGTTTTCTTACTAGGTTGGAGGCTGATAGCTTGGTTTTATGAAGGGAAGAGTTGAAATCTGAATTCTTTGTCTGTTTTAGTATTGAAATAATGGTGGTGGCCATGGGTTTGACTGTGTTCCTTGCATTGTACTTGGTTCTCAGACTTCTGGAAAGGGCACGGCTCTAAAGCAAGGTAATGATTGCTCAGCCTGTACCTGGAAAAGACTGGGGCTGACTACCTTTGTTTTATTCTAAAATATGCGGAGATTCTCCATATTTTTTTATGCAGAATAAGTTTTTGCTACATTTTATTGCAGTCAACCCTGGTTGAAGGGGGGGTATTTGTATAAACGGTTTGGGAATATTTCAGATTTACAATCTTTCTCGATAATGATTTACATCACTCACAATTTCTACAGCAGTGGTGGAAAGTAGGCTTAAAAAATTGTGCCAATATTTAACATATTTAGTATCTTTGAGACAACCCGAGACTCTGAAGTTAAGCCCATGTGCGAGAACAGGCACAAAGTTGGCTTTTTTTGACACCTTTCTGCATTTCAGTGTTTTCTCTTCCTTGTGGGAACATGCAGCTCTGAAAATCACCATGAAAAAAATGGCATTGTTTGCTAACATTATCCACAACCTCAGTAAACAGGGCAAAATGCAACAAGCCCTGAGACTGTATCAGACCACATTAGTCTCTTGAATGAATGGCAGCCCTTCCAAAACAGGGACAAATCCAGTTAGCAGAGCAAAGTGAGAAAAATCTTATGCTGTCATTGCCTTTTGCCTTCACATCTTTCGAAAACAAAACTTCCACACAGAAAAAAAGTTGCAATGTGCTGAAATAAAGTGGGTAGATTGTATAAATATATACATAAGAATTACAAGACAAGTGAAATCTGAAATAAGACCCCAGAGAAATACAGTGCATAGCATAAATATAATTTTAAACAGATGAGGAACTACTTATGTTTTTAAAAGCTATGTTGAATCATAGCCTGAGATATTATGTGAATTGGGTGGAAATGTACTCCATATTTTGGAGGGCTTTGAATGAACTTAGACACAGTTCATAAGCTGCCTCACTTAGGTGTTAAAAATTGTTCTTCCACATCTGTGCTTCTCCCAAAGGAAAGAGCAAAGTCAATGGTTTTCTTGTACTTTTTTGTCCGAAATGACTGAGACAACAGAGTAGGATTTTAATGGATAAGCACTTACTTATTTTTTATCTCCCTAAATGAGCAGCTAAATTTGGTATAAAATTACCTATCCCTTTTCTCTGTGTTTATAATGCTGTTTATAAAATGATGCCAAATCGTCTGCCCTTGAGCAACACTATTTTCATGCATGTAAAATAAAAAGTAAATCATAGGCAGCAGAAGTGAAAGATTCCACAGAGGTCTCCACCAAAATGTTATAATATTGACATAAAGGAACAATTTACATGGATAGAGGCATAATATGTTCTCCAGACCAGCTCCAACTACATTTTTTTTCTGTTATGAGGCCTTTCTGCTGATCATCAGGCTAATTTCAACATTCCTGAAAATATCACATCATAACAAGCTTAAGTTACTTCTGACTTGAACAGAATTAGTAGCTGCAGCTGAGGCCACATCTAGATAAGCTTAATGGCTTCTGTACTCAAAGGTTTCAGAGCCAATCTAGGTAACCTGATTCAAAATAATACCTTGCACCCAGTATTCCCTTGCACTCCAGGGAATATATGGCAAGGACATTCTGACTGGCAGTTCTCACATCTTAATGCCCCATTATGTTTTGTAGCCCAGATTCAGCCAAGCAGAGGTCAGAAAAGGATTTCAAATTCCTGGGAAATCTTGCTCCTCTCACTGATGGCTCAAAAGGATTTTCATTCTGTCTCCATTCTGTCTCCATTGGGGAAATAAGGAAGAGAATTCTTCACTCTTTTGAACTATTTAAGGAAATATGAAGAAAAGTAATTTTGATTAGGATATTATACCATTTTAACTTAAAATTTATTTTATTATTTGCAATACTAATACTAGTACTGTGTGTGTATGTATGTCCACATACATACACTCCATATACAAAAAATGGACTTCAGCCACAGGTATTTCAGGAGATTACGGAAATGTCCCATTACTCCACAACATAAACAGTCATGGATATATGTCATAAAAGCTTGTATGTTCAAAAGGAACAAATTATTTTTGTACCATAACTCTCCCTGCAAACATCTGACCACTTAAACTTTTCAGTCTCTTCTTCAGAATACAGCCTGAAAGCAGCACAGGGACTCCCAAGCAGATGGCACAAGTATTCCAGAAGAGGATACTCTGCTTTTTTCAAAAAATTAATAACATGCTGAGCTTTATTTTATTATCACAAGAGAATTAAATATTTCCATTTCAAGCAGCTGCTGCACCTTCTCTGTTTGTAGTCCTTTCTCACTATTGGTGTAAGCCACCCAACCAGTTAAACACCAGCTACAATTCTTTATACAAGTGCTAAGGAAACTACTTAAACCTGATGAAAGCAATCAGTTTGTAAGTGTGAGAATGTTCTTTTTTCTTCCCTTTCTGAATACAGGTATAAAGTTACCAACCCTTGGTGGTAGCAAGGCACTCAAACATTATGCTAATGTATAAATTAAACAAGACGCAAGCTGTAGATTAAAAATCTCAAGTGCCAATTCCAAGCCGATACCACAGACCAGCCAATTTTCTATTTCTGGCATAAAAGCTTACTATTTCCTCTTAAACTTTTATTACAAGGTATGAAATCAGTACTATGTAGAGGTTAAACCTTTTCACTTGAACACAGTGCCTTCAAGATTAAATTATGTTAATTTAACACAAAAAGTTAACCATTGAAAAAGAGCAATATATCCTAATAATTTTTTAAGAGTTTAGGATTGGATTTTCAAACTCTATATTTGAGGTGTATTATTAAGTAGTTGAGAAGGGAAAAAATGCCAGTGTGGAACTTTGTATTCTATCCAGCATGGCTATGCATTTATGCAACTCTAAGGACATTTTTAGGAGCCTCTATAGTCTCTATCAGGAAAAAATGGATAATATTTCTTAATGAACTCGAAAATACTATGCACTTTTGCAAAAAAAGAAGTATCTGTTTTATTAGTCACTTTTCCAAACCACCATGGTTGGAACATTTTCGGTTCAAAAGATATAAAAATTATGATTACAGTTGGTTTAAGAATTTCAGGTTTAAATTACAATGGAAAAACATTCAGTGATTTGATTCACCGTAGTTCTCATATAAAAGAGGGCACTCTTTCTATATTTTTAATTCTCAGTTTCAAAAAAACATTCATCTTCAGAACAAAGAAAATCCAGGCTGATTGCACTAATTGATTTCCTTGGAGCAAGTGATTGCATCACACAGAGAGCTGCTAAGTAAAGAATCAAGAAAAAAAAATACCAAAACCATGTGCTTTAGTTACAAAAGCTGATTTATGGAAGCAACTTTCCAAGTCTCTTGTTGCTCTGCAACATTCCAGACGTATCAGGACAATCCAGCATCTGTTCTGCCTGATGATTTTTTTGCTGGTTCAACACATCCTGATGTGTGCTGGTGGCTGTGATGGAATATTGGAATGTCAGAGGAACATTGCTCCAGGAAATGCTGCTGACTGGATACTGCAGTGAATAAACAGCAGAGGGACAGATGGAACGAAAATAGCAAAAATTTTAAAAAGTGGCAGCCAATTAGAACATTCCCCTGAAGATCAGACCACAATGGGGCAAGTGCTGCATTATAATTAATGTATTTGTTGGTTAGGGTACATTTTTAGTCTGACCTTCCATCATGAGATGCAGTATGAGAACTCAGACCCTGGAGTATTGGTAATTCCAGTGAAGTTTGGTGAAGACCTTCCACTGAATAGGTTTCATCCTTAATGTTCAGACTCTTTCATTTTTAGAGATTTATGCAGAGCTTTCAAAATCATTCTCTTTACTTTTTCCAACTGATTCTGTGCTGTTGACTAAAGTTGGTAAATGCAGTTCATTACAGAACATAATAAATAAAGGCTATAGTGTCATTATAGAAGGAAAGTGCCTCTTTTATGAGTGACTGCACATTTTTAAGGGACTGTGCTTTTCCACTCCTGTAGAAATGAAGAATGAAAACAGGAACTGGTGCAGGACGCTTCCAAAGCTCTGTGAGCCACAGCTCTGCTTCTGGACTACCAAGATCTTTGGACACAATTATTTAAATCTTTTACTGTCAAAAGTATTCTGTGTTTTAATGGTTTTATTTTAGAAGAAAGCAATGGCACTCATGTCAATCATTGTAATTCATTACATTTTTCTAGAGCTGTAGCTGGGAGTCTTCCACTGTCAGGTTATAAAGCCTGACTAGGGAGAGTACTACTTTGGTCATCAAAGAAATGTCAAGAACAGATATGTTGTATCTTAAGAGCAAACACAATGTTACCATGTTCAATTTCACAAAATTCAGGGAGTGAACCTAATTCTTGCAGTATACCGGGTTTCTTTTAACATCCTGAGATTCATAATTTAAGGTTCAACTTACATATAAAGACTCTATTAAAAATCTCTTGTGGCACTGGGATAATAACTGAAATTACCAGAACCATCTAGTTTTCATTTAGTTGCCTGTAGGTGAATTATATATAAAGATAAGCTAAATAAAAACGAGGAAAATACTTTTTTTTAATGAAACTTGTAGTTTTGGATCTTTTTTCAGGGCTCTGGACATGGTATTCCTATGGCTGTATTAAGTTTTCCAATGAAAATTCCTAGGATCTTTCTCATAATCCTAGATAAACTGTAAAAAAAGGGTAGGTAAGGATTTTTGTTATGTTGTAGCATTGACCCAAACTCATCCCACCAAGATGCAGGTGCACAGCAGCGCTGGGGAGGTGGAATACTTCTTGCTGGAGGCTCCCTTTAAAGTCAGTATAAAGTAATTTCTCCAGAGAGCAATTTGTCTCACCTGAGATCAGATTCATACCCGAGGTGTCAGCTGCTCTTCCTTAGCAGTCAGAGAGATAAGACAGACATGGCTATAACATGCTTAAAATTAAGTGGGATAAATCTAGTGACTAAAATCACAGTGTCTAAAATCACATAAATCAGATTTTTCAATAACATACTAGCTTTCTGACTGACAGCAATGAACATCCAAAATTAACAGGTATGAGACCAAAATTCAAGCCTTTATTTCACTGAGTAAAGCTAAATTTATAAAACTGATACAACTGAGTAAATTTCAGACACTTCTTAGAGAAGGATCTTCAAAGAAACCATTTTTTGTTTATTATTGGAAGGAATCAAAGATTTAGGTCCTGTTAAGAGTGATAGAATTTACAGCCACATTCATATTAATTTAGTTTCATGTCTTTAAAAAAGAAAGAGATCAAAACACTTGAAATTCTAGTAGCTTGTCAAAAAAATGTACCATTGGCTGGGTCACATCTCCTGCTATCATTAAGCAGAATGTCACAGGCAGAACACTTTGAAACGATAATAAACCGCTCCTGCAAAGCCTGGGAAACTGAGAAGGGAAAAAATGTTTCAGGATAAATGAGAATTCAAGATTATAATGGGCCTAATTCTCTCACATATAATTTACCAAAATTCTCATCACAACATTACTAATTCAAAGGCTTTGTAAATAACTTGACATCTGGAAAAGATGAACAACAAGAGGAAAATGGCCTTTTCACTTTAATGCTCAATGAAGTAATTACGGTTGAGAAGAAGAAGATGAGTTCTCACTGGCAGATAAGTCAAATAATTATGGTGAGTAAGATAGGTTGAAATAGGGTCACTGAAACAAAGGGCAGGAAACTGCACAAACAGATAAATTCAGATTCGAAGTTCAATGAGGAAGAAGATACAATTTATTCATTTGGAAAATTACACCAGTAATATTTTGAATATGTGTAGTTAAAATATTTTTATTTTAAAAAAATTGAGTGAATTTAGCGTATTTTTGATGAAATGGCACACCAAATACAAGAACCTACTCCACTACTGAGAGCACGCTATTGTTGGATTTTTGACTCAGTAGAAATAAACAAGACCTTGAGGTGACATCAAGTAAGAAGCTTTTCTAATTGTTTTTCTCTTCCAGGGTAGTCCTCTCGCAGAAATTGCAATGTGGAACAAAAATGGCATCATTAAAAAACTTTACCTATTTGAAAGAGCAGAATAATGCAATAGCACCGTGGGGTTTTAAAGCCTGGGAGCTGGTCCAAAACTCACTGAGTCAAAAGAAATGTCTTCATTTACAACATTTGGTATAATTCAGTCCCTGTCTGGTTTAATAGCAAGATTCTGAAGTACTTGGATTGCTTTCCTGCAGATCAGTATATCTGATTAACCATTGTTCCCCACTAAATTTGAGCATTGATTAAAGTTATCCACTCCCAATATGCAGACATTCTGAATAGTCTACAGTTCCACAGAAAACAAAGCCAAAGGGAACAATTAGGTCACCTAATCTGACTTCAGGTCTCTCACAGAAATTTATATTTCATCTCAATAGCTTACATTTTTAATTGTAATGCATGTTTCAGTCCTCAAAAACCTGAGAGGTATGACAGTACAGAGATCAAGGTGGACAAGGTCCATGTGAAAGAAGAAAACTGATTGTGTGTCATCTAAAGAGATTTATCCGCAGGTGAAGAAGAAAGTGAAAAGCAAAAAGGCCCTTTCAGAATAATCTGGGACAAAATTCCTTCTCAACTACATATCTCAAAACAAATATGACTCTGAGTGTGTGAGAAAATAAACCACTCAGACACCTGTGAGAATTCTCTGTACCAAATCAGCGACCTATCCAATACCCAGCTGCTGCTTATTTCTGTTACTTCTGAGAGGGGAAAAAAAACAGAAGAAAAGACTAAAAACTTGGCAGCAAGGGAAAAATTCCTCCTTGACTCTTACAGATAATCACGTAAAGTCCAAAAGCCATTAGCTTTGATTGTAATCATTGGCTTAATACAATTCTACACAGGCCTAGAATAAAAGCATGATCAGGGAATGCAAATACTTCTCCCAGCTGTCACTCACCCAGGCCAAAGAACTTCCTCAAACAGCCCGAGCAAAACATATTTTTCAGAAAGCCATTTAGTTTTCCCATAGAAACACCTAAGTTTTTTCCCTGTTATCTTGTTATTCTACCAATCTATCAGACATTTCACGTCGTAGTCTAGATAATGAATAAATGATGTTAAATAGCTCTTTAGGCAAAGGTTGTATTTTGGGGCAATTCCAATGAAAACAACTCCTCTCATAAATATCTTCCTAAGAGCTACTGCATTGTTAGATTTCAGTGAGACAGAGTTAACAGAGCTCCCCTGCACCCTTATTACTACCACATAATGTAAGCTTTTGAGTCAAAATGTCATGAGCTTTAGTCAAGTGCCTTTGAGAAAAGATATTTCAGGTATGATTGAAGACCATTTAAAAGCATTAACAAGACTACTTCTGTAACTTCCTGTAGTCACATTGCCAGCTTTTTAAATAGCTACAAGAAATGTTTATAAAGGGGACAGCTCTGTTTCTCTTTCCTCCAATCTCCTCCAAAAAAAAACCTGTTAGACTTTACTTTTAAAGCTGTCCTACTTGGGCAAATAGTCCACTGACCACCTGGGGTAATGAAGCCTGGTGAAAAGCAAGCAGGGCTGCAAGACAGCAGGGTGGTCAGGTGAGTATAGGAGACGGGGAAGAAATCAGTGTGACATCATGTAGCAGTAAGCATGAATTAAACCTTGTTAGCAGAACTGTTCAGATGGCACTTTAACCGAATTTGTGTTTTAGTAGTAATGGACATAATTTGGCCAAACATTTGTTTAAGTAGAAATATATTAAATAATACCAACTCCTTGTACTTCAGAACAGAACAAACTTTGAACGGCTTTAGTGCTTTCAAGGAAACAGCCAAACCTTGCAACAACCTGTTGATAGTCAAGAAGGGCAACCATGTCCAGAATAAGCAGGTCATGAGCACTAACAGTGAAATCAGGCATTTTCTGATAGCGAATCAGAAAACCTCACTGGATGTCAACAGAAAGGTATTCTCCATCCTAATGAGGAATGTTGGAGGGGGATCTAGGAACCAGAGAGACTATGAGTGGTTCCGTATTCCTGGAGTGGGGATTTGGGACCATTTTTGCAACTTCAGGAGGAGACAGGGATCTGAAGAGCCCACAGGACCTGCAGCCCTGCTCCAGGATGTTGCATGGCACAGTTGGAGCCAGTACACTAACCCCTCCGGCATTTCCCCTGGACCACATCACCTCTTCCACATCACAGAGGAGTTGTGTAATTATTAAAATTGCTTATCTTTATGATTGAAGTGTTTTGGTATCCAAATCTAACTACAAAATTCCCTATTTGTAGGGATGCAATATAAGCTCAGCTCCTATTACATATTGGAGAATCCTCACAGAAAACAGATGTTAGGAGGAAGCCTCCCTGCTTGTATTTTGCCACATTTAGACCATCCCTATTTCTATAGCAAAACTTGTCCCATCCTACAATAAATGTCTACAATAGATTACATAAATCCCCATATACAGTAACGATTGCCTTCCACTGCCTACGAAGGGAGCCTGGGGTATTGAGTTCAAATGGACATATCCACACCTTCAGCTATCCAAAGTTACATGAGATTACTCTCAATCTTACTATCTTTGAGATTTCTTTCCACACAGGTGTAGTTGAAATCGTCCAGTAAGCCAAATTTAATACCTGCACACACACACACAGCATGAACGAGTAAGCATTGATTTCTTAGGAAACCAAGTTAAAAATAGGAGGCAATAAATCAGTGCTGAACTGTGTTCATTTCTTATCCCATGTCCCATTATTTCTTTATGGTCTCTAAGGCTGCTTGGGCTAGAAATTCACAGAATTGAAACATTATCCTGGATATTGTTGAATGTTATATAATTTAAAGATAATTATGAAAATATTTGGAACCTGCAATCATTCATTTCTGGATGAGGAACACTTACATGATGACAGCTTAGGTTGAACTGACTATACTACATTGTAGTTTGATAAATGTTTTGTTTGTATGTAATAACAAAGACAACTGTAATTTACTGAATATATTCGAGTTCTTGTGAGTTTTCATGGCTGCTTGCTCATTCATAGTTTCAATTCATAGTTTCAGCCTCTTATTTGGGAAGTAGAAAAGCCCACTCTCAAAAAACATAATCGACACCATTTTAATAACTAGTGGGAACTAGGTGGAATTACATCTACTGCAAGGCTAGTCCATACTGCAAATGTGCTAAAAATATTCTAGTGTAAAATAATAGAGAATCTAATCTGAAGTGTTTCATTTTTGGTGTTTTTTTTTTTTTTTCTGGAGTTCTTCAAGGACATCTTTCTTCTGGCATTTAAAACTCTTACTAATGTTAGATTTCCCAGAATAGTGAGCTTTATCTCTTCAGGAAGCTGAAAACCTATGACCTCTTCTTGAATAATTTCCCAGGTGGTAGCATTTAATTTTTAATTATTTCTAAGTTTATTCTGGCATTTTCATGTCACCTGCAACAAAGCATCTTTTACTTTCTCTCTTCTTTCTAGTTTGTCACCAGCCACTTTCATTACTGGGGTTAAAATCAGCAGTTGCCAGAGCTTTACCTCACCCAACACAGACAAAGAAAAATGTCTGAATAGAAGTCTTCAGAGACAGGCACCTCCAGAAGGTGATTCATCTGCCCTATCTTAGATACCTCTCTTAGGGAAAGATGAATAGACTTTTGACTAGGATTCTGTCAGTGAGAAGTTTCATATAAATATCTTTCAGAAGTGTTTTTAACAGAATATTTTTTATCTAAGGAATATAAATTGCTTCTATTCCTCCCAGCTGATGTATCTGGCTGGCTATGAAAAGTGAGTTTGCTTATCTCACTCCAGCAACCACTGTATTCAAATGTTACCACTGCCATTGGATCATATTACCCCTTCCTCATTAGCACTCCATGGGGAAAAAAAAAAGAGAATGGGGGAATAAATATCCTACCATCATTTGATGCTGCATCCATGTCAACAATGAAGGAGGTTGAATGTATAATCATGGGAAACTATTGCTGCGTGAAATATTTATCTTAAATTTGAGTAATCTAAAAATAGGAGATCTGCTTAAAACTAGTTATCCAAGTTGCTTGTATGCTCACGAAAGGCAGATTTGAGGACCATCTTTCCTGGCTTGAGGCACATATTTTAAGATGAGTCATCTTATGTAGGCAGTGGCCTAGACAGCTAGGTTACAATATAAACTGGTTTCAGATAATTAAAGTTAATTCAAAATAGTTCCTTGCAAAATTTACTACCCATTCCATGGATTTATGGAGACCCAAACAACTATTGCATCCTGATAGTATTAAAGTTATGGGAGCACAAGAATAGAATCAGTGAAATGGATGCGTAGATCTGGGGTACCTCGCTGAGGTTAACTCGTGAGCCTCTGTCTTAGGAAATGGGACTTGGCAGATTTGCTGTGAGCTTGGCAGGAGACTTGCCAACAGCACAGGTGTCTCTTCTCTAGCTTTCACATTCTCTTACTTGTTCCACTTTGGAGGCAAAATCGTTCTCTTAGAAACACACACACAAAAGATCTTCCCACTATTTCATGAACTTTTAACTCCAATGATTTATATTGACAAATCGGGCTCCTCAAGGGCTAGCAATTGTTTAAAACGAGAAACAAAGTCTGCTTAATTGTAAGACTATCTACTGACCCCAGCAGTTAGAACATTTATGAGAAAATAAACCACTGAGAGAGAGGGAGGAAAAAGCAGAAATTAAACAGTGACCCCTGAGGTCAGGTCCAGTCTTTGTGTGGGCTGGCTGTGCTAATGGGCCCTTGGCCATAGGGACTGATGATAAGTGTTCCCAGATTTACACCACCCAGCAGCTGTCCTGTGAATCTCCTCAGATAGTTTGACTAGAAAAGGCTAAGCAAGCACAAACAGCAGCTTTTCAGCTAATTCTTACTCGGTGTAGTTCTGAAGGTCTCCCTGGGGTGTTGTTTCTGCTTTGTGTTAGGATCTATATTCAGAACAAATACCCCTGCACAGGGGCAGCAGGTGCTCCTCATCCAGTGCAGAGAGCAGGCCATGAAGGCACCACCTGGCCGTAGTCAGCAGTCAGTGGCAGTGATTGGCAATGCACAAGAGCACACCATTTTTTTTTTTTTTTTTCCTTTTTGCCTAACTGTGGTTAGGGTCCAGGATCAGTTTACATTCGACTGGAGCTGCCCAAGGGGCTCGTCGTGTATGGTAAGGAACCAAGGCTAGAAAAAAGGGTGGAGAAGCTCTGTGATGGTTGAAAGTGGCAGGACTTAAGGGAAAAAGAGATGTTTCCCAGCTTATTCAGATTTTGTTCACAGGGATAGAGTAAAGAATACAGCAAACTGTTGACAAAAATTCCCAGAAAGCAAAACCACTTTATTTCACAGAGCCTAAAGGGCCATTTCTCACAATAATGTGCCTCAGATTTCTTTCCACATTATCTCATGTGGACCTCCTGAAAATGTCTTAACACGGCATGAGAGAGTGTAACATATTACTGTATGACACTTCTGAGTAAAGTGGAATATATAAAAATTATTTAGAATATCATCTCTGCTACCAGAAAGACCTTGAAGCATCAACCTTCGTTTCTGATCTGTGCGTAATTCCCAACCACAACTGAAGTTTAATCAACCTCATAACTTCTTCAGTTTCCTTCCACAGAGACAACCCAAAGCATAAACATTAAGCACCTCCTCCTGCTTTTCCTCCTCAAGGGTATCTTTACATGTGAGCAGACATTACATGCTCAGCTCCATGAAAACTACTAGAATTAGATTTCTACAATATTTTTTATGGCTGAATATGTCTTTGCATTCTGAAAGGTCCTGTGTTTTTCTTTTTATCAGCAATAGAAGCTTTTTGTGTTGGCTGTGTTAATCTAATTTAATTCCCATCATAGTCACTGCTCCATAGTGACAATCGATGTCTAACTAAAGGCAATGATTTTTAATTCATTACATGTGTTCTTTTAACTTGTGTATATGTATTGCTAACTTTCCCTTTCAACTGTTTCTCAAGAGCAAAAATTAAATCATCAGTGCTAGATGCATAAAATGTTTTTATATGGATCTACGTTTCAGATTAATTTGCAAGTCAGAAGTTTCCAGTACATTGTGCTAAACAACACTATGTATTTATCTTGACAAATGATGCAGGAAAAACTAATAGCAATGATGCATATAGAAAGCTTTTCATCCAAAGATCCTGGGATACACGACAAACTTTACATGCTGATTACAGTCTACACTTGGTATTGTTCAAGCTTTTCATTGGCTTTAAAGGATATAAATGTAAATAGAAAGCTATGCACAGATAACATCAGCCGTTGATATACAGCTAGGTCTGGGGTAGGAATGCAAACAAGAGAGGAATTGCTTCTCATAGTGAGACACAGGGCATGAAGAATACTGTGTGCAGAGAACAGTGGGGCAGCAGCTATAATTACCTAGCGTAAATCACAAGTTGTTCTCTCACTTTCTTCATAGCAGCTTTCTGAGTAAGAACCAAATAAAACCAAAGCAAGCAGGAAGAAAAAAGTGGTTACATGTGATCTGACTTTGGTTTTTGCCTAAGTTAATTCAGGGTAACAGCAGAGTGAATTGTAGCCTAAAAGCTGGGGTTCTTTTGCTGCCTCAGTACATTGTTAGTTTGGAGGCATATTTTAAAGGCTGAGGAAGATTTTGTTTGTATTTCCTGTCATACTGAACTCTTCCTCTCCTATACCCACATGGTTTTTAAGCAATTTAAGCTGAGACAAACCCAGAATCTTATATAAACATAAGTACCAGAGTTCTTTCCAGATCACAATGAGCTGAAAAGTCCATATGGCTTTTTTCTGTGCGCTGACTCTGTGGGACTGAAAAGGTTTGCTGTACTCGATAATGTGCTTTTTCTCTTAACAATTCTTGAACCCCTAGGAGTAATTCAACTAGGTCAGACATTTGCCCAGTATCCTGCTGTCAGATCCCTGTCTCCCTAAATAGGTGATGCTGGCAACAAGAGCTCATGAAAGAGGTCCTGCAGGAAGACAGAGTTGTATTTGTTGTCAGTAAAAAGCAGTAGTCAGCACAACACAAGCAGTCACTTTGCCTGGCATTTCTACCCTTGGGAAGTGAAGGTGTTGGAGCCCAGAGAAGCCGGGTTGAGCCTGTCCAGGTTTTGGAAGATAGCTACAAATTTCAGCTGCTCTCCCTCTCTCATTTAATCTGCTGCATCCCACAAAACAGATTCTTCCTCTCCAGTGCTTGATATAACCAAATATAATCAACAGCTGGTTAAATTATATTATACAACCTTATTAAATATAATATGCTGGATGAGTAGAGCAAACTCACAGTGGAATGGGTCACATCTGTGGGATATTTTCTCAAGTGCTGCAATTACCATGATTAGGATGGGCTATGGTGAGGCAAAAGTGCCAGAAGACAGTGGTGTTTATGAATGCCTGGCTTGTGAATATATGGCTTCCTGGAGGAAGCCCTCGGCCTTCCTCTTGACCTTCTAAAAAGAGTAATGTGGACATAACTATTCACTCTTTAGCAAACAGAATGACACTGGACATAAAAGCACAAAGCCTACAATAACACGCCCAGCTTTGCATGTAGAATTTATTCTATTTAAGCTCAGTTATTTAAGAGAAAGATCTGAAATTTTGGAGCAGGCTGGGGGAGATGTTAATCAATTGAGAGCACAGACTGCAGAAACAGAAACATGAGATGGGGAATTAGAACCTAATTTTTAAAATTCCTGTAGGATTGGGATTTCATTTCATTTGAGGGTCTACAATTATTTGCTTTTTTGGAAAGGGGGGGAAATTAACAAAATGGAAGAAAATGGATTCAACTAACACCAAGATATTTCATCTACAGTTACTTAGCTTTCTTTTTTTTCCCCCTACTACTTAATGGACTTAAAAATAATGAATTGTTATACACTCACAGACAGAATCTTTAAAAGAATCTGAAATTATTCAATCTTTATACAAGGTAGTATTCACAAGGGGAACCACACATCTCAAACAGGATGGTTGGTCAATGCCTGAATGATGACGTGGGAATTTTGAGGGTCCTTGCAATGGCACCCGCAGCTGTTTGGAGTAAAACTATCCAAACCTCTCTTCTGATATTCAATTCTTGCACCTGCTCCACCTGTGGTCTTACTACATAGAAAGCATCTCTTATCTATCTTCACCATCCACAAGAGACTTTCCCATCTGACCATTTCTGCACTCTCTGAAGGAGTTTGTACTGGCTGTTTGAAATGTCTTATCAATGTCCAATTTGATCAATTCTGCAGCAGGAACCACCTCAAGAAGATTCAGGAATTATGAGATTCTCCATTCTCAATGTTAATCAACACATTTGAGCATAGAGATTGGTCCAAGCATAATTAGAGCTGCCGGGAAAAAGCTTCAAGACAGGCTGAAATTCCCACCTGGAGAGTTCCTGTGCCAGATAATCAGATGCTTTGTGGTGAAGCAGGGTAGGGGTTAAGTTCACCTTGTCTTGAGTCTCTCCACTGATTCAGATCAGTCTATTTTCTAATCTATGCAGCTGGATGAGGAGTTCCTGGGACACCCAGGGAACTCATGTCTAAAGTGCACCGGGTTTGCACAGCGACAGACCAGAGCTGCACCATGGCTGCACAATGAATTTTAACTTCATATTTATAACTGTCACACAATTCTTTTAAAAATGTAGAAAAAAAATTTTGCCCTTTCCTCAAGGAGATATTCTCTTTCAAAACATCGGGGTGAAGCATTTCCCCAGGTTTAATTTTCTCCATTCTTTTCAGCTAAAGGCTGAAAGGGAATTCTATCTGGTTAGCTGAATTTTTCAGTCTCTCACAAATACGATTTTTCAGCCGATTTACTACTCATTGAAAAACTCTAGTCTGGAATTACTTTGCTTTGTCTTATTAACCAAAACTGCTTGTAAAGTAGGTCATGTGCTGTTGGTCTGTTTCTCAAGTGTCAGGAAGTATAGTGCTTTAAATAAAGTATTCAGCTGTCATTCTCTGTTTCAAGAATTTATTGTGTGGACCGCTTTCCTAACCACATCGTTTCACTGCACCACATTTACCAGAGGAATATCTAAAGCATATAACCAAACTTTCCTGCATATTTATACTTCAGCATATTGAGGATACTTTCCCAGTGCTACTAGGATTCTGACTCTAGTAAAGCTCTGTGTAAATGCTGTGTGTATTTTTTGGCTTGAGTAACTGTATATTTAGTTTACAGTTAGAGCACCTTTTCACTTGCTGTATCAATTCTTTTTTCATCACTTCATTTGTTAACATCTTTCCCTTCTTTTCATTTAAAGATTTTCACCATCCTAATGTTATCAATTATCATAATCACAGCATTTGGCATGAAGCATTCAAATGAAGGAAATGGTTCATTTCTCCTCAGCACTGTGCTCATGCACAGCATGTCTGTGACTGGACAGGTGGATGCTCCTCGTCTGTCCTGAGGTTTCAAGCAGGGGCTACATTTTACTGAAACTTCACTTCTTGTTCATGTTGCAGACAGAGCATCACTCATCTAGGGAAGGCAGACAGGGAGTTCTCCCATTGTCACATGCAAAATTCTTCAAAAGGTTTATGCAGATGCACACCCTGGAAACAGGCTTGTCCACTGGCTGTCTTCTCTCTTCTGTAGGAAAAGTCACAGTTTCCACAAGTCAGTTCTCGTCATTCCTTAACCCATTTTGACTAAAGAAAAAAAAAAAGAACAAAAATGGGTTAACCATGACCAATTCCCATTACTTAAGCTAATATGACTTTTTGTAACTGAAATGGGTAAAGAAGCACTCACACAATCAGTTCTGCTGGAAAATAAGAACAAGTCAGCACTGATGCACAGTAATCTCCTCACAAGCAGAGCTGGGCTGAGAAAAGTACATCTGTTCCCAGCCTGAGCTATGCTTTGCAGAGCCCCATCCACAAAATTAGCCATGCTCTGCTATACATTGCAATAGAGGAGTTTCAGCTTACTTTCGTATTATTATGAAACCAGTGATCGCCATGACTGTGAAAACATGAGAGAGTGAAATATGGGACATTGCAAAGATAAACACCTGAAATTACAGCTGTGAGGATATGGCTTTTCCCTTATTTTCCAAAAGAATGTTAAGTCTGAAACCTAACTACCTCCATTTCAATGGGGGCATTGTTAGCTATTTTACTGCTGAGCGTTGTAACAAATCCAGTGTGCTAAAATTCCAGAGATGTTCGAAATCATCTGTGTCCTGAGATGGCTGTTAAGGGAAAACTATCAAGCTATGGGAGTCTGCATTATATCCTTGGCATGAAAAAAATGGGAAATGGGCTGAGCACAAAACAAATAGAGTTCTTCAAGAAAGCAGATTATATTATAGAGTTGTGCCTGCAAGTATTATTCTTCTTACATAAGTTACTGCAGCTTGAACTTAAATTCTATTCCTGTTAAAGCAGCTCAGATTTTTTTACCAGCATAACGAAACTCAGGTGTCCTACCACAGTCTCTGGGTCTGGTTGGTCAGAGAGTAGACAAGCAGATGATCTCACACCAGCACTGAGAACAGCGACCTCTCTTTGCTCAGTTTGCATCCCCAGGATTTGCACCCACATCTAATTGTGAGGACAACGAATTCTGCTGCTTCAAATTCAATGCAATATCTTGGTACCAATGGCAAAACAATACACAGAAGCAGTCATAAATTGGACTCTGGGCCATTGCTTGTGCTACCACTCCTCTCTGCAGCATTCAAAGATAGTATAGAATAAAAAAGCTTTAGGACTTTAAATTTGCCAAGTGTAAATACATTATTTATTAAGGAAGTTCTTTAAAATTGAGTTAACCATCATTTGCCTGTTGGACAGACACTTTTTTGTGCTTCTAGAGAAAGAGAAAATTAAAATGGTCTTTCTGCATAAAGAAATATAATATAATCTGCTCTGATAGTGACAGCTTTTTCAATTAAAGCTAGTTCCATACTGTTCATATTAGCACAAGCCCATTTTACTTGTTCATTCAGCCTGCTGGCTGAATGAGAGTAACATCTATGCCACAGTGGGAATGGTCTGAAAAAATCAATTTCTAGGAAGCAACTACATAGTGGAGTTACAGCTTAGAGGTTTCAGAGACAACGTGGAACATTACATTTTGGAGAACCCATTGGGAAGGTAAAATAGCCTATGATCAGTGACATCTTCCCATAAACCTATCCTTAATTGTACAGATGCTGCCCTTGGAGGCTGAGGGAGGAAAAAACTTGATTTTAACTGGGAGAAACTGAGCAGTCTAGTGAGTAAAATCTGAGTGAGTTGTTTTAGGCTGTGTTAATGCTGTTCTGAGTTACAACCTTGGAAATGAGAGACTGACTCTTCATGAATACACCATGAAACAACCTAATAGCCATTACGTCTTTTCTCCTTCCCTCTCCAAATGAATGTTCCTTAATAGAGAGCTCACGGCTCATTCTGTTTATAGGAAATGACTTTCACATACAGCACAAGAAGATGTTCTCCCTAAATTGCAGAAACAGATGTAGGAACAAGCTGAACAGCTACAGATCCATGTTAAACCAATATGAGTGACTACAAACAGATTACCAGCAACTTATTTAAAGCATTAGAAAAGCTATTTAGTTTGATTTATAGGAATATAGGATCAAATGGGTTTTTTATATGAACCTTATATAACCTAGGCCTTGTCCGGGGAACAGGAGAGGCATGGGCATATGGAAAGATGCACGCAAGAAGAAAAATTCATGAACTCAAAGAAAATATTTGACATGCTAATGAGTCACTGTTACCTGATCTCTTCTTGGGCCAGATTCTTCTCATTAACAGAACTAGCTTTGGATTTCCAAGCATTTCCAAGAGAAGTTTTATTACACTCCACTTGTGTGTGTACCATTCTGCCCTTATACAAAAGTATTTACACAGAATTAGTCTATTAAGATACATTCTAATTTCACAAGGGAGAATAATCCATCAATCATTAGGCTCATCTATGCTGCCTAGCAAGAAGCAGTATTTTGGCAAACAGGATACAGTGGTTTACTGTTTCTTCTCTATATGCAACCTGTAAATATTTGCAGTAGTTTAGGTAGTCCTCCAGCACAATCCTACAGAAATCAGCATATTTAGAAGTCTAACGAAAATAATTTTCTTTAGACAAAACCCAAGAAAATTACTAAAATTGGCATTGAGGACAGAAGTTTTATATCATCATAATAGCCATAGCATAACAATAACATTATATTACTTTATATTCTCTCAAAAATATTCTTTTTATGCTAGCCTTTCTTACAAAATTCTGGGTATTACATTTCTCATCCTTGGGCTCAAACAGGCAAGATTTAGTTGTGTGCAAAATGGCAGGGTTTTATAAGAGGTGACACTCTATGATTTCTGAAAAATATGACTGCTAAAAACAGTATGTCTGCAATCATAATCTGAAAAGAAAAATAGCAAAACTGTCAGAGTCTAATCATTGGGGTTTGAATCTGGTTAGCAAAATTAAAGTTTGTAGAATGCATGAAAGAACCTAAGGTGAGAGAAGGTGAGAGAAGCAAGAAATATTCCAGTCCAGTCCCCCTTTTTCTCAGCAAAAGGGAAAGTGCAGCCAGAAAACAAACTACATCTGCATAGTCTATGGTCATAACTGTTTTATTTATTTTATCTATTTTATGTGGCACTTTTCACAGAATCGTAGAATATGCTGAGTTGGAAAGGACCCACAAGGACCATCTAGTCCAACTCCTGGCCCTGCACAGCACTATCCCCAAGAGTCACTCCACGTGCCTGAGTGGGTTGTCCAAACATTTCTCGAGCTCTGTCAGGCTGGTGCTTTGACCATTGCCCTGCAGAGCCTGTTCCAGTGCCCAACCACCCTTTGGATGAAGAAATTTTTCCTGATATCCAACCTAAACCTTCCCTGACACAACTTCAGGCCATTCCCCTGGGTCCTGTCACTGTCACCACAGAGAAGAGATCAGTGTTTGTCCCTCCTCTTCCCCTCACGAGGAAATTGTGACTGCAGTGAGGTCTCCCCTCAGTCTCCTCTTCTCCAGGCTGAACAGACCAAGTGACCTCAGGCTCTCCTCACACGGCTTCCCCTCTAGGCCCTTCGGCATCTCTGTTGCCCTCCTTTGAACACTGTCTAATAGTTTAATGTCTTTCTTATATTGTGACACCCAAAACTGCCCCCAGGACTCGAGGTGAGGCCACCCCAGTGCAGAGCAAAGCGGGACAATCCCCTTCCTTGCCCAGCTGGCGATGCTGTGCCTGATGCCCCCCAAGACACAGATGTCCCTCCTGGCTGCCAGGCCACTTCTGAGTCATACTCAGCTTGCAAAAACCAGGACCCCTGGGTCCCTTTCTGCAGCACTGCTTTCCAGCATCTCATTCCCCAGTCTGTCCATATATGCAGGGTTGCCCCATCCCAGGTGCAGAATCTGGAACTTCCCCTTGTTGAACGTCATGGGGTTGGTGATTGCCCATCCTCCAATCTGCCAAGGTCTCTCTACAGCGCCTCCCTGCCCTTGAGGGAGTCAACAGCCCCTCCCAGTTTTGTATTGTCTGCAAACTTGCTCAGTATGCCTTCCAGTCCTGTGTCCAGGTGGTTAATGAAGATGTTGAAGAGCACAGGGCTGAGGATGGAGCACTGCAGAACCTCACTAGTGCCAGGTTCCCAGTCTGATGTCACCCCATTCACTACAACCCTTTGTGCCCAAACTGTAAGTGAATTGTTCACCCATCCCATGATGTGTTTGTCCAGCTGAATGTTGGACATTTTCTCCAGAAGGATCCTGTGAGAGACAGCATCAAAAGCTTTAGTGAAATCCAAAAAGATTACGTCAACTGGCTTCCCTTGGTCAGCTAAGTGGGTTACCTTGTCATTAAAGGAAATCAGGTTTGATAAGCACCCGCAATCGAGTTATGTAAACACATGCTCTAAAGTCAGAGAAAGAGGGCTTTGAAAGGAACTTTCCCATCAACTATTCCAGTGCTTTTCAACTTTTTAGCTCACATTTTATTTTGTGTCTTGTTTCAAGTGTGTGACTTCTGGGACAGTGAGGTGCTTCATGCCTCATTTGCTGCGGTAATGCTTTCACCACAAAGGAATATATCTCTGGCTGGGAATTTTGTCTTGTGCAGCACTGGTCCAAAGTCAGGATCCGCTATATCTAAATCATTCCAGACAGAGACTTGTTCTATCATTACAGTGACATGCTTTTCCCTAATGTCTTACCTCAATAACCCACGATACATTTGAAGCTATTATTTCCTGTCATGTCTGTGGACACAGGGAGCTGACTATTTCTTTCCTTTTGCTGGCAGTCCTAGAGAGCACTGTTACCATGTCCTCCTCAGTATTCTCATCTTTAGGCTAAGCAAAACAAATTCCTCCAATCTCACCTTAAAGGTCATGTTTTCTACATCCGTGGATTACCAGCACTCGCTCTGCTGGACTCCCTCCAGTTGGCCCATCTGTTACTGTGCACTGCTCAAAACTGGGAACAGAACAAGGTCTTCTGAATGCTGAGTAAAGCAGAAGGAGTAAAACTTAGAGCACGTCTGTCATACACTCTAGTATGTGGCTTACTTTTCACAGCGTGGGATTCTTCACTCACATTCAGTTAGTGATTCAGTGGCGTCTGTTTAACTTCTGCTTTGCCAAGAGTGCTCTCTTTATTATATGTATGCAATTAATTATTCCTCAGGATAGTGTTCGGCACCTCTCCTCACTGAGGAGTTGTCTCCTATTTTTCCCAGGGATTTTTTCTTCAGCATGTCAAGACGCACATGAGTCTTTTTTAATCTTGCTTTCAATCTCTCAGATTTCTCCTCCTAAGAGCTTGCAATCCCCTTCCAGGTTGGTAGAGTCTGTGGATAGTAAAGCTCTACTCCCTCTTCCACCTTCCAAAGTGATTAATGAAACTATTCCATACACTTCAAGCCAGGAAAATCCCTACAGCAAGCACTCCTTCTTTCACTTTGAGAATGGGCCCTTAATCCCTTCATTTATTTTTTATCCCCAGTAGTTTTGCTCTCACCTTATGACGGATTTATAAACCCCATTTGCTACTAAGAGTGTCCTGTTAGACAAGATCAGTATTTTATTAGAGTCAGGTTATATAACTTCTCCTCTCCTGGTCACTGTTTTTTTCCTAATTATACGTGCAAATTAGTCTTGTCTGACATAATTTGGTCTTCTCAAGTTATACTGACCTGGTGCTTATCATACTGTTAGATTCCTAGCTCTATTAGTTGTACCAGCATCTTTCTGGTAATAGATGATCATCTGACTGGCCTATAATTTACGCATCCTCCAGCAGTTCTCAGAGGTCAGAGAACTACAGCCACTTCATTAGGTCTTGTGTGGAAGATTTAATCAAGAACAACTGATCTAACTTAAATGGCTTCTAAACTGTCCTTTTCCATTCCCACACAAGTTCTTCCCCTCAGCTACGGTTAATTTGCCAGCCATTTCATCATGTCTAATCTTCTTGACAGAGATTGATGCAAAAAGTGCCCAATGTCCTAAGCCTTTATAGTAAGTTCTGTTATAATCTGTGTCTATCCACTGGTAATCCAATGTTTGTGGTGTTTCTCCATTCTGAAGAAGATTCAGATCTTGGAAAGCCAAACTTTTAATGAGATTTCAGTCTATCTTGAGAAGGTACACACTGCTTGGATATGGAAAAGTTGCTTAGGCAGTTTTGAAGATGTAGGAATACACACACTTGAAAGGCTGAACAAGACCTCTCAAACAACATAAACCCTGCAAATAGGGAAAGGAAAAACTTTGTAATATCTTTTAATAGGAACAGCACTGAAGACAGTTTCCTCGAAGAGTAGCCTACACAATTGGCTGGGAATCACCAGTGCAGATAAATAATGTAGATTTATTACTTGGCTCATAATTCAAGTAGAATAAACTGAATTACAAAATTAATGTCTCAAAAGACTTTTCTGTACGAAACTGTTGTAAATTCAGAACATGTACTCCAAGGAATCAAGTGCATTTATGGTTGATAGAACATGGCTTACAGCTTTGAAGGTATGAGAAGGTGAATAAACTGGAAATACAATTCTCTGCTCTCTGAAAAAAATTGCCATGCAGAGTAAACAGTCATAAATACTAGAAATTCATCTGTCCCCTGAGATAAAAGTACTGATCATGGTAATAGGAGCATTATAGAAGGCACAAAGTAGAGGACGACAGAAGAGAAATTAATCAGTCTGTTATTGTCATTGGCTTAAGAACCAAAAAGCTACTGCAACTTCTACAGATAAAGAATATGAAGTTGTTGGAAAAGCATCCTTTGAGGGCAGTTATCTGCAAGTGAGATCTGAGACAGCTGCAGAAGAGAGAAAGGCATATAAAATGAAAAATCACGTTCCCATATCAGTCAAGTTTTCATTCTTTCTGGATCCAAGTAAACACTATTGCCAAATGGCTTGAAGAATGAGGAAAATATCCAAATGTTTAAATCAAGGCACCCTTACATTAGCTTTCCACCAGTACAAGATGATGTAACTACCACAGGGACACAGCTCTGATGTATTCCAAATATATTGGTGATTATAGTAACTTTCAAAAACAGTTCAGAAGTGCCAAAGAGAACTCAGAGATGAAATTCCTGTTTTCAGTAGGAATTCAGGCAAACAGGAGATTGCATTTTAAGTATTTTTACATAAAAACTTCCACTCCAAAATTCTTAGCATGAAGCAGGCACCCCGAGGTCACTTAAGTTTGTCTAAGAGCAATGATGACAATTCAGTGAAGAGATTTTTCTCTTCTGGCTGCATTGGAGCTGCCCAGCTGCCTGCTCCTGAGGCTGGATTCAGCCTCCTCATGCACAGCTGTGTGCCCACAACCTGCCTGTGTGCACACATCCCTTTTTGGGGAAAAAAAATGACTGGCACACAGGGGAGTCCCACCAGTAGCATCTGCTCACAGATTTAGAAAGTTTGGATAGTTCAGATTTCAAACCATGAGACAAGTTGCTCTAAGGAGAAGGTAAACTGCACTCACACAAATTAATTCAAATATAAGAAAATTATATTTCCCTAAGGGAATGTGTTCATAACAGCTACTGTAATTAAAATTCTTTAGAGCTGAGGTGACAACAACTGACCAAGCAAAGCAAGCTGACATGCATCAGAAGTACAGTTTTTAAGAAATCCCTCATCTCTGCCTTGATTAGATGTCAGCAAACACTTCTGACAGTAATTTTTCAACAGCACAGGAACACAGTCAATGGCTGTTCTCAGCCCACCAGAGAATGAATCTATTTCTAGAAAGGAAAAGAGAGGAAAAAAAGTAAGAAATAAAAACCAAAACCAAGCCAAGAATCCCTGACTTCAAGGATGCATGGGCTTCCCTAGGAAGTTTGCTTGAGTGAATACATTAGAGTCATTGCATGCACCACAGAGCAACGCTGAACAGAAGGCAAACAGGCGAGACCTCATCCTCTCTCCAGAATAAGGAGCCTCCCCTGACTGCCAACAGCGTGATCAGGGGGAGGCCCTGCCATAAGGAGTGGAAAAGGCTGAACTGTGCTGCCACTAAGTGAGAAGTAGAAGGTGTTACCAGTGCATGACTCTGTTAGCTGCAGTGCATGTGCTGCTATTTACTGTCCCCGCTTGAACCAAGTGGGTATCTGCAAACCTCCATGCTTTATGGCCCAAACTACCACACAAATTTTGAGTTCAAGTAACTCATTGACATCTGTGGGTTTGCCCCAGCTCTACACCAGACTGCTGAGGACAGCGACATTAAAAGCCATTTGTGGTTGAAGTCCCTTGCTACAGCAGTTCAAGAATTTTGATGAAAACCTGCCCTAGGCAAAGACTACACAAGCACTGAAATACAGAGATAAAGAAAACACATCATAGGCTTTACAAATACATGAACTTTGGACAAAGCATCCTGTTGGGGTCTAACACACATTACTGCGCACTGAGGAAACAGAAGATCTGATTTTGGGGGTGTTTGTTTCTTTGTGGAGTAAAATAAAACTAAAAAAATACAAAATGCAATGCCATAAAAAACATGTTTTAAAAAAAAATTAAAGATATTTCAGATAATGTATAACCTTTGATTTGGGTTGGTGCTTTACTCATTGATTTGAAGTAAATTTAAATTACCAAAGTTTGCTGCTTTTCAGACTGAAATGTCACTTTGAAATGGAAAAATCACCATTTTTTTTTTTCAGTATTGAAGTATTTTTACACTTTCAAAAATTGCTTTAGTTTTCCAGCTTAGCTTAATTTTCTAAATACCTCTGTGTGGTCCAAGAATCACTTACCATAGAATGGCACAACTTTGACAGGAGAAAATTGTCTGTTTGCATTAGTTTGCCCTGTATATGCAGTTGGGGCACTAAGAGGCACTTTGTGCAAGGAGAAGAGTCTCAAGCTGGTGGGGTTATACCACAACTCAAGCAAAGAGCAGTTTGTATAAACTGCAGATGTTGGCCTGTTCACTCAGTGAGAGGGGCATTCATCTCCATCTCAAATGGTCACTCTGGCTCCATCTATAATCAGTGGAGACAAATGAGTACTTTTAGGACAGAACTCACAAAGTCTCCTTAAAACATCTACATTAGGATGAGATGAAATGTATCTTAAACCAAGCTGCTTTCTACCCCAACCATAAAAAATAAAAAGCTGCTTTCCCCTCCCCGACTATAATATAGGTCAGATGCAAATGTCTGTATTTAGGCTGATGAATCCCACCCATCAAGGCCCAGTGAAATCACTGCGACTGTCTCCTGAGTTCACTGGGCACCAAGAGAGAATCAGTCCCCATTAAGGAAGCATTTACCTGCATTTATTACTCACAAATCATAAGTGCATTTATTTGTTTTGCTTTTTATACCAGGTCACTAAGTCTTGCATATTGATAATTACATAGCATTACTTCTTAATGGTATTTGCATAGACGTAATACTCAAACACCCAGCTGTAAGAGATCACACACCTTTTCAACTGAAAAATCAAATCTTTTTTCCCTTGTTGACTGTGAGGAGTCTACAGGCCTGATCCAGGGCCCTGTCAACTCCATGATAATGTCCCCTGTGACTGCAGCCAGTGCTGCTGCACACTTTAAAAGCGTGGGGTAAAAAAATATCATAAATCTTCTGTTTTGCAAAGCATTCCAGAAGCAAATTCACTACTAGCACTCAAATCTTTTGTTTTTCCCCAGAGCTCCAACAACCCTCCCACTCAGAAATAATTATTAGCTGGAAGCTCATTCTGGCTTTTACCATTCCAAATGAACCTGACAAGCAATTTCCAAAGGAATTTATGTGCTGTTGTATTTCCCTAGGCTATGTTTTAAAAGTGTGATCCCCTTTATTGCCTTTTGAGAGAGTTTAAGCAACTTTACCAGACCCCTTAGGGAGTGTTGGTGGACACTTTGTGAACAGAACAGATGCAGAAGTGATGCCATCCTTTCTGCAGGAATTCTCATTATTTCGCCCCAGTCATTAGAGCAGTAAAAAAAGGGCATCTGTGAAAGTTCTTTTAGATAATCACTGGTTTAGCTTAACAAGATTATATTCACTTTGCAGATGTTATTTAAAATAATATTGGCATAGTGAGAGTAACATGAAGAGTTATAAAATACATATAGAACACAATTTATTGCAAACCTCTCTGTGCCACAAATTACACCCGTTCCTTCCTTTTTAGTTAATTTTACAAATACAACATCGAAATAAAGCCATGTGACATAAGTGATCAGGCTATCCAAGTTAAAGAAGTCAAATATCTAAAGGTACCTGTGATTTGAATGGTTCAGAGATAAATCTATAGGCTCACATATGTTCACATGAAACCTTAACTAAATATTTTCAATTAATAAAAAAAAATGTATTTTGGCATCTTCAAAGGAAAGAATTAAAAGCCTAAACTTGTACAATGAATTATTTCCTAAGAACAGTTCAAGCCAGGTAAGCATGAATGGTGTTTGGATCTGCTCCATGGACACATCTGTCTGTAATAAAGAAAAGAATTATTGCTTGCAATAATTCATTGGAGAAAATAATAATTACACTGAAAATTCATGTATAATGACAGTGTACTCCAATTATCATACCTAATTATAAATACTTTTATGCATATGTATGTACATATATATATACATGTATAAATATATTTCTCATACACTTGTGAAATATATCAGTTTCTGTTATCAAAGGTAGGCAGAGGAAGTCAACTGACAAAGCTGAAGTGATCTGATATAAAAAGCCAAAAAGCAGCAGCTGAGTTAGGAGGGGAATTCAGACCTGATAGGTGAAGTCCCAATCCAGAATGACATGGACAACAATGTTTCAGTTGAAAAGGCTGTACGTGTTACTCCTGCACTAACCTAAAACAGTTTCTGGAGCGCATCTAATAAGGGCTGGCCATCACCATGTAATTAAACTCTCTTGCTTTCCAAAACATGACAGCAAAACCCATACCACAAGGAGAGTATTGCTTGCCCTGTTCTGAAAACTCTGACTATATAATTGTTAGCAATAACAATAGTTGGTCCAGCCAAGACTGGCAGCCAGGAACAATTTAACAGCATGGACAGCCTTCAACTCAGCCCCAACCATCCTGTTCTGCCATTCAAAGTGTCACCCTCCATCCAAGAGTTGTTGTTTGCTTTCATTGGATCCACAGAGAATATTTTTGCTATAGCTGCCTCCAGGAGGGTAAGTCCTGTCGCTCAAGCAACAGAGGTTTTGCATTTGATATCCAAGGCACACTCTCCAGTGGTGTCCTAGATATCAGGGTTACATAGAGATCGTGCTTCCATGCTGAGTTAGGCACCCTATGGAGACATCATTTATTTCCCCAGGCAAGAAAGTATTGCACATATAAACGAAAAGTGCCTTCAATTGAAAAGACATTTCACACTTTTCCCAAGTGCATGAGGGACACAACTTACAGAAACGTAATTTAATAGGATTTTTTAATAAGTCCTATGATAAATGTTTTGTGGCCAAAAAAGAAAGTAAAAGTCCATTTTACTTTGTGAAGAGGCCAAAGAACCTATGAGTTCCCAAATTAATTCATAGGCCTCCCTTGAAGAGCAATCCTTAACGTCCTCTATTAAATTGCATCTCTTTATTTTGAGAAAATGGATTTACTTATTCCATTGCTAGAAACCTGAGAATGGCATCACCAATCACTTTGTGTGACACCTACATGCCAGCAGCATTGGGTTATATAGTGACTGACAACTGAGACTCCTGCTATACCTAGGAAGAGCTTAATAAAATTGACTTAACAGATATTTTTTATTATTCCCAAGAACAGTGTTGATAATGAGATTTTTTAGCTAACCACACTTCACTTGACAAATTATGAAGAGATCAATTTTTTTCCCATTAGCCTCACCCTCATCAATGGCTCAGCTGAGGTCAACTAGCCCTTCACTTGTAGTTAATGGTACACAACCTTTGTCCACTGATTTTTCTCTATCAAAGCCTAAAAGAAGAAAAATCAATGGCCCTTATTTCAAATTCGCAGGAAAAGACAACACGAATATATTTGGGAGAGCGTGCCTTAGTCTGATGACAGCTCTATGCAAAGGCTGAAGGCCATAATCTGAGCGGTGCTGAGCATCTGGAAAACCCACAGTACAAAACCTTAGTTCTCCAGGAATATTATTGGTAATTTCAATGAGATCTGAATGTCATCTTTGGATTTTATCTGGAGATGTAAGAACTCAGTAGTGGTTTATATTAACGTATTAGTATCTAGAAGATGTGTTCCAAAACTTAAAATACTTCAAATTATTATTACTTCATTGTTTTTTTGTACTGCTGTATGCGGTACAGAGTATGTGTTTTTCCCCACCCTTTCCCTTACCTGCCAGAAATTCACTATTACCAGTGATTGTGACTTTTAATAGAAATATATATGTGCATGCTGATTCCCACAGAGAGTCACTTTCTCAGACACTCCCTATCACACACGTGTCAGCATAGAAGGTATCAAAAAACATTTTAATAATGTTATAATAAGGACCACCTTTTTGTGGGAAGCTGATCATATTTTTACACCGCTGTTGGGTTTCAAGGAGATCTAACTCCCTCTCTATGAGAATTGTTAGGCATTAGCTGATTATGAACAACCAACCTTCTGCTCCTCCTTCACAGAATCATAGAATAATTGAGATTGGAAAAGATCTTTAAGAGCATGAAGTTCAATCATCAACACAGCACCACCATCGTGTTCATTAAGCATATCCTTGAGTGCCATATCCACAGGTTTTTTAACACTTCCAGGGATGGTGACTCCACACTTCCCTGAGAAGCCCATTCCAGTGCTTTGCAACCCTTTCTCTGAGGAAGTTTTTCCCAATACCCAATCTAAACCTCCCCGGCGCAACTTGAGGCCATTTCCTCACATGAAGGAACTAATACAGGATTTTAGATTTGTATTCCTGGAACTGCTGTGAGATTTGTAAGTTCAGCCTGAGCATCTTTGCAGATCTAGCCAAAGGGTGTATTCTTTTAATGTCTGCATCAACTGAATTCAAATAAAACTAAGACTCAGGGGTTCTTCCTCTGGATTTTTACTCAACTATGTCCATTTAAGCTCACACACCCTAACTGCAAGATTCTTTCAGACTTCAAAAGATGCTGAAACTTTAACTGATAATTTACACAAGAAAGGTCTTTAAGAGCTGCATGTAATAAGGACAATCCAGATATAAAAACCATAGCAAAAATTTTGGCAGCCAAATTAATAACTGGTATAAGTCTTCAAAAATGCCTAGGGCTTTTTAGGACTGCAAGTCCTTTTCCATAGTTTGTCCTTTAAATTTTCTGCATGCATTATGACTAAAAAGGATGTGTTATAGATAAGACTTAGCTAGTTATAATACCAATACACTCCTTTGGCCACAATGAACAGTAATTTCTTTTTTTATGAATGGATATTGGGTAGCCATTTGTGTTAAAGGGACCAACTTTTGAGTGTTTTTTATTTGGGAAGGGTGTTTTGGTCTGATTATAATCTTTTGTGCTAATCTGCTCTCCAACATATCAGACTTTACAGTGCCCACTGCCCTGAAAAAAAAAGGCAAGGGTGACCATTGGGCCAGATAACATCAACAACTTGCAATGAGTGGATGGATCTGGACTCCATTTTTATACCAGGCACAGGAAGGATTGTTCCTACTCAAAATAATTTAAGGTCCAAAGTTGCCATCCAGAAATTTATTTAGATTTTCCTACTTCCACCGAAATTAATACCAATTACAAACTTACATGAACTTGTAGATCTGTTCTCAGGTAGTTACAGTGTTGTATCAGGAGTCAGACACTAATGTAAAAATGTACAGGGATTATTAGTTCCTATCTAACTGATCTTATCTTACCCTTAGTGATTTTTTTTTTTCTGCTTTTCCTCAGTTTCATCTTGCCTTGAAATGCCTTCATCATTGCTTCTAGACCAAATATTGCCAATAATAATACCAGAACTTTTTTAGAAATGGGTGGATGGATGGATAATAGATCTTTTCTTAATAGACTACAAGTACGTTGAATACTTAGGGATTTGTTTAACATCAGATGATCATTACATGAATAAAGTAAATTTTGTGGAGATAATTAATCAGCTTCAGGAAAAAAAAAAGCTTGCACCTTTATTCATTAGCTTACTGGAAAGAGCCAGTGAAGTATGAATTGATTACCTGGAATACACTCTCTTTTCTAGATGCTGCCAACTATGGTTCCTTCTTTCTTTCTGCAGTTAAGTAGAATAATGACTTCTCTTGTTTGGAATAGAAAGACATGGAATTTGCATTTCAAATTCATGCAAAAAATCAATACAACCAAGAGACTTACTAAGTCCATGTCTCAAACTTACATAATTTGGCTGTAGTGTGCAATAGAGAGATATCCGGTACTAGAACAAGACTAAGATAAAAGAACTTCAGTCTGGAAAATAATTCTTGATAAATTAACTGAATTTCCCCTACATCCCAGGATCCACGATAAAATATTTGAAATAAACTAGAATCCAAGAAGATACATAGATTTGTCAAAATATTAATTTCCCTAACTTACAGATTTAAAGTTTGTCAAATAAAAGCATGGCCACGAGCATACCTCTCCCTGGGCTTTGATGGGTTAGCCTTACAGCGAAACACACCCAAATTGTCAAGCCTTATGTTTGTCTATGGACACCTTACCTCTTGGAACAGAGTATTTTGAAATAATTCTTAAGGGCCAGATCCAAATCCTACGATTTTTTCCATTGTTTCAATATCATAATCTTTATACTTTTACTCACCAATAATCAGTGTGGCACATTCTGCTGAAACAGCTGCCGCAAGGAGGCACAGAGGCAGGTCTAACATAAATAAGAAGGAAAAGTGAAGGTACAGGTTTGTGCTCCACACGAACAGCAAGCTGCAAAAATCATACAGGCCCCAGTCCCTATAGGAGTGGAGGCATAACTTATCCCAAGATCCACAAACAGTGGCAGCATTTTCTTGTTCTAAAGCCAAAGAAAACTCCTGTAAAGCACAGCGCTGAAGAGTCGGCCTGGGTGGGGAGGATGGGCAGAAGAAAATGGAGTAATCAGAGGACTGAAATCACCAATCCCCCCTCTTTTCTTAATAAATCTGCATCTGTCTATTTTGTAGCCATGCAGTAAAATAGTCATTTTACAAAATATCTAAAATATTCAGTCATTTCATGAAATGCCTGTTTCAGTCCCAGATATGACTAAAATTTTCAATTATTCCCGAAAATTACCAGACATCATACACACTGTGGGACGTGCCGAAAGCTAGTTTCTCTGGGATCACGGGACAAGTGAAACAATGTTTTTATTATGTTTATTTTTAAAGCTATATACTCATACTTGTGCCTAAAACTACATAACAATACATATCACAGAGCTAGCATTTATTTTCAAAATTGAGACCATTTCAGAAAATTATTTTTTTTTTCTGTCCATTTTACAAAATAAATGCTTTCAAAAAAACACCCTTAAAGAGATTACAGGGGCTCAGAGAGGAAGGGAAGGAGGTTTGCTGAAGGCATTCTCCCTTCAGTAATAATCTGACAGTTTAACCCTTGCTAGTACTAGGACTTGCACTCCACACTCTCCTGCTAAGGGAAGGCTTCCTGTCATGAATGAGCAACCCATGACAGCAGGTGGTGGTGTGCTGGACTCCATCAATGAGCACCTGAATCGGGTGGAGACCGTGGTCCATCCCAGCTGCAAAACCTCTGAAGAGTGCTGCTATTATGGCAGAGTACTCACTGCCGTCAAATTGAGGGAAGATCTGTTTGTAAAAGGAGTAGAAGGAAAACAGGTGCCGAACCAGTGACAGGTCCACCAACAGCAATTGTTGAGACTTTCTGGTCTTAGGATTCCTTTTTTATTATTGTTTATTTTTAATTGCTTATGGACAAGAGATGGAGTCATAGGAGCAGCTTCAGATGTGACCTGAGACCCTGATGCACACCTGGAAGGGAGAGAGTGAGTTGGCTTTATCCAGGTCATTCTTACCATCTCACAAATTCATAGTCATGGAATTATTAAGGTTGGGAAAGACCTCTAAGGTTAACCCAGAACTGCTAAGTCCACCACTAAACATGTCTCTAAGTGCCACATCTAAATGTCTTTTAAATACCTTGAGTGACAATGATTCCACCACTTCCCTGGGCTGCCTGTTCCAGTGCTTGACAACCCTTTCAGCAAAGAAATTTTCCCTAATATTCAATCTAACCTCCCTTGGTGCAATTTGAGGCCATTTCCTTTCATTCTGTCCCTTGTTCCCTGGGAAAAGAGATTGACCCCACCCAGTTCCACCCTCCTTTCAGAGAGTTGTAGAGAGCAAGCYCTGAGCCTGATTTTCTCCAGGCTGAGCTCCCCTAGCTCCCTCAGCTGCTCCTCATCAGACTTGTGATCCAGATCCTTCATCAGCTTCCTTGCCCTTCTCTGGACACGCCCAAGCACCTCAGTATCTCAGAGTCACTCACGTTCCAGCCCTTCCTAGAATTTTGGAATCTTAATATGTCCTGATTATCTGAAACTGAACCTTCTACTGTCCTGAAGCATCCCTGGATATATGCAAGATTTTGGTGCTGTGTGGGAGCCAAACAGGAGAGACTTCCACCTGAAGAACAATTTCTCCTTCACAGTCCGGTGAACAAATTGAAAAAAATCGCCTATGAAGAATACAGATATTAAAAGGAGACATCCTACTCAGAGACATTTACAGTGTAAAAAGTTCCCAGAAGGAGAGTCAACAAAAGGGCATGTTGTCCCATGGCTGGGGAATTTCCAGAGGACTGAAAAATGCATGACTGCTCTTTTGCTCTGTATCGCTGCTGTTGTTTATTAATTCCCTGAATGGTAAGAAGTGGCTAGAGATGTTATTTCCCACATAACCACAGTGTGAAAGCACATGGATAACGCCAGGATTCACCTTCTGTCAGTTTATAAAACCAAGTGAAACAGGCATATGATCCAGAACACCTGTAATGCCAGTCAGTTGGCAAAAATGCCTGAAACCCTTAATTACTTCATGAAAGGACTGATTTCACAAGATGACAGTAATAAGCACAGACACACAGAGACATACATAGATTTTAAAACACTGCAATGTGTACTTACGTGTATATATATATATGCACGCCAAACTAGGCACGCAGCAGCCAGTTGTCACAGGAATTGGTTATTTCCCAGTGCCACCAACTGTCTCCTGCCTCTGCAATGATGACTCAGTACAAACCAATGACCCTTGTGCTATAGAAAACAGTTTGTCTTTTTGAAGTTTGATTTGTCAGCGAGGATAATACTGCCTTAGCTTTTGCACCGTCCTCCAAAGTGTTCCTATAGGACTCCCCAACACCTGGAGACCAATGAATCAAAATCAGCCAGGTTCCAGTTCTACTCCCAGCCATGGCTGCACATCGCATAAAATGACTCTTTGGTTGTTGTTGTTGCCGTTCTTTAAAATGTCATTTTCTACAGCAAGAAAAAAAAGTTTCCGAAATTTTCAATCCATTTTTCCTCTTCTTTCCTGAACTAGCTTGGCAGCCCAAGATTTCTTATCTCATGCTTCAAAAACTAAATACAATTAAAAGACAAGAGGTTTTCATCTTAGGAAAGTAGTATCATTTGTGCTTTTATTTATAATTTTATTTTCACTTCAGTCACAACTTCTTGTATTTCCTCTTACATTTTAGGCTAAAAGAGATAATCTAAGACGACTATGTGGTTTTCCCAAGCCATAGCCTGTCAGATTGCTGAATTATCAGTACCTAGTCAAGCAGCACAGTAGAAACAGATCACATATGCCAATTCCCCCCTTCTTGGTAACCATTTTCCAGTCACTGGAGAAAAGTGCACAGTCCAATCTCCCTTTTGCATGATCAAAGTTAGTTCAACTCTATAGCTTAGCAGATATCCTTGGGTACCAGGTGGTGCAATCAATTATATCAGAGAAACCAATAAGTTCTGTATCAATCTGGAGACTCTTCGCCCTCTAACTTGTTAGAAGAACACATTCCCTTTTCTTTTCTCCTATTTTAATAAAATTTCAGACTGTCAACCTTCTTTAAAAATAGTCTCAAAAAAATACAGCAATGAAACTGCTTTCTAAAAGATTGCCTAGAAATCTAACATCAATTGTTGGCATCTGGAAACAAAATGTGGGATGTGAAAATATGCTGAAAATATCCAAATATTATGCACATTGACATCTGTGTATTCAAGCTATTCTGACTGGAGTTATTCTGATTTACACCAACAGGAAATCCTCCACAGATTTGTCATGTCAACACAGATCAGAAGGGAGCACAACCTGTGCTGTCAAAAGCACTTAGAAACACCCTAAAGACAATAACCACAAAATTAATGTCACATAACTACATAGAGAAGCCACAAGTCCTTGATGAATTGTTGAGTTTTTTGTTGTTTTTTTTTCCTGTTGAGAAATGAAACAACTGTTACAACTGTTGACAAGTATTTTAGTGATATCCATCTTCTTCACAACAAAACTATGATTCATAGTCACTTGGCCATTAACCTCAGAGTATCTATTAGCAGTCATAGCCCTGGGCAGAAGTGATGTTTTATGTTTAACGAAGTGGACAGAAAGCCCAATCATTTGCATTCCATCCCCATTTCCACAAGGCTTTTTTTGTGGACTTAGCAAGCATCACATCTTCTATATTCCTCACTTATACCACGTGTGAAGTCAGGGTAAATCTGTCCCCCACTCACTAGAAACTTGTGAAGCTTAATTTATGATTAGTGAGTTGTTTTAAGGTGGTTAGCTGAAAAGGAATGTATATCTAAATTATTTCCAACCTTGTTTAGGCTACTGAGGCTGAAAAACATAATGCAGATGAATATAGATATTTTTCTGAGTACAGCATTGCAAAATCCAAATTCCAGCAGTTGCAAGCATTAACAGAAGTAATGACAAATGATCTGCATTTTCTTCATTAAGGTAGGGGTTGTATATTACAGTCTAATCAATAATAGAGTCATGCTACTAAAAATGAGATAGATAATTATTTAGGAAAGCAAATAGATGGAGTCTTCGGGCTCTTTTCTACCACAATCTAACTTCCCTGTATTTTGGCTTTTAGCATATTTAAAAAAAAAAAAATTCTCCATTCAGATAGAATAAAGTCTTCAGCCAACTATTTCCAAAATCCCCATCCTCGGGGAGGATGGCAGCAGATTTGTATGCAGTGACAGGTCTAACAAATCACCTGATAATGGGGTGTGGAGACTGCAAACATGTTGCTTTCTTCCTCAATGGATAGCTTTCCTAGTGCATTCGGGGATTATGCATCTACTTGTCGACAAAAATAAGTTGCTGCTTTTCACTCCTTTTAGCTTTGCACAGGCAACACAGTAAAAAGAATGGGAATGAATCTATTAGTACTTGTGCATCATAAATACATTTGTTTACAGAGTCCCTCGTGCTTTCAAGACAACAGAGTTGAATGATTAAATGCAAAACTAACGCCGTGGAAGAAGGGAAGCCAGACACACAACTGCCTTGAACTTTTCCCCCACTCCATGAAAACTATATAAAAAGCTGCCAAGACAGAATTCCCCACAGATATGCATAGGTCAGAGGAGAGTTTTACAGCCAGTTTGCAGCCACTTTTCACACAGGTACAAATGACTGCATAACATTAAGGCTGTGCTGAGCACATTGTGCTGCTATGATACAACGTGTCCTCCAGAGCTGTTATTGCTTTTGATGATGCTCAAGAAACAAAGAAATCAGCTTTGTTCTGAAAACTCAAGCAGAATGCTTGTGCCTAGCAGAAACAAGGGAGGCAAGATAAACTCTGAGCTCTGTGATATATCTAAAGAGTTGTTTTCCCGGAATAGTTGCTTTTGAAGGACTTAATTACATTTCTTGAGCATCATCAGCACCCAAGAATGGTGTCACTATGCACGTGAAACAAAACACCCCCACAGCACTGCATAGCAGGGCATGCTTCACCCTCACAAGTGAGCATTTCAGGCAATCCAAAATTGGGTTGTCTGAGGGAAAAGGGCAGATGCCCACTGGTGACATTTGCTGTGTCCTACCACAGCAGTGAGTTAGTGCTGCTTTATCTTCTCTCGCAGAACAGGCAGCAGTGTTATGAGAGACCTGAGGCTGGAAAAGTCTCCAGGCCCCTGGGACCAAACCCTAAATGGCTCCTCAGCTTTCAAAAGGACTTTCGTGCCCTATATATAGAGTAACCTACAGGGAAGGGTGTTGAAATAAGGGACCTAAATGGCAGAGGCTATTCATGCCAGAGGAGGGATTTCCCTCCCATTTATGAGGCTGTTCTGTACTGTGATGTTAGAGGGGAGATCTGGGTAGTAGCAGAGGAGTCTCTGCCATGAAATTATGAGTCACATGGCTGTTTTCTCTTTCTACTCAGCTGGGCAGGATGGCACATCAGAGCCAATTTCTCCCCTCAGGTCTAGGTACATGTAGACCGGTATTTTCATCAGTCCAAAGGGCAGAATTTAGTCCTCCTTTATATTATCTCACATTTACTATTAAAATGTCAGCAACTCTTTGCATAAGATTTTCACCCAGAGTACAGTGTGTAGCCACTGTGACCACAAAGGCACCCACACCCACTTAACCTGCAATGTCACTCTGAAAGATCAAGAACTCTCCTTTTCATCCTAGCTGTGGATGTCTTCCTCCACAAAAGCTGATGTTAAAAATTCCCCAGGCTCCCTCGAATATGATCCCGGCTTTGAGAAACTGCCACAGGGCAATTCAGAACAAACTCTGTAAGTAATTCAGGTGCCCCAGGGAGTCTGGGGGATTCTGGCAGTGTGACAGAAATGCCACAGGACCAAAGGCAGAGACTTTTATGACCAAGAGGACAACCCAGCAGAGAAACAGCTAGAGTTCAGGTCAGATATCCTTTCATTTAAAAACACACCTGTGTTCAGGCAGTTGAATCCCATTTGGTCAATCTTTGCACTGATTTCTTCACTGGATTAGGTGCCTGGGGCTTTGCTTGGAGTGGGAGATAGTCTACTAAAAACAGAGTTAAGAAACCATGCTTGTTTTCAAAAAGGCAAGGGAATATTGCTGAAAAACACACACACCAATCCTTGGCTGTACCATTAAATGTCCATACAGCTCCAAAAATATTGGTCAGTATCTGAAACTTCTTAAAAAGAAAGTAAAAATCCATTTTTTATATGGTGAGAAAGCACTGCGTTTCCTTTCTGTGGTTTTATATAAGATTAAAAATAAAACTTAATATTATCTTTACATCTATTGCTCCATCTTAATGTTATCTTACTATTTTACTTTATGTTATCCAATGTTATCTTGCTAGAGATAAAAATAAAGTAGTATAAAACCCCAAGGTACAGAAGTTCTAGGCAAAGAGACATTCATCACTATCATGTATTTCAAAGCAGATGGGCAGAAATTCACCGGTGGGACAGTTTAAAGAGAGTCTCTTGCTTATCATTTTCCCTCTCAGTCACATGGCATAATGAAAGATCAAAACAGGGACCTCTGAAGAATGCAAACCTTCAGAAAGCCACACCAAAGGAGAAGGTGAAATATGATGTGATTTGCCATTACAGCCACAAAGTCACAAAGTAGTAAGAGAACAAATCTGAGTGTTTAACAGTATCAGCTAAGTAGGGGAAGCAAGGGAGGGAGAAAGTACCTTTTAAATTACCCTTATCCAGATGTGATCAAATTTCAGTAGAAAACAGAGCTGAACCTAGTTCAGTTACAGCATTGAAATTACAGTAAATGGGGTTACTAAAGCTCTTTGCTTTTGAAGACTAGTAGAAATTTTCACTGGAGCCTTGAAATTCTGAATCGATGAGGGGTTTATTAGCATATGGATGGATGCATGGATGTAAAACCAGGTAAGTAAATTTGTACTTGGACAAGAAGCACGATTATTTGGCCTAATAAGAGAGAGAGAGAGCGAGTTTAGGACTGGGCTCAGTGCCTTGATTTTAAGACAAATTGACCCAGACTTCTAGATTTTCCACTACGTCAAAGAAATGAAAAAGGCTATGGCCTTCTAAAAATAAATGTGTTGCAGATAATATATGGTGTTGATACCTTTCTACAGAAAAACTTCAGACAGTAGCATATTTCATGACTTAGGAAATTCAGTGGAACAATTATGTCTGCAATTACATAAGCCTGTGCTATTTTGACTTTAGCCTAGTTTCATTATATTTTAGGTTTTAACCCAAATCGTTATAGGTTTTAATGACTTTAACAGATATCCTTCTAATTTAAACCAATGTCAGCAAGAGCTAAATCAGGTGCTTTGTGCTTGTATGATTAAAAATAGATTTCACCGAGCCATTCAAGTATCTTACCTCTACAGCTGAGAAGGAGTAAAGTCAACAGCTTGTGTCTAATAGGAATGCAAGAGAAATTAATTCATTGGAAAAACATTCTTCACCCATGTTGGATGACTGCTCACTAAAGAAAGTATGTCAGCTCCTTGCTTTGTAACACCTCAGTCACTACAAATGAAACAGTGAGACAAGCAGAGTTAGAAACAGTGTTTATCATATCATGAAGTCCAGCCACATGAAAGATATTGCCAATGAACTAAGATTAGAAAAGTGGTACACCTATGATATAGCTGTGATAAAATTCCACCAGCTGTGCTTGCACCAGAATTACTATTTTCAAAGAAAACTAAGTGGCTTCAAAGCCATCAGCTTGTAGGTAGAAGAATCACCGTGTTCAGCTAAGAAATGCATGAATGTCTCTCATGTACTGAGATGTTGCATTTGCTTGTCCCCGCTCACACCCACTGCTGACCCACGAGCTCTGATGTTTACCCAAAGGGAGTAGAGCAGCTCTGTTTCCTGCCCACATGAAACACTCAGTTGTTTCCATGATTTCAACACACTTTTCATGCCTGAATTTTTTGCAAGGAAAGCAAAATAGAACACAACACAAATACAAGACGAAGTCCTACCTGTGTCTTCAGCTGACAGCACCATCTTTGTAAATTCTGCAGAACTTACCTAGGTGCAAAGATTGTTAGTTGGGATCTAATCCTGCTGCAATCCACAGCTGATAGGTGACTGCCAGCACACTTCCCAATTTGTGCCCAACACTGCCATTAGGCAAGGTGTCATGAGGCAAGGAGATAAGCCTACTTATGGGAAACTGTAAATCAGGATGTATCTATTTCTCTCCTCTCTGAAGGCTAAATCAGCCCAGGAAAGCTGCCCTAAAATCTGACACCACAAAAAAACCCAAGTTTTCAAAAGCATCTAAATTACTTCAGTTCGGCTTTCTGCCATATTCAAACAGTGACACAACTGGAACAATTTAATAAGCTACTAAACCTTAGCATTCATTTCCCTTCCCTTTCCCCCACAAGAGCTGTGATCCTGTCAGCTGAGAATGGACAGAGAAAGTGCTTCTGTTCCCTTTCAAAGCAAAAATAGAACTGCTTAAACCACCCTCCAGACATGTATGCAGTTTCCAAATGTTAACCCAGATCCACTTCCTGACATTTGTTCCTAACATGTTTCCATCCCATTGGAGACAGAATTATTTGATCCAGCTTTTTTTAGTCCTGTTTCAGAGTAGCAGCCACAGGTTTATCTCATGTGCACAGCATCTGACATGGCACTGCCCCACTTGGTGGTTCCTATTCATTGTTGTGATCGCAGTCTCCAAATTTTCCCTTTCCACGGGTCATGGTGCCACCAGAGACTTACATAACCATCATGCATCAGAAACCCTCAGTGTTGTAACATCGGTGGGCAGCCACAGCAAAAGTTTACTGCAGAAGCATTGTTTTAAGTAGCCTAATTTTTGCCCACAATTTGAGAATTATCTTAATATCAAGAAGTGGTGAGGACGTATGTCACATGCAGTCAGCGTGGCATTCAACGGTATTTGAAAATGACTTGAAATATAGTATGTGGAGAGGGAGCAGCCTGTGTTATCCAGGTGCACTAAACAGAGCTGAAAAGTAGAAGGAAACTGCATATTCAGCTTTGCAACCTGTTTGGGTCAATGAAAGATTACTGTGTCTATGTTATTCAATCTCAGTGCAGTAGCACTACATAAAAAAAGTTGCAATAAATTTGGAGAAAGCCCTATAAGCCTCCAAAGTTGAAACTGTCCTTAAGCTAAGACAAATGAACTCAGATTCAGCTCTTCATGCAACAATTCATAGAAGGATAACAATGAGATATGACTTAATATGATGGTGCAATACAGTTCTCTGGGACATCCCAGGCTGAGCCAATGGTCTTCTGCTCAGGGAAACAAAAATTGGGTTTGATACTCCAAAGAGGGGGTAAAGATGTTGTTATTCCAGTAGTAATGTCTCAATAACATGTAAGCCTTTCTGAAGTATTTCTCTGCATGTATATGATGTTCTGCATTTGTTTCTGCAGCACTTTTTCGCCTTTTTTAATACTCTATATTACACTAAAACATTTAGCATATTCATTCTATTTTAAGCTCCCAGTTTCAAGTTTGCAGACACTCTTGCTGGCACTTCAGCCCTGTAGGACAGTCTAGGCCCATCCTCTGTGACTTATCTTGCTTTGTTGTTTGTACAAGGGACAGTGCACATCTGTACTAAAGACCTGTCTCAGCAGATTATATCCCTTCTAGGGCTGTAAGAACAATCTGTATCAACCTTTACCTTGCTCAGCGCAATATCCAAAGGCAGACTAAGAAAAAAAACCCTTTCCATTTCTGAACTGCTTCTTCCCTGAGGCAAGCAGGAGTTAGCAATGCCCTTCAAAGTACAGATGGTGCCAGGATGACACCATCCAGTGCAGGAAAGAAGTCTGATTTAGTCTGTGTAATGGGTACCAGGACCATATCTACTGAATGCACAAAGAAGCCAGTTCTAGTTCTTAGAGCACTAGTTAGGGACTTAAATGCTTCTGAATTGATTGTACTTAAATGCTTGATATTCCCCAGACTCGCCGTGGAAACCTTGGTGAGTCTCTTAGGATAAGGTCCAACCTAGATCAGACATCTAGTCTAATGCAGCTCTTCAAAACATCAGCTGTGGATTGCAGCAAAGGGGGCTAAAGTGGGAGTGTGACCCCTGTAGAGCAAATTATAGGCAACCCAGGGGCTGGAACAGGGCTCTTATCATGTTTTAACCCCAGCTGGCAACACAGCCCCCCACAGCTGCTCACTCCTCAACAGTGGGGTGGGGGAAAGGATAGGAAGGGTAAAAGTGAGAAAACGCTGGGTTGAGATAAAGACAGATTAATAGGGGAAGCAAAAGCCACACACACAAGCAAACAAAACATGGAATTCATTCCCCACTTCCCATGGGCAGGCAGGTGTTCAGCCATCCCCAGGAGAGCAGGGCCCCATCACATATAACTGTGACTTGAGAAGTTAAATGTCACCACTCTGAACATCTCCCTTTCCTTCTTCTACCCCCAGCTTTATCTGCTGAGCATGATGCCATCTTGCATGAGACAATTCTTGGGTCAGTTGCCCCATCTGTGTCCCTTCCCAAATCCTTGTGCACCCCCAGTCTCTTCAGCAGTGGGGAGAAAAGGCCTCCACTGTGCAAGCACTGACCAGCAGTTACTAAAATATTCCTGTTTTCAGCAAAATCCAAAACACAACCCCACACCAGCTACAGTGAAGAAAATTAGCTCTATCCTAGTCAAGACCAGCACAGCTTTATGTTCAGGTCAAAATCCATTTCACTGGAATTAGGTACTGAAAATTTGTCTTCTCTGTCTAAAAGTCATTCACCATAGGCTCCCTGTTTACTGAATGCACCCAGAATGAGTGGTATCAACATTTGTCTGTGCAAAACATTGTGGTACATTTTTAAATAACAAACAAATGTTTGAACATCACCATCTGGTTGTAGATATATCAATACAAACAACCAAACATGATACAACTAAGTAAGTGTATTAATCAGTGCTTGATGATTAATTCCCACATCATTTCCCTGCTTCCCTACTGTTCAGTTATTCCTGTGGCTTTTAGACCCAGACTCCTCCACTCAGGGGTGCTTGCATATGTGCAGGTGCCGACACACACAAACACACACATGCAGGCACATCTAATTAGTGCTAGGCACAGTGGGATTCCAATTCTCACCAAGACCTTTGATTCGGCCATATTATAAATTATGAAAAATGAAAATAATGCGAAATCCAAGGAAAGAAAAAAAAAACAAACCCATGGGACAACAGTTGTCCAGATGCAGTATGCCCAGAGCTCTAGTCAGACCCCAGTGCACACCGTGTTCATCAGACTGCGCTGCCTCTCACTTCAATTACGACAAGGCCGGGTGTGAAAAGTTGGATGGATATACAAAACCATTTTGTCTTTCTGCAGCTGCATTGGTTGGCTCAGCCATACTTTGCTGAACACAGTAAATCCTACAAGCCACCATCCGTTAAGGAAAAAAACCCCAAGTATTTCAAAGTGCCAAGAACCAAGTGACTCAAAGAAAAGCACATCTTTCAGTGGCTTAGTTAGACATATTTCCTCCCATTCCACCTTTTTTTAAGTGGTGGAGGGTCCACATTTCAAAGGAAGGGTTTCTCATTATCCCATCCCAACCTGAGAAAGAGAGGAAGATAAAGCAGAAGTCAGCTGGAGACATGTGTCTCCAGATAATGAGGAATTATCCTCAACTGCCCTTCACTATTCTGTTTCTCATCCTCCCAATCCTCTGCCAGCTGACACTCCTGTTTGGGCAGAAAAGTTGTCCGTGTAAGGATCAAGAACTGAAACTGAATCCCTCCCTAAATTTCCCTGTTATTACCTATTTGTAACAGGGACTACAAAAACATAAACCTGACAGGCACAAACTGTATGGATAAGTGTTTCTCCCCTCCTCCATGGCTTCTTGAAATATGGTCCATGTGAACTGTAGGAGAAATGATAGCCAGTAAATCTTTGATAATTGTGGAATACTTCCATGTAGTGTATGTCTGAAATAGATACAAAGTCATAGTCTCTTCCATAAACACTAGCAAGAAAAGTATTTTATCTAATGCTAAGTGAATTTACCAGCAACAGCAGCAATAAAATATATCTGCACCACACTTTCATTCTCATACTGCTGAAAAATTTCATATAAGCACAAAAGAGACTTCCATAGTTTACTGTGTGCACATTTGAATTCGGCTTTCAATGGGAATTAAAATTTCTGAACTCAAATGTCAGAATCATCATTTAAATATCTGAATAGATAATTTTCCATCCTTTCTATACAGTCAATGATGAGACAGGTGTCTTCACTGTCACCATCTCAGACAACTATGTCAAAATCATTTTTTTTTAATTGACTTAGTTATCAGAGTTCTAAACACACAGCAAGTACTGAGTTCTTGAAAAACTTCATTCAAATCCTTTTTAAAAAGATTTCTTCATGAATCTAAATATAAATAGACTTCATTCTGGCAGTAAAACTTGATAGAGGCTACAACGTAGGTGAAATTTTCCTTTTTGAGAGAAAGCCTGCTCTGATAACCAAATTTTTCAGATTCTCTAACTTCTGCTCTAAAAATGGAAGTGTTTTCTGCAGTATCATTTCCAAGAAAAGCGAACCAATTATATTTGACACATTCTGCTTTCCAGCTTGCTCTTCTTTCCTTGAAGATTCGTGAAAAGGAGGTGTGTGCCACATAATGCTCTTCCCCACTGAGTGACTGCATTGTCTAATCGAACAGGTGATGGATGTTCTCAGGTGGTCAGATCGATTCCTCTGAACCACTCAAAGCAGCAGCACCATAACTCCCCCTCAAAAGAACCAGCGACAGAGAAGCGACACAAATGGCATCTAAAAGTTATCTGCTCTCTCCAGTGCCACCTGATAATGAACAAAGACAAAAAGCAAAAAGAAGGAGAAACCAGCTTGATGACCTGGTCTGGCACAAAGAAGTGTAAACCAATTTAATCCCAAAACCTGCGCGTGCACCTCATGACAAGGAATGGAAACCCATTACCTCGAATGTAAATGTCAGCCCTGCAGATGACAATGACAACACTCTAAGCTTCTCTTTTACTCATCAAAGCATTTTAAATATGTTAAGATATTTCCTCAACAAGCAACACTTGCATATTGGAGCCTCATATCACCACTACTTCAAAGCAGAGGGTTTTGAAGCATGTTCTTGGCTCTCACTAGGAGAAATCACTCATGTAACAAGGATGCAAGGTGCAGTTGCAGCAGGTGTCTACACTGCATCATATCTATTCAAATGAATTCAACACCCACTGAATTACTTTGCATATTAAGTGAACAAGGTTGTCATTTTCATTTGCCTTTAGCTTTCCCCTTCAGATGATCTAAGGCATTTTCTCTGTCCCCTTTTACAGGAGCACAATGTGGATACAGAGAATTTGGTGCCTTCTCTGTGTTTCAAGGACGGATAGAGGAGGCACTGCAATCTCTCTGCTTGAAGAAGGTTAAACAATGTTCCCTCTCTGCACCTCTCAGTCAGTTAAGTTACTTTCCTTCTAAGCCTCTCCTAGGAACATGTCAGTAGTTAATGGAAAGCAGTCTTCGTCTTCTCCGGGATTGCCTCTCCAGTGTTGCTCCCACAGAGGTCCATGTCTCCTCCAAGGAGCCAATGCAGCCAATACAGCTTGACCAACCACACAATATGACAGTACCGATTGCTCAGTGCTCCTGAAATTCAGAATACTTGTGTGAAGGCTCATATGAGTGTATGAATAGGGTCTAATGGTTTCTCACACTTTCAGAGGATGATTTTCAAAATGTTTAGTAAGGTTCTAACTCTGGAATCATAGAATCACAGAATGGTTTGGATTGGAAGTGACCTTAAAGATCATCTAGTTCCAACCCCCCTGCCGTGGGCAGCGCCCCCAGGGAATCTTTAGATCCATTGGAGAAACACAAGGAAGAAGGAAATGAGTTTGTTGCTTGTCATGGTTTAACCTTGGTTGGCTCAGTCCCCTCCAGTGAGATGGGGGAGAGAATCATAAGGGATGGAGTGAGAAACCTCACGATAAAGTAATTTTAATAAAAATGAATTCACAGAAGAGAAAAGAAACAAAAATAAGCGATGCAAAAAAACCCAAATTGCTCACCACAGTCAATCAAGGTCACACACACACACAGACACACAGTTTTATTGCCAACGACAGCATTACATGGTATGGAATATCCCTTAGGTCAGTTAGGGTCGGCTGTCCTGCCTACGTCCCCTCCCAACTCCTTGTAACAAAAACATCTCCTCCTTACCAACACTGTCTTCATCACAAATTCGAAGCACAGCACTTTAAAAACTACTGTGAAGAACTTCAACTCTATCACAGCTAAAACCAGCTCGTTGCTGGACCACATAACCACCAAGGATCAGAGGAATAGGAACTTAAGCATGTAGGGAAAAACTAGGAGGGTAAAGGGCTTAATTCTGTGAGAACAACGAATGGATTTTAATCCTAATTGACTTCTGTTTACATGAAAATGCTTCTTACATGCAAATATTTTATCTGTAAATGCTAGAAGATAAATGATGGTGATACAGATAATAGGATTCATCTCATCTAAGTTGCCTAAAGACTTGGTGATCCTGTTCAGACTACTTACTTGGTTCCCCAATAGCCAGAGGAGAGGGACCGACAATGCCAGAAGTCAGTTCACCTCACCTCTGTCAAATGTCTACTTGTTCTCCACTCTCTGAATGTCCCTGTTTCTCCTTAGTGACTCCAAGAGTAAGCTAGAAAACCAACTTAGGCTTAACTCCAAGGCTTGTTACAGCTGAAGAGAAATGACTGAAATCCCAACGACACCTTGGGAACACCACGAGAAAGAATCATCAAAAATAGAGGTCTGGAATTGAAGCCTTTCTGTGATGTTTATGTGGCAGTTGCAGGTGGCACTGCACGTGGCGGTGGTGGCCACTGATTTCCAAATGGTGCATACACACCCAGCCCCTCTGCCACTTTTCCAGGCAGCAGCATCGTTTTCCGGAATCTGTATCCTATGCATTTTACATGAGCACTGGTAGGGGGGAAAAAGTATTATTTGAGGGGTAAAAAAAAGTAACAACCTTTATTTTAAATGAAATATTTTGAAGAGGCAGCAGGAGCCTGTGGTTGCTGAATCCTGGCAAGGGAGATTCCCTTGTGAATTTTGGAATATAAGTGCCTTTGTCAAGTACACAAATGACCTTCTGCAAGAAAACACCTATGCATTTCACTTTAATGTTTGTCTGGCCACCATACTCAGACTACAGGTGGGATAACATGCACATAAAAGGTATACATCATTATATGCATATTGAACTGCTCCCTATATAATGTTATTATGCTGCACTTTCAGCTTCGAAACTAACAGAGAATTGAGAAGTTGACTTTCAGCTGAATGGAAAAATAGACCAAATGTCACTCGTTTTAGAAAGGAATAAGAAAAATGCACATAATTCAAGGAAACTGTATTTGATTAATGTATTCTGAGAAATTCATTGTTGGTGTAGGTTAGGCAAGATGGTCTATAGATTCTAGAGGAAGAGATTTGAATACACTATTAAATACAAATCAGATAACTTAAAAAATCAATTTTCTTCAAGGGAAAAAGTTCTCTCAAGCCAAAAGAGACTCAACTAATTATATCAAGAAAGTGCATGTAATGCACTGTATATGCACTAGTATAGATTTTTTGTCTGTTCACAGAAACAGGCAGGTAGAAAACTGTGGGAGATGAGCACAGCCCAGCTCAAAAAGCGAATTTTATGGCCTTTTGCAGATATATGACTCTGACCTAAACTGGGATTTGATCAATTTCCATATTGTCGTCATTCTCCAAAGAAGATGGGAGTAACTATAACTTATAAGCAGAGCCCAAAGCAGAAAACTATCCTTTATCAGATGGAACAGGAACAGCATAAAATGGAAACCTGATCTTGGAATGAGAAATTGTATGAATGCACTTATGCCTTAATATTAGATATATTTATTTAAGATGTAGCACTTAACATTTCTTAAATGTGACAGCCCAAGTTAAAGCACACTTTTCTGAGTTTGAGTTCTGCTGAACCCATTCCCTCCCCCCATATAACATCATAAGGGACAAAAAAGGATATTCACCACAGAGCAGTTTTCCAGCACCCTCAATCACAACAAAATGAAATAGAGAAAGCATTAGTAACTATATACTGCTACCAATACCTCATTGACACTAATTATCAACACAGGCCTCATTAAGGAAGTCGTCTACACCTCTGTGTCATTAAAGATTTAATAAATATGACACCTGCCGATGGCAAACTGAAAGGGGCAACAAAGGTCCTGAATTTCATAGGATCTGTGCCTGTAAACTGCAGATGGCTCTGCAGCCTACACTTTACCTCAGCCATAAGCACCTCATTGCACTACTCGGTATACCTGGAAAATAAATGGTCTTTTCAAATCACAAGGAACCTCTCAATTCCACAAAAAATCAAAGTTTGCTGACGCTTCATTGATTTCAAACACCAAAAATGTTAAAGACTGAAAATTCAGTTCTGGGTCTGGGGCAAGGACAATGTCCTGGTCTCTCCTTTATCATCTACCCTGTAAAGTACAAATAAGAGCCTATAATCTATCATTTACTACACAGTGCAAACCTTAGAAGTCTAAGAAAAAGGAGTCCTAAAATGCCATAAATAAAAACTTCATTTATTAAAAGGGGAAAAAAAAAGTGGGTAAAAACTCTAGCTATAGTTGGTACTTGATATAAAAGTGGTACTTTGAATGAATGGTGTCTGCTATGTATTCTATGTAGCAGACATATTGATCCACCAGAGACATCTTGCTATTGCTATACAATAATATTTTAAATTCTTTTATTTCCTTCTTAGGATTCAGCCCTACGTAAAAGAGAATATACCCCTAAGGACTGGACAATATCTGGTGTATATATAGGGATGAATCACAAGATGGATATAAAGAAAAAAAGATCTAAAATCCCTTGACAAAGTAGCTGTTTCAATCCTTTAAGAAGCCTACTGAAAGTTGATCTTAAATGTGATTTTAGGAGCCAGAAATTTTTCTAAGCGATTTATTTTCTTTACAAAAGAAAAATTTTTCTTCAAAAATAGAGCTGCCATGTGGATCCCCACAGCAGTGGAGCTATTTTCTTTCAAGATATGGTTGCTTCTTAACACTGTAATTAAGTTTGAATAATGCTGCCACAGTAAATCATGCACTTTACACAATTACTGTACAGAATGTAAAAGGGAAATAAAGTATGATGTGAGCTTTGTTAAACTTAAAATACACTTGACAATCACTTAACTTAATTAGATACATTTGCCTCCTGAAAAACTTGCTATACTAAAGGTGATGTTCACCTTTCCAAGCAAAATAATCTTCTCCCAGAGCCAAAGGCATATATCCCACCCCTATTTATTATTATTACAGTAACACTTCTGTATGAAGCATCACTAGCCCAGCAGCCAGGGGACATTTTTCTAATCCCAACTCTGTCAATGATCTGTTCTCTGTTCTTGGGCTGGTTATGCCAGCTCAGTGCCTCTGTTTCCAGATCCATTGCTTGCAAGTCTTTTCATTTTGGAAGTTATTATAATACTATGTACAGCATAATAGCTAATAATAATTACTGTAATATACATAATTATATTATGTGCCATGTAGAGAATAGTAGTTATAGTAAGAAAACCCCAATACTTTGAGGAAATTAACATTTTGTGGTTATAAACTAACCTAGATTTACAATTCCCCAGGTTTCATGAGGTTCCTTTAATAATTTTAAATAGTGTTTTCTTTTAAAGGATGCATAAGAGTTCTCTTTCTCTTTCTTTGTACATTCACAAGAGATTGGAATATGCACAGAGCTCAGCCAATATTGTCCTTTTGTGCAGCTTGGCAGAGCTCCATTTATTTCCATGGGGTTGCGTCAATTTACATCAGATGAGAATCAAGCTTTTGTTTTCCTCTACCTTTTAGACACAGATTTATTTTAAGCACCTATAGTGATAAAACAGAAAGACTCATCCATTATGGTTTCATATCTGTGAAAGTCATTATTCTTTAGGGGCAACTACAGAGAGCAAGTTCTGTTCTGGACTCCTACCAACCCAGTAATGAAGAGTGAGGTGGTGGGTTTGAGCATGGTGCAGTTGTCGGCACTCCACAGAGCTAAGGAGAAAAATGGGCAGTAACTTATATATTTTCCTCTTCCCCCAAGCCCAATTCTACTGAAAGGTACCAGATGTACAATTAAAACAACCTGAAAGCTCCTTTAGGTCCTAACAAGCAAAGCTGTGTACTCCACCTTGTCTTGCAACACATGCCTCTCCATCAAGATTACAAGGTGACCTAGAGCTGGTGATCCCACCTGCACCACCCACTGAGTGTCCTCAATGAGAATCTTCCTTGTGTCTCCCAACACACCTCCCTGGCCACTTCGAGTGGTCTTAAAATGGCCAAGGTTGAGCTATTCCCAGAACTTTTAAAGTCTGTCATGGACATCCTTAATATAGGTTGATTGTAGTCAGAAGCATAAAGAGCAACCAAAAAAATGTACTAAGAAGTTTGATATTATGTGGGATTCACATCAATTAAATACTCTGTGCTCCTAAGGTTAATTGCTCATATGTTACTTTCAATTAAAGGGTCATCTGAAAAAATGGTCAAAACCCAATTTAATTCCACTTTTCCCCATTTTTATCCATATGTGTCACTTTGACTAATAGTTCCCTCAGGCTACAGTATCTACGTCTTCCAAGAAACACCATTTCATGATATTATTTATTATTTAATAATCTAATTTAATAATTAACAATTTTCTTTAATGTTAGTTATTAATATTATGAACACTAAAACTAATAAAGCTTTGTTCCTTAAGAAGTCATGTCTTGTGGCTGTACCTCCTGATGTGTAACAAATTGTATGTTCCAACTTAAGATCTTTGCTCTGCTTTGTAGCATAGAAGATAATCTTCCATGTGGCTTCTCCTGTGTCTGGACTGCACTCATTCTAAAGCCTTTCCATCAGTCAGACTGCAATCAAGCCTCATCTCTTGAAATTCCCACCATTCTGTAACCAGACTTGACACTGGTCAGAATTTTCATGCAAACAATAGAAAATCAGGATAAAGAATGGCAAATAGATGACGTATCATGGAAATTTAGGGATCTCTTTTCCCAAGAAAGGTCTTTCCTCTCTCTGGAATGTCAGTGAGAGAAGGAAAGGAACGATGAACCAGTTCAGTTCAGGTTAATACACAATTTTTCATACCAGAAGGTAAATCGATAAATGGTTGCCTAGATCAATTTTCTGTCATGTCTATGCAACATACTGAGGAAATGTAGCAAGGGAAGCACTTGAGGATGTGGCAGGTAAGAACAGAGCTGGCATTTTGATTATTATATCTGGAGAGTTTTGAATTACTAGATTTGAGGGGGGGGATTTTTCTTTCCACAAGTGAGACTGAGCTGTGTATTCACCACACGTACACACCACTGCATTGGTTGTTTATGCTCTCTGATTAACTGTAAAAAATGTTATACCATTTAAGTGTGAAGGTCTCTGCCAAAATTATAGAAATGTATTTATGGGAGACTCAATATGTACAGCAGTTGTTTATTAAGGTCATTGGTATAAAATATATGATTGATGCAATGACTGCGTATCATTACAGTGCTAAACACACAATGCACCAACAGCATTACAGTGCTAAACACACAATGCACCAACAGGGCACCTTGACAGATGCATCAGCCTCTCCCAGACGGGGCTGGGGCTGATGATCAGGCAGTGGATGTGCTGCAACTTCTGCTGTACCTCCTCTAAGCAGAGGTTATTACAGCAGTGTGCTGCCTGTGTCGAAGTCTCCAGGTGCCAGCCCCCCACATTACAGGTGAAGGTTTTGACTGTCCAGCCTCTTAAACATGCTTTGTGCAACTCCAGCAGTGCAAAACAGACTTAATGTCAGCTTATTGGCAAGCCCACTGGTGTGACCATCTCCCAGGTGGAAATCACAGCCCCTTTTTTATTAGCCCAGGAGCAGAACACCTGGTTGAGAGATGCCAGACCAGGGCTACTATCTGCTCCTGCTTCCCCCATAGGAAGAGAGAACAACTGGGAGCCTGAAAACATTCCTGTATCCCAGTGGGCTCATGCTGGATTTCCTCAGTCCTCTACTTTGTCTCCATACTCACCAATGATTTTGGTTGACAGCTACATGTGTGTTTCAATAATTATAGATGGGAATTTAAAAATACCTTTTAAATTTGTTTCTAAAGTGGCCTGTATCAAAGCTGAAAACAAAAGGCAGCTAGGATTTTTTTGTGCACTACATAAAGCTGCTGCTGCTTTGGGCTGCTGTTAATTTCATATGATACCATCCTGCATTCTGAAATAAAAGCAGATATTCCTAGGTATTTTTTCCCCAGAGCTAAAAAGCAGGGAGAGTCCAAACAACTGGTCCAGGCAAGCTCTTAAAAGTAAGAACTCCCGGGAAAAAAAATTTCAACTTGCACTCTGATGCCAAATTTTTCAAGCATCCTGTTTACAGACTGGGACATTCAAGTGAAATCAGACCAGTGGGCCATGACCAAAGATAAAAATAAAATTGCAAGAAGACTGTGTAAAGCTACAGCTTTAATCCCTACAGAAAAAGGTAGGGCACCTTTTTCTGTTTCATAACATTTTTAAGAACCCTTCTCTCCTTCCAACACAGCTTGTGACTCAGGAAAAGTGCTGCTTTTAGGAAACTGTCCCACTGGAACTCAGGGCAGACGCAGAGGCAGAGCGCAGCCTAACTTCCCTGGTCTGTCACCAAAGAGAATGAGTTTATTTCGGCAGGCAGAGGGAGAGGTTTGACAGACAGCTGGCCATCCGAGCACTCCATTGTTAAAGCCTGTGTTCAGCAGGATACGTTGTTTGAAAGCCGTGTTTGTGAAAGCGGTCTCCTACTACCAGCATGTGCATTAACTATTAGTTTTATGAAGTACAAACTGCTTTGCAATGTCATTGACACAAAGCAAGCTTAGCCCTCTTCCTACTTGAAGGAGGAAGAAAAAAAAACATCTCCTGGGATTATTTAATTTTTTTCCGAACATATGTTTTGAAAGGCCTAGCAGCAGTTTGAACAAACTCTTAGAGCTACAGCTAGAGGCATGCTGAGACCTTCTCTTTTGTGAAGAAAAAGCTGAAGCCTTTTTGCTTTCATCAGGAGAAACAATGAGCATGGAGTAGGCGGAGGTACAGGTAAGCCTTGTTTTGTCTGGGCTGCCATGAAGGTAGAACCAAAGAAGTCCTTAATAGCCTAATAGGTGTATTGTCTTGTAGTAGTAAATCCAGGCACAACACACAGGTGGGAGATTAATACAGTTTCATTACCAGAGCTCTGGCATCTACTCCTTTCTCCAACAGCCAGCCTACTCTCCAGCTGTTCTGTGGTTGTCAAATTAAAATCATCACAGGCTCACTGAATTATTTGGATTGGAAAGCACCTTAAAGATCATCTCATTCCAAACCCTCTGCCAGGGGCAGGGACACCTTCCACTACACCAGGTTGCTCCAAGCCCTGTCCAGCCTGGTGCTGAACATTTCCAGGGATGGGGCAGCCACAGCTTCTCTGGGCAACCTGTTCCAGGACCTCACCATCCTCAGAATAAATATTTTCCTCCTAATATCCAACCTAAACCTACATTCTTTCAGTTTAAACCAGTTACCTTCTGCACAGCACCAATTCGTACACCAAAGCAAGGTATTTCTATTTTTTATTCTAGTTTGTGCAAAGTAGGGATCTTGGTGGTAACCCAGCTGGCTCCCTGATTATCAAAACTTTACACTATTTATACACTTTAACAAACAAAGGTATAATCATTCCTTGGTTACAAATTACATAACTTTTATATTAACTAGTACCCAAACACCTATTTGCTAGCTATATCTCTTGCTTCTCATGATAATTAGCCCACAGGTGCAGTTCTTCCCTCCATTGGAGTCGGGGGTGTTTTGAGTAGGTGGTCAATGAGTTGGTGCTCACAATCTCCCACTGTTGGAATTACCTTTCCCTCAGTTATTGCTCAGGTCTGCTGACTTCACTCCTGGTGGCTGTCGTGCAGACAACAATCTTGGGATTGTCTTTTTTTTCCTCAAAACAACATTCACAATGCAATTGCTTAATCATAACTGTCCAGCTGTAGCTACTGAGTAACACCTAAAAACAATTGCAAAGTTTGATTCAAATTCTGAGGGACTCAAATCTTGAGTTGTTCTATGCCACTATTACTGCATGTCCTTGTAAATAGTCTCTCTCCACCTTTCTTGTAGGCTCCCTTCAGGTACTGGAAGGGACCTATAAGGGAAAGTGCTTTTCACGGGAAAGGGGAAATACTAAAAATAAGTCTAGATTCCTGCCACAGAACTTCTATTTCCCTACAGACTTACCTAAAGCTCTTGGCCATTCAATGTACATTATTTAGAGACCTCCGAGCAATGCTGTCAAAGCTTTAACTATTTGGCCCCCTCTAAGAGGATATTTTTGCCTTTCCCATGCTTAAACCCAAAAATTACTGAGATTCATATGCAGACTTGTAAAGCCTTCATGTTACTTTTTTTCCCTAAAGGCATGTTTGGAATCAGTCAAATCACTGCTCAATATCCCTGTCATCTGTTTGCCAAGGGTGCATTTACTTGCTCCTACACACACACATACACACAGAAATACAGCACATACAGAACACAGAACGTGCAGACAAAAATGTACACACGCTCCCACGTGAGGGAGGATGCTCCTTATCCCCATCTATAATGAGGCCAAGCAAGCACAGCCATTCATAGAGAAGACCCCAGACCACTTCATGTGGAGCTTCTCTGCGTTGGGCTAGGGCATGGATGGGCTGCAAGATAAGAACCACAAGAGTAGGGAAGTGATTGGAAAGAATGATCTCTTTAACCAGCATCACAGCCAACTTCAGCATTCTGACATTTAATCTCTCAGAGGACTATATTAATGCTCCATCTATAGATAATGAAGAGAGATGGCACCTGTACCTAAATCATGGGATCATCATGTTCTGCACAGGGCTGGGCACTGGCCACAGCCATATCCTCACTCAAACTTGGGAATTTCCCCTCCGTCCTCTGGCTCCCCTGCAGAGAAATCTCTGCAGGTTAGACACACTCCAGAGCACCTCCAGAATCTAATCCATCTTGTTTATCCTAGACACCTATCTTACAAAGTGAACCACCCACCTGTATTTCTGTTGATGGTAGATGACTCACTGGACAGCTAAACTCAGCTGAAATGAATTCCATGTGAAATGTTCTGCAGGATTAGACTCTATTTTACAATTACATGGTATGGTAGGAGTTTCATCTAAATTGTTTTATCACATCTAAAAGTGTTTTATCTAAATTTAAAAAAAAAGAAAAAAATCAAAGAAAAACTGCAAGAACTCATGCTTTTAAGCTTACGTCCCTAAATATACCAAAGCTGTGAATTTTTTCAGTAATCCATTTTCTGCAGTGGTAGGAACATGTTGACTTCCTCTATTAAGTATTATAATTGGTAAGAAAAAGAAACAGAACAGAACAAAAGGTCTTTGGCTGCTGTGTTAGCTATCACCTCCAAGAATAATTTTGATCTTGCAATTGTAATAGCCAATCTACAGCACAGAATTTATAAGATATATAAGACATTTTTGGCTGGTTTATGAGAGAAAAATCTCAGCATTCTCATAAACATACATGTATGTGTCTTAAAAGTAATGTTCATAATTTACATAAACTAAATAAGATAAATTGGAAATTTCAGCTCTCAGGCAAAAAGTGGGTCTAAAAAGCAATTTCAGATTGATCTAAGTGCCAGAAGGACTAAAGCCTACTCAAATATTGCCCCTTTCCTGAAAATGATAATACCTCAAACCCAAGCATGCACACACACCCCCRCACACATTACAGAGACTCCTGTACCTGTCATCTCCTCCTGTTCAAATCCAGAGAATTTTGTGCCAATGTACTATTCTTTCTGCACTCCAAGCATCTTTTCTAGCCTAGTCAGTTTAAAAGCTGGTCTGCTGTATCTTCCTGCACCTCATTTTGATTTCAGTGCCGCAAATTGTCAGGTAAACCCGTAACAAAAGGTCACGCTGTCGAGTGTTTGCTGTGTGGACCCCGCCAGAGCTGAGCTGCTCCCAAGCCATATCCCCCTCTGGAAAGCTCCCAGTTATATTGTTCTAATGCAGGCTGTTTCCCAGGTCTTCTTCCAAGATAGTGCTCTGGTCAGTCACTAACCATTTTTTCTGCCATGGTGTCGCCAAATCTGGAAAATGCAAATCCCTTTTTTTTTTCCCCAAATGTGATAATCATTCTCTTTTGTCAGGTTCCCTGCCTGTGCATCTGCAGCCAGATAAAAAGAAACCAAATTGGATCAAAAAGATGATTAAACCAAATGTCACTGTTTCACACCCACCCTGACATCTTTTCAAAAGGCTGTAAATTATCAGAGGACTCAGCAGGGGAGAATTGAGTCTGGACAAATAAAGATTCACCGCTCAAGTTGCTCAGGTGTTTTATCAAGTTCTGAATTGGCAAAGGAAAATTAGAGAAATTCACTAAACACAAAAGTGTTTTGAGGGTCATTCATGGGATGTTTTATGCTGCCTTAGTAGCTCATGTCCATTATTTTAAAAATTACAATAAAAGCAAGTAAAGAAAAGAACAGAGTTTAGCCCTGAGGTTTATCCCTGTTAAYTATGCAAATGAAATGCACATAGATCTCTAAAGTGTTATTTATTGTGTTGAAAATAATAAGTAAAAGTGTTTCAAAATGCTTCTTCTTTCATATCCTTGTGCTTGTGAAAGTCCATTTACTGTAAAGGACAGTTAGTAAAGGTGTGTTTTATTTCAGACTATAAATAGTTGAACTTTGCTAGTTCTCTCAGAGGGACACCATCAGACAGTTGCTTAGATCACACACTCARTGTTAAGGAGCATAAAATCCCAAGTCCTCCAGATAAAAAACTTTCTTTTTTTTTAAAGTTATTGGGTACTCAGGCTACATACAGACCATGTACTTCTCTTCTTACTATTCTAAATATAATGTGTCTGATTGTGTGTCCATCCAATAAGAATCATGAATCAAATATATGTGCGATTGAAAATTACACTGAAGGTTAAATTTTAAATACTCTCTCRAATTCCACCTATCAGGACCACATCCTGGAATACTGCAGACCAAGAACCAAGAAATATCTATTAAGAAAGGAAGTGGGGGAAAAAACACCTTAAATCAGAAAAGACAACAGCAGATTTCAAAAATTTTCTTAGTTCTGTCATTCATTTCCCATGTGGTCTTGGTTCATTGCCTATATTTTTACCACAACTTTCCTATAAATAAACCAAAGCGTAATCCCATCTGGTTTCTGAGAGGTTTAATGTTCATAAAATGTAGCCCAATCAATCACTGATGTTATAGGAATATCAGCCATTATTAAGAGTAACATGAAAAATGAGCAGGAAATCAACCTTCCAAGAAGTTCAGGTTTTATTTTGCCTTCTCTATTTGCTAAATTCCAAAGTTTATGTAAATAACTCCTCCAGATGAGTTAATAGAAATATTTCCCTCATCCTGGTTTCCATTTCCRACACCAAGGACACTTCTTATGCTCTGTAAGAAATGAGACAGGCTGGCGAGGAAGCAGCTCACTGTACCCCGAGGTCTGCTTCAAGGAGCAGATGCTGCCAGGCTGACACAGAAAAGAAGGCAGTAGGAAAGTACTGAAGGTCTTGTGTTTAGGAAACTACGTCCCTTGACTAAACATTTCAAAGTAAATAAACCAGCTGACTAAACATTTCAAAGGAAATAAACCACCTGGTTTTGAAGATAYGAGGAAAAAATACACACATATTTTCAAGATGAGAGGCAGAATTCTTACATAGAAAATGAGCAAAATTTCTTAAGAAGTCTGTTGGCATTTTCCCCAAGTGGCAGGAAACAACTGGCTTGGGACAGCCAGCTGAGAGCCCCATCACAGCTGCTCAGAATGAAGCTTCTCTCAGAGCTTGGCTAGGAGGATACAATTTTTTTAAAATTGAAATCATAGAGGAGTATAGGGGACATGAAGCATTTGTGCTCCAATGCACATCATCAGTGGGTGGGTGTTTTTTGCTGGCACCAAGAGCACACAAGGAAGGATGTAACCAGGTGGGACCTGCCTGGCCAGTAGGTTTTCTCCTGGGGGAACAGAAATGTTGGGAACAGATAGCTAGTAAACGAGAAACACAGAGTTGTGGAACATCCTGAGATGGAAAGGACCCACATGGATCATTGAGATTGTGACTCCTTGAGGGCAGCCTAAAAGTTAAACCATGTATCCAAAAGCATTGTTCAAACACTTCTTGAATACTGAAAAATTTCTTCATGGAAAGGTTTGCCAAGCACTGGAACAGGCTGCCAAGGGAAGTGGTGGAATCACCACCCCTGGAAAAGTTAAAAATGTGTGGAGATGGCATCTGAGGACATGGTCGTGTGGTGAACATGGTGGTGGTTGACAGTGGCACTTAGTGATCTCAGCGGTCTTTTCCAACCCTAATGTTTCTGTGATTCTATGAATAATGAAAGAGAGATTTTTATGGCTTCCCCTTGTAGCAYGAAGTGCAGACTCTGCCAGAAAGACACAAAGGCTGATGTTTTATAAGCCTACGCGAACATGAGTGCAACCACAGATCAGGAACAGAGCCACAGGCCACTGAGAGCAAGGCTCAATGGCTGAGACACCCAGTGCTGTACAAGGTACTTCGGGTTTAAGACTAAGACCTGTGGGAGACTTGTCCCCTTCATCAGCTGGAGATGAGCACTGATATCCTGGGCATCTTATATGGCACTAGGTACTTATATTTATGCAGCTTCTTCCTTGTGAACAAAACACCTGTTGGGGGGGGGGGGAAAAAAGCTATAATGAAAGCTCTCCAAAAAGCCACTTACAGAGTGGAATTAGAGAAATCCTGGAGAGAAAAGACAGAAGTAATGTCAACTATTTCAGGAATGTTGATGACTCAGCCCAATACTTGCAAAGCCACTTTAATTACCTGGAAATTTCTATCAGACTACAAGTCTTCTAAAGAAAAGGGGTTTAGAGACTTTTTTCAATATCCTCTCAGTAAGTCCACATGTAATAATAACCTGTTTGATCCTAAGCCAAATTTGAAACACACTCAGAATAGATACCTACCTAACCATGATTTTATTTTTAAGTTTAAACCATCTTAATAACTATCTTTTCTTTCCATAACACTTGAGTCTTAGTCACAGACAAGAAGAAAATTGTACCAGATAATTTAAAAGAGGTGAGAAAGCAATAGTTCCTATGTTAAAGAGGTTATAATCAGAATGTAAAACAGAAGACAGCAGATGGGTCTACTCTGATGGAAGGACATAGGAAAATGATGAGAAAGAAGTTGGTCATTATGAATGAAAATGGAGTTAGTGAAAATATAGTCAAACCTTCATCCCCTTTTTTAAGGGCACCATAGGAAAGACTTTTTTTGAAGGGCAGTTTGAAAGCAGGCGATGTGATAATTTAGGGTATATTTCTGTTATGTTGCCATGAGGAAGGGAATTGGAAATAGCATGAGTATACTTCAAAATTCACCAATTATAGGATGAGGAATGGCATGAAGGGCCAATTTAAAATTATTTTAGAAATACCAATGTTAGTAAAAAGACCACAAGTGGGATAAGGATCAAAAGGAGCAACACAGGCAGGTAGTTTGTGGCAGCTTTGACAATGGGGTTCTTGTGGAAATACTTTAAAAGATGGCACAACTTTTATATGTTAATTCAGAAGTGAATATTCAGCTTTTGCAGTAAATAAAGTTAGGTCTCATATAGGATTTGTTCCTACAACTTCATTTTTAACAATGAAATTAAAATACCTTTTAGGCACTTAAAAAATTCTCTTATAATTAAGTTTAATATCACTGAAGTCAAGGGAATCCTCTTCATTCCTTTCAGAACAAGACTTGTGCTTTATTAAAGAACTCTTGCATATTTTTTATTCAATAAATCAGTCAGATTTTTATTGATTTAATTTTACAAAGGACAGTGAGCCATAGAAAACTTAAGAAGTTACTTTTTTGTCCCAAAACTACAGAGATTTACTATAAGATCAAAGCAGACTTTGGTGATTTTTTTCCAAAAGTGCTATTTCCATTGTAATGTCAAATCATTTCACAGCATTGAACTCTTGAGGTAAAACCTGTGGCACTTACTGAAGGTGGTGCACATAGAATGTAACTTTTCTCCTTGGTCATCTTTGTTCCTTGATATACTTGGGGAGCCAGAGGAAAAATACATCCCAAAAGTCATGCTATCCATTCTTGGAGTTTTTCCCAGAATAAAACTGTCAGAAGGATCTTGCTGTTTCTCAGTCCTTTTAAGCAGGTGTGGAGCTCAATGCGGAGCACATCCAATAATGCAGAGCACATCCAATCCCACCGCAGTCTGCAAAGAGCTGCAAGGCTTGTGACACCTGCAAAAGCGCGAGTCTGCAGAAATGGAAAGCACCTGGCTTAAAAAGTTTTAAGCCCTGTTTTTCAGAAGCTTGTGATAAACTTCCCTGACAAGCCAATATCACTGAAATCCCAGTTACCTTCATGTGGGGGGTTCCTCTGCCAAGGAAACAACAGCACGAATGGCAGCCCCGAATGAATGTTTGCAGCAGAATTGCACCTTTCTTCCTCTTATCACAATTATTTGAGGTATATTAAAGTAGCACTGAGAAGAGAGATATAACTCCTCAGTATATAGATAAAAAGAAATAACCTGACCTCAGACTACATACAGAAAATATCCAAAGAGTGAGCAAAGGGGCATGCTGGGAGTGGGAAACTGAGGCAACGAAAGACTAATTCACTTGCTTGAGGTAACCAAGCTTACAACTGAAGAGACATTTCCCAATTCTCACACCAATGTCTTAACCACAAAGTTAATGCTGTGCCAATCTCTATTTTATCCTTCACAACTTTTAAAAAAACCCCATTCCTATAGGGCTTCATTTTCTCATTGCTTTGACTGAGCACAAGGGTGAACCACTGCAGGGTAGGCAGGTAGATGAATTTTATTTGAGTTAGACTACAGTAGGAAAATATATTTGTCCTTTAACAGTGAAAGATGCATTTTTCATTCAGGCAACTCAAAAACAAATTCCTTTTTATTACATATTGAATGTAGCTAAAAGTGAACATATTTCCTTATACACCTGTGCTCAGAGAAAGCAAAGGCTAAGTAATGTACCCAGCCAGTTCATCCTTTGCAGCTTGTTATGAGCTTCCTCCATTTCTCATGATTTCTTCTCTCATAATTTCTTCAAAATTGACAGAGACATTTGTCCTCACTGAGAACAGAGGCCAGATTGGAAATGCAGTTATTTTAAAGACAAGTTTATGCTGAGTTTTCCAAATGTAAAAACACTAAAATATTATATATCCCCAAAATGCAAGACTTTTCACYGCACATTATTAAAAGCAATTTTGTCATAAACTGACAAGCAAATGTTTTATTAAACCTGTTGGAATTCATTGTTAAATAACAACAATGTTCAACATTTATATCTTTAAATCTCTGCACATACATAAACCACCAAATCTTGCAATGCAAGTGGATCAATTTTTCTTTCRTTATTATTACTAAATCTGCTTTACAACATGCAGCACTGAGGCTCAATTTCTCACCTTCTATGCCAAAAGGTGCAGATTTATTGCATCCTACAAAATTAAAAGGACATGGATTTAACTTTAAACAGCCCTGACCTGCGAGGTATGTGCCCTTACGCCACATTTCAATCACACAGTTGTGCTTCTCCTCTCTTCACCTCTGGTCCATGTCTCCACTGACCAGGTCTGCAAAACACTCAGCTCAGGGACCAATGGGGATGTTTGCTGTAAAGACAGAAATTTTTGCTTCTCCATGCACATCCAGCATCCACTGCTTGGTAAAGCTCAGACGGTTTTGCTGAGAAAAAGATGTGATCACACCACATAAAACTTCGGGAGGTGTTTAGGGAGTGCATCATTTCTGGGAGGGTGATGCAAGACATGAATTTTGGGAAATACGTTCTCTAAGCCTGGCAAAAAAAAAAAAAAAAAAAAAAAAAAAAATATTGCCAAGACCTGGTATATCATTAGTTATAATTATCAGTTGCCACGTCATTTCATTCAGTTCTCTTTTTGATCATGCCAGGAACAGAAGGAACCACATTCTGTCAAGGCCTTGCATCAAGAGAAGGGAGAATATTATTTTGTATTCAAGCAGTTCACGTTTCAGGGCACACGGACTGATCCCTTAAGAAGAAAAATGATGGTGAATCACATACTGTTTACGCACTCATATTTTGGTCTGGGGTTTTTTCCCAAAGCTAGCACATAAGATGCCATTTCCCTGAACAACTCTGGTGCTCATAGTTCTAAACACTTTTCTAAATTCTGCCCACAACACCATTTTTCTTTTTCCTTTTTATTTTTCTTTATTTTTTTTCCAAGTCCTTGGTGCAAATATTTTCCAGGGTGACTTTGGCTCCTCCCTATTGTCCTTTCCATGTTTCTCTTTGGCACTTCACATGAACAAATCTTGGATTTTCCTAGAACCAGATAATAGCTTCTGGTTGTCTGAAACCTCGGCCTACTTCCTCCAAGGTGGTCCCTGTTTTGGCAGTGAGGAATTCATTCCAAAGCAGTGTTTGGTAGCATTGGACTCATTGATCCTTCTACTTTACAGGAGCTCCTCTTGTATCTCCCAATGTTATTGTAGGCTTCAGATGTCCCGAAAGTTGCTCAAACACCACTATATATTTCAATTTAATACTTTAAGGAAGATGCCGCTTGTCCACTTGGATTTGCTTTTCCCGTAAGTCCAGTGGGATCACTTTTGCTACACCTTGCAACTCAGCTGTGCTTGGGAGCCAGAGCCATGCTTTCTGTGTTGTTAAACCATTTGTGAGATCCCTGGAATGCTCAGCAACTGCTCCACAAGGAGCTCAGGCTCTGCACAGCCAGCTTTCCTATTCTGGGAATGAGAGAACTTCCAGAGCCCAGGGATGGTATGGATGTGTCCAAACTTTGACATTAGGTCTAGAGGATGGTTAGCCTTGAGGCTCTGGAGCTTTTGGGATAACTATATAGGTGTAGTTTGTTATTTATTCTCAGTGAGCAGAATATAAAGCTCTTAGCAAATTTGGAATCAACATTATGCAAAGAAATGAAGGTTCCTTCAAGGCTGCCCGGATGTCTCTGCTCACATCTTTCCTCAAATTTTCATCTTGTTGCAAGACTTGTTGCTGCACTCCCTTCCTTCTCTTACTTCCAGACAGGTTCCTTGGTTGCTGTCTAACAGCAATAAAGCTTTCACGGCTTACATGGTGTGCTTGGGCAGGGTGCTGCTGGGGGCACCCTGTTAGGAGCCTGGCTTGCTCCAGTCTTCTCAGTTTTCCTTGCTTTTTTCCAGAGTAGCAGCTATTTTAACCACAGCTTTAGCAGTGCCATTCTTTTCACCAGACAGCTTAATATGTGCTGTAAAACGTTCTCTCGATTTTGCCATATTTTGTAAATAACATAAAAATTTTCAATTACACACCAGTTCAGTTCTCTCCCAGGCCATAGTATGGGCTTAGCTTTTCATGACCCACACAGGACACACAGTAATGATGCACCCAGAAGCCTTGTCAGCTGAATGATTTACCCAAAACAGCACCTTTTTGCACTTCGGGGGCGCTTGGTGAGCAGAGCACTATCAAACCCTGGCCAYCTACACTGAATGGGAGTGTGCAGTGAAGCCTCATTAGTGTTCCCCCCGACTCTAATCCACATTTCGTGTTTGTTTTGTTTTGTTTTCCCTTTTTAAAAGTAATTCCTATTATTTTTCTTGAGGGGCTGTTCTTTCTAATTTCAAAAGGTTATTCCAATCTCTAACATAACATTAACATTTTTGTTGCTATCGTTACTGTCCTAGATCCTTCTCTACCTTGATACCTTGCACGTTACAGACTTCAGAAAGTCTATGTCTGGCATAATCACCCAAGAAGTCACAAAAGCTGTATCCATCAATAGAAAAAAAAATGGGGAGGACCCAGATAATGAATTAATCCAAGAGCAAAAGTCCTCTTTTTTTTTTGCTTATCTCCTTTCTAAAGCAGATAAGAGGACTTGCCTTGTCTCTCAAAGGAAGCCTAGGATGACTACGTCATAATTCACTGGCCAGTTTTTAGATACTTAAAAGTTAGACAAAAAGAGCCACAGAACTACTGCATGGGAGCCAAAATGACAGATTATGACACCATGGTGCTGGGCACTGTCCAAAACTATTTTGGCCAGCCCAGAAGAGTCATCATTTTATCCTCTGAACTTCAGAGAATTGGTTTGCCTGAGGTTTTCACTGTGCGGGAAAGTAGCTTTGTTGGCATGCCTAAGTGGGAACAGTAAGGGAGATTGGAAAATTGGAAAATTAATTAAAAGACTGTCAGTGGGTAAAGTACAACAGGAAGGAAACGTTTAGGCAACCTCAAAAGCTACGGGACACTCACTGTGTCCTAGAGCCACCGCACTGAAGAGCAGGTGCCTGCATTGGTCCTGCTACATTGGGAACTGCCTTTTCCCATTGAAATGGTGCTTTTCAGTACAATCCCTCCTGCACCCCTGCTGCTGCTGTTCCTCCTTCAGGCTCTGTAGCAGTGACTGATTTCCCCTTAACTCAGTTTCCCCTCAGGTGGAGTGAACTGTGAGCAGAAATATTAGGAGCAGAAGAAAGTAGAAGGAGCAAGCAACAAGAGATTAAGGCGAAAGATAGACGAGCTGYCTGAAAAGGGATCAAAATGTCAGTGATGAGCAAAGAGACTAGTGATGTTAATTATGAAATAATCAGAGAGAAGTCATATTTTTTTCCTAGATATTTATTGCAGTACAGAAATACAGGGCCACAAAGCAACAGTGGGGTAAGGACTGTAAGATATATCCCTCTACAAGGAAGCAAGAAGGAAAGATTACAAGACCYATGGACTGTGTGGACAAGCAATAAGAAAGGCATTTGGGGAACTAATGAGCTACAAGGAGATTGAGGACAATAACAATATTAAAACAAAAAAGTGCAAGGAAATTTGGCAGAACTGATTTCTGGTTTGATGTTAGCCATATATTAAATGGACCTTGCAGCATAACAGCTCTTTTGGTGCTGGAACACAGCTGTTATAGAAAAGAACTAGATGGGATAAAACAGAAAATTTAAAAAAAAAAAAAAAAGTGCAAACGGTGACCGACATGTAGGTAGGGAAAAAGGAATTGSCCAAATAGTTTTATCACACTGTTACTGAGCCCAGTAGCACACAGTGTTTGTATGAGATGTCTATCAGAGAACCTTGCRTTAAAAAGGACTGTGAAATCTGTAACCTCTCCTCCAGCCCTCATCAGACTCCCTGTGCCTCCTCAGCCTGCACTTGGGTTCTYGTCTGTGGGACTGAGCAATGAGCTGTGATAAATCTTTATATCAAGGGACTGGGGAATGGTGCTACCCTCAAAACAGTACATCTGATGACACGCTGCTGCTGACGTTTGCAGAGGCATCTTGGACCAAAACACCTTCACCTGTGAACTGTCACATTCAGGTGATGACACAAATCTCCCGTGGCACCTTTGCTATGGGGATAGATGTGCCTTTGGCTGCACTGGAAGATCCAGCCAGGCTCGGCTGGGAGGCAGTTTCCCACACAGTGAATCAATGCTGAGGCTGCACCAGCCCACCACTACTGCTGGAGAAACACACCAGGAGCTGCAGGTGGCCCAGTGACAGGGACAGCTGACAGAGCCAAGGGTGAGACAGTGGAGAAATTACGGCCATACGGAGAAAGAAGTAGAAAATATTACTACACCTCGTCCCTTCAAGTTGCATACATCAATAAAACAAGTGGCAGCATCTGCTATGCCAACTGCAAGGATGCAGCCTGCACAAGGCCCACAGAAGCCCTTATTTCCCATTCCCCACTGCAGGCAGTGTCCTGACATGGCTGGGCTGGACAACCAGGCTCTTGGAATTTCATAAACACCATTTTTCAGAGGGATCCTGGTCAAATGGTTGAGGTATTAGACTGGGACTCAAGAGAACACTGAATTTCTATCTTGCCTCAGGTGTCCTGGCAATCTAGGGCACATCCCTGCTCCTATTTCCTATCGGTAAAACAGGGGTCAAAACACATCCTCTGTCTATTCAAGATGTATTTTCTCCTTTCTTCACACCGCACCTCGCATCATGGGACCACCAGCTGAAAGAATGGCCCTCAGTAAGGTTCAGGTAATAATGATAATATGCCTTATGTGGAATTCTTTGAAGAAAAAAAGGGCTTAATTGTACCAAGATTTCAAAAACTATGTATGCACAAAAGGCTTTTAAAAATAATTGTGTTTATTTTTAATCTTATTTGCTAGCCTTATCTTTCAAGCAGTCAGAGATAACACCAATATAATCAGGCAAAAGCAACAGTAAATTAATGGAAGGAGTAGATAAAATGTCCAGATGCATGTCCAGCATGTAAATCGAAGGACTTGTCTTATTGCACTTGCCAGATTTAGTGAAGAAAGGTGCAAAATATCTTAATGAGAAAATTTTTAGGACTTGGATAGTTGGTGTGACTCCTGGATGAGTAGGAAAATGCTAGAACACAGAAGAAAGAGATCTATATTATTCCGAATTAATATAGTGACAGGGAGACTTGGGCTCATAAACACTCTGAACTAAGAATGACGTGAGCACCATAAACAAGTCTTTGTTCAGAGAGTGCTCCCAAAGTTCATAATACATATTCTAAATCAAGAAGCCCATAAAAATTGCTGATAGACAATTCCACTGGGAGAGACAGATCAAGAGGTGCCTGTGGAGCCACAATAAATACAGCTGCTGTGGAGAGTCCAGAAACAAACCTCCACCAGGCATAGTTCAAGACCAAGAGCATTAAATGAAAGACTTAGTCGGGGAAAGAATCCAAAAGCAAGAGCCAACATATGGGAGCCGATATTTATTTCTTGTTCTGTTGTCTGACCTTGGAGAAGTTATTTTGGGCTTAGACTTGAAAAGTACTGACCAGTCTGTTCCCAAACTAACAAAGCCGTTAGAAACATGCCTTGCCAACACTGTTGTTTCTTGCAGGCACAGAGAAGGTGCTTCTTATCCCGGGCAGAGCCTGCCAAAGTACTCTGTTATGAATGGAAAGGGTGGCATCTGTTCTCAAAGCTGTATTTGCACTGGCTGTGAATCACACCATCACTGTGGGTAGGCACCGGCTGATCACACTCAGATCTCATCTCAAATCCTGGAAGAGGACCAGGCTTCTACAAAATCCCTGACAGCTTCACTTCTTGTCTCTCTGCACTTAGCCTGTGGATCTCCTGTCCCAGCTCATGGACCCTTTTGAAGGCTTGCAAGTAGCCAAGTTGTGTGCAGACAGCTGGTTGGAGCATCTTTGCGAAGTGTCACTGTTGAGTGTGCCTCTGTTCCCAAGGAATGCTGCAGGAGCTGGGTGTCCCTCAGTCCCCAATTGTATGGGCTCTTCCAGACCATCAGTCTTCCAGGTCATCAATAGACCCCACATCCAACATGTCCTGCACGAAGCCCTCCTCCCTATTCATCTCTCAAAGTCATAGAACAGTCTGGGTGGAAGGGACCTTAAAGCTCATCCAGCTCCAACCTCCCTGCCATGCGCAGTGTCCACTAGACCAGGTTGCTCAGAGCTCCATCCAAGCTGGCCTTGAACACTTCCAGGGATGGAGCACCCACAACTTCTCTGGGCAACTTGTTCCAGTGCCCTATCACTCTCACAGTAAAGAATTTCTTCCTAATATCCAATCTAAACCTACTCTCTTTTCATTTGAAGCCATTCCCCCTTGTCCTGTCATGCTCTTGTCTATAGTTTCTCTCCATTTTTCTTGTAGGCTCCCCTCAGGTACTGAAGTCTCGTGAAGGAAACAACTAAGCCCATTTAAGCTCAGGCCTTACATTTTCTGGACCAGATTCTTCCCTGACTCATATCAATTCTACTGCAGTATACCACAATTGATTTTAGTGGTGGTATTGCTGATTTACACAAGGTTGAATAAGAGGAGAGCACCAGTGACCCCTGTAAGATGGGGATAATAATCTTTACCTACAGCCCATGGGAAATGTGAAAGTTAATTAATTAGTATTGTAAATCTCTGTGAGATCCTAACAGTCTATAAATGAATTCAAATGGTACCAGAGAGAGAGCATAAAATTTTTCTTCTTTCAAAAGTTTAAAAACACAGACAAGGAGGAACAAAGTGGAAAACAGACCCAAACATTCAAATTTTCAGCAGTGTGTGCATTTCAAGCCCCATTCCAGTAAAATGGTTTAAGACACATATAAGACATAAAGTGTTTTCAATCCTGAAATCAAGATTCCCTGACATTTTCTTTAAAAGAAATTGCTGTCAATACAGCCCAAAGAAGTTCAGAAAAGGGCCTGTTTTAAGTTTAGTCAATTAAAGATGCGAGCAAAAGAACTTTAGACATCATTGACCCAGATATTCTATGGCATTTATATTCATAAAAGAACAGAATATGGACACAATGAATTGCAAGAAAAATTCCCAATACAGATGGTTAACTCACTGTTCTGCCCTTCAGTAGTGCAGGAGTCAGAAAGGTGATGGAGTCAGATGTAGAGGGCTATTCCCTGATCAAAGGAGGAAAGTGTGCTATTTAATAATAATGAGAAAGGAAAGGARATTTTTTAAAGCTGTTGGAGTGTCAGGATGGTACTCCAATAGAGCAGTATTTCTCAGAGGCTGCACCCTCTACGGACAACCAAGTCCATTTCTGAAACCTTAGTAGGGCACCATGGTTTATTTGCACACCCAAATATTCAAATGGGTGCACACATGGTTTGTAATGAATCACTGGGATTACCTGCTCCTTCTACAGAAGTGTGTAAGGACTCCAAGAGGAACAAGGCTCTTTTTATGTTGTGCTACACACACACAATGAACTGGCACAAAGACCAAAAGCTTAGAACGTCCTTCTCCCAAGAGTGACTGAGAATACGTTCAGTCGTGCTCTGCACTCTCATTCTCTCCACTGACCATAAGAAAAGCCCTGGGAGATTTGTTGAAAGACTCGAGTAKCCAAATTAGGTCCCTTCTTAAGAGATCATGTTTGAAAATACTACCCAAAAATTATTCAGAGACCTAAAAAATCTAATAAAATACGACCTGCTGCATTCCTTAGATAGTGGTGGGGTTTTTGTTTTATTTTTGGTTGATTTGTGTGGGGGTTTTTTTATCTCTTATCACCTGCTGTCCCCAAAGTCAGCTGGAAGCCAGGTAACAGTTTTAAGTGCACCAGTATAAATCCAAAGCTAGCATCACTGGGAAATCAACATCCATTTAAATGATTTCGTGGTCTCCATCTGACTCAAGTAAATCAAAAGAAGCAAAAGAATATGTTCATCGATGAGCCACCATCATCATCAAACTGATGACTAACTCAGAGGAGGCTGGTGGAAGCTCGCCATTCTCGCTGAGTCCCATGCAATGACTGTATTGTCTTAAAGATGGTGAGCCAAGACAGCTGTAGATCCAAATAAGAAAGTAGGGGAAGCATTGCTAACTTAATTTGCAGCATTATGCTGATCAGCCAACATTTTTGCTGTCGGTTTTGAATGTTTTTCCCRTGGTGGCATAAGCTTTTCCCTCTAAAGATACCTTTACTCTGCCATTCCATTACTGCCTATTTGTAGCTGAGCTCTGTGACTACAACTGCAAATATCAGGGTGCTACTTCCACAGTCATATCTGTCCTGGAACTAATAGCTTCCTTCACTTCACAAGTGACCTGGCCACTGTCTCATGCTCCCTTATGCATATGGAAATCCCTTGTGGATGAAGCTTTTCAATACTTACTGGGTTGTAAAGAACCATTTTGGCATATATGGTAGCCAAGCAGTGTTTTAAAAAAACACCCCAAGCAGCAGCTGAAAGCATCAGCATTTTTCAGCTCTCTCCTGTGATCAGTGTGCTATATCAGGCATAACCCAGAAGAAAAACCAAACTAACCATGTGATAGCTGAAGGTGTCTTTTGAAAAGGCTTTGAAATAAATAAGCTCAAAATATTGTTGTAACCAACAAAAAGTGCATTATTTATTCGCACTGAGCCCCTCAGCCAGACACTACACCTGGATCCTAAGTCCCAAATCCCTATGATCTCCATCTTTTTTCTACCTTAAGAATGAAATGCATTTGCAAAGCATCATGAGGAAGATTTTCTGATATTGGTCTGTGTGAGTAACTACACAGACCTGGCTGGGCTCTAGACTGAGAGTCAGGCAACCTTCCCCTTGCTCTCTACTTGGAGATCTCAACCCACATGTGTTAGGAGATGTTTTGATGGTCTATCTAGGTAGAAAAACATCTCTTCTTAAGCACAGTGCCTAACAGGACTGGAAAACAAAAGCAGGGTTTAATATAATGCACCTGTTACAAATAGTTTATTCCGTTTCCAAGGGTATCCATTTTTCCTAATGACAGGAAAGGGAAACTAAAAAAAATAAAAATGAGATAACAGATACAAAACTGTTGCAGAGATAGTTTAAAAGTATTATGTTGTCTTAGACTAAGAGAGTCCCTTCTTATTTTACACTACTACTGGAGTAGAGAAAGTGTATCTATAAAGTATGTCAAGTGCTGCTTTGTGTCCTTTCATGTGTTGTCTTTAATCTTAAGAAATTTGGGAATGTCCAGATTTTGAAAATTTCTGTAGTGGCTCTTGGTGCCTCAGTTTCCTCATATATTTTATGTTGACACATTATTGTTTCTTATTCAGCAATAGTGCCTAGAGAAATAGTGCTTTAGAGGCCAATCAGCTCAGTATTCCGTGGTGCTTTGGTAAGATATGGAAAATTACAGTCTCTGCCCTAGACATATAACAATGTAACTGTTTATCTTCATTATAGACCTCTTATTGAGCTTAATGCTTCTCAAGTGCTTAGAAAGCCTGCAGTGAAAGGTGGGTTGTAAATGCAAGGAGTAGTACCAATGATAATAGATTACTGTGGTTGAGGTAAAATCACAAACAAATACACCGTGTGGTGCATTAAAAGTAAAGAAAAAGCCAASGGTTTAGTAATCAGTTATCATCAAACTAAAGAAAAATATCTCTGTCACCAAGGAGTGTGGCTAGAAAGTGATGGGTGGACTTCAGTTCAAAAGTTCAATTATACAATTTCAGATTCAAAGGAAACTTCAACTCAGCTATTGCTTGGTGATACGATTACTGAAACCTTGAAGGAATGAAATTGAGTTTGAGCTGAGTGTAGGAGCAGTAATTTACCAGGTGGAGTATTCAGAAAACATTAACCCTGTAAATGCCGTTGGCAAGGTAGAATTGATTAATGCAGCAGTGTCTTATTTCTGAAGGTAACAGCCAATTTCTAACTCATAACACAGAAAAAGTAAACTTTCAACTTAAGGAGTTAAATTCTGTCCAAAGCCTAAGGAAAATTTCTCTATCTTGAATACCTGATGGAAGAATTACTTTCCTGATCTAGTCAGAGGTCCATCTAATCCTGGGTCCCCAATGACATTTAACAGCATCACCTATTTTGGAGGAAGAAAAATAAATCTTTTAATAGCTTTGATGTGATAACCTACCCCAGTGAATCCGCTTCTTATATAGGTCATAAATCAATTTATGCTCCAAGTTACCAAGTTCTTGGCATTGTCAAAATCTTTTTTTAACTATTGTGGTTTGGAGCTAAAATTCAATTTTTGCTATAATACTTATGGGTAGTCTTCCTGTCCACGTTGCTAACATCAAGCCTTGGCATTTAGGTGTCTGTCTTCATATAAGCACATGATTAGAATTGATTTCATTTTGCATTTACATGGCAAATTTCCACCTGCAATGCTAAAAATCTCTATATTAGCATTGATCTTACTCTTGACTAACTATCAAAGCTAAAAGCAGAGCAATGCTTGCAGTAATCTAGTTCAACATCCCATTTAAGAGACTGTATAGCAGTTTAACTCACAAGTCCAGCACCTGATCCCATACCTCGTACTTGAACAAAGGATTTACTTCAGAGAGAGATCCATTCAGTCATGGACAAAAAAGCTTCTTATCCTCAGCATTAAAAAGACAGCAGATTTAGATTGGATACAAGGAAGAAATTTTCTGTGCTGAGGGTGGTGAGACACTGGCACAGGTTGCCCAGAGAAGCTGTGGCTGCCTCATCCCTGGAAGTGTTCAAGGCCAGATTGGATGGGATTTTGAACAAACTGGTCTAGTAGAAGGTGTCCCTGCCTATGGCAGGAGGAATTAACCACATTATTTTTTAAAGATCATTTGATGATTATGTGTCTGGTTATGATTATGAATTTGCAGTGATTATATGCAACTCTGGTGTACAGTATTTTATTCTTGAATAGTAGTTGTCCTGCTACAGTATGGGAGGACAACTGACAATAGCCTGAGTCTGAATTTTGGAGATACTTACTCAATTCCAGTGTCCTGTGCAGGCACTGAAATTCTGTGTTCAGTCAAACTTTGGAGTCTCACCACAGTAGCTTATAAAAAGGAAATTTCAGAATTGATCCTGAATCATAGAATGCCGGGTTGAAAGGTATGTCAAGGATCATCTGAKTCAACCTTTCTTGGCAAGCTCACAGTCTAGACAAGATGGCCCAGCACGATGTCCAACCAAAGCTGGAAAGTGCCCAGTGTTGGGGTAAAATTCTGAGTTTGCTTTGCACATGCCTTTGCACAAGAGCMCCCTTTTTCAGCAGAAGCAGCTGGAAAATAGTCAGGATACACTGTGGTCTCTCAGTGTGTCATTATGTGTCCTGGTTACRTAACTGAATCATGCTGCTACTTAGTGCAGTCAGGGAAATCTAAAAAGACCTTGAAATGCCCAGCCCCTGGGCCACTCCAACATAAACATCTTACGCTATTGCAGGCATTTCAGGAGTCCACCTGCCAGTCCCGAAGGACACAGGTTCCCTGTGGATTGCAACACATCTGCCAGCCTGTGCAGTAGCCATGGGCGCTGTGAGGCGTCTCAGATAGCACCCCATGGAAGGCAACCAGCTCTGTGGGTCAAGATTCAAGCATGATGTGTGAACAAACTGTAAAGGGCAACTGGCCTGCCTGACCACTGAYCAAATGCGCGCTTTCATCGGCAGTGAGATTGAGCTCTCCCAAAACGAAGAGATAAGACTCAGCTGTTCCTGTGGGAATTAACTGGATGACCCCTTGAAGATGACAGCCTGGGGCAGTKACCACACCTTTGATGCCAGAGGAACTGCCAATGCAAATAAATCCCGGACTGTTGGCGAACATGGCACTCAAGGAGAAAAGCTCTTAATCTCACTAGACAGCTGGGATAAACATTTATAAAGGAAACATTTTCAAAAGACTAGGCAGATTATAAAGGCACCAGGAGTCACTGAAATCTTGTTAAACATTGTTCACTGCATTACTTTAGATTTTAGTTTGAACTTACACTGTCAGATAAATTCCATTTATCTCCTGGATGCTTTTCTCACTGTAAGTGTTTGTTGCTAAGAATTCACACCTTCAGTGAAGATTTACATTTTGTCCTTGATCAAGACAAAGATAATGTTCAGCTTCAATCATTCTAAGGCACCTTTTCCTTTTTTCCACTTAACTGGGTCAGTGTTTCTTGGTGTGACACCGAAAACACAGGTTGTGGTGTTCAGCTGTTAGTGTAGGAGAGAAGGATGTTCTTATAGGTAAAGGACTGAATTAGTCCCCAAAGAGAAAGAGTCTCTCAAACACTTCCATAGGCTTCCAGACTGACCTTGGGAAAACTACATCGCTCTCTTTGTGGATCTATAAAATAAGGAAATAAATGCTTTTTCTTCCCCTTCTGCTGACCTTGCCTTTTCCTACACACAAGACCAACCACAGGGGGAACAAATTTTAATCGAGGCTCCTGATCATTCTTTCAATACAGCCTATGATGAATCATCAACATCATGGTAAATTTGGTGATTTAACCAATGCAATTGCTCCACTATAATTCAGAAACATAAAGACCTAAATGATATTTTTGGAAGAGCCRTAGAAGAATTCCCTTGAGCACTCCCACACTTCCATTTGCTATCCTATCTCACTTGTCATTAATTACAAACTAATGAGTGCCATTTTCTGTTCTGCATTGATACTTTATTTTCTCCTCCTGTGGGGCCATCAACCAGCACTGAAGGACGTGTCCAGACTGAAAGGATTTATCTATGCCATCTCACAAAGCTCAGCTTTTAAGATAAAACAAGACTTTAATACAAAATAACCCCTCTTTCCAAAAACTAATTTCATTGATAATCCCTTCAGTTTGGCTCAGTCTGTACTAGAAATTAATTTTACCCACACTCTCATTCRGATGGTGATAAGGATGATCACATGCTCCGTGACATTTACCACAGCCCTCTGTACTTTTCCCTGATGTGCTAATATCATCTTTTGACCCAAACTATCCTTAAGTTTGGTTTCCTGCATATTTTGCCTCCTTGGCAATACAGAGAAGATTGTTTTACTCCAAGTTCCTTGTTAAAAATTGTGATTGAGGCAATGGAGTGATTTATACTAATAAATCTTGACCATTGTCTCTATGTACTTAATGACCATCTACAATAATCACCTCTGAGCCTAAATCTACACATCTAAATTGTTACACTAGTTGCTTGCACGATTTTGGCTTCTGCTAACAAGCTCGTTAACTCATGGCCATAATGAAGGCATTAACAGGAAGCAGGAACCACTCCTGGAAAGCTGTTTGGGCAGAGTGACCTATTTTGGGTGGTTACAAAGTCTGGTAGTGCAATCATGGTCTGTTCTGCTCTACCTGACTGCCAGGTCACAGAATAGTGCTGGGTGCATTTACCAGCATACACAGCCACCTGAAAGCATCAAGGGAAGAACGGAGAGTGTGTCTGAAAAGGCAAATTGTCCCTATCTAATTGTCCCTAAAACACCCTGTAGATGGGCTGCAGACTGTATGCTCTGTTAGCTGACRATAGAGCAAAAGTGGTGAGTTTTATACCACCTGGGAGATGGATGGGGATACAAGCTATCTCAAGTGCAATCTAAAATAGGCCTAGGACTGCCTGGACTATGCAAGGCTCCTTGTAAGTTGGTCAGAAGCCCCAGAYCTTTATGGACTCTCAGAGCCAACCTTGAGAGGGACAGAAGCATCAGCACCTCCTTTTCCTACGCCAGAATTCCTCATTGCCCATTTTGTGGCTCAGTGAAAGATGCCAAGTGGTTTCTGGGGCTCAGACCACAGATTCTTTCTTAATGCCAAAATGCAGAAGGAAATTTTTATAAAAGTCAGAAAGCTTCCTGTGGTTAAAAAAAAAAAAAAAAGAAAAAACAAGAAAAATGAGAATATCCCAGAACCTAAAAGTGAGTGCAAACTCAGTGTCATAACTTCCCTTCCCATTAGTACACATACTGAAGATATTGGTAAAAACATTAATTAATCACACATCTTCAAAGATCTGTGTCAGTAATAAAATAAATAAGGACAGCACAGACAGACTGTTCCTGAATATTGGATGTGTTATTACAATAATTAAGGTGAATAGTGATTACCTGTCTTGTTTGTTGATATTTTCTTGGGCGGATAACTATAGCTACACTAAATGACATTCTAAACATATGTTTGGAGCATCATTCACTGATGCATTAACCCCTTTCATATGGCAAGCATAAACCACACATATTAAGTGCTAATGTGCAATAATCAACTTATTTGAGCTTCAAGAAACAGTGGTGGGAAATAAACTGTTTGCAAACTACAGAGAGAAATTCAATCCAACCATGTTGTGTTATCACTCACCCATGAGTGTGAGATCATTGTTTACCCAAATTCTGAACTATTGGTCTTCTTTGTAAAAATACAGCATACTGACAGAAGTGAGTTAGACACAGACAGTCTGAGTATGGCCATTATCTGGCAGTGCAAAAGATCAGAGAAAAGAAAATTAAATGACAGCAATTTACCTTTCCCCCAGGAAAGAGGGCAAGAGGGAAATTATTGGATTGGAGTCAATTTGAACAAAAACAGGCTTTGTTTTCAAACCAGAGAATGGATGTTCTAATTAATTATTCTCAACTACTCTAGTTGAGCATATTTCACAATATCCAAGATTCACTTCAGAAAACTGGCAATATTTTGCATTTCACACGATTAGCCTCTACCTTCTGTTGCTTCAGGATATCAGATTTACCTCCCCATCACCTCTCCTCCTCCAGATTACACTGTCCTCTTCCTTGCTCCTGCAGCAGCAGCTGTGTTGTCATCACCAATAGKGATCACAAAACATCAGCTGTTTTTCCAGGTGACTTTGCCTTCCACTTCCCATCAGAACACAGCAATGAGCATATCGTAATTCTTCAAATGCTTCTATAGGGTTCCCATTCCAAATTCTTCAGTAGCATTGTTCTATGTTCTTAGACAGGCACTTCTTTCCACTACAAAGGAATCTGCAGTTCAGTCTTGGGGGAAGAGATGGATTAGATTAGATTGTGTTTGTGAAGTGCTTTTGTATCCTTTGGGAAACAGGACATTATAAAAACACAAGGTTTTGTATTATCATTAAAGTGATTAACTGAATTATCATTAAAATGTAAAAATTGCCAACAGAAAACCAGAGCTTTTTCTATCAGTAAAACCCCCATTTTATGGAGGTTGATCTTGAGCCAGTTTTCTGGTGTGCAGCCTCAAATGTCCAGCATTCATGGAAGAGCTGTAAAGATGACGCTGCCTGGATATACCAGCACAGCAAAACCACCAAAGACCCAACTGCCTTATGAGCTGGGAGGAGCACTTAAGTGATATCAAACTTTTATAAGACAGGGATGTGGGATCCCAGCAAGTGAATGCTAAAGAGCAGAGGAGCCAGAGTAGAGTGCTGAGGAACCCCACGGTTTATCCCATCAGGCTCAGAGCATTATCTAACAAGAAGACTGAGCACCAAGAGAAGGGGTTTAAACCATTCAAGTAGAGTAGCAGAAAACCCTATTTGTACCTCAAGTTGCTCCATGATCTTGAGAGGCCAGAATAATTTGAACCATTAGAAATGAGAGACAGACAGCAGCCTGTATTGTGATACACAGAGCAAAGTATTTCAGAGTCCCTTGGGGGACTCTGGGGGCTGAGTGAGGACATTGCACAGCCCAGGGGAGGAGCGTGATAGCACACGACTAGGATATCAATAGAACCATGAAATGTGGTTAGATTCATCACATGGGATAAAAGCACATCATATCAGGTACTCCTAAGTAGATGTAAGACAAAAGGGAGTAAAAGGAGGGCTGTGTTGTTCAGGCAGAGAGTGAAAACAAAATCAGATCTTGTATAAATAAAACCTAGGAGGGTCAGACCCATTATTAAAGGACTTCCTTGGAACTCAGTTTGCACATGACTTTGGGCAAGTGGCTCAGATCCACAGAGCAACATGGGCACCGTGCTTCTGCTGACTTAAATAGAAAGCAATATCCTCAAAAGACCAGATGTAACCTTTCTGAACTTCATTTCTCCATCTATAAAGCAGCGAYAGCAGCACTTCACTCTGATAGTGTTTTAAGAAGAGAAACCCACAAAGAGTTTGCTTATAACAGTAGCAATGAACATGTGAGCAATGAAGGTAAGGTAAATAATCAGACACTAATAACTTGTGTCTTACTTGTTTGTAAATACTGCAGACATTGAGTCCTATTCATTCCTGGTACAATGTCATTAATGAGGTCACATTCTGCATTGTCTGTCTTTATCTTTCTAATGATCCCTATGGAAAATTGAGGCAGAGAAAATGAGAAGCTCTATTGTGCTTAATATCCAAACTGACAAGCCTTCGTAAGTGGTGAAATGAGATTCTTCTACACAGGTATAGTCATGAGGCTTGAAAGAAGCCTGTTGCTGGATTAAACAGGGTAATTGCAGTACAATTAGGTACAAGCACTTAATTCCCCTCTTCCAAATTCTCAATTATAGTAATAAAAATGCTTTTGTTTTGTCTTTTGTGCTTCTTGGCTTACAAATGCTCCTGTCTTCTGCAGCTCAAGAAAAAAAAAGAGAGAGAGAGAGAGAGAGAGAGAAAGAAAGAGCTTTGACACTTTTCCAATGCAAGTGGTACAGTGTTCCTCATGATACATTATAGCAATGCTTAAACCCTGACAGCCTCGTTGTAACAGCACAGCTAAGTCTATCACCGTACTTTCCTGCCTTCTGAAAAGAGCTTTGGATAAAATGCAAAACAACACTCTTGAAAAACCTTTCAGTGGTTTTCAGAATTATTTTTTGGACTCATCTAGTAAATCATCTCCCACTTGCAGAGCTCGTGGGAGACAACTTTGACCACAAACTGAAAATGATTTAGTCAATCTTGTGTTTCATGAGCATAATTTCTAACAGCAGGCAAAGGAGTCCTGATTCCTGCAAACATATCCATTATCAGCAAATATTCTCTAAGTCACCTCTGTGATAAAAGATGCCCAAGATGGAGGAAGTTGATTTAGCTCCCTCATTACTTGCAATTCTTTTCTCACAGGATTTGAAGGGCTCTTACATCACTTGACACTGTTTCCTGATAGGATGGCTTTAACTTTTTAAAAAATTTAATTAGGCCAACAAAAAAATAACCACTGGTGAATAGCAGAGGTCTTTCTAAGTGATTACCTTTCTTTGCATGTAGATCTGGGTATTTACATAAAGGAGGAATAGAGAATTGCCAAGCTCTAATCAAATTTTACTTTGATTTTTACCTGTCCATTGCACTGTTTCTCACAAGTGCCCACCTCCAGTTCATATCCTCTGCTTTCTTCCCTCTCCTTTTGCTGCTTTACAGGGCAGACCTATCTAGAAATCCTGTCTGTATTGTACTGTTTGGTGGTTCCTCTTGATTTTATTGGGTTTCTCAACATGCACAGTGGACTCCTTCTGGGCTTCTTCTTCATACCTGCCTAGTATCCAAAATGGCACAGGATATTCAAAATATTCCCTACAGGACAAGGGGCACAGAGGTACAAAGCAGGACAGAATCTTTAGGACCTGTAACAGAACAGCATTTTGGAGGTGTCCACAATTCCCAGTATGGAAAGAGAAGAGGGTAGTGTGGGGTTTCAGACCCTACAAAGGGCAGTGGGATTTCAATATTATTACCTTGCCACTTTCCTATAAAGTTAGTATTCAGGAAACCTCAGGCATTTTTTATCCCACCCCTTCAATCACTTTTGGATGCTTGTAGAGGCTGTAACTCATGGTAAAGCAGATGTACATTACTGCCTCAATCATGCTTGCCCAATGTTTTAAGCTTCACCAAGCCCACTGTTCTTAGCCGGGCAAGCTCCACACGTATGGCCACTCAAGAGATATTTGGGTAACTTTTCAGCTGCCAAAACCAAAACAGATTCTCAGCCTTTCAAAAAGTATTACTTTTCCTCAAGTGTTTTAGCAAAGGAAATACCTTTCCCACAAATGCTATGGGTGATGCTGTGGCCAAGTAGAGAAAATGTTTAGAATCAAAACAAATATTCATGGCTATTGGGAGTCTGGCTGGAGAAAACTCAGTTCTGAAGAGCACTTAGGTATTCACTTAATTTTATTCATATGAGTAGCCTCAATGACATTAATAGGCATGAGGCTTAAATAATTGCTGGATAAGTGCCCCRAGTTACAGAAAAAAAGTAAGAGAAAAGAAAAGTAAAATGGAAGGAAAAACAATGCATAGATTAGCTGATTTTTTTTAATTATTATTATTTCACTGGAAAATTTCTTTTGTATATCATTATGCTAAAATCTATGCATAAATATGTATGCCTGAAGTTTCATTAACACACATTAATCCCACACTTTATTACTGTGCACATTTCAGATAAGTAGGGAAGAAGATTCTTTGACCCAAAGAAAAAGTTGATTCTGCCTATCATTTATGTAAAGTTTCAGCATATCTCCTAGATTTGTTGCCAGAGAAGAAAAGACTGTAATTAATTTTAAAGGCCYTTCAAAAGTGTTTAGTTTATTCTGAGGGAGTCGCTTCTAAGCTTCTGCTGTTTGTCACCTTTCAGTCATTTCCTACATATGATCTTGCCTGCCCAGTTTTAGAGACAAGCTGGAATAACTTCAGCCTGTCCCGGTCAGTCAGCACTGTGGGTTCTGTCAGTAGTCTCCACTCCCATTTCAAATGCCTGAGGACTGAATATTTCTTGCTGCAGCTTCAGAAGGGCACAGAAATTCTCCTTAAATCAGAACAGACAATGGCACCTAGAGACTGATTTTGCAGACTCCAAAGTAGATGGAGGTTCAGCTCAGCTAACTAAACACAGTGTCATCTGGGACATTCCAGGGATTCAATGCATCAGAGGCACCGGAGAACAGCAAAGGCTGATGGTGTCCCACAAGTGAAGGGGAGCTGGGAGCAAGGATGACATCAGGGCAAATAGGGCGAAGAGCTCATCGGCAAAGGGGCAGCCCCATGGGACCCCAGCAAGGTGAGCATAGCAGGTCCAGCAAAGGTAACCAGCGTTAGGCAAGAGCCCAGATTGCCAGGTGAGGTCACAGTGCTGGGGTACCTCTGGGTTAAGGGCAGGGCTTGAATCAACAGATTGCATGGCCAGCCACAGGCATGGCTGCTCATCATCATACAGGTCAACAAAGGTCAGGCAGCAACTACTTAAATGCAGCTCCTAAGAGAAGGGTGGGAGCTGCTGTGTTCCTTATTTCTCAGACAGCTCCTTGCAACCATCTAAGCTGGTCAGGACCCTCACACCATAAGATGGACGACAGGAAGAGGAGTTCAGGGTAGCCYACAACACCTAAGATGACACCGGACACCCATGCCTAGGCAGCTGAACAGGCACATATAGGCACCTAACGCCATAAAAGATAACCTCGYTGGGCTGGCACAAGACCCAAAGATGTCTCACAGCCTTTCCATGCAGGTAAAATACCCTAGGCCATTCCAGATGTCACTGGATGACTACACAGACACTGCAACCGTATCATACTTCCAGCTGCTGGCCAGCTCAGTGTCTCTGTAGGCTGCACCGGCTCCCTTTATTGCCTGTCTTCTGAATATCAAGTGTGGCCAAGTATCTATAGGTGGCCTAGCAGCTATAGGTATCTGCCTGTAGATGAATAAATTCAGATTCTTAATCTCCAAATCTGCCGCAGCTGTTTAATACAGTTGTTGGGAAAGAGGCAGGCAGGAAAAAAATGSTCTATAGAATCAGTGGTTCCCATTCTCTGTCAAACAGACAGAGACATAAGGCTTTTGTTATKATCATTCTTGTGATCCTAGCTGTTGTGAAACAGAGCCATCTGCACTTAAAAAAATAAAATCAAAATTAGATTATATATTTCATATTTTATATGTATGTGGATATATGTTTGTATAAAAAGCAGTGAATTACAAAAGAACAAAGAGAAGAAAATCTTACTGTATTGGAAGGACTTAAAGGTCCCAGAAATTTCATTTTGCAATAGTGCTTTCAACATGTCTACTGCAAAAAATTGCTTTGTGCATATGTTCAGCCCTAGCAGKATCAGAAGTAGATATTGCTTTGTCTTTTCTGGATAGAAATATATATGTTCGGGACTAAAGATTTATTTGAAAAAAAGACCTTCTAAGAGGTTATTCTCTTCTGCAGATCATGTTCTGGCTGCCTACACGAGAAAGAGATACTTCACAAGAAGAAGATATCTGGGACCCCAAGAGGCTCATGGATGAGGAACACAGGATGAGAAGCATCAGATATCCCACCCAAGTCACTGCATGGAAATAGTTCCTTCTGTCTGCATGCTTCATCTGCAGTGCTGAAAACAAAAGCTTTTCCCAGGTTTGAAAGAGTGCTGAAGATTATGAAGAGTTTCTGTACTTTGGTAAGTCAGGTTGTATGAGCCATAGACAGAAACTTTGACACACATCTCATTAGCAACCGTTTGAAAATCACATACTTCCTCTTTCTTATTACAATGTCATGGTTTAGAGAGATTGCATTTGCAGGAAACTGAGAACCACTCAATCTAGAAAAAAGTTTCCTCCAGTATGATATGCCRTCTCTCTTCTAAAGATCATAATTTCTTTTCATGCCTCTGTCCTTCCTGACTTCTTGTCATGAATCAGAAACAGATGTGCTTACTTTTCCTTGAAAGCAAGTAAATAACCATGGCATGTGGTGATCCTACTGCAATGTCTCTTCCTGCCCACCACCTTTGTCCCTTTAGAACTCTATTGTTACAGTTTTCAGAAAATTTGGGAAGCTTCTGTAAATTTTCTGGCCCAACTACCTCACATAGGTGCTGGTTCTCCCAGACATATTGTCAGTGCTGTGTATTAGATCATAAATATGTATTTACATGAGGCTGATGCTGATAACAGCTATGAACCTAATAGAAAATTTTGCATTCAACAAGAGAAAAGATTTTCGTTTTTCATCAGCCTGTAAGTCTTGCTTTCAAATTCATTTCTTTCCACTGGATACAATCTAATATGGTTTGAGAGTATCATAGCAATCTTGATGCAGCACCTGTTGAAAAATACATGGCCACCTCCTGGGGTGTGGATAAAACCTCAAAATGGAGAATAAATAACTTATTATAAAGAACTGGATTTCCAGTTGTTATTCACGGTAATATAAAAGAACTCCTTCCTGCTTTATAATTTAGAAACTCCATCGGTTTCATAWCTTTATAGTATTTTGAAGGTATACATCAGGTAGAAGGAAAGAATAACCATTTACTTTTCCATTAAGAAGGGTAGAAGAAGGGGAGTGATGTACTGCTTTCTATATAAAGGTACTAGAGACTGCTGAAAAACTGAACATGAAAAGCCTCCTATAAATAAATAAGGAGCTCATGTCTTTCACCTGTGAAAGAAATATGTTGAAAGAGGTCCCCCCCTTTAAAATTTTAAGGGGGAAAAAGCCCCACAAACTAACCCCCCAAAAAACCCAAAGAAAGATGTACCGAGACATTGGGTCAAAGAGTGAGAAGACATGAGCATGAGAATAGATTTGTACTTCTGGCCCCAAACCAGGTGGAAAATGACTATAACCTAGTGTGGGTTATAGGTTCCTATTGCATGCAAGGTGGGACACTGGCTGCATCAATCATCCATGGTGTCTCAGTGGCAAATCCATGGACCAATGAGACACCTGACACTGAACTGAGCTTTTTGGCCTCTTGGCCAGAACAAAATCAAATGCCATGGCATCACGGCAAGTGGAAACAAAAAATGTAATATAGTGAACAATAACACATAAAAAAAMCAGAAAGGGATTTGAAGACACTCAGAGTAGGCTGACATTTAGATGTTGTATTTCAGTTTCAAAAAAGATGGCTATTACGTGAAAGCTATGAAATGTGACATTTTTTACCAACTAGCACTAGGCTTCTTGATATATCTGTTACATACTTTCTCTGCATGTACCTATGCCTGTGTGTGAGCACAAGAAAATGTAGTTTTTCATTACAACTTTGCACTGCTTGAAGCAATCACAGTGCTGAAGGTCTAAAATTATCTCATATTCTTTCTCTTTAGATTGTTTCTTCTGTCCTAAGAATTGGGCTGGCTTTTCAAAGCTACCTGGAGAATATGGATGAATCTCAGTATTCACTCCATCAGCCATTATCCTGATCTAAAGTACAGAAACGCAACAGGAGCTGTCTGAGGATGGTGTATGYGTAGGACAAAAAGAATTTGTATTTAGGATACCCAAACTCAGTCTACTGGCTACATCTGCACTTCTAAATTAAACAGTCCAGGGAGCCCAATTGGATGTCCTGTTAAACGGTGTGAACAGTACGTGCCATGCTTTTTTCCAAAAAAAACCTTGCAGACATAGTTTAGGACTTAGCATTGGCTATGGTCCATTCCCAGTAGGCACATCAGATGCAGCTACCCTGTGTTAAAGAACCAGTACTATCATGCCATGTCCATAGCCAAAGGCCTCTGCACTGTTTGCCATATAGATGGAGCCACTTCAGAAAGTCATCATGGCATGACCACAGGCTTCTCTAACACTTTTTGACATATCACACACTATGCTCCAGGCAAAAGAACCAGTAAAATGCAGCAAAAAACAGTGATTAATTATGTATACTTCTTTTGGCAACAGTTGGGAGCATTGGAATTCAGAACTTATTTATTTGCATCGAAAAAAAAAAAAAAGAGAGTACTGGAAGGGTAGCCTTGTGCCTGACCACAGATCTAGCACAGCAGTGTATACAGGTCTTAGCTGTGCTGAGTCCTGCTCTGTGACCTTGGGACTTCATATTCCTGTGTCTCAGCTCATCAATAAAAGTGCAATGACAAAACATCCTCAGTTCTCAGCTATTATACTCAGCTCATCAGGGCGGTGTGTGAACATCTCTTAATATCATTTTGGACAGCATGAAGCTCAATGGGCTCTCGCTCTCAATTTGGGCCTCTAGGCTTCTGGAACGCACCAAACAGTAAAGCTGTRTATTTTGAATAGCTTTAGTAAATCACCAATTAAAAAAAGAGTTTTCRCAGAGCTTGCAGTGTGCCTCATCATGGGATGTACTGCCAAAATTGTAACAATTAGCTGTCTATCTTAGGTACTTCTGTGGCTCCCAGAACCATAGTATATCAGTATATCACAAACTTTAATGGATTTTTCCTCCTCATCCAGCTGTGAGGCTGAGACAGCAGTGTTAGCATCCCCCTTTCACAGCAGTCAGTGAGACCTGTGTCTGAGTAGGGGAGCCTGGCAGTGTGGGAAGTGCCCTGCATGGTCCCATTGCCACGGCCCCTTGCCCCTTGTGCCTCACTCTAAAGGAAATCCCAGGCTGCAGGCTGAAAGGAGCTATGGCATACCCTATTCAGATCCCAAATTGGGGTGAAAGTCCGAGATCACTGCAGAGCACATTTCTCCATTTGCCTGGAGCTAGTCAGCAAGCCCAAGTCRTTTAGAAGACTAAATGCCACTGATTTCAGGAAGGTTGATTTTAAACGCACCTACAAACCCAGGCTGAGACACAGATCTGTGCTTTTACATTACAGCTGGGTCTGATCACAATGTGAGATAGCTTACCCACGGTAGCTACAAATTGTGCCAGATTGAGCAATTGTGCAATTGTGCAATTGTCTGTGTGAGCTCTGGGATTGACAAAGCCCAAGGGGCTGACCAAGGCTACAGAGGACATTACTGAGAGAGAAAGCCATTTCTCCTCCAGAAAGTCCAAGACAGACCTGGCAACCTCTGAGCTATTTTTCCTCTTAGATATAATTTCCCTCCTGGGTAGCAGAATCAGGGAATCGGAATTTTGTAAATACCCTTTTCCCACCTTGATGATAATTGACCTAAGAAGTTGTCTTGCACCTTCTGGAAATAAAGTGGTTACCACAGCGAAGTTACATTTCAGGAATATGTTTTATTCAAAAGACTGTCAAACTGATTGTCAAACAATCTTGAGTCCAAATTTTAGGCATAAGTACCCTGGAACTGTTGCCTTCCTTGTAGAGAAACCAGGAACTGGAAGGGGAAAACCTTTGGGTCCTCAGTGGACCTGACAGGGAAAGGAAATGTGGTCACTGATTTCTTCCCACTAGACCTTGAAATCCTAGGCAAGATCCCCGAGCCATCACAAGAAGTGGAGAGGGACAGAAGGAAGTGATGTATTTACACCTGTTGTAGAGTTAAATGGAACTGTGAAAATAATTTGCATTTTGAAAGAGAATGAAAGATCAGTTAAAATCCAGGGGCATTCCTTTCAGGTGATTTTCCCAAAGAAAATATCCATAAGTTTGCTTTCTGGCAAAGAACTGGAGCTTTCCTGGTTCTTCTGTGACATATGTCAGCACTGTCATTATTTTGCTAAGGAGACACACTGGGCGAACAAGGCAGAGGGAGAAGCTGAGAAAATGGTTGGTTGAACAAAGCCATCCTTTCTTTTCCTGCTGTTAGGCAGCACTTAAAAGAAACTGAGGTGGAAGCTAGTTTTCTTTTCAGCATGAGGTTGGAGAACACGCAAGATCTTTAAATGCAGTTCAACACCTTAGCCAGTGAGCAAGAAGTAATTAAATTACATTTGTCCAGGCTGGTTGTTAAGTTGTCCTGGGTGGCTGAACAATGGGCTTTTCTGAGCCTGCGGAAAATACATGTTTTTACAATTAGGTGAAGCAACAAGAAGACAAAGAGATATAGGAAGGATGTTTTAAATGACAAGAGCTACAGAGACAGAAAATCCCACGTTTCTGTTGCTAAGACAGCATGAAAGGACTTTAAGAAGGCCATGAAGAAAGAAAAAGGATGTAAGGCAGAACTAGTTCAGAGGTGTGCACATAGAAAACATACAAAGACCAAAAGTATGTTATTATTTTAGTATTTTGTTTTCTCAGTCTGTGATGGAGTTACATAAATCTAATACCAATATATGCAATATCAGTTAGAGTATGGAGAACCTACAAACAACTCCTACTGCACCTGCCTCTGCTCCAGGCATTCCCAACTTCAGCTTCTCAGGCTCCAGTAGGTGCAGGGCTCAGCATCATGCTCTGGAGAAATATTGTTTTGAGAGGTAGTGATTTGAGATTTATGTTCCTCACCAGAGAATATGGTCTTCCAGGACACAGATCTACTGTGCTTTTTTGTGGAAAACACACGCACACACAAACACACACACTTCACTTGTGTGATACTTTCAGCAAATATGAAAAAACAGTTACATCTATATTCCTAAAACCAGGAATTCTATCATTTCAGGCAGTGAGATATGAACACTTAAAAAATAAGTTACTGTTTTGCAACTCCTGTTATCACCATCTTTCACTTAAGATATGCAAAACTTCTATTGCACTGACTTAAAAATGAACATTTCCTTTTACTTTGGGGCATGAAGACTTGTAATTTACATTATTGAGAAACAATTTTCACAGTATGTTGTTCGAAAACCTTATGTTGTTTTTTGTGACATTACTAATTTTTCTTTGTGTCTTTTTCAGCATCCCATTGCCAGTAGTTTATGACAGTGTGAGTGATCACTTGTGTGCTTGCATGTCTGTGCAAGCCAAGGTCTGTGTAAAAGGGAGCAATAATCCCCTGGCACACACACTTCACACAGAAGGTTTTGTATTCTTATATAGCCTTTTGTCCCACTACTTTATTTCAAGGCTCTTCAAAACAGGAACAACTGTTGCTTCCATGCGTTTAGGATGCAATACGACAAATAAGTRTTTGTAATAGATGTTCTTATTCATCCAATATGATCCACTCATGGCAGAGAGGCTCTTCTCAGGCTCATGAGGTGGCCTTTGGATTGAAAACAGCATAATTTTTGTCAAAAATGAAGTCATCAGGGAAACAAACAAAACTCCAAGAAAATTAACACAATGTGGCAAATTTAAAACACAGCTGTACCTTCCTTCTAGTGGCTAGCTCAGCTGGAGAAAGTCATAATTATCTAGTTTAATGTGACCATGGGAGCACCACAGACTTCAGGAGTCCTGCAATTTTCCGTTAGCAGAAAATTGACAGAGTTCCAGAATATATTTTAAGTTGGACATGGACTTCACACTCCTACGTATGGTAAGAAAAAGCCAAGAAGAATGTGATATATTTCAATCCTTATGCTTCTGATTTAATTCCGGTCTTCTTCTGTATCTTTTATTACTATTAAATTTAATTTAATTGGATAGGCCTGGCCTCCTTTGCTCTAGGCACCACATACATTAATTAAAATATGAAAAGAAAGATTAAAAAGTAATTCAACAAAAATTCTTTTGATTAGACCAAATATCGGGGACCAGTAGGTCATCCTAAAACATTCCTCAAAAATACCATTCACAGCAKCTACAGCTTTTGCTCTTGGGCCTCTCCAGGACAAACAGCAGAGCAGGAGGTCAAACAGATTGGAAAATCCGAACTGAAGAGATCAGAGCATTTCTGGCAAAAACCAGCCAGCAGGATGCTTTATCCAGGTGGAACTTCATTGCTAACCTCAGTTGCCTGGTTTGGGGAAGGTGAGGAGAAAATATTCTCCCAAGGAAACAGGTTAGCGCTGTGCTGCTGGCACCAGCTGCCTGAATTCTCCCGAATTCTGGCAGCCTGCAGGCAGCACTGACTGTGCTCCAGCCAAAGGTGTGGGCTGCTCAGCGGCCTTGTGCATTTTGCACCAGCTCTCATTCCCAGGTGCTCCCACAAGAGATGCTACARTCACCCTTCCGTAAGGTGGCTGATGCACTGGATGTATCAGAGAAATGATCACATTTATCTCGTCAAGAATAGATTTTGTTGTCTGGGGCTTTACTCAAGGCCTCAGCTGTATTTTAGGTGCATTTTGCTTTTTGGGAACCTGTGTTGTAAACCCCTTTTCTTACTGATTCTCTCTTTGTACTGATTGACTTCCTGGACAAAGGAGGTTATAGTTCAAATCTTCCACGGATTTTAGGAATAAAGTAGCTGAGCTGATAGCAAAATATACAACCTCTCTTTCAAGATAGCTACTCTGTTACACTTTTGTGGGATTGCAGACACTGCACCCATACTTCAGAAAAAGCTGGGCTTCTATGCTGGTAAAAGTGTTATACCTTGATAATTTTTTAAAATAATCATTGCATATAGAATAATATGTTTCTTTATAAATCTAGATAAGACAATATCTAATTAGCACAAATTCTGCAGAGAGAAACTATGCCTCACTACTCTATTAATATTCCTTGAATGTGTTGATAAATTAGCAGGTAAAGGAGAAAACCTTCCTTTGATTACACAAAGTTTTTGACAGGGTTGCTAACAACATGGTACTCCTGAACTTAGAAAGTCACACAGAGGCAAAGTATCAGTGTGAATTAAGAAACAGCTAAGAGACAGAAGACAAAGTAAGAATTAATAGCCAAGTTAAAAATKTAACAGCAGATGCCTTGAGATTTTACATTGGCCCTGGCATTATTTAACATACCTGTTAACACCTGGAACAGGAGATAAACAGTGAGGCATCTCAATTTGCAGATGACAATATATTATTTACATAAGTGAGATCTGGCTACCATTTCAGGGATTCTCAAAGAAATTTCATGTATAGAGGTCTTAGCTTAATGAACACAATAGCAAACAAAATTCACCACTGAAAAATGGAAAGTAATATACATCAAAAGGAAAGAAATCGAGTTGCACATAGAACATACACTTCTTTAAACKATGTTAGGAAAGAGATCAGTTGCAATTGTGACCATGTAACAAAGACTGCACTTGCAATCAAACAAGGAAATGCAATTTAATAACAAGAAAATTCATAATACGAGTATATGAAATAATGATATGTCATTATAATCTTGTATCCAAACAGACCCTGTTATCTCAAAAAAGTTATTAAAAATTACATGTTCAGAGACAGGTTGAAAATCATTAAGAGCAGAGGGGTCACTTACGTAAAATCACAATGAAAAGACTGGGATTGTTGACTTTGCAAATTAGAAGACCTAGAAAGCCTACACAAAAGCATATAAAATAATGAATTGCTCAAAAAGGCAGATTGCTGGCTCTGTTCTCCTTTGCCAAGGAGACATTCAATGAAAATGAAAGATAATCAATTCAAAGCTGATAGAAAGTAATAATTTTTCATCCAGTACATGATAAGACTGTGCAACTCCCTGCAGCAAAGCAGTCATGAGATCAATAGTCCAGTAAAACCCAAAGAGGAACCAGCTTTCTTACTGACAATAAAAATATCCCTCCTTTAAACAACTTGACCAAGTATGCTGGAAGGATTAAATATTCCAAGGTTTAAATCAAACTCTGGTGATTATGGACTTCCTTGCACACATCTCCTGCAGTGTTCCCACATGGGGGAACATTGACTCAGCTGGCTTTGGCCTTTACCAAAGACAAAGGTGGCCTAAATGGACCATAAGTCTGATCCAATAGGCCAGGTCCATATATTCCCACCTTTGCATAAATAAGATTCAAGGACATGCCTGCACATACATCCCTCATTAGGACTCTAGCAAATGTGCAGCATGGTTACTTGTCAAGGAGCAGTCTGGTATTTTGGGGTGCAGTTTCCACGATATGGCTCCTAAACAGCTCTTCCTGTGATGCTTTCTCCTTTATACATCAGGCTGGGGTACCCAGTGAAGGCAGAAGCTTGTGCATTGTCAAATAGTTCAGAGAGTGAATTTTCTATCCCTTCTTCTCATTGTGATAGATAGCACAACTCTCCTTCCTCTAATTTACAAAGATTTTTCTCAAATGAACTATGAATAATTAAAATCTAACTCCATTTGTTCATTTTTTTCTTAATTGAAGAAATTAAAGATGTATGTAGTGTGACTTCAAGGACTGCATATGAAAAGATATACATTATTTTATTCAAGTATAGCACTTTAAATGGCACAGCACATATTTCTGTACTAATTCATGCCTCATTCAAGTTAAATATTTGCGCTATATGTGGCAAATTAAGCTAATAAAAGCAATTTTATTAGACGCTGGTGTTTTTGTCACATCTGCAAACTCCAATTTTTCCATCCTTGTGCTCACTGAGCAGTAAAAATTTCTTTCCTACACTTTCTTCTCCTTTTTTTAACCCCAACATTGAGTTATTGCATTTATATTATTAATGAGACCGTCTGTAGCTAAATAACTGAAATATAGATTCATTATGGACATAAGCCCTCTTGCTGCAGGGCACAAGCACATCTCTGACTGTTTGGGGTTAAGCAGAAATCTCCCCAAAGGTCTGGTTGTTACAGTTATTCATTAGGAGATTAGCTGCATCCTCCCTAGACGTATCTCATTATGATGGCTTTTGGAGTGTGGCTACTGGAACAGACTAATAATTTAGCAGGTTCTGTGCTGCTGTTCCTCTGATCCTAACATGTCACTGTTAGAAAACTTACAGAGATCATTACTGGAGGCAAAACAATAAGCAAAACCTAACAGGAATTATTTTCCRTATGGATCATTTGCTAATTAATTTCATCTATGGCTAATGAAAAGATGATAGACCAGTAGATCATTGGACTATTGTACGAATTTCCTTGAAAGTCACTTTTAAGGACTTTTTTCTTTTTTTTTTTTTTGCAAACGTGCAAGTGTTAGAATTTTGCATCTATTTTGGTGATTGTCCTTCCTACCTCATTTTTAAGCCATCACATATTTATTATATCTTCAATTAATTATACAATACAAAACATAGAAGGATGAGGAGAAGTTTGTCGAATGATGAATTTCACTGTGACATGTTTCCAAAATCCCTCCCATCAGAATATTTGCTGTTCCTCCTCACCTTCTGAAACATACCATTACCACAATTCCCCACCACTCCTTATAGCAAAAAATCTCTCTCAGTTTCCCAGAGCCACCTCCAGACCCTCTTTCTCAACTTTGCTTTCCTAATAGGCAGGTGAAAGATAACTTGGGCTGTGAATATTTCAGCACTTCTGCAAGGGGCGTGGCCAGTTGGCCACTGCCAGATGGAACAAATAAACCATGGGTTGAATAGTCCTTGACATGACTTCAGCTGGAGCAATGATGTATATGCATCTACCAAGCTGTTGATTTTCACCAAATCTGTAGGAATTTAATATCTTTGAAACCCTTACTCCTCTGTCAAATAGGGCTGAAATCGGCCCCTGGGTTCAGAAGTTACAAGGAGGGAGCTGACAGACAACATGATGGCATCACTTTAGTTTCCTTAGGAAACTTGGCTAAAATACCAGACCTTAAAAGCAAGAAAATGAAGTGCGAAAGACATCATAAACTCTACAGTGCTCCCATTATAAACAAAAATATGTTATCCTTGCCAAGCACAATGGAACGAGATTGCACCATCACRTAACAGGCTGGGAAGTGCTGACTGCTGGTTGAAGTCAATGGTGCAATAAGAAAGGGACACACTGCAGAGTTAGCAACACACTTAGTTCTAGTCACTGCCCTCGATTAGATGTTGGAATTTAACACCGTAAATTAGTGTCTGTATGATCTGACATGGATTGTTGTTCTGATGCCGTGGCTGTCATTACAAATAGGAAATGAGGTTTCGCAGCTCCTCTTTAAGCCTGGCCTTAAACACTTGGAGTCTTTGGTGGTATTCAGCTGTCATGAGGTCAGACAACTTGCAGGAGGTGCCCAGGCTACAAGGCTGGTCAATCTCTCACTATTGATGCTGGAGAAAGACTGGCTTTTCTGAAGAGCACCTCAAATCAACGGCTGTGCAGATTCATCATTTGAAGGAATTTCTAACTCTCTACCAGAAAAAGAGGCCTGTGATACTCATCTCATAACTTAAGCTCCAAAGATTGGTGTCTAAAGCTAGATAGAAACACCATCAACCTTTAAAATGCTTGCAAAGAGACCGGGGTTTATTAACATTTTTCCTTTCCATTTTTCCTTCTCTTTGACGGCACATAAAGCAAAAACTCCTCATTTGTTTCTTTCCTTCTCTGAACACCAGCATCACATATTCTTTTGCACCTTGGAGGAGATCTATTAGATGGCCACATTTCCCTTTGCTGGCTCTGTGAAAATGGAGATCAAGCAACACTGATCCATGACTCATGAAAAATGAGGTCTCRTATGTATCATTCAGACTCTGCCTGTATCTGTTGCAGCTTTGAGGAAACACCAAAATGTTGGGCAACTAAGAATCCAGGCCAATTAATTTTAACTAGTTATTTCTAGATCCTTCTGCACTGAAATGATTAGGGCCTGAAGTTGTTTCTGTGAAAGCAGTAGTTTAAATAAAATATTTAGACCCAGAAGAATGCATCTTACCAGTCTAAAACAACTGCAAGGCTCAGTGATTTAAATGCATTTTGAGTGTGAACTAGCACACTGGATCAATTAAAGGGGCAAGAAGACTAATCTGTTGTGGCCAGCCTTCTAAGGTGCTTATTGATATAGAATTGGGCATGATAGCTGGGCTTCTARGTACTATATAATGACTGTTCCCTCAACAAAGTCCAAACTCCAATACCAAATGGCTGCATGCTTTCAAAATTCTATCATGCCCATGCCAAAAACTTGATCAACAATTTATTGACTTTTAGGCAAGCTATCTGACCAACAGGACTGCAACTAAGTGGTTAATTCTATTCACAGTCTCACAAAGGACTAAACTGCAGCTTTACCAGGAGCTCAGGGGAGGAACAGCAGGATAATTCACTGCCAGAGAGGGGAATGGGAAATGGACTGTGTTTCAGAGGCCATAATCTTTTCTCTATTTCCCTTCAGCACAAGCGTCTCAGCTCCATTATTTTGAAAAGCATGTTTCCCCTCAGGCTCTTGCAATGCCCAAGCCTGTGGAGGTGCAGAACCATGACCTAATCCATCACCTCTGTGTGTCCATGGGGAAGTCACTCCTTCTATGAAGTTGCTCTCTGCAATGCATGGGTCACTCCACAGCAGAAGATGGGAGGAATGCTGCACATGTTGCATTAGATGCCATGAGTAAATGCTTTAGGACAGAGGAAATAAAGATGAATGCCTCCTTTTTTGCTTTCATGTTATTAAACAGTTTAGTTTAGGACAAACCAGGCTGATAATCCTCATTGAGGAAAACCCAGCACCATGCCTGTGCCTTTAGACCAGAATAATTCTTAGAAACCATACATTCAGATCTAATGAAAACTTTCTAAAAGCCCAGCAGGTACCACCAGGATGCAAGGAAATTTTGGTATTTCCACCTCCCAATAAAATCTTCACTTGAAAATGAAAAACAAGTAAGATTCTCATTTATGGAAAGGTCCCTTTACATTGCAGACTGGTATGAATAGGTATCAAATATATTGTGTTGCATATATATAGCTTTGCATGTGTGCAGAATATSTCGTGTGAAAGAAAGTGCTTCAATATTTGCTCAGTATTTCATCTCCCAATATAATTTCAATATGTAAAACAAATGTTACTTATACAGCACACCCTTGTAAGTCATACAGATGCAGTTCTTTCCGCCAGGCAGGTTTTATTAGTCACAAATCCTAGCCAGCTTGTTTCTTTTTCTTGTATGTTGTAGTGTTCATAAGACAATTGAGTCTGGGGACTGGAAAACATCCTCATATGCAAATTTGCATATAAAGCATACGTTTTAATTTATTGTTTGGATATTAGGTGCTGTGACAAGATAAGTTATATGATGTGTAATTGGCCCGGTGAGGATTTGTTGGTGTGTATAATGTATACACTTTTATTAAAGTACAAGAAGAAAATTACTTTGTCAATCATTTCTAAGATAAAAAGGGCCTGGAGAAAGCATTAATTCTTCTACTGTCACTTCTGGCACTGTAGTCCTTTCTACACACAACCACATTTTAAAAAATATTGCTACTGTACTTTAATCTTGAATAATTCAGAAGTTTTCTGATTTCTGATTTGATGTGAAAGATGGTCAGATGTGTTCACACAGGCATGAGCATGCGCACACACAGGCAGCACCCAACATCTGAGTTAATAATTTATAATTAAAAATCCAAATAGATAAAACAGATGGGAATGACATTTCTGTCCCCATTTTGTCAGAGAAGAGGTAAACCCCAGCAATAGGTATAATCAACCCAAGGCAATTATAGCACTTATGGCACACATGTTATCAATACCCAAAGCCATTCTGTATCTGTGTTGATGTCCTTCCACTTTGTTGGAAATAAGACCTATACAACCACCATCAGAAATAAAAGTATTTCCTTTGCTTTGTTTATATTCCTGCCTTGTCCACAACAATGTTAGCTTGCTCACAAACACCAAAGGAAAATGAAGGAAAGGTAAGTCCTTTCCTCTTGAAGTGCAGACCTGCTGTCCTTTCATTTCCACCCATCACTGCAATGAACAAGGCCTCTTCTCCTGCTTCTTTGCTTCATCCCCTCTGTCAGCTTTTATTTGATTCTACACTGTTCTTGGGGACCACAGCAAGTTTTGTCACAAACTATCCACAAAACAAACACACGCACCAAAGTGGAAAAGGTTCCATCTTGGGGCATACATGGAGTAGATTAACCTACAGCTGGACTGGAGTATCTGCTGGGATTTTTGACAAGGAAAAGAAACAATCTTGTCCTTTAGCAAAGCTAAATTCCATCTCTGGCTTCACAAGTTAATAAAGTCTACAAAATACTGATTCACGCCATCTAATCCATCCTGGGCCRCTACCTCTTTGGCACTCAAAGCTAGTTCTCCTTAAACTAGACAAACACCCATTTGGACTGCTCAGAAAATTTGAAATATAACACCTCTCCTCAGAGGCATTTCAATAATATAATGAGCCAGGAGACTCCTAGGGTAGCACCTCTTTGGGTCAGTACCCAACCATGCTGTTTACATGTGCATACACAATCAATTGCTGCTCTATGTGCAGCCTGGGGAAGGGCTTTGCAAAAGACGCCAAGCCAGTTAGCAACAAAGTGCCAACCCACTCTCTTGTTTATTCGACACCCATTTTGTGGTCCGTTCACTCAGTGCCTGAAGCAAGCMCTGCCAGGAAGTTGTGAACCCATGCCAGCAATCCCAACAAAAAACATAGAGCCCAGGGAGCTCCCTGGGCACAGGTCTGCTCCAGGAGCAAAGAGCTGGTGGCCAACACCCCCATCAGACTCCTCAGGATGTCTCCTGAGGGCTGAAGCTCACAAAAGCACAAGCATTTGCCTAACTCTGCTGTCCTAGGGCAACTCTGACTAAATGGCAGAGAGGAGCGAGTCAGAGCCATCCCAGACAGTCTGGCTTGGCACGGCCTTCTTCACTCTCTCCTGCCACATCACCTCCCTTTTGCAGGCAAATATTCTTTTCCTGTGGGTTGCTTTTTTTGCATGTAACTTCTGAAGCATTTGTGAACTCGAGTGTTTAGAAGAACTGYAAAACAGCACAGCATCACATTGCCTCCAGTACTCTCTTCCAGCCTGGCAGAAGCCTCGAGATCTGCTCTATCGAGCCTGCCAGCAGAGGCAAGAGAGGAGTTGACAGTAGCCCCTGTTTTTCATCCTCTGGGTGCAGATGAAGGGCAATAAATGAGTATTTTTTTTTTCCAATCTGATTTACAACTAAAGACAGGTGGAAACAGCACATCTTCCCCAYCACCCTAAACCAGAGGGCCGACACAAAAGTACCTCTTGCAAATAGTCCCTTACACAAGCTGACACTGGACCATGCCTGAGCAGCATTTGGGAGAGTGATGATTTATGCAGGCCAAAGCTGTACCGGGGCATATGATAAAAAATATAACAAAATAAACTGCAGTACTCCAGTGCTGTGACATGTGCCCTGGCACTGACCTACAGGTGTAACAAGCTGTCCCTGTACAAAGAGGCTTGGAGCAACCCGTGGAAGCAAGCCTAGTGGAAGGTGTCCTCGCTCATGGTGGGGGGTTGGAATGAAATGATCTTTAAGSTCCCTTCCAACCCAAACCAGTCTGTGATCCTACGATTCCATGATTCTATGAAATACCKCCCGCAGTGCTCCTCTACTGATTCCAGGTACTGTTCACACACCTTTCCCCTTTTTTACCAGGATTTTTCTACTTTTCTCCTCCATTTTCAAAGCACAGACCCACCTCTGAGCTCCCAATCCCAACCACCATGGCTATGTCTGTTTTCTTCCTCCTGCTGTCCCAGCCATTCATCCTGCAGCAGACCTGAATGCAGCTTGCCCCACATTCTAACCCAGCTTGCTCACTGGGATTGAAATCTTTAGGACCTGGAATAACTCTTCAGTGACAAAAAAAAAAGCATATAAATATTTTTCAGAAACTAACAGTTTGGCCAAATGGAGGTAGCTGTATGCAAGGACAGCACTTCCCTGACACACAGGCAATCTATCTGCCAGACTTCAAGTCCTTGCCTGAATTAACAGCTAAAAGCAGAACAGGCAAAAACTTGCTAATAAAACAACTGTAAGATTTTTGTTTTAATATTGGCATAAAAACATATTTTCCCTGACCCAGTTTTAAAAAGTGCTGATTCATTTTTTTTAAAGCTTCCTAAAATATTCAGCTAAACACAGGCACTTTTCACATTTTCGGAAAGTTTTAATCCAAATTATTACAGTCTGGCAAAGTTATAAACCACTGAAAACAGAATTCAACAATGATAAGGACTAAGAAACTTTAATCACAGGCTTTGCAAGGTGGTTAATCCCCAGAGKGGGTTATTACACCAATAATAATTTTTAAAGATTATGGAATTATTTAATTTTTTATTTCTTGACTTGGAGCGATTTCTGGTCTAAACATTTTTTTATGTCTAATTATGATAGAGAAATACAGCACTAGTAGAAGTTATTGCAGYACTCACATCGTTTAGACTGTTAGATTTTGCTAAGTAAAAAAGCTTCTTGGTAGAGGGAACAGTGGCAGAGTAGCAGAGACCTTACTATTGTTCCTAAGCCTGGATTTTCTTCCACAGGCTAATGCGGTCACGAGTAGGCTGGTAACATAATCACTTTTCTGTACTGGAATACATTATTTTGTTACATTTAAACAAGAGAGGGGGAAAAAAATCAGGAAAAAATATATGTACATTAATTTTATTGCTTTTAAAGTGCCATAATGCTGTGAACATCATCTTTTAACTGGTAGAAAGATGGGTTTCCCCACACCATTACAAAAGAGCACACATTTCAGGCTAGAAAGCAGAGACAGTGATAAATCTCCCTTTTCAGTATCAGTCACCATTTTGTATTGTACCAGGCAAATGCATTCAGGTTTTAAACCTTCAAATTAGAAACAAGGAATAGCTGGTTTAAACTCTGTTTAAAAGCTGGCCAAGGTTATATTTGCTTATGTAAGCTTCATTAAATTCCAGTTCTCATCTGCCTTTTTTTCATACCATTTCCAAATCCTAACTAAAAGCATTAGTCCTCTCTGCTAGTTATAACAAACAATTCTTGTCAGTTATTGCTCTATCAACAAAAAAACCTCCACCCTTAAAACCTTATCTGATAGCTCTATATAAAAAGCAACAACACTACCAAAAAAAACCACCAACAAAAAAGTCCCCAAAAACCCAAACTCCTGGCCTTTCCAAACAGGCCAATATATTTGTAACAACATCTTTACCGAGTTCATGTATCTTCTTTATTGCTCTTCATAAACAGGCTATTGGATCCTTCGGACTTCCAACGTGAAAAATGAAAGAATTTCCTCCCATTCTTGCCTCTCTTATCTCATAATTGTTTTGTTCAGAGCAGTAGGAGAGACCAATATAAATGTCTCTGCTATTTATTTGCCCTTTTCAAGCTCATTCATACTTTTCTTGAGGGCATTTTTTTCTCCTTTTCCTTTTGAATTTGTATCTGTTTATTGCTCTGTACACACAAGCAAGCTAAATTGTTTGAGATTTTATACCAGAGCCTTATGTAACTCAGATAACAGAGCAAAATATTTAACAGTGAGATTTCACTGTGTTTTGTAATGATGGTATCAGGTAAAAAATTTAGGGATATGTTCAGCCCTGAGGAATACTTGTACAACAGAACTCATGTCCCAAACCTGTTAATCTTTTGAACGTGCAACATCAGTCATCCTTCCTTCCAGACATCCTGGGCTATGCTGTTAGAGACCTTATACTGAGCTCATAAAGAAAAGGATGCAGGAGACAGCTGGATACCAACAGCTGAAATCTCTGTCCTGCATGATAGGGTTCACAGCTTGTGCATGTCTTGGGGTATGACAAGTGCAACTGGAGAAAGCAAAGAGCTGTTTTCAGGAAAGATAGTGTTTTCCTGTAACTTTAGGAATATAAATTGTGGTGTGGAGCTTCAAAGAAATCCCAGGACAGGGTACCAGTTGTATTGGGTTTGCATGGCAAGGTTTTTGGTAGGGGGAGGACTACAGGGGTGGCTTTTGTGGGAAGCTGCTGGAAGCTTACTCCATGTCTGACAGAGCCAATGTCAGCCAGCTCCAAGAGGGACCCAGTGCTGGCCAAGGCCAASCCCAGCAGTGATGATGGCGGTGCCTCTGGGATAACAGAGATAAGAAAGGGGACAAAAAACAACTGCACAATTACAGCCAGAGGGACAAGTGAGAATGTATGAGAGCAACCTCTCTGCAGACACCAAAGTCAGTGCAGAAGGAAGACCAGGAGGTGCTCCAGGCACCGGAGCAGAGATTCCCCTGCAGCCCATGGTGAAGGCCATGGTGAGGCAGCTGTGCCCCTGCAGCCCATGGAGGGCACGGGGGAGCAGAGATCCACCTGCAGCCTGTGGAGGACCCCACAACAGAGCAGGGGGATGCCCAAAGGAGGCTGTGACCCTGTGGGAAGCCCATGCTGGAAGAGGCTCCTCTGGCTCCATGGAGAAAGAAGCCCACGTCASAGYAGGTTTGCTGGCCAGACTTGTGACCCTGTGGGGGACAGGAGCAGCCTGTTCCTGAAGAATTGCACCCCACAGAGTAGTTCATCACAAACTGCAGTCTGTGGAAAGCACTCAGCTGGAGGAGTTCATAGAGGACTATCTCCCATGGAAGGGACCCCACACTGGAGCAGGGCCAGGGTGTGAGGAGTCCTCCCCCTGACTAGAGGGAGCAGCAGAGAAAACGTGTGATGAACTGACCACAGCCCCARCTCACCATCCCCCTGAGTGGCTGGAGGGGAAGGAGGCAGAGGAAATGGGGAGTAAAGCTGAGCCTCGAAAGAAGGGCAGGGTGGGAAGGTGCTTTAACATTTTATTTTATTTCTCAATATCCTACTCTAGTCTGATTGGCAATAAATCAAACTAACTTCCCCAAGYTGAATCTGTTTTGTCCTTGATGTGAGTGATCTCTCTCCACCCTTATCTCAACCCATGAAYCTTTTCTTATATTTTCTCTGCCCCACCCAGCTGAGGAGGGCAGTGATGGAGTGGCTTTGGTGGGCACCTGGTGTCCAGCCGGGGTCAGCCCACCACACCGGTAAAGATCCATTTCCTGCAGCTGAGCCTCCTTGCCATATAACTCTGCTAACCAAAGTAGACACAAGCTKCTCCTGCCTTCCTTCACCTCCTACCTGTGACTTAGGGAAACCACTTTGGTGCCTCTAGCAGGCAAAGGTTTAGACAGGACCATGGGTCAGCTTAACCTTAWGTGTGTGTATAAATATATATATATATGAATATATAGGTTAATAATTTGGAATTAAAATTCTATACCCGACTCTAACATTCTCCCACAACCTTTTCCTAGCTGAAACCTAGCACAGCACAAAATCTAYGCCTGTGTTTTCAGATGACAGCCTGTAAGGTGTAACACTGGTATGGGAATAAAGGTGATATGCTATTAATTATACAACAGAACCCGCATTGAGAATCTAGACAAGGATGTGCGGAAATGATCTCTTAAGGGAAATTGTCATTTGGTGTTTTTTTCTATCCTCTTTTTTCCTCTGTAAGTTCTTATACCACGCTCACATCTGTAGCATCCAGTGGAGCATTAAGCAATGTGACTAACATCTGTCAAACGTGTGGTGTCTGCTTGTGTGAATACTTACTTGGAGTGCTCCCGAGGCTTGGCAGCTGGTTGTCTTTTGTGATCTGGAAATCAATCAAGAGGGACTTCTGCCAAATCTGAGATTTTTACACTCTTCTCTGTACTAATCGCAGCAGACATTSTCTTGCTGAGGCAAAGTCCAGCAAGTTGAGGGACTGACAAACAGGAGTATCCAGACACAGGCGTTGCCTGGGATGGTTGGGCGAGGTAAGTCTCCTGAGGGCTGGTGGGGAGCAGCACCCCATGCTGCCTCATGAGGTGAAGTGAAACTTCAGTTTCTGCTCTAACTGGCCATGTTGTGAGGGCCTAGGGACATTTGATTCAGGAACTGAGAAAAATTGCCTGAAAKCTTCCATTTTGAGATGATGTCCAAAACTGATAATCCTGCCACTGCCCGATGTGGGTGACAGCTCACATTCCCATGGCCAGCTCTTCTGTGATCACCAGGCTGCTGGGTAAGGCAGATCAATAACTTTTAATAAGACAGAATAAGAAGAGGAATACGGATAACAAATAAATCTTAGATCCCTTTTTGTCCTGGCACTCTGTGTTTGTGCAGCATCGCACACACCCTGGCTGGATTTTGCCACCGTGCAGAGTGGATTCCATCYGGGGAAATAAATATCACCGTTTTGGTCATTTCAGCTAATATATAATTTTCTTAATAGAAAACCACTCTATTCACAAAGGATTTTTGCATGACAGCATCTCACTGTACTTTTTGATAAAGGCAAGGCTGAGCAAGCAGTGTAATTGCTGCTACTGGGGGGAGCTGCCTGTGGGATCACTCTCACAGGGATCTGGCTGAGGCTGTCCTGTGACCAGGGGGTTTGTGCAGCACAATACAGCCTGAAGGCCACACTGGATGTGAAGCACAGACAGCATGGCACAGGCTTCTCAGGCAACTGCTGTGTGCATCACCAACAATCCCAACGTGCAACCATCTCCTGGTAAAGAACAATACACTCCACCCCTTGATCCATATAGAGTTCTTCTGTCCCAAATATAATTTACAGATTATATTAGTAACATATGGATTTCTCAAGCCCTAAATACAATGGCCAGTGGAGCAGACAAGGCCTGTGCAGGATCATTAATTCCTCAAATACAACACCTTCCACACAACTCCCAGTACGGGCAGCAAGGGGGATGGGTTTGGGAGGTTCTAGCAGGGCAGAGAGGGAGGCAAGAGGGAGGCAGGAGAGTTGGGTGGCTGGGTATTGCTGCTGCCCCAGGACATAGCAGTACCTCTTCTGGGTCCTTTCCTCCTTCCCAATCTCTATTCCAGGCTCATGGTGAGTCACAGAACAGCTGTCGTTGCCCCAGACATGCCTTTTACCATTGACAGCATCAAGATACATAACTCCATTTTAGTTATTTAACGGCTCTGCTCTCTGGTGAGAAGGTATCAGCAGCCTTTCTATGGAAACATAACCTTGGTCAGCATTGCAGGAATGAGGATTTAGTCACCCTGGATCCCAGATTCAGAGATACCTAAATAACTAATAACACTATTGACAGAGAGGAATCTGTGTGGGATCATATCAGTGAGAGGTCTCCTGACAGCAGTGCTGTTTCCTGTCAGTGCCTGCTGCAGCTCTGCCTTGCAGTAGGTCTCACACCATTTAAGCTCATTACCCTGGGGCTCACAGCCTCCCTGAGACAAGCAAATGTAGCTTGTGGCCAACAATGTCAAACATGACAGAAGGATCCACAAGTATAAGAATGGATGTTTGCCTTCCGTGATGCCTGAGAAATTTATTTCAAAAACTGAACTAAACATTATATCAGATAAACTTGGTTCCATCATTTATAAAACACTTAAAGAACAGTTACCGAAGTAYACTTATTTAATGCAATACTGAAATAAAATACCTAATAAAAAATTAGCTCAATTAGCTGAAACATTTTTCTTTCTACCACTAACCTAAGACATATGTAAAATTTTATTATGTTTAATGGCTGTCTGGGCTCCTGCTGTAATGACTTCAAGCAGCTCACTGAGCTATGATGTTTTTGCCACATGAAGTTTAAATGGAGGGCAAGACATTCAGAGGGAAATTTCAGAGGGAAACATGACAAGGTGCTGGGCTTGATGGAGGCAGGGAGGTCAGGAGAGAACAGGTAGATTTGTAAGTCATTGATGCAAAGCAGATAGCTGAAGCCATGTGAGGCAGCAAGCTCACTGAGAGAAAGGTTTTAAATGAGAAAAGTGAGCCAAGGACAGTATCAATAATCTGCAAGTGATTGCCTGGTTTTACACGTCACGTCAGAAACACTGTGGGAGGTGCCTCCTGGGATTCACCCTTAAATGCTGGAGAGGAACTGAGCATGGAAGGAGACAGAGGGTGTTTCTACAGAACTGCTTTATATCCGTTCAGGACTGTGTGCTAGAAGTAAATCTGATAAGTACAGAAGGAAACCTGTAGGCTCCTAACATGAGTAGTCTCAGAGGAGGCAAACTGGACTGTTGGAGGGTTGAATTAAACCAAAGGATGTGCACCAGGCGCATTCCAGCTGCCCACAAGAGTTCATTTCCCTGGGTGAGAGTAGATCCAGTACAAAGTAAAGCCTCCAAACCAATTTTAGTGTGGATGTGAGGTCTTCAGCACCGCTGTTCTCAGTGTTACAGCCCCCTCCTGCAGTGCTCCACCACTTACTAATGTAAGCACAGCCGCGCTGGTATTTTTTTCCCAACTTTGYGGCAGACTTCCTGAATGGACTCACATAAATCACTTCACTTCTCTCTGTCTGTGTCCTTCATATACGAAATACTCTTAATACCACATCCTGCGCTCGCTGGGACGTGGAAAGGGTAAAATTGTCAACATACATCAGGCACTCAGACACGATGGTGACAAGCATCCCTCTGCAAGGCAGGGAAAACACTCTGAAACAATATTTGGCTAGTGTTCAGTAAATGAGATGGGGACCTTACCCTGCGCACTGAGGATAAACATATGGACCAGACTCCTCAATTCRGTGACTTGTGCCCTTCTTTACACGCTCTGGAAAATGGGTCCTGCTGAAAGAGAGCATGACATAATAAAAACAAGGAGTTGAAGAGACAGTGCTGCCAGCTCTGAGTGGTGGGTACCCCAGGATGTTCCTCTGCTATGAAATTGCACAGTGTTCTGTCATTGTTTCTTTCAGGTGGTCACAAAACCCAACCCACTGTACAACAGCAAGGGACGTCTCTCTACATATTTATCAAGGGTCTCCCATCTAATCTCTTTGCTTGAAATCTGGTCATCATTTTTTTGTGRTGTTCTTGGGATTGATTCATTCCCGTATTTAACCCAGCTGCATTCTGCTGTAGAATCCATTGAATTCCAACCAGAAACACTGGTCTGATACCACACAAGCTTGAAAGATTTTGCTAAATAATTCTACACTCAGCAGAACCGCTACGTTTGTGTTCTGTAGCAATCATCAGCGCAAAGGCTACTGATTTAAATGTAAATCAACCTTTTCACAAAAGGAGTGCTATTCCCTCTTACTTCAACAGTATTTCTTCCTCCAAACACCCAATTGTACAAACACTCCAACAGGATCTGTTCCTCTTGCTGCCAATGACTTCATCACAGCTGCAAACATTCACAGAGCATTAGGTAGCAAACCGCTCAAGCTCTATATTAAAAGGCCGTGTCCCACCTATAGAGGTTTCTATTTAAATCAGTGAAATTCCTGAATTAACTCGCAAAGGACAGTTAGATTTTTGCAGCATTTGCTTTGAGACACTTTACCAGTTTCTCTGGTAAAACAGCTATAGTATCCAAAGATTTTCCCAGCTATTGAATTTATGTTTGTTTGCTTGTTTCTGCTATTTGCACACAAATATCTCTCCACTACACTTGAATGACTGAAAAGGGAAGATCCACGCTCCCAATACCAGGCTGTAATAGCATAAAACATTTTTCTGCTTTGCTGGCACATCACATTATAGAGGCTGTCCGTAATCTTAGGAGAACAGACAATGTAAAAAACCTTCCTGCTTATATCAGACTTGTTATTAAATTTATATCCATTTCTCATAATAACCTACATTTTCCTTTATCAGAATTCTGAAAAATAACTCCTCGTGCAGGACTTGAGCATGGCATTTGATACAGTAGTCAGAGGAATTCTGATGTCCCGTCTCAGAGACATGGCAGGGGATTAGTGGGATTGTGAGCAGATGGCTTCAATCATTCCTCACAGACAATACTCAGTGAGTCATGAAGACTTTCTACTTCCAGAGCTATCACCCATGAAGTTCTAAAAGAGTCCACCTAATTCAGTGTTTAGAAGGGGACCCTCARTGTGAAACAGTTCAGACTAAAACACAGGTAACACACCACAGGTCTCCAGTACTACCTGGAATTGCCTCTACACCTCTGTGCCCGAGGTGGCACAGCTGGCTGAGGAGCTGATGGACAAGGGAAGCTGGGCTGCCATAGGGAAGCATCAGTGGGCTCACTGCAGCCATACCAACCAGGGAGAGCCATCCTTTCCAAGACTCTGCGGCCCCAGAAGGTACTGACACTTACTATAAAACCACAGCTTTCAATGGGAAATGAGAAGGATCAGTTTCCAGTCAGAACAAGAAGCAATGGGGCCCAAAGCAGCCTCTCTCTACTATCAACTCCACCTTGCCTTCTGCCACCTCTTTCCTGAGATACAACTAAAGACATCAAAGCCAAGCACTCAGTCACCACTCCATGGCTCAGAGGCCTGGAATCCTTTTTCCAGTCCAAGAAAACCCTCTGATCAGGGACCTTTTCCTCCTCAGTGCAAGTCTTCATTCATGCGATTTGCAGAATATCCTCTGTTTCTTGTCTACAGAACTTCAAAAGCATGATTAATTTTAAATAATGTAATCGAAACAAAGACTCAAAATGAAAAAAAAAAAAAAAAGAAAAAGAAATTGAATTGCAATGTGTGCAGGGAAAGCCAGCTGGACTATCCATGTTCCATGAGAGCGATCCCTTGGCATCCAGTTGTCCAGTTTACTGACAAATTAAAACTGGGATATCATTTCTTTTGTGATGTAGCTTTAAGATGAATGTTTTTAAAGACTTCTTCTTTGCCCAGACCTAATTATTCATCCTTCTCACCTTTTTATGCAGCATACCTACTTCAGAAACTGGGAGTGCCATATATAATGTTATAACTGCCAACACAAGAAAAAAAGATTTTCTTCTTTGGAATGACTTGCATCAGGGATAATACATTCATGATTTTTAGGGGGATCACATGGATACATTTGTCTTTGTTTTGTAGACCTGTTCGGTACAGTCTGGAGGTAAGGTTAGATACCAGAGACACAAAGCACTTAGTACTTTCACATTACTTTAGTAAGACCAAAAAAACCCATATTTTTAAAATATTTCCAAGAAATAATACATTCAACCAGACCAACCTTTAGAGTACCTTCTTGCTGGAGCTCTCTGATGGCAAAGAAATTATTTTTACCAGAGATCTGCTTAGGAGGAAAAGGAAGAAAAGGCCTCCAGCATTCAGCTTGGATATGTATCATGCTTTTAACCCTTCTGCATGGCAGAGTGAGTTCACTTGCTTTCCAGTTTATCCCATGTGCCTAAAATTTGCACCCAGAGCTGCTGGCTTATATTCTGTCTGTATTTTACTTTCTAGAGCTCAGCATAAGCAAGCCCTCTGGATTCGGGAAAGACTATATTCCTGACGTTTCATATCAATCCTGCCCAGCATCTCCAAGATAGGAGAATGGTTTGTGGCCCTCTAACATAACTCTGTCACAAAAGAGATTGAAAAAAAGCTTACTTCTCTACACACCTTCCCATTCACTTCTATGAAAGCTTTCATTAATCTTCTGACTCTCAACTTCAAGATGAATCAGAGTAATTGAGACATACCTTCTCCACYTTGCTTAAGGTTTTAAAGTGGGAATCTCTCCTTCAACATCAGGATACCRAGCCAGCTGTCCGGATGATGGGAAATGAGGACACTGTTGCACCACGAGCATTTGCAAGCAGAGGATCYGGCTTCCAGTCTGCACGGAGCTTCAGTAAGCCTGAAAGAGTCATTATCTTTACTGCCCTAGTTAACACCTTGGTTAATTTAAAGATTCCAGAGTAAAATAGCTCCCATGACTCTGTAATAAAACTGCAGTCCGTTGGCCATGAATGTTTGTACAGCTTAAGTCAGAAAAAGTAGCTAATTTACAATGACATCTCCTTTGCCTTATTCACTGTCCACTGAAGGCAGCTAAACACCTCATACAAAAGAGTTATTTCACCCTTAAATTGTTCATGATTGACATGGTTATTCGAGGAACCACAAGTCACAATTAGGATCAGGTTCTTATTACAGCCCCATCAGATGTGAACAGGCAGTCAAGGGTGGTCTCTGGGCTCTGAGTTTACAATCTAAGTAGACCAGGTGAGAAAGGAAAATGTTACCCTTCACTGAGGGCAAACTGAGTCTAAGATAGATAAAGTGACTTACTATGAGGAAGGATTCCTCACAGCCAGAAAATTAACTGAGATCTTTTAAGGTGCAGCTCAGCACCCTAATTACTGGATCATCTGTCTTGTATTCTTCTTAGAAGCAAAGGTTTTTCCATAATATAAAATTCTTCCTGTGGGTCTAAAAGGTTAAGCTATTTAAGAAATGTGATTTCTTAAACCTGGCAAGACTTGTCCACACAAAATAAAAATAAAATAACAGTAATAAAACATAAGTAGTTTTTACATCTCCAAAGCAAAGCAGAAAATATTAGCTAATTCAACCTTAGAAGACCCCTATGAGTTAAGTACAGGCTACACTTCTCAAATATGCTTTTTATCCCTCCCTCTCTCTTTCTCTAAACATGCAACCAAAATTACAAACAAGGTGAATAATCCTTCTGTGTGGTAACCATGGAAATCAGCTGTATCAACTACTGTAAATGGCAATATATCCAGCAAGTCCACAAAAAGCAGACCTGCTCCGCTCTCACACAAGGTTTCCTATATGCAGCCACAGTATCCTAAAAGCTACTTGAATATTTTTGCTGAGCAAACTGTGGCAATATTCAGGAACTGCCCCTTGTAAACTTGTTTTATAGGTGAGTAACTAATCACTCATTGCTTAGGAAAATCCAATCGCAGTACTACCCAGTCATTCTTTGGCCACCATAATCCTGGCCTTTACTCTTTCAGATCCTGTACTCTGAACAGGACAGCCTGTTCCATGACAACTCTTTCTATCCAGATAAAATATCTGGACTTTTAATAAAGATTATGACTCAGAGAAGAGGTAATATGTAAATGAATGCAATCAGAAGCACAATATTCCAAGTTTTTGCTCCACCGTATTTTCACATTTCCCCAAGCAGCACCATTCTCTTCATTATTTTAAGCAGACATGGTTTCACAAGAAGTCACTGGGCAGCACCTTTAGGATACAAACATGATTTGTATCCTTACAGCCTACTGCAGCTACACCACATCAGTGCAAGACTGACTGATGCTCTACTTTTTTGATTACTTCAGCAGAAGAAATACAAAAGCCAGTCCTTTCCTCTGAGTGCACTGATACAAGATTACAGGCACCTCTAATTCATATAACCTCTGCCCTTTTGTATGTCCTCCCTCAGACTTTTTTTTTTATTAACCTTGTTTTCTTTCAAAACTCAATTCCTGCAGATGCTTTCTGGCCACGTGATGACTAAGGCTGCTTAGTTTAATAACATCAAACACTTTTTATGTCCTTTTTGTCCCATGAGGTTGACTTCTCTTACCTGGAGATGTAATTTTTCACATAGAGTCACAGAACGGCTTGAGTTGAAAGGGACATTAAAGATCATCTCTCATTCCAATCCCCTGCCACGGTCAGGGACACCTTCCACTAGACCAGGCTGGTCAAAGCCCCATCCAACCTGGCACTGAACACTTCTAGGGATGGGGCATCCACAGCTTCTCTGGGCAATCTGTTCCAGTGTCTCACCACCCTCACAGCAGAGAATTTCCTCCTAATATCTAACCTAAACCTGCCATCTGTCAGTTTGTAACCATCCCCCCTTGTCCTATCACTACCTGCCCTCCTAAAAAGTCCTTCTGCAGATTTCTTGTAAGCTCTCTTTAGGTACTGGAAGGGGCTATAAGGTCTCCCTGAAGCCTTTTCTTCTCCAGGCTGAATAACCTCAACTSTCTCAGCCTTTCCGCATCGGAGAGGTGCTCCAGAACCTCTTCATGGCCTCGTCTGGACTTGCTTCAACAAGTGTATGTCCTTCCTAGTGGTCACATGCTAGTGACCACATCCTACTGGTCAGCTAGCATGGGGGTTCCAGCAGGTTGAGGAGGGGCTTGACCAAGATAAACAGAAATAATTTCAATCCAACAAGAATTTGTGACAGAGAGAATGTGGTTCTGCTGCCATTTGACGTGCTGAAATTCACCTTTTGGTCTCCAAAAGCTTATATCAATAAATGCAGCATACCTGTCCGGTTCTGCAAACCCTTCTGGTATTTAGACAAGCATTATAGTTGATCTCAGTGAGAGCTCAGTCTCAACCTACAGTGTGTAGGTCTGTGCTCTCTCTCAAGCAACAATTTGCATAATGGTGTTAATTTCCAAAAAAAGCTTTACAGGCTTTATACCCACAAGACCTTCTCTGGATGGAGAAGACAGAAAAACAAAAAACAGARTGTTGGCCACCTGCAGACAGAAAGGAAGATTTGGACAGTATTGACATTTGGGACCGAAGCCCTGGGTTTGTAGCACAAAGATCATTGGTAAAGAGCTACACAGTAACATCCACCAAGGGGGTGGGTGCCAGACTGGGACCTTTCCATACAGAAGTGTCCAAGCCTCAGTATTCAGGTTTAATTCTGAAGATAAATGCACAGTACCTCATTAACTGACCCACGAATCCTGAGAGATTCAAAGATTGAATTAAAGCTACTAAATGCGTACCTGTAATTCCAACAGTTGTTTGCAAACAGATCCTTAAAACACTCCCCAGCCTTCCCCAGCAGCTCCCTCATGCTCCCGTTTCCCTAAACAAAGGGAAATTGGCACATTTTAATTCTGTTCTAGTCAAAGTAGTTTTTTAGTGCCCCTTGCTCACCAATAGCACTACCAATGACATGATAAATACTTCTCAGGTATCATTCATCTTCTCCTTCTTGTCATTAGGGTGAACTGTGTGTGCAGCATAACATTTGGTTTTAAAAGGACTTGGGATTTTCAGGGGAGAAGGGAGAAGATTGATACAATTGTCCATTCTTATTTCAGAGAAGGCAGGTGAAAGAAGCAGATGCCCAGGAAAATGGGAGGTGATGAGGTTTGCAAAGGTCTTCAGTCCCTGAACGCCTTTATTTAGTATGGAAAAAACACACCGTGAACCCATTAGTGCCTGATGAACAGCAGGGCAGGGGGGAGGGAGGCTCGGGGTGTCACTGGGATGATCTGAGGGACGGGTTCACGTCCCTAACGCTGAACCTGGGAAGGGTCACGCTGCGATCAGCACCTGCGGGCGGCTGGCGGGCCGGCGCGGCCGGGAGGTGGCGAGCAGCGGGCAGGCAGGGATGGACAGAGGGCAGGCAGGGATGGACAGAGGGCAGCGGGCAGGCAGAGGTGGGCAGGCGGCAGAAGTGGGCAGCGGGCAGGCAGGAGAGCGGCAGGGAGCGGGCAGCAGCGCAGCGGACAGGCAGAGGCGGGCAGTGGGCAGCCAGGGGTGGACAACAGGCAGCGGACAGGCGGAGGTGGACGCCGGGCAGGCAGGGATGGACGGCGGGCAGGCAGGCATGGACAGCGGGCAGGCAGGATGGACAGTGAACAGGCAGGAGCACAGCGGACAGGCAGAAGCACAGAGGACGGGCAGGGATGAAGAGCGGACGGGCAGGAACATAGCGGACAGGCAGGTTTGGAGAGCGGACGGGCAGGGATGGAGAGCGGACGGGCAGGGATGGAGCGGACGGGCAGGAATGGAGCGGACGGGCAGGAATGGACCGGATGGGCAGGGACGGAGCGGACGGGCAGGGATGGAGAGCGAACGGGCAGGGACGGAGCGGACGGGCAGGGATGGAGCGCGGACGGGCAGGGATGGAGAGGACGGGCAGGGATGGAGCGGACGGGCAGGGATGGAGCGGACGGGCACGGATGGAGCGGACGGGCAGGGATGGAGCGGACGGGCACGGATGGAGCGGACGGGCACGGATGGAGCGGACGGGCAGGGATGGAGCGGACGGGCACGGATGGAGCGGACGGGCAGCAGCGCGGCGCACGCCCTCTGCCGGCCGCAGCGCGCAGTGCGCAGCGCGTCTCTCCCTGGCCGGCGCGGGCAGCGTCGCGCAGGCAAAGAGAGAAAAGAGCCGAATAACACTAAGGGCTGTTTTATCCGCTCTTTAGTTACTAGTTCACCCTTTTTTAGTTAAAACACGATCTTTGCACACACTCTGAACTGSCCCCAAATTGTGAAAAAGCACGAATTCTTTCATTTTCGTACTTCTTTAGGACTGTAAGGTGTATTGATGCAGACAAATTAAGGCAGTGTTCCTCTTGATCACTGAATTGTTTATGCTTTTGAATTTCAAGTCTTTGACTGAAATGGGTCTCATAAAAAGCTGATAYTGTATTACATCACTTAAACGTCACCGAATGTAGCAGAGGTTAAGCAAGCAGGGTCCTGACCCAGGCAGTGGTGACTGCTGAATGAAACTAGGAAAGTGAAAAAAAAAGAGGAGATAATCAACCCTGTATTTATCACAGGCAGCAGCATAAGAGGGAYCTAAAGAGGAAAGTTTTGTTTGTCTGGCAGTTTTATCTGAAATTAAAATATATTTAACTGTTTATAAAAGGAACTGACAGTGCTTCTGCCTGTGAGGGGAGATTTCTGAAACCTGCAGATCATGTTTATGAAACAGAAAGATGAGGGCAAAACCTTTTTTAAATCAGGAGCACTGTTTCATAAAATCTCTCATTTAAAGAGAGTCGGTGCTATACTGCTATAAAACAATGGATATTTACAAGGCAAGAATATTGACCACTGATATTTTGTACTGCTTCCTATAATTCAAATAAGAAATATTTTAAAATACATCTTATGATCTGTCAAGTTTTTCTGAACATCAAGCCCTGTTTTGCGCTACCCTTTTGAAGACCTTTACAGGAAGTAGAGAGATCAAGAAATTAAAATACAACAAAAGCATAGTCCCTTAACTTAACTTTACTTAGATCCCAATTCTACATATGGATACATACASAGAAGAAGCATTTCATTTCAGAACCGTAAATATTCGGTGTGTGTGTCTCCCACAGCAAGGGTATCTCAGAAGGAGAGTTTTAAAAATTGAAAGACACATTAAAAACCCAGCAGAACCATTTCGTTGCTGTTGCATATACACTGTGAGGTTACACGTTAATGTGTAACCAAGGACCTTTTCCAGAGGAAGCACAGTTCTCCTGATCAGAACTCCTTCATACAGAAGTGCAGGATGTGTCTGGTAGAAATCCTGGATTTTCTTAAATTCAATCATTTCCCTTTTTGGTACCTGCTCCATTCTGCTTTCGACTGAAGGCATCTGGAGTTAGACAGCAATCACTGTCCCACAAAGAAATAACTCCAGTACTGACATTTACAATTCTATRTAAATATACCCTACCCTAATAAAGGCATGCGGGTGAAGTGTGGCAGGTAAATAAAGATAATGACATAATGGTGCACGCACTATTAACAGCAAAAAGRGAGGAAAAAAAGCTGCATACTGGCTCTCGATAAGATTAAACATCCTTCTCTTAAGGAAGGAAGTGAACCAGAACTGATCGGAGCTGGAGTCAGCGGAGTTTGGGAGTACTGCATGTCTGTGAGGAGGGTCATTCCAGTTCTTTTGGAAATCGATTACATTCCCCAGCTACCTACTGTTATATTGCACCAGGATATTATTGTACAGTCTTGCTACAGAGCCTTCCATTATAGAGCAGCTCTATTGGCATTTCAATGCTCAATGAAGGCTAGAATTACCACAGAGGTTTCAATTAAAGAAAATTCAAAACGAAAATGGAGAAGGAAAAAAGAAGAAAAAGGTAGGGTTGAAAGTTTCCAGCAAAGGTATTTATGGCTGTCTGTCACCTCTTTTTTCTTCCTCTCTCCTGAAGGGAAGTCTAAAGCATCCATTTAAACCGACGTGCTTTGCAGTGTTCTTGGGAGCAACCCTAATGGCATCATTCCGGTGGTATAGTAATAAATAAAAAATAGATATCCTTACCCATTTGGTATAAACTCAACGTTGCCCAAGTTAGAAGGGGGTAAACTACATTTACCTGTATTCCCCCTTGGTTGCATCACTGCAGGACGCTACTAGGACATATCAAAAGTAGTTATTCCATCCATAGCAGGCTGTAATCACTATTTTCCCTAACTCCTAGTCTGGTTCAAACACCCCRTGGTACCCACCACAACTGCACAGGACTCCATATATCCTTTTCTAAACTGAATAGCCCAGCAGAATGGGTGTTTACTGATTACTTTATGCACATCAACATAAAAAACCAGAGCACTCCCTGGGTTGGCAGAGAACAAAACTGCTTGAAAAATGTGGCTTAGGTTTGCTTCTACTAATGTTTGATATTTTTAATGTTTTATCTTTTRTATTTATGGTCTGAACAAATTGGGTTAATTGCTTTATTGGCTGTACCAGACCCTATATTTGAGTTCAAGATTAACATTGCAGCCAGTTTCCAAGGTGATGGTCATTTAATTATTGTTTATGTAGAAGTGATTAACTAAATGCCAAAAAAAAATCCTAGCTAAAACTTGAAAACAAGGAGGGTCTGTAAAAGGCTAAACAAAAACCTAAAGAATTCAGGCGAGCATGTGAGATCCTGCCTATGAGGGGGTTTAATTCCCTTAAACAATTTGATGTCAAGAACAACTTGCTGTTTACAATGAATTTACAAATCTTTAATTGCACTTTCACCATTCAGTTACTTTCTTCAAAACTTTCCACAAGACAGATCTGGAGTGAGAGGCTGTCGTGGAGGGCAACAGCCAYAGTTGAGGGGGTTCTTTTCATGCACAGGTCTCTCTTTAATCCTTACTTTTACATCTTGATTGCATTTCACAATAGCAACCAGGCACTCCAGGCAGTGTTTTTAGGGCAATTACTACAATTCTTGGGTGGTCACTCTGCATTAGATTTCATGCCTTATAAAACAACATGAGGTGTGCTATAATGACTCAGAAATATACAGCCTTTCATGTCCTATTGCTTAATTAAGGAGGGTGTTTTGCAGTACAGATATTATTGCTAGTCTGTGGTTTTTRATTTTACTACACAGTAAAAGCACCCTAATTCGTACTAGGGATGGGCAAATCTGCAAATTAGTGCATTTTCTGAATTAGAAAATAAGTGAATAAAACTGCAGAAAGAAAATCTAAATGTGAACATGGAAATATTGAAGCAAATGTGCTCATTTATGCTGGGAAATATAGCTGAGTCTCATTYTGTTGATATTTAATAGCCTAAAACCTTGGATTTTTTAAAATATAATGAGGCTTCAGACCCCAGACCCACAATGAGCTCCCTGYGTGTGGACTACTGCACAAACATGGATTTCAGCAAGGCCTCCCAGGAGAGCTGTCTGAGCATCACTTGTGGCCATACAGAGAACAGGGTAACAAGATACTGGAAGGACTTGTTGAGACAGCAGGGTTTTGTGGCAATTATAATTTCTGTGAGGTGATGAAATAAAAGCCAGTGATATTCCAGTGACTTTTACGTTAGTGCAAATACTGCAACTTCTAAAGCTATGCTTAATTTTTTGAGAGGCACTGATAAGCAGATAAGTCGCAAAATTTGACCTACTTGAATAAATATCTATAATCTGACCAACACTGTGCTGTAATCTCCATTTCCCTCTCCCTTCTTTATAAACCCACTGGCTTTTTTGCTGGCAATGTAAAATGACCAAATGCACAGACAATTCATGCAACAAATTCACTCACTTGCTCACCTCCCTTTCTCCCTATGCCAGAAGTTCATAAAAATATTGATCCCAACCTTCGCCCCAAATTGAGTCCAACAATTCTCCAGATGTGGACAATGAAAGGCACAATTTCTAACAAACACCAGTGATGTCGATGCTCTGGGTTCAAAACCTGGTATTTGAAAGCAGTGGGGCAGCGTGTAGTGAGTACAGGGACCRTATAGGATTCTCCAGCTAGATCCAAATGTCCTTTTCCAACCCAACGGTCCTTTCTGAAGGCCAATTTGCTCTATCACTTTCCATTGGCCTTGCCTGGCCACCTCTGCCTGCCTCATCCATCAAATGAATATGCCCTAACACCCAGCACTTTTATGAGCAGGAGGAGATGAGCAACAACCACCTATTAAAGCTGTTTAAGCAACCTTTGGTCAAGTTGGCCAAATGAGATTGTTGGCCAAGTTGGCTAAAACACCTTTCAACCAAGGCTCTGCACAGCTTTGTGGAGTCATTCCAGCAGCATACCCCAAGACCTCAGCCTGAATTGTAGTTTTCATCCTGCCTGTGGAGAGTTTCAGCTCACCAAACACCTGTTTGTACCTGGCTAGCAATCATTAACGCTRAATTATTGTCCCTGCTCTGGTGGAAGTACGTTCAGTCAGCAAAGAGCTAATTACCTATCTACTGGAGTTCATGGGGTCATCTTTACAGCTTCAGGCAGAAATCCGAAATCATCCACAGACAGATTGTCCAAGTCATCACAATGGTATTTCCACAACTGCCTGGTTCATGGTATTTGCTGCTTCTTTCCAAACAAATTATGCTGGTRTTGCTCAAGCCCGCACCAGCAGTTTCTGGGCATGAAAGTGTTATCCCATGGAGAATAAGGGAATTTGTCACCTGTCTGTGGGCATAGGTTCCTGAACAAGTGTATGATGCCCCTTCTGAAAGTGAAGAAAGGAGGAATTATTCAGTGCTCTTCAGTCTGAGATCTGACTATTCGGGACCATGAGCCCCAAAGTTACTGAATACCTTTGAAAATTACTTTGGGACTCTGACCCACAGTAGCCATTGTCTTAACAGCCTGTCTACAGTGCAGCATGAGGAAATATTTCCTTCCAATTACTCAAAATTTATATGCAACCTACTTCAATGAAATACGCTTATTTTTCTCTTCCCTTGGGAAAAGAGTAGGGAAAAAAAATAAATAGCTGCTCCAGTTTTATTTACATTCTCTGTAATCATAAATATCATCATTCAGTCTCTCTCTTACAAGCAAAACAATACTGCAATCTCTTATGCTAGGCCCACTTCTGCTTTCATTGTCATCAGTGGTCAAAATTCATATGGATCTCACAGGGAACCAGAGCAGGCTCTGTGTATAAGCTATCCTTGTACATCTCACCATCTGCACTGAAGTAAACAAAAAATGCCATATTAACATAGCTGGAAACAGAAGGAGAGAAGGATACACCAGCATTTGCTAAATATAAAGTGATAAACAGTTTTAAAAGTTGTTAAAAATAATGTCTGTCTTTTAAAAAAAGAAGTTACAGCTGCACTATATGTGACTTTCTTAAACAGGTTCATGTTGAGGCTCTTTTTTTAGTGAGTACCACCTTTATTAATATATTGTAGTAAATAATCTATAATATTCATTAACAGTATAGACAGCAATATAAAATAATTTGAATTACTGATAATTTTTCACTCCTGCAAGGAGAAAGATTTCATTACAGCCCCAGTCCTGTCATTGTCCATGTGTGTGCTCAAATTTGCACAGTTTCATTTAGCAGAGGACCACACAAGCCCTGGGATTTATCCCTAAAGATTTTGCTCAGGAGTGACAGGGTGAGACTCTCATTCTGTGAAATATGATGATGTGGCACAGGCTTTAAATCAGTAAAGTATCCCTGTTTAGGAAAATACACCTAAGACAAGAAGCCGTTGGCATGTGCTTATGTGCTTCCACGAATCAGCCTGATTRCTGTATTTTCCCTGAGGCAGAGATAAGGTTTACAGACACCGGTCCCAAATTTGGGCCAACCCAAATATTATTTAAATGCATCTCTTTCCTGTCCCTCTTTTTACTGAAAGAGCTGGGTTTGCTCCACATCTTATTCCTATCTGCCTTTATTAAGCTTTTTATAAATGTCTAAGGAAAAAAAAAATTCAGCATCCCAGACATCTTCTTGGGTTTAAGATCTTAACAAATGAGGACACAGCTGGGCTACTTGGTCTGTGGATTTGCTAGCTGCGGGATTATGTCCAGCTGAGCTGAAGTTTATAAACCAAGTTATTGACTTTAAAAATTCTCATACCGCTTATCAAAACACACCACATTGAAAGAACACCCTTCCCAGAATCAAATGTGGCAAAGCTTTCTCAATTATAGGCAGCCTCTCCCCATACAGCCGCCCTCACTGTAACCCTACTAGTCTCCTGCATCTATTTTATTTCAAGACTCACTCTCAACTTGCTGTGAAAAAATAGACTTTTCTACCTCCTATCCTAAATAAGCAGGCTCTGGGCAGCAAAAGGTTGGTTGCATATAGCCCAGCACTGAAAGTGGAAACAAATAGTGCCCCAGCAGGCATCATCTTCCCCTGGCAAAGCCCAGGCTGCCATTAGGTGCTACTCACCTGAAAGGATTTGTCTCTAGTCTGAAGTTAGCACAGTGCCTTTGTACGTTGCTTTTCACTAAAGGTCTGATCCAGCTGCCATTAAAATCAATGAAAAGGCTCCCATTGACTTCAAAGGAGTTGGGATATACAGTATATTGCAGCAGATGAAAAATACCAAAGGAAAAGAAAACCTGTCTTTTAGTATATACTTTCATTTTTTATATAGCCTTCATCATAACAATGTTCTKAAGGAAAGGGACCGGAAAATTTTCCAAGTCTGTCAATGCTGAAAACTGGGGGGGGAAAAAAGAAAGTTTTTCATGAAAGAAGACGCTTCCCCATTCATTTCAAACTGCGGGTTTTTTTGTCAAAAATTGTTTTCAGTAGGAAATATGTGACTAGCTTAAATTCTAAACTACCAATAGAGTCAGGGAGGTATTTTAAAATTGACCGTCTTTGGAGCCATACACTTACTCATCAGTCACCAGACTTGCTGTGACTTTGGAGGCTTAACAAAGAGAAAAAAGGTCGAATATTAGTGCTTTTATTGCTTGTGTCTATAGGGAGGATCCCAGTGCCTGACTCAGCCCAGTGCTCTGTGACAGACATAAGATAGGATAACACATAGAGAAAAGAGAGAGATTTATCTGAGTACAGAAGGCTGGGCTAGAAATTCAGCTATGAAGCTTTATAGATGCATATATTTAAAACACCTTTCAGCAGCTTTATATACCATTACGGTTATTGGATTTTTCATCTTTGACTTAGATATGAATTATTTAATTAGAAACTTCAATACCTGCATAACTTTGAAACCCTTCCACTATTATTCTTATTTTTAAAAAAAAATAAATATTTGCACCTAAGAGAATTTCCCAGCAGTCAAAAGTTTCACGGAAAGCAGTAGTACAACTGAGGTAGGCTAGATTATTCAGGGAATTTGGATCAGGCCACATTTTAGTTCAGATTACATCTGGCTTTCCTTGAATGCAGTGACCCCACATTTGGTTATTGTTTAGTGAACACGATTTACTACCAAATTATTCCCGCTGGATTCTTTGGAATCCAACAGAAAACATCTTGAAAGCATACAGACATTTCTATTTTTTTCAAAAACACTCACTTTAATTAATTCTCTGGTTTTAAAATATTTTATAAGTCAGTATCTCCAGCAGGTTTTTCTTTTTCCCCAACCCCAGCAGACTACTTTGAAGGAACCACAAGCTACTGAAACTCTACGCAGGGCATTTGTCCATTATGGAAAGGAGATCACAAAAGCATTCCACATCCTGCTGTTCAGAGAAAGAACAAGTCTGTTTCTACCTCACATGGCAGGGTCGTGCACATGGTGGGTTCAAAGAAGAATGATGGAAAAATGCTCTGTATATTGGATACAATTATATGAGACGTATAATCGACTGCAAAAATGTAACTTACCTAAGGGATTCCTGCTGACCTTCTCACAGAACGGCTTCACCTGAGGAATTCCCATCCACCAAAGGATTCTGTAGATAAAGGATCTTTCCTCTGGGGTTAACGCCTTGCACACCCCAGGAAACACAACATCCCTCCAAAGTACCCCAACAGAGGTGCTGCGAATTTCTTCTAAAAATCTGACGTGCTGGCATATTGGGATGCTGATGGGACGGCAACACGTGCACCTGAGACACACATGAAATTCCTCCCTTGCAACCACTGTCCCCCGACCTGTGCTCAGAAGACCATTTAGAGCTCAGGTCTACAGGATTCACCATCTGTGCTTGAATTGATCCCACATTTCACAGCTGACCATCACACCGTCCTCCTCACATGGGCACCATCGGAATACCCTGCACTGAAACACACTGATTTGTAAAATATTTTTATTAGTATCTACCAAAATACTACTGGGAGCTGGCAGAAAATATGCTGGACTTTTAGGATTTGGGATAATTTAATGATTTTTTTTCTTTTTTTTTTTCCCCCAGAGAGGAACACCCCTGTTTTATGGAAATGTATCCAGGAAGACACCGGGTTCGGGTGAACAACTGAACAGCTCGGGGCTGCAGTTGATGCAGTTCCCAGGACAGCATCCCTGACACCAGGCAGGGAAGGAATGACTGTGTTAAAGGGAAAAACCCTGATGAGCCTGTTTGATTTGGAGTCATGATAAATAATTAATGTCACAAGGAAAAGATAACACAGTAGTTTTCACTGACCCTAAAGTCAAAATGTTTCCTTTTCCCCCTGCTTCATGTTGGAGGAAGTATCGCTGTTACCACCTTACTTTTACCAACACCACTGTCCTGAGAAAAACAGAAGCTGGAAGCAGTTCATTTGGAACTCCAGCCCTGGACATGCTATCCCATGTGCCTAACTCCACATGAATAGCTGAAGACCAAGGGATTACTCCTGAAAGTCAAGTGACAAACATGTGCTTTTCTGGCTGAGGGTTTCTGACACGAAAGAATCCCAGCTTCCCAGGACAAAAGGATTAGGTTTCATCTCCAGTACCTAACAAGATATTGCTCTTTAAAACAGTCATTGGTGCCCAGGAATAGGAAATATAAATGCCAACTCTGAGAGAGATAAAGATTTTTTTTCAGTGTAGTAACAAATAACTTGGAATAGCCTGCACTGATGAGTGAACAGAGGATTAGATTTAAATTCAACATTCTTAATGTACATTTCTAATCCTAAATTTCAAAAATGATTAGCCATTTATAGGCTGAATAACAGCTTCTGCACTCATTTTAGCTAGTATAAAAATCATAAAGGTTAGCAAACTGTGTAGATCAGAATATAAACTAATCGGCATCTGGGATTAGGGAGAAATCTCCTCCAATTCATTGGTAAAGGCTTCCGCAAATACGGAACAGAGCCCATTATTGTTTGGCTGTTAATAACTCAAGTGACATTTGCCATATGCCATCAAAGAGCCCGGAGTCAATACGGATTTTATCTCTGTTAAGGTCTGCAGATTCAGCCTCAAATTGTGAGTCCACAATTCAATAGTGAGTTGAGCATTCCCATTTTAAAACAGTTGTTGAAAATGGTGGGGATTACTGGGAAATCGTRTGATGCCAAGGTGCAAGGGAAGAAGTCACAGAGGAGCAGAAGAGAATGGAAATAAGATTTTGACATAGAGCAAATATCAAAGTAGGTGATCTTTTTTTTCTTCACCAACTGTGCTGAAGTTGTCTTTTTAAACTAGAATCACTGTGTATCTCCAATCAAATCACATTCAAAGCAGTTATTCTAGTATGTCCCTAGCCGCATTTCTGCAGTAAGTTAGGTAGGTTATTCATATGCTGAGTTTCTGACAGAAAGGGAAATAAACTGAAGGGGTTTGTTTTCCCTAGTTAAAAGTATATTGAAGGTATGACCTTAAATTAAGGATAAGACTCAAGATATTCCCCACTGTTTTTTTCTGGCATAAGTTTTGATAGCCTTATATAGGTGGAATTAAGCCTCAGTTTCTTACGCTTCAAAACCTCTAGAAAACCACACTTTGTTCAAGAGGGGATCTGGAAGATCATTTCAGTGAATCTTTCTAAAGCRGCCATCCCTTCTAGTGAGAATTAAYGAGATGCCTTTAGGGGTGGTGACAGTCCTTTCTCAGGACTACAAGTCAGCTCCATGAAATAGCTTTTTCTAGAACTGCCAAGCACCCCAGTAAGGAACAACCTTCACTCATTGATGTCTCTTGCTGAAGTGTCTGCATCCCATGTGCCTGAGTGCAGACCTACTGCCTCAACTGCACCTCCAGACAGCCTGCACTGCCCTTGGGGAATGCTGGTGGAAAGGCTATAGAGTCATAAAATCACAGAACAGTTTGGGTTGGAAGGGACCTTAAAGGCCATCTAGTTCCAATCCCTTGTCATGGGAAGGGGACAACTTCCACTAGACCAGGTTGCCCAGGGTTCCATTCAACCTGGCCTTGAACACTTCCAGGGATGGGCATCCACAACTGGGTTGAAAAGTCACATTTTCCCCAGAAGAGTCCAAGCACCAAAAGTTTTTCCCAGGTCTACAATTACCACCTAAAACGAGAAGTCTGGCTGTACCCTGCCTGGCAGGGGCCAAAGCAGGACGTCTAGAAAAGAACATAAAACAGGGAGCTTATGCAGCAATATCTCACTAACACGCCTTCCCTCGCTCCAGCTAATTGCAGCAAACGGATTTCTTCAGCCAGCAACAGTGCCTCTGTGTTTAGCATCTCTCCACTGATGTTTTGCCTTCGGGAATTCATCTGAGCCCTTTCTGAACCCATGCAAGCTCCTGGCATTCAGCTCACTCGGTGTTGTGAATGCCCTGTGTCGAGAGGCTGGCCAGTACAAATCACGAGCAGAGCTCCCTCGGGCTGTTTTGAAGCTGGCGCCTGCTATTTGCCTGTGCTGGCCCCAAGTCCAGAGGTGATGCTGTCACATGCCTGGAAAAGCTGCCAATTGTGATGCCTGCCAGAGCAGCCAAACCTGCTCCACTTTCAGGAATATGAGAGGTTATTACGGTTATTTCTTAACACTCAGTSAGGGTCTGCAAACCTACAGCCCCAGTACTCTGTGAAATAAAGGGTTCCCAGAGGTTCTTCCTTGGGCTACAGCCAGCAAACACCTGCTCACACACAAAACTCTCTATTCAAGCCAAAGGGACACCTGTGAGCAGAGTCATGCCTGCCATGATACCTGTCTGGCTTCCCAAGTGGAAGAAAACTTGCTCCAAGCTGCACCAAGTGCCTGATGTGCTCCATGCTAATATTTGATTCACAAGTCATAAATCTGCTTTGCTCACGTGGATCTGGGGTAACAGCAAAACAACCACCAAGGTGGAAACTGCCACAAGTTCAGCCACTACCTGTGAGTAATAAGTTACTGTAGTTTGAATATTTTATGCATTACTGAATCAAAACTTAAATTAAAGGCAACTTTTAGAAGACACTAATATGATTTCTGAGCCTCTGGATACATTCTAGGTCTATTCTTTGAGCGCTGAAATTTTTAGCCATAACATATACAGGCCTTATGCTGTAAAATACTGAGAGTCCTGACCTGTGATTTCCAATTGCTATTGAGGGTTTTCTGCCTGGGCTTTACAYCTACATGCAATCATTGCCAGAAACCAAGGTAAGTGTTCAAAAAAATCATTTAGATTACTTCTGAAAATCACTAAGATATTTGGGATAAAAGACAGATTCCTTGTAGAAAATAATCATAGAATAATAGAATGGTTTGGGTTGGAAGGGACCTTAGAGATCATCTAGTTCCAACCTTCCCACGCCACGGGCAGGGACACCTTCCACTAGCCCAGGKTGCTCAAAGTCCCATCCAACCCGGCCTTGAACACTTCTAGGGATGGGGCATCCAGTTTCTCTGGGCAACCTGTTCCACCTCACCGCCTCACCACCCTCACAGTAAAGAAGTTCTTACAAAGTCTGTTATTAGATGTGTTGTTATTATTGTCTTCTTCTAATGTCTGTTATAGAAGTAAAAAGACAGATTTATATTTAAACACTCACTCTACAAGAGTGAGACTAGTAACAAATCATCTTTTCAAGACAGAAGAAAACGTAACATCTCCCAAAATACCCAGAYATGGAACAAGATACAAAGGAAAATACTTTGCAGAAATATTACTGCCTCTTTTTTGAGGAGCATGATGGAGAACGCTCAGATAGGGTGAGTCTGTCCAGCAACATACAGAGAATGTAACGGAAAACACAGCAGACAGGACTACTTGTTGGCAGCACCCATGCTTAATTTATCTGTGTGTGATGCCCTGGAATACATCCACTTCCCCAATATTCTAATACAAAGGGTTTTAAGAAGCAGAAAAGGCATCCAAGTAAAAAAGGAAGGAGGGTGTTCCCCTCTTCTTCACTGAGCAGGCTATGGGATTTATTGCATTGTATCGTGCCATTTCAAAATGGTAGTAAAAGTCTGTCCCCAGGCATAAAACCTGCTCACTTACTTTGTAGCAGTGCATCAGCTAATGAGCTCTTATTTGCCTTTCCAAATTAAATTATTCGTTACAGGTAGAAGGAATTTTGCAGTGGTGGGTTAAAAGTAAGAGAGTGAAAAAAGCACATTAAGCAACTTTTCTGGTCTGTTCTAATTCAAAGGTACTTTACTGTTCTTCTAACACAGAATTACTAAACTCACACATCAAGTAAAAGTTGCTGGCAAACTCTGAGAAAGGTGCCCTTTTCTTTCACCGTCGTTCAGCGGCAATGCTGCAGTTTTCCTCTGCCTCCGGTGGTTATGTCATCTCTGAGGTCAGTTTTCTGCTTCTTGAACATGACTTGGCTGTTTATGAAACGTGAAATCAGCATCAACAACCCGTAGCAACTTCAAGAAAGAAGCCTTGGGCTAACAAATAATAAAAAAATTCCTTATTTTTGCCCACAATGAGAAAAATCTACAGAGCTGCTACCTAAGGGCTTTCATTGCCTTCGGCACAGAAGGAATCCACATTTAGAGAGTGCAGCCTAAACATTTTCACTCTCTGAGCTCATCATTTATTTCAGTGGCAGATGTCCCTATGTGAGACAACCTCGCCAGTCATCAATCCCTCTTTAGATTAAACATGAAAGGGGGTCTATCCTCCCATCAACACAGGGGAGATGTACTAATATGGCCCAAATTAATGTCCTAATCACTCCTTGACAGAATAGAATGTAAAGTATCCCAACTCTACCACTCCAAAATCATACAGCCTGAGTCTAATCATTTGAAAATCAGTGTTGGTCACCAGGGATCTCAGATTTCATCTGAATTTTTCAGAGTATTGGGCACAACCACACACATTACACTGGGGCAAAGGGGAAGAGGAATGAAAGGAGGAAATCAAGGGACCTCGGTGGAAATTCCAGCACAAGGTAGATCAGTCAAACCCCAACTTCTCCCCAGTTATTTAGTTACAGAACAGAATTTTTGTCCAAGAGAGTGCTCACAGAAAACACCATCTTTGCACATACTTGCTTGAATACACACTCGTATGGGTTTTCATTCTCAGTGTTTACTGGGGCCCTGGTTACATTCTCCAGACAATTTACTCATATAATGTGTTTTTTTCTCCCTCTGGCTACCGTGAAACAAAGCTTCAAAAGGGATAGGCAGGAAAAAAAAATCCTCTCACTAATGTTTTTCTCTCCTAAATACTGAGGAATTCTACTTCCCTGGCATCGTTCTCACTATTTACATGTGTGTAGCTGTGTACATACCCCAGCTTACTAACCCATGCTCTGCACAAGGGATATAACTGAATAGGGTTATTCATAACCAAACCCTCATACAGCTCAGCCAGTGCCAGGATTTTAGTCTATGCTCACGGGGCTGTGATTAGTCCTAGAGAACATTATTAAAATCAACCTGGCTAATTATTACTTCAAATAACAGAGGCAGGAATGCAATAGAGTTTCCAGGAAATACTATAAGAGAAGCAAGATTTGGGTGTTTGCATTTGTTTGTTTGTAAATGTTCTCATTAGCTCATCTCTAAGATTTATGTTCCATGCAAGAATTACCAGGGGAAATTCTATAGACCGTTCAAAGAAAGAAGGCAGAGAGATCATCACATCACTCTTTTTGGATACAAAAGCCTCTGAATGACAAAATTTTGTGCAGAATATTCATCACAACATTGTTAATCATATCCTTATCGATGATACAAACCATTTATAGAAAGTTTCACAGCATTTAAAAACAGAGCTGAGAGCCTGATCTCCTATATATCTCCAAGCAATATGTTTTATCCCTATTTTAAAACCTCATATTAAAACACAGCAGTATAGTCCTTGGGAGAGTACATTTATGTATGAAACAAAAAGAACCTGTCAACAATCTTGAGATCTCTGCAAAAGCACAAATGGACTAAATGAGAAACATGTAGGTGATCTCAATGTGCACAAAGTGCCTCATTCACTGGAGAAGCTGTGTAAACTTCAGGCCCCTTGCCAATCTGACATGAGAAAAAAGACCTAATCAATTAAACTCTTGGAATTAGTTTTATCATAAATATGAAAAGAAAATATAGCACTATGATGAGGGAAGAGTGGGTCTGCACCAGTGCAGAACAGTGTAAAAAGCCATCCAAGGCCACCCGTTTCTTTCTGATGCTCCAGATGAATGCAGAAAAATGAAACAACTCCCAAATAACCAAGATAATATGTGGCCAGTTTCATCCAAGAGAAAATATAAATCCTTCCTGACAGTCTGCAAGACCTCACTAAAGCCACGAAATGAGAGAGTGATTATTTGCTAATAATTATTCTCTTTTGAAACTGCAGGTGTTACGAGGATGCTGAGAGCAACCATGGCAGGGCTGGCTCCTGGAGCCTCACAAGGGACTGAGGAACAGGAGGAATAACAGGTTCTCAGACTGCGAGACAAGGAGCCGCCACCAACATCCTGACAGGGCTCCCACTCACACATGCACAGAAAGATGTACATATTTTTCCACAAAGCATATGAAAGGAAGTATTTAAAAATACATATTTAACATCCCCTTAAACATCACTACCTGTGACAGCTTTTACAGGGCAAACAGTGTTATTATGTAGGGCTCTGTGGGCTAGGAAACCGTTTCTTCTTTTAAGGGTGGATTTGTCTGACTTAAGCTTGCAAACACTGGGTCCTGTAATGCCTTTGTCAGGCAGATAAAGTGGCTCCTCACTCTTGGATATCTTTTCCATGGGTCAGTACCTACCTGCAGTGACCAAGTCACTTCTCAGCTTCTTCCCTGATGAGCTAAATAAGTTGAGCTGCTTATGCCTCGTGTTGTCATGCTTGTTTTCTGAATCCTTTTTCATACCTTTCCTTTGAACTTACCTTACTATTTCCGCATTGCTTTTGAACTGCAAACACCAAAACTGGACACGGTTCCTAACAGTAGCCTTACCACTGTTGTGCATGTGAGCAACATCAAATCCTCTTATCTGCTTGATATTACTCTTTTTACATCTCAGGATTGCACTGTCCTTTTAGCCAGAGAATTACAGTGAGATTTCATTTTGAGGTGCTTATCCAAAAAGAATTCAAAATCTTTTTCGAAGTCCTTCTTTTCCAAAAGAGAGGCCCTGTCCTGCACAGCCTTTTGTCTTCAGGCTTTATTATTTTGCTTTGCACTTTGCTAATATGAGACTTTTTTTTCATTTTTCAACCTCTTCATAAACTAAAATTAAATAGATATTTAACAGAATTTAATAGAATTAATATAATTAATTTAATGGAATGAAATTAGATTTTAGAAAGATATTCTTTACTGTGAGGGTGGTGAGACACTGGCAAAAGGTTGGTCAGGGAAGCTGTGGTTGCCCCATCCCTGGAAGTGTTCAAGGCCAGGGATGGGGCTTTGCACAGCCTTATCTAATGGAAGGTTCCCTGCCCATGGCAAGGGAGTTGGAACTAGATCATATTTAAGGTCCCTTCCAATACAAACTATTCTATGATTCTACGATTTAGGACTTCAAGTCACTCAGCAATAATAATTTGCTCCTTTATTACTTATTCTTCCATTTGTTCACCATTAGCCTGTGCTATGTGTAAAYGTGATTCTGTACAATTTCTTTGATAAGTGATAGAAACATTTGGCCTTTGCTCAAAACTTGATTCCTAAWGGAATCCATTAAAGATGAGTTTTATATAACACTCAGAATCTGTGCAAAGCATTAACCAAATAAAAACCAAGAGCACCATTGTCATTTTAAACTGACCTTTACAAGACATTAAGTATAAACGAGGAAAACTTGTTATAGCCAGAGCAATGATGCCACTCCCTTCCAGGGCATTGTGGTGATGAACTCCCCGAATGCCTGTAAGATACTGTAGGTATTTGCCTATCTTATTTGCCTCAAACACTTACCTCATATGGAAACTTTAGGGTAAATCAGGCCTTCTAAAATAAGTGTCTATAGGTATGTGAGACCTCTGAGTGCCTCCAGGCTCCAAGGGATGCTGGCATGCGTGACTGTACCTCAGCTCTATTCCTAGAAAGCCCAACATATCATCAACTTTCCTCTAGCAAGTTTTCTATGGGTCTGAAGGGACCTTCTCTGGTCGGTCTGGATAGAAGGAAAACAGAGACTGTGGAGTGTAGCACTGTCTCCATCTCACTCCAGAGCCTAGATATGATTCCCTGTATTATCAGTGGCAAGTAACGCAAGTGGCCACTAAGTTTTCTGAGAGGATCCAGCAACACCTACTTCTTTCATTTTCCTCTCTGTGAACCTACTTCTGGTTCTTTCCACAGTCAAGTTTATGAGGTACTTAACATTTACAGCAAAACTCAGTATTTAATTAAGCTGAATTACATCTCAGCATTGTGCTGAGACTGTTTTGGAGGCCATCTAAATATACAAAAAATTTATGTGTAGCTGCTGAACCAAAATATTATAGCACATATTGGGTCCCTCTATTAAACGACAGAATGGCAGCATCTCTTCTCCATGCCCAGGGTGTCATAACACTGCTTCATTCAGAGCTGAAATGAACTATTTACAATTAAAATTACCAGAATCGCAGAATATTCTTAGTGGGAATTGACAAGAATGGGGGGCATGATGCCTCTCCTAAAGGAAATGTGACTGAGTCATTTATATTTTTTGTTCTCACTCTCTGTTCTAGTTATGCCACAGATGGCAGAAAATAGGAGTCAAACCAATTTAATACAGACATTCAATTCAAAATGGCATGTATTTTAGTTTTCCCTGTATAATTATGAGGAACAGGTGGAAACACTTTGTTATGGTTTTAGACAAAAAAATCAAACAACACAACTCCCTCCAAAATCACCTTGAAAGTCCAATTCCTCCCACATCCTCCCTTATAAACCAGTATAGTGGTTACTCTGATAAAACTCAGGCAGCTGATGCAATGACTTCAATAGCAAAGAATATGCCTCTCCATGTGACTGAGTGGGACTAGAGGTGACTGGAAACAAAGCTGTTAAACAGAACCTTCATAAACTTTCAAAAAGTCCAACAAAAAGCTGACTTCTCTGCTATCCCTAACCATTAGAGATTTTCAAATATTTCAAGACAGAGCTCTAGACTCTGCCAATACAGTGAAATAGATCTTACTYTTATTACTGCCCATCAGAAATCACAATCACAACTCCAGCAGAACCTACTTTGGTCTTCTGGGGGAAGTTTTAGCAAATGGTTCTGTCATAGCTAAGAGAAATCAACTCAATATACTGCTTGCTTTTAGAGGATCAGACTCTTCTCATTCCCTTGACAAGTCAGGGACAAGGACGTTTTGGCTTATACACCTAAAATCACACAAATCTTTATTTCACCAGTTCCAAGCAAATGACTTAATAGCCTCTGCCCGCAGAGACGTGCATGTGTCTGCAAACAGTTTGTGGTCAGGTTAAAAAGCTAAATGCCTGAGAAAATCGGGAATATGAAAAGTTGGGGAGTTGGAATATAATCCTCTCGTGAAAAAAAATGCAGGAAGAATGGTCCGATACTAAGGAGATGATCACATATCTTCCTCATCTCTTGGTACAATCATTTCAGTCCCTCTATAGGTTATCAACCAAAGCGATGACCTGACACTCCTCTTCTTATCTGAAGGTTGATTCGTTTCACAAGAATAGTTGCCTGCCTTGATGACTACCCTGTAAATGACATGGAGGTAGGCATGGTTCGGGATGCATGAAGGACAGAATCCTTCTCTAACCAGCTCCCAGTGACAGGACATTGCACCTGCCAGCTCTGCCTTCCCACCCCTGATAGCAGCTTTGGTTACTCAGCAGAAGACAGAAGATTTGCACAGGGAAGGAAGCATTCCATTAAACATAGTGTGTCCACAGAAGCCAATGATGTTTTTCAATAAATTACACAGGTTAGTAGTTTTAATCCATCTTAAATTCATATTTTGGCAATTAACTCAAGCTGCACATATAAACATTACTCTAAATGTTGTTTCCTGCTTCCTTTGGGCATTATCTTTCTGTTAAATGCTAAGGATAATTGTAACAGATACGTACAGATGAATGCTAAAGTAGCAGCAAACAGTCTTTATATTTCAAATAAATAAAAATAGAAGATTGAAAAAAACCCTAAGATATCTTTCAAATCTCCACTGACTTTTCAGAACTCCTAAACTCTGTGAATATACAAAATATCTATTACCATATTTTCTAGATATTCTACCAGATCTATTAACATTTTCAGACAGCAGAAAATTAACACATTGACATTAGAATCTACGTTGTAAACCTGTAATTAAGGAGATCTTCATTAGCTGAAAGCAGAAGTCAAACCTTGCAGTTAAAGTTTGGGTAGCAGACATTCCTGTTTGGCTATGGCTTACAAAAATCTCATGCAGCAATTTTGGAGATGAAATTTCATTACCTTTGAAATGGCTTAACCTGCACTCAAAAAAAGTAAGAATTTTTTTTGTAAGCATCTGAAGAATTATATTTTAAATCCCTTAAAATAAATAATAATTTTGCTCCCTTTAGCATGTCCAAACCTAGGGGACAAGTTTTACCATAAAGTGGGAAATATTTATGGGAACACCTTTGCAAAATCCTGGTACCCAACTACAATGCTGGTCCCTGCAATCCATGCCCACAGCTAATCTAATGGCATTGCCATCAAATATTTTTCAGACTAAAATGAAATCTCCAATAAGATGAATAGATCTGTGTGTCTTCTAATATTTTATCAGAAGATGGACTTGATGCTCTGACAATTCAAGATGCCATTAGTTTTGATATGATCAGCAAAGACGGGGGAAGTTGTATTATTCTCATTCTAATACACGCCTTGAAACATAATGATCTATTGCTAAAAGAGGAAATCTCTTCTTTCAGTGGAGCAAGCTTTAACAGCCACCAAAGTCTTGCAGGCTATCAGCTGCCTAATCCAAAATTGGGATCCTTACAAACAATCCTCAGCCTGTCAAGTACAACCCTGTAACAGATTCTATTAAAAAAAAACCACAGCCCCATCCAAATAAACYCTTCACCCCAGAATATTTGTTTTTCTGGAAATAGATCTTTTGTTTCATTAGCATTTTAAGGATCCTTATTTGCAGTGTTATTACGTGGACATAGGTTTGCCTCCCTTAAAACACAGGGTTAATAAGAGGAGGACAGCATTTCCCGAATGTTGAGAAAGAATGTGAGTGGCAATGGATCTTTTCCAGTGCCAGGAATAGCATGCCAAGCACTGGGGAATTTCTCCAGACCCAGGTATTAATCTTAATTTTTAAAAAACTTGCAGACTGTTACTTCACTGCACCAGGAGCAGGATGCCCCCAAATAACTTTTCAGCCCCCTGACCCTCTCCCAGCCTTTTTCTCAGAATCAGAGCAGAGAAAAAAAGGAATTAAAAAAACAATAATAGAATGAAGCAGTTTCTTCTTAAATGACTGAAGTTACTAAAATAAAATTGGAGCAAGAAAATTGAAGTATAATGGTATATTCAATGTAATCAAATGCTTATTCTTCATGAATATGAAATTGTGACACTAATTCTGAGTTGAACTGGTTTAGATCTAGAGTAAAGTCACTGAGGATCAAGAAATTCTTTGGAATTCATTACGTGTAACTGAATGCAGAATCTGACCTTGTGTCAGCATTTGTAAATCAGGTATTTGACAAAATTTGAAGAGAAAACTAAAGTCAAGATTTGAACTCTATCTTTCTGAAGTGAAAGAGTACAAAAGTACCTTCCTAAAATGAAAAATGCAGAAAATGGTCAGTATAACAGACATATAGAGCTTCATAGCTTAAAAGTGCTGTCCAAATATTAGCTAAATCCTTACTATAAACCTGTGAGGCAGATAAGATGGAAGCACTTATGCTAAAAATAAATAAAACCTAGAACTGTCTCATATAACTGTAAGATTTTATTAAAAATAAACAGGGCTGGTTGGTATTCTTAACCTCAAGGTCACAAAACAAAGTACTAGGCACTGGAGGATAGCGGCAGAAGCCAGTACTCCAAAATCACTGTGTCTAATTAAGGATTCCAAAGAATCTCTGCTTTATGCTCTCTCCTGTCTCGGAGCATTCRCTGCGAGAACATTCAAATGCCACCGGGAGACTGACATGCTACTTGTTAGGTCAACAGTCCCATTGAGACTTCTTCTCATCGGCTTCGTCAGATTCTGGGTCAGCCATATATGCTGGGCAAATAACACCGCACCAGGGCAAATAACACCGGGCAGGGCTCTCCTGTTCAAAAGGGAGACGACTAAGGGGGGAAAAAAGCTGCGTGGAAATCAGAGGAGTGTGTCGTGTGTGCACGTGCTAAATAATTCAGGTTTAAACTGTTCTGAACTTCTGACCCTCACACTCCGCTGTGATGTACAGGACTGGAGGTTTCAACGTTAATCCACGACATGTTAACGACAAAAATGTATGGAGCCTGCCTGTTCCAGTACGAGGCCATATTCAGCTAAAAGCATTCTAATATTAATGATGATGGCTGGGTTTAGAAATGTTTTAGTCCACTGCAATAATTTTCATTTGTTTATGAGGTTGGGAAGAGAGAAAACGAAATTGCTCTGTTAGTGCTGCACCCTGCTTCCTCCAGGCATTGGGCAGCGTGTGTCCCTTTTCCAATAAAAACATGGATTTGCCTGTTTCTGTGGGTTGTGTGCTTCCCTCCCTTCCCTTTGCTGGCATTTGGCACAACTGCCTTACTTCCAACACGTTTGAGCATAAACGCATTTTTTTTAAACCGGCAAAGTAAGGAGAAAAGAATTTGATTAAGCTTATTTTTATGCTTACAGAAAATATAAAAGACAAAGTGTTCTATGTTTAAAACTACAGCATATGCAGCTTGTGTGCACATCAGAGAGATCCCTACAAAGCAGCACACGCAGATACAAGATTATACAGAAGAGAGAGACAGATGCAGATTTCCACGCGGAAAATCTCTAGTGACTCCGAACGCGATGGATATTAAAAAAAAAAAAAAATATACAAAAAAAAAGCGCCTTGTTGGATAAGAATGGTACCAACGTACCCCAACACTACTGTGGACCTGGCGAGGCCTGGGATCGCGCCCTCGGGGAGCGGCGATTTAATAAAGCGGGGCAGTATTTCTTTCCAAGTCCGCGCTACTTTCCCGCAGGCGGTGGGAGCGCGGTGACCTTTGGAACGCGCTCCCCCCCGCCCGTCCCCGCCGCGGGCCCACGGCAGCGCTCGGGGCTCCGGCACCGCCCGCACCTGCGCCGGGCGGGGGAGCGCGGCGGGGCGGCCCCGCGGGGCGGCGGCGGCGGGGCCGGGGCTCCTCCAGCCCTCCCTCCCTCCCGCGGGGGCGGCGCGGCGGACGGGGCGGGCCGGGCCGGGCTCCACCGCCTCCCGCCGCCGCGGTGATTGGCCCGGCCCGCCCCTCGCCCCGGCGCCCAGGCCGCCTCCCTCCCCGGCTAAAGCGGGCAGTAGGTGAGGGGAAGGCGGCCAGACGGGAGCATGGTCGCGGCTCCGCAGCAGCCTCCGCCGCCGCGCCGCGCCTCCCTGCCCGGCCTTCAGCGCGGCTCCCGGCGCCCGCAGCCGCGCGGGGCTCTGCGTTAGCGGCGGAGGCTGCGATGCACAAGCCGCCGCTGCCGCCTCCCGCCGCCGCGCATCCTCCCGCCGCCTGAGGACGCGGCCGCCTGCGCCCCCGCGGAGGGAGGTAAGCGGCGCGGCGGTGCCCTGCGCCCGCCGAGCCCCCGCCGCCGCCCGCCCGCCCGCCGCGCCGGGCATCGCCGGGCTGGGGCTGCCCTGCGCCTGCGCTCGCTGCCCGCATTAAAAACTTCCTGCGTGCCTCCCGCTGCCTGGGGGGTGCCGTGCGGGGGCCAGCGGGCCCTCAGAATGTTGCTGTGATGCTCTTGGGTTTTTTCCAGGGTTTTTTCAGCTTGGCGTGGGGGTCCCCGCCCCCGCCGCGCACGCACAACTTCAGGCGCTCGCTCGGGGAGCGGCGGCGGCCGCGCAAATCCCCCCCGGTCCCGGGGGCGGCTGTGTCCCCGCGGACCCCCATCCCTCCGGGGGCGGCTGTCCCGGTGGATCTTCCATCCCATCCCCGGGCCCGCGCCCGGAGCCGCCCCGAAACTGCCTGGCGTGGATCGGCGCGCACCCCGCAGGCAGCCTGCTTGCCTCCTTGCCTGCCTCCCGAACGCCTCGGCCAGCCCCGTCCTCTCCCTGTGCCTGGAATGCGTTCCCGTTCCCCCTTCTTGCTTCTCCACATCCTCGSGCATGATGTATACGAGGAACTTCTAGGCAGAATATTGCTTAAATATATGTGTGTGTATGTATTAGAGCACTTCGTACGATTCGCATGCCGGTGACATGTCCCCGCCGGTGTGAGGTTTGTTTGGCTGCTGCTGTGCTTTTCCATTGATGCTTTCCTTTTTTTTTTTTTTTTTATTTTTTTTCCTGTGGGTTGTTTTCCTTTAACTTATCTCCGAGCTCAAGTGTTGCCTAGTGCTGTTTGGAGCACAGGGGTGCATCCCTTGGGTACCGGTTTTCGGAAGGTCTCGCTTAGGCTGGGAAGGAAAAGCTACTTTGTTTTTTGACATTGAGTGGATGTGTCGAGCTGTCCTTGTCGTGTGAGGATGCAGGTCTGTGATCCCCGGGATTTTGGGTTCAGGTCCCTGTGCCTCCCCGGAGGGTGGGGAAAGGTCTGGAGGAAGGGAGTTCTGAGGATGGTGGTGTTTGTCATACACTTCATAAACACGGTGTTCTAATCGTCTCCAAGATTATTTTATTTTTCCTCCTATGGTCTCATTTATTAAACTGAAAATATTCCTTGAACGCTGGAGACAGCTTTATCCCCCCCACCACCACCAAAAATGATGGAGCCCTGGTCATGTAGTTGGCTGCTTATCTTTTGTTGCTGTGTATGAAAACTGCATAGAAAAAGATACAGCATTCTGGTAACTAGATTAAGGGGGATTTAATCACTTTTCCATCAATGAAGGAAAAAGCCATGCATGTTTGCTGCAGGCTTATTACTTGTTTAAATGGAAGATTATATGGAGCATATTTCCGATAAATGAAGAAACTTTCTTTTTCCTGATAGTCTTGAAAACAACTGAGCAAGTGTGTATGTGCAGGCACGTGTGAGTCTCTTGCACTGATTTAAACATGTTTATTAGGCTCTTCTTTTGGGGTACTTAAAATCCAAACTACTGTAGCTTTAAGGTGACTGCAGATAACAGTATTGTTTCTTATAATTAGCAATCTGCTGAAACTTTAAATCCTCCTTGAAAGATATGATCTGTGTGAGAAAATGGATAGTATTCCAGCAAGCGTTATTCTTTTTTGTTATTGTTTGCCTCCAAACCAAAGCAACAGTGTGTCTTTCTGTTATTGTATTCTGGTTTAAACTGCTAATAGCTTTATTTTTTTTTTCACCATGTGGAGAAAAATCAAGTACAGCAGTATTTTACTCTGACATTTATCTGCATCAAACTTTAGTTATGCTCAAGAGGTTGTTTAGTCGTCTTTGAATAATGTTCAGGATTGGGGTTTTTTTGTTTGTTTGTTCTTATAACCTGTTCTTATTGTGTGCATTTATGGAAGTTGCCTTCAATTTAAGGTGAAATATAGGAGCTATGCAAATAATTTAGTGACCCATCCAGAATAAGACTTAGCCAGCCTATGTAAACTGTTTTTCATTGCCTTGTTTGGTATAGATGGTTTTTTCCCATAACATCCATGTTGATATTTCCTAATAATGCCTATGGTATTTTAATTGAAAATTAATGTTTGGTGTTTGAGTAACTACCTCTTTGAAAATACGAGTGTATCACTGTGATTTATATAAAAGTGGAAAAACATCCTGTCATACCCAGTAGTTGTCTTCAAGTAATGACCTGTAACACTTGATGTGGATGAATTTTTGTTTGCGTTCATTTTGCTTACAGTAAAGGGTCTTAAATGAACTCTGAGATACAAACTGGGCTCTTGGTCCCAAACTGCCTGACTTTCCTGCATTTGTCATCTCCGTTAGCTTATGAAATGTGTGCACTGTGTGTCAACCTTTCCCTTAACAACAAAACCTATGAGCAAATGTTCAGTGTGAATTATATTACTGAAATAAAATATTCTATAGTTGTCATGGTTACAAATAGAGGCAGGGTTACTGGTTTTCATCTGCATGCTGGGGAGGGGGGGATCTAGTTTTGTCACTTTTTAATTATGTTTCTAATGAGTGATGGTCATACTTCAGGTACCCAATATATTAGATACATGGCACAGGGAATTAGATTTTGTCAAAGTCTTGCTGAAATGAAACAAAAAGTGGTGGTGTGCAGGAACAAACCCTTGTTCATTTGTTTTTTCGAAGCAGAAATCTTGAGGGAAGAAAGTAACCAGCTCTGTTTTTGTCTCGGTTTCTAGATTAGCATGCTGCCAGGGTTGTTGCTCTTCTTCAAACAATAATAAAAAGTATATAGTGTGTATGTTGACTGGAAATCTTCTCAATGAAGGGAGAGGAAGGCACGGATGTAGGAATTAGATGTGATATTTGGTTTAACTGAGCACTGTATCTGGTGCTATCACTTTTAGTGCCTGTTTGCGAGGAGAATTCCTTATGCCCAGGTTTGCTGTGATGGGCTCTCCGGCGATGTTGCTTTGCTCCTGTGCATCCTCCTCTCCCAGGTTGTGATCCGTGGTGTCCCTGGGAGTCRCTCAGGTTCAGCACCGCGCCTGCAGCCACCAGAATCGGGACCGTAACTGTTTGCAGTTGTTGGCACTTATCCCAGTGCTGTGTCTCTGCTTCTCTGTGCTCATCTGCAATTCAGTCTTGTCCATACCTACTTGTTTCCCTGACCTTTTAATTTAGTTCCAAAACCTGATGGACCCAGTTCTTCTGCAGCATAGCAAAAAAAAAAAAAAAAAAAWATATATTAAGGGGCCAAAAAAATTCTTCTTTTTCCTTTCTTTCTCTATGTAGAGCCTCTGTGTGCTGTGGTGGAAACTCACATATAGTATTAAGGTGGGAAAGGTACCCCTAGATCTGTAAGTGGAGAGAGAAATTCCAGGCTGTCCCATCTTGTTTAACCCTTCTACCTTGCATTGTATCTCTTTTGTGTGATTTATTTTTTAATCTTAAAATTGATTGGGAGTTTTTTTGTTGCACTTTGAGGTTCTGGTCTCTCTTTAGTATTTTTGTTAAGTTTTTTAGCTTCCCTTTTTTAACTTTAGGTCGAGTATAGCCTTACTCAGGTTCTTGTAGTGAGTTTTCCACTAACTCTGTCAATCCGCTTGGGTTTGCTTCCACAGGCTCTGGACCCAGAGAGGCCAGATACTTGAAGGCCTGATCCCAAAGCTGCCTTGTTTGCAGAGCCTCAACTTCATAGTGCAGCATGAAGTCTACATCATTTTCAGATCACTAATTCTTTGTGCCGTAATCGAGACTTTTAGCCAGCTAAAAATCTCAGCATGGGTTAGGGACTTACTTGGTCCTTCTGCTTTTTTTGTTTTCCCTCTAGATCTTCCATTTTGTAGTATTTGGCTTTACCGTGTGCTGATTCAGTAACCTTAAATATGACACAGTGTCATTAGATTCTGTAATTTATTTGTGTATCTAATCACTTTCTTAAAGTATTCACCACTCCACAGAAGAAAGTTGATATGAAACCTATATCTTAAAGCCTGTAAACATACAAACTGGATAACGTTGCCTTGAATATACCTGCGGATACCTGAATTATTGCATTAACCCTTTGTCACATTTTTTGTAAATTTCCCTTCTGGTTTTATGTTGGCTTGCCCAGTGTAGGGAATGGTTTCAGCATTCCTCTGTGCAGTTAACTCTTCCATAAAGTTACTTGTAGGAAGGTGGAGCTCTGATGTGAAGGCTGAAGATGCTTTTCCCAAGAAGTACACTGCCAACAGCAACTCCGAGTGTGAAGCTGTATGAAACATAAACAGCTTTGACATGCTTCTGTCACTTCTGTGTTTCCTTTGTTACCAGAAGTACAAAGAACTCCTCCTCAGCTATAAAGACAGACATTAAAAGGAAATAGATTAGAAATCTCTTACGGGGACGCCTTTCTGTCAGGCTTTTGCAAGTCAACAGTGCTTCCCAGGGTGTGAATATGCATTGTTTACCTGGTACGGTGAAACCAGACCTGGTTTAAGTGGTGCCCAGAAGCCTTCCCGGTGCTGTTGTTATGCAGCCAGTTACCTCTGTGCTGTCTTGACCATCTGATAAATGACAGTAACTGAATTCCTAGTCACACTCTTCTATAAATAATTTTATGTTGTGGATTAGAATATGTGGAACATGGGACCGTTTTCTCTAATTTTTATGTGCTGCTTTTTTTATTTTTTTTTTTGTGATGTTTAGGTTTTCAGATATTCTCAACTTGGATTTTGGCCATAATTAGCATTAACATCAGAAAAACGTAGTTGTTTGGTGGTCTTAAATTTCAGGTAATTTATAGCGCTGGCTTGCAATAATAATACTGATTCTGTGAAACAGTCTGCTGAAACTATAGACAAAGACTTATTTTAGAATGAATTCAATGTTCCTTTTGTAGTGTTCTGTGATTTGTGTTTATGTTTAATTCCCTGCCATCCATTACAATATGCTGTGTGATGTTAAGTGCTGGGATTTCTGCTCAGGTTTGGTTTTTCTTGGGTCGGTCTCCAGTTTTAGAGCTAAACTCTACATAAGTATGGGTAGTATGCAACTTGATTGGGAACCAGATTATATCTCAGGGTGTGCGTGGAACTCATTCAGTGCAGCAGTTTGCAAGAAAATCTGCCACTGATAAAATTTCTCTGCAGTATTGCTGTAAAGTAAAAACTGTTTGCTGTGCCATGGTAGGAATGTTTCTTGGACTGTCAGTGCAGGTGAGAGATAACTGTGAAGAATCCCTCAGGTTGATGCAGAGCTGTCTGAGGCAGTAACAATGTCCGGTAGCAGAACTCAAATTCAAGATATGCCTAATTTGTTGAGCTGTACTCTATTCGTATGTCGCTTGATACTTTTGAATCTTGGAGAGAGACTCGTTATCAGTCATCACTTTTTTTTTTTTTTTTTTTGAAAAAAGCCCCCCAAACAAACCCCAAAACCTCCACTCCAAAACCATGATCAGCATGACAATGCAGACATTAGAAATCTTGGGTTTAAAGTATGATTTAAAGGCTTTTGCTTCAGACACTTCTTAAAGTCGATACTGATGAGTAATTAATATTTAAATCGAATAATTCTGCTCTAAGATATGCTTTGTCAGACCTTGTTGTAGGACTTTGTTTTCGGTCTGCAAAAGCAATGTTGGTGAATTTGCAGATCGCAGCATGCTGTAGATACTCAAAGAAAAGTTTGTTTTCCCGGTTTGAGGCTTAAATGTGCTGTTTCCCTTAATTAGAGGGAGAAGAATTTAAATACTGTTAGTTTTTCCAGCCACAGGTAGACCCCAGATCAAAAGGAGAGGTGAAAGAGTTCAGGAAGTTCATCGTGATAATCACACGTCATGGAATAACTTTAAAGTGGATGCAGCTGTGTTTACCTGTGCTTTGAAATCTATATGTATTGCAAAGTTTGGTTGATTTGTAGCTTGTTGAGCACCTGAATTCATTAAATGATTCCTAACATATTGTATACTTCAAAAACTTCATTTTTCACTTTCTCTTGATTTTTATTGTCTCTTGCCTGCCAAGGGTGGAACAATGCCAAATTGGAACACTTCATATTACAAAATGTTGTCGGGTATATAAATGTCTGGAAAATACTTTTGAAACTGTATGAAATGCTACAGAATCAAGTTAAGCAATGTCTTTTTGAGCTTATTCATTAACCCTGCATACAGTTCAGAAAAGCAGCAGCAGAGAAGCTGCTAATTCTTGATGAAATTTGTTATGTTTTAGTACAAGCAGCAGAGCATAAAAATGTACATGTATGTAAAACGTATAAACAATATCAGCTGTATCAACCTGTATATATGAAATGGCTCCTTGACTGTGCCTGTCTTCCGAAGTGTATCCTTAATATGGGATGGGTCAGCAGAGCTATTTAGCAGGATGTTGTTGCTTGGATTATCAGGGCTGGGAACTCTGATGGCAGTGGAAGTCGGTTCTTCTGGTTTCGTTTTTTTTTTCCTTTTGCCMTCTTCTTGAATGGCTTTTTAGTAAAACGAGGTGCAGGCTGTAAGGGATGTCTCAGAAGGCTCCATGAATGAAAGAAGGAAAAGGACAGAAGAGACTCTTTTACTGGTGGCAGTAGTCAGGAGTGGGTAGAAACTTCTGGAAGGTTGGAATAAGTGGCTGCTTGGTTATGTGATACTGATTATATTTTAAGGGTTTTATTTAAAAACTGGGTCATATAAATATCTGCTTCCAAGATGCAACTTGTTTCTTCCTCATCTTCCCTTTGCAGGGAGGTAGGTTGGGGGTGGGAGTAGATGCAACAAAGCTTAGCCAGATGTTCTTCGTGCCAGTGGACTCGTCTGCTCTCCCCCAGAACAGTGKGTGTCTCCCCAGTTTCCCAAACAGCTTGATAGTTTCCATCTGAAAAGCCTCTATACTACCACCAACACTTTGCAATCCATACTATTTGGAGTAGAGAAATACCAGATACACTAAGGATACTGTGTGATGAGAGGCTGTGAAAAATGCTGTACTTTCTTCCTGTAGAAGGGCACGAAAAGTGTGAGACGAACACTCAGGTCATCTCTGACAGACTTGCTAATAAAATGCAAGGCAAAATGTTAAATATACTACACTGCCCTCTTCGTTATGCTGGTTTTGGCTGATCATATGAGGAAAGTATGTATCATTTAAACAAAAGTCACTGCTCGGAGTGTCTTCCCTTCCTTCTCTCCCCCACACTGTTTCACATTTCTAAACATTGAGCATACCAATCAATATTCCATTAAGAGGAGAATTAACTTGGGAGAAGCTTGCATGTATTTGCATGTAGTAGCTTATTTCTTGGTCTGTGGCTTTGTGTTGCCTTTCCCCAGTGTCATATTTTCTGGGTTTTTTTAAGAACACTCCAAATATTTGTGCAATTACTTCTAGTAGTGAGGTTTGTCATGCCCCATCTTAATTTTGTCAATATGAATTGCTGGTAGAGCTGTCTGCAATGCCCTGCTTGCAGGCAACATCAGTCAAATGTTTGTAGTTACCTTTTTGCTTCTGTTTTACAATAGCTGGGCATCAAGGTACTAGGCTTCAGATCAAATGTTGCCCCCGGTTACACACATGTAGTTAACAGAAATCAATGTTGCATAGGCGTAAATGAAAGTTGGGTTTGATCTTTGGTGAGTTAACTCTTATCTCTTTTACACTGATGCTAGTCTGGGTTTTCTGCAGGCTGGATTGAATGCCCATTCTCAAATTCAGGATTCGTGAGGCTTTGGCTGTCTGTGCCAATATTTTATTCCTTATGGTCTTTGTATGAGGCTGAAAGTAAAAACCACCCTCTTGCTTTCTGAGGTCTGAGCCTTAAGACTGCAAACAAATGTAATGAGATTTGATTAAAAGCTGCCTGTAGCACATAAGAGCGTGGGTTGTTGCTGCGTGGGACCTCCTGGGGACCTCTCAGTTGATCTTGATGTGTGAATTGTCACAAGAGCTGCTGAACTGTGGACCAAATCCTGATCTAGTTAACACCTGTGGAGCTGACATATTCCACTATGTATCTGATGTTGCACAGTGCTTCTCCACCCCGAGGAACAAATCACTTGTGAAATTCAACTGTGAAGGTCTTGAGGTCAAAGAAAAAGTCTGCAAATCTCAGTAGATGACAGCAAATGCAAGAGAGGGGGAAGAAAGTATTTCTAGTCTCTGGTTTGTGTGGTCCAGGTGCTGCAATACCTTTTTTTTTTTTCCTTTCTCCTCACAGTTCTGCATTATATAAAATGGGCCAAATTTATCCTTGGCCCAGATCTGTGCAGTTAAATGAAGTTACATTTGGTACCCTGAAAATACTAGATAAGTGTTCTACCCATTCTTTAAGTTTATTGAATCCCCAAAAGTAAAGCCTATTTCCTAGTACATTTTTCATTTTGGAAGAAAAGTGTGTAATGTTATGATTAAACTTCTGGGCAGTTAGAGTTTTGCAACATCACAACCGTATCTCTCTGGGAACCAAAAGGCAATGGGAAGTTGTGACCAATACTTGAGTCGTTATTTGCAGGAGGAAAAAAAACCAGAGCATAGAAGTGGTATAAGAATTAAGGGAACTATAAGGCTTGCCTGAAGTCCCTAAAATACGAGATAGACTTTAAAAGTGGTACTTGGATACAGAACTGCAGCCAAAGAGGAAGAGGAGAATTGTGATTGCCATAATACTCTTTATTTTGGTTTATTTGCTTTTCCCCTGTCTCAAATAGAAATTTTGAAAGCCCATTTGTGTGTGTAGGGTATGTTCTTGCTAAAAAAGAAATTGAAGCAAGTTTTCCTTAAATTCACTGTTTCAATATCACACTTGAACAGTTCACAGCAGCATCCTTCAAGCCTTCTAAAAACTATTCTTAGACAAATATTGTTGTTGCAGCAGCTGAGTTATTGAAGTATTGTATTTCAAGAATAATACAAGTAAAACAAAAACCCCCAACCTTTGTGCCATGCTGGCATCTTTATTCAAAGAACTTCATACAGCTGCAATGCTCTGATGGCAGAGTTAAGGTGGTCTGGGCTGGAGATCAAGAATGACACCCAGTTGGGTCAGGTTGAGTAGCTCAAACACCAATTTATGATGGACATGCAGGTGCAGCTTGAGGTGATGGTTAACCAGGGCATCATCAGGCATTCATCTCGAGAAGCCAGGGGGCTGGTTAGACTTTTGCTGCATGTAATTTGAGTGGAAGTTCTTGTTAACCATTTCCTTCTTATTTTAAGGTTACAATGTTTATCAGGCATTTTTTTTAAACTTTGGGAAAACATGAATAGTCTCAGATTTGCTCAAAGTACTTATTAAAATGACATCACATGTGACAGCAGATTATAAGTCTTCCCCTGTCTAAACATCATCTTGTGAAATTAGAATCTAACAGTTCATGGCTTTGAGTAGACCTGTAATCTCTTGAATTTGACTATAGCCATTTCTGAGTTTGCTTGAGAGGATAGTTATACGTAAAAACAAAGCACAAGCTCCTTATTTTTATATAAAAAATATTGTTAATTTAAAACAATCAGAACTGTACAGCCTTGGGCCATCTTCTTGATTAGAAAATTGAAAGATTAAACAACCCCAAGATTAACCACCAGAATAAGAGCCAAGAAATGTCAGTGCTCATTTTACCTAGACAATCTGTTACTTTTAATTTTAGGCAAAAATTAAGGATTAATGCCTGGGCATTGTGCACTTAACTATGCCATGCACAAGTAGACCATTTAATCTTGTATGGCTGTATCTAATAAAAAAAAATATGTCTCACTGTATTTGCAGTCAACATAATGTCCAGAGATGCTTGCAAGTATAATGATAACAAAGCTTATACAGAACACCAAGTGACAGCATTGCTCTGTGAAACCCATGGCCTCTGCCTTCAGAAAAAAATTGTAAATGTAACTCTGAATCTCTGGGTGGGCCGTTGGCAAGGAGGAATCTTAAACTAAAAGTTTCTGATCTTAGCCAAGCCCAGAACAGGCTCTGACCATCGGTATGTGACCTGGCTGCYACTAGAGAGAAGGAGCTCTGTACAGAGCAGAGGTCTAGGACTTGGATAAAGGGCACGTGTCAAATGTTTTTGACAGTTTTGTTTTTCTTTCCGAGGGCAGAAAAGGAGGGCATGAATGTTAAATCATTTACTTTTTTATACCCAAGAACAACTTCACAAGCAAAGTTTTGTTGCCCAGAAACATCTATAAAATGACAGCAATGCTTCACATTCCATGTAGAGATGAAAGTTGCAAATATTTTTGGCATAAAACGACAGTTAACTGCAAATTGTACTGTGGAAGCTGGAAACAAATTTCCAGCCATCCTGGTGAACCAAGAAAGTGCCATATTCTGTATGAAATGGAAGCACAAAGACTTTCCAAGGAACTCTGGAAAGCAGTGGAGTTCTTCCATTTTCCTTCATATGACCTCAGTGTTCTATTCTGCCTTTTTTATTTAGCTGCAACTCTGAAGCTTTGCTGTTGCACCAAAAAAAAAAAAAAACCAAAACCCTAGAAACTATGTGGGGTCAGCTTGAGTTCTGTGTGTAACTGCAGCTTTTTTTGGCTGCGTTGGGGTCAGGCTCGTGCAGTCCCATCTGCCTGGTAGCTCTCCTCTTCCAGTTTGGCTGGCTTGCCAAAGCAGTCTGTTTTACATATATATATATTCTCAGAGTAGCTGTACGTGCACTCTGCCCCCGAGTTGCTGTATTATCTCTTCTGTCACTGCATCTTAAACCTTCAGCTCCCTTTTTTTAGATTTATCTCGTTTCAGATTAATGAAAGCACCACCCACAATTATTGAGCATCTGAAGGATATAACATCCTGTTAACTTCAGTTTATATTTGAGGGCTTTTTTCCCATCTTTGCTTTTTCTATTTAGGCAATAAACTCTTCTGGAACAAGGGCTGTTATTTTTTGCCTGTACAGTTAGAGCTGCCTCTCGAGTTATGCCTGGTGCTTTAACAGGACAAAAATGATTCATAAGCACTGAAAATGCTGCCCTTTTCCACCCCTCCTTTCTCCATTTCAGTCGACAAAGATTCTGTTATGCTGAGGCTAAGCAGAACTTAATGCTACTTTTCTTTTCTGTTTCTCTTAATTGCTTATTTTTTAAGATGAGAAAATATCCTAGAGAGGTAAAAGGAACACTAAAACATGTCATGATTCCTAAAATTATTTTAATAGGATTTTTTTTTAACTTTGAGATGATTCTAATCCAGAGGTACTGAGCAGTAAAACAGGCTTGCTAGTCAGKGGTGTATCTGTTTCTTCTGGAAAGCAAGTATGTGCTTTGTCTCACTCCATTAAAAATAGTAATCCCAAGAATATATCGAAGGCTCTGAACTATTTCGGAGGTGGTTGTTGATGTAGAGGTCCACAGTCACGCCCACCAGAGGGCATTTTATCACCAGTTTCTTGGGGAAAAAGTTTTTTTTCTTAAGTCATGAATAAAGTAGTAAATATTGGACGGGAAAGCAATGTATGAAACATTGTACAGATAGCTTTTTTGTTTATATATAAATACATATGCTTATTTCCTGGCTGTATTTATATGTAAATAAGTAATGATGTTAGCTTGAATGGTTGGGTGTCTCCTCTGCTTCCTAAATACTTTCTAATTTTACTTAGGGGTAATCTGGGGAGAAAGGAATTCCTTAAAGCTTTCCCACAGCTGGTATAGCCATTGGTTACCAGGAAACTGCCCTCCCTACCACACAAGTGCAGCAGATGCTCTGGATGATTGCAGTGTACCCTTGCTCCCCCTTTCCAGGGCACTCGGAAGCAGAGGCTGCTGTTCAGAAGCCCTGCTCATTTAGGAGGCTGGAATTTGCGAATATACTTAATAGCGAAGCCCCTGGATCTAAAGGAAGCACTTGGCAGCTGGGGAAGTGTACATCTGCCAGATGGACCTGACATCTTGTGTTTGGCAGCAGTTAATGCTAAGGCATGATATGCGAAATCCAAGGATGACAGCTAGGAAATGAATTTTTATTTTAAAAACTGTGTTTTGCTTTTTTGCTTCACCCGTTTTCCATTACGAAATAAAGCTCTGCAGGAAGGAAAAAAATCTTCTCCTGAAAATACCTTTTCTGGCCGGTTTTCAGGGTGCTTCCTTGTGAAGTTGACATCTGTGCTGAAGGTTGGGCTGCCCCGGTTCAGATGTTTGACCTTCGTCAGCCTGATACAGCACATATAATGTGATTAATTCCCTTCGATTCCCTATGGATAAATATATTCACTGCACCAGAGCCCCCATGACTTGTTTGCAGCCTCAGCAGAGGCCTGGGGTCATATGAGACCAAGCTGCAAACCTAGGCAGGGCTCTGAACAGCCGGTGCTGGGACATGTAGGCAGAGCAGCAGTAAAAGCCTTCTTCCCTATGCAGGGCACTCTCTGCATGTGTGTGGGACGTGTCTGAATGATTGGAGTAGAGATTTGGAGACTTTGTGATCTTTGAGAATCTGGCCCTTAACCACAGAGGGTAGAGTGATCTTGTTTGGGATGAAGGGAGGCAGAGACACAAGCCAACAGCATGGTTCCTTGGAGCACAACCTTTGGGCAGATGCTTGCAGTGAGCTTGGATGCCCTGTCTGTCTTGTGTGCTGTTAGCAGGGAGGCAGAAGGTGCTCTGGCTTCCCCTTATTCCAAGGGATTCGTGGGCAGATGAGAGTGGGAGCAGTGCTGTGGTCTGAACACCCTTCTTTACAAAATAGGGTGAAGACCCCCAACAAATGGTGGTTGAGGAGCCGTGTGGAAACAATTGCTCAGACCTTAAAATGATTGCAAGGAAAAAGTAGGTGGAGGATTAATCAAGACTAGCTCTGCCTGATCAGCAGCAGGCAGTCTCCTACTAAASTACCTCAGTCTTTTTCAGCCTCTTTATTCAGATGATATATCCTTTAGCCAGGAAATATTTTTTTTCCAGCAGTGTTAGTGTCTGTGCAAATAAATGACCTCTAAAAGAATTTTATTCATTCTCTAGGACTGAAACTTCGAATAACATTTTTAACTAGATAAATTTGCTTTCTAGAAYTGTCCAGATGATTTGATAAGAACCTATGTCTTTGCCACCTTGTCATCTCTGAATTTACTAGCTTAGTATCTCCAAGGGTTGTAAAAGATACCTTGTGGTTAAGAGTTGAAGGAGTTGTGGGGTTTTTTTAATGTTTGAGGGCTCAAGTGTAAATTAGTGTTAAAGTAAATTAGTGTTAAAAGGACTTGGGATGTGATTCTCTATTTTGTTTCCTTTGTTTTTAATTTTGCCTGTGGTGATCAGCTGGACCACATACAAATGTGGGGATCCAACTGGAAAGACTTAAGTGAGGGAGTGTTGTCTTAGTGGGTGAATTAGTCTACTAAGAACTTTGTTAGGATAAAAAACCCCAAACCTGTTAGGGTGAAAAAAAAGTAGATGGCAGCACTAAGCTGTTCTGAAGGAGAGAGAATTTGAAGGTGAGAAGGATGAAAAAGCCTGTTAAATCTGCAATTATTGCAACAGTGCAAAGCTCCCGCAACATGATAGTAACTCATATTAGCAAAAGAACCTTGCAATCTGGTGTCCCTGCTGTTATGCTGGGAGTAGATACTACTGCTGCTTCTCATTTCATTAGTAAGGACCATATGAGGTCTCAAGTGTAACTCTGAGCTAAAACAAGGTCATATCTAGGTTTCCTACAGAGTGACTTAAGAATTTGACCTGACTGCTGTTTGTATCTTGGTGCTAACTTATTAGCACTATTGTTATTGTATCAGAAACAATTCCTTTGCTTCCAAAGTATGTGCAAAGACATATGTCATTTCAATATCTTTTCACCACGGCATATAGATCTGTGGCAAAGTTCTCCGAGTTATTTGCTGTGTTAGTAGAACAACATAGCCAACAGTGCTTTTTGACAGAAGTAGCCAATTCCAGACTGAAACCTTATAAAAATGCTGATTATCCTGTATTTGAATTAGTATTTTAATGTGCTTCAGCAGAAGCCTTTCATATTAAAAACAACTACTTGTCGCCTTTTGCTGACTTTGCTGCTTTGCTCAGTCTGATGTCAAACACTGATTTAAGGCACCTTTGGAGGAGGGAAGAAATGGTTGCTTTGGAACCAGGTGACTGCCTTGCTTGAAAACTATTTTTGAGCAGCAAAAGACTGTCTTGGCATTTTCTGAACTCCAAAATAAAGCAAACAAAACCGAAGTTCACTATTTTTGTTATTATATTTACGCTTTGAGGCAGCCTGTCCACCAGTAAACACAGGAATTGGCAGCATGTGCCTGGGGAAGAAACTTGGATACTTTCAGGACATTCAGCTTTGAACAGAGTGGGGGAAAATCCCTGTGTTTTTAGTTACCAAACCAGCTGTTTCCAACGTTTTGTCTGACCAGCATTCTCCTTAGGGAGCMGGAGAGCCCACTGATGGGGCAGAAGGTGAGCTTCTTGGACTTACCAGGCTTGGTGCTGTGGCAGTTTCCTGGGGAGCCTGTTCCAGTGCTCAACCACCCTGTCAGTGAAGAACCTCTTCCTAGTGTCCAACCTGAACTTCTTTTTTGATCAATTTGATCAATTGCAAATGGAAAATCTGTTGTGTGGATGGATATTTGGTGTAGCTAATGAGAAAACCCTCAAAGTAATGTAAAAAACAACCAAGCAACAAAAAGAAAGCAAAACAACCAAAAAAACCCAACAAAAAAACTCAACCCAAGAATTTTTTACCTAGGTTGATTTGTAGCTTCTGCACTGAAAGTAACTAACYTTATATGGTGGTGATTGCGTGTATTGTTTGTTATTATAAGTATTACAGGAATTTGGCAGGGTTTAAGACTGCTAAAATAAGCTGTTATTTTAATAAACAGCAAGTAAATTCTGCTTCTGGAGAACTGGACATGTTTTGAGGACATAACTTCTAATATTACAGTTTTTGTACCTTCTTGAGCAGCTAAGGTGGTTAACTGATATACATTAGGAATGAGGAACTTGTTTATCACATGGATCTTATTGGTCCAGTTATGACCTCAAAGATGTTGGAAATTATGATGKTTTTTGTCTGAATTTAAGTTTGTGTGATATTCCTTTTTCAAAAAAAAAAAAATGTAACCTGGTGTTTTTCAGAAAGCAATATTCACTGTTTTCAACACAAATGCGTTGTGTCCAAATGAAGTTTAAAAAACAGGCTGACCATGGAGCTGCCAGACTTTCTGTCCATTTAATCAAGTACCTACTTCCAGCAGTTCCCAAGGCCAACCATTTGCAAAAGGAGAAATGATGTTTTGATTTAGGCTGTTGTAATTATCTTTGTCTCACAATACCTTTCAGGGATTATCCCAGAAGTTAAATACCTTGTACCAAGATTTGTTTTATCATACATTCTTAAATCTATTGATGTTCTTAATCATATGTGTCTGCTTTGGGGCAATTATTGCTTTTTTTGGCCTTGACAACTTCTGGCTTCAAGCTCTTCAGTCTGGTTAGACATTTCTGAGACTATCTTATTTTTCTCTCTTCTATAACTTGTAGCTTTTATTGAATTTCCTTTTGTTATGCAACCAGGAAGACAGAAACAAAGTTATGACTTCTCTCTGCTAGTCATGATTTTACATTTTTATTTCATCTCTAAAGTCTGCGATCCAGTCTTCAGTCTGCCTTCAAATAAGCTTCTCCACATCCAAAATACTGTTGTTATGGTCCTCTGAGCCTTCTGTGAGTCTCCAGTATTTCCCTTGGATTGGGTGCCTAGCACAGGGTGAGGAAGCAATACTGTTGATTTGATAGTGGCACTTCAAAACCGCATTATTCCTCAAGCTAATGCACTGAAGGTTTCTTGGTATTGTTTTCCTTGTATTACTGAGCAGTTGTTTCAGCGTTTTCTGTGACCTCTCCAGAATGGTGCCCATATGAATTTAGCTGAAGTACTGAAAGTCTGGATTGCTCTCCTTGAGATGAAATTACTTGATCTACTCTGTTTATTTCAATACAGGTTATCATGGATGTTTTTAAGGTTGGGAGTTTCCTTTTTGCTAAGATCAGTGGCTCTTCTGAGTTGTCTTGCAGATTAGGACATTTTGGGAATCTGAATTGGATCTATCTTTGGAACTAGGCTAATATCAAGAAATTCTCATTTCTCATGTGTGTATCAAGGGTCCTGCAGTTTCCTAGGTTTCCTTTCTTTGCCAAGCTTTGCGTCAGTAGSAGACGGTGGTTTGCTGAAGTCTGGACGTTCCCTTACTGTTCTCAGGATTAGACACTAAGTTTTGTCTCTTTCTGGTTTTACTCTCAGGAATAGATCATGGAGAGGAGAGGAGGAATGAGCAGTATGACTCAGTGTGCAGCGTGCCCTCTCTTGTTTGACAAGCTGTGCAGTCCCTGAGGTTTCTGTCAGCTCAGGCCAGAGCAGTGGTATCTTTAGTGCTGACAGGCTTGTGTTTGAGTCCTCCAGGTCTACACATCTGTGTGTGTTGGATTCCCCCAGCTGAGCAATGCTCATCTCTGCTTGTATATCTCATCCTCATCCCACCTGTTTTCCTGTGTTGCCTTTATAATGAGTCAAGTTGAATTTCTTTAAAAAACTTGATAAAAAACCCCCCTCAAACCCAGCTTCCCTCTCTGGCTTTGGCTTGTGGCTGTCATTTCTCAGGTGCCTGAACAGTTGCCTCAAGGCTTCTGCTTCTCTGTTCATTTGTGCTGATTTAAGCTGAACACGGCTGATTTATGAAATATATCTTAAAGTTGGCTGAATAGCAAGGTTTTGTTTCTTTCTTTTTTTTTTTCCTCCCCTTCATGGGAACTTAATTACTGGGGGGTAGAAACGATTTTGGTGGCTGGTATTTTTCTGTTTTTATTCAATTTTCATGAAAATTAGATCCAAACATAAGTACTGTGCATTTCCTTCACGCTGCAAATTCTAAGAAAATATCACTTATAAACACTGAAACAAACAAATAAAAATGTATCCATTGCTTGTTTGCTTTGAAGTAATACTTGTATATAATCAAATGACTCCAGAAGCTGGCAGGCAGCTTTAAGAACAACATCAAATGTGATTAAAGCAAATACTCAGTTGGCAACCGTTGGACCTTTATCAGAGTTAAGGCTTCTCAGCCTCAGACTTTCAGCACTCCTGAAACACTGTGAGAATGAATAAATAACCATCTTCAGAAAATCGGAGCCGATCGCGTCTGTTTGGCCCTCGTCTTGCCATTTCTGCTCTGTGACTTTCTGCATTTCTGCAGTGCCTTATGTCAGGCTTTGCAAAGCTGTAGGAACGGGGAAGCTGAGATGCAGAGAGGAGAAGGGATTCATTCGCCTGAGGCGCTCAGATCAAATGTACTCCCAGTTCTGGTGGCAAAAATTGTGACTAGCACATTTCTCTCTAGGCTCAAGTAATCTGTTGTCCTGTAGGGCAGCACTGTTCGTTTGTGCCTGGGCAGCCTCGAAGGTGACCTGCCCCCAGGGGTGGGTTGGTGGCTCTTGGCTGCAATGGGGAGGTGAGCCTTTGCCTGTGCTTTGACGAGGTTGTAGTGGTGGTAATAAAACCACATCTGCCCAACGGCCAAGGACTTGGTTGGTTTTGCAAAGATTAAATTTATTCTAGTATGCCTGTCCATCCTAGTCATCATACAATAGGCAGAGACAAGACTATGATGTTTTATAATTTTTTTTCCCTCCAAAAGCAAAGCGGTCCTTCACCTCAAAAAGATTGAGAAATCTTTGTCATGTGCTGCCACAACAATGCCTGTGGCTTTCAGCACTTGAATTTTGCCACTTGATTTTGTGAAATATTTGTTCTTTATTTCAGTTCTACACTGGGCTGTAGGATGTGGCAGGCTCCTATAGCAATGTCCTCAGTCTGCCCCAGTGTGCCTCTGTGATGGGTGACAGTCCCAGAGACCTTGCCAGGGAGCTGGTGAACATAGTGTGCAAAGGAGTAGCAAAAAAACTATGGAATGGAGCCCTAGCAGGCAAAAAATGATTTCAAAGCTGTGACTGAGGCAAGTTTTTCTGAGCTTGGCAAAGCAGGCTGTGATGAAGGTTGCCTTGGAACTGTCGTCACGCTGAAAGGGAGCTGATGGTCTTTGGCTTGGTGATTATAGGATGTTAGCATAGGTTAGAGCTGCAGGGTCCTAAATGGTTTGGTGGTCTTAGATAATTTTTGCTAGTGTGAGTAGCTGAATTGGAGCAGCTACTCTGAACTCCTTGATTCCTTAAATGTGATGTCTCTTACAAGGTTGGGTAGCAGGAATTAGCAGTGTTCTTGTTACGTGGGCGAAAGTGGGTAACTAATCTGCAGTACAGTGCCAAGTCATACCTCTGGCACCAGTGCTGTGTAGAAGCCTGTGCATTGACACAGCAATGAATTGAGCTGGTGGACTTGTGTGCAGGGCCATGGTCTCTCAGAAGCTGTCTTTAAGAATAGTCCTCATCCTGTTGCTGCTGGATAACTGTGGAGATTACTGTGTATTGCCCACAGGTGGGGTTTTTGCTTGTAAAAACAGTGAGTCATGAGGTAGGAAAAGCCCTTTACACGATTCTGGGTGTGTGATGCCCAGACATGAGCAGCAGCTGTCAGGTATCTCTTTTTCAGTGGTACAGAAAAGCTGGGGCTGTGGGGTAGAACTGGAACTCCTCAGCACGAGGTTATCTTTACAGGTGGGGCTTAGACCTCAGAGCAGCGTTAGGTAGTATCACTGTGGAGATGAGGGATATAAGCAGGAGGTATCAGAGCAAGTAGAGGCTTGGAAATCTGAAGCACTGTGCGGAAGGGAAACATCCATGGAAGGAAAGTGGGATGTGCAGGAAGGAGATGATGGAGCTTTTCTTGTTTGCACTTAAAGGAGAATTAAGAGGATAATCTGCTGCGACAGCTGCCAGGTCCCTAGTCCACTGCCTTAGTGCTGCACCAGTCCTTGCCTGGCACCTGTGGCTGCCAGCTGCTGATAGAGGGATGCACCCATGGATGGGGTAGTGGAGATATTACCTCCTTTTGGAAGAAGGAAGAACTTGGCTTGTCAAGAATAGGAGAACAATTGCAGAGAGCAAAATGCTTCCTTTCTGCATGGGATAGGCTGCAGTATTGCTTATGCAATTCTGGAAAGCTTCAAGAAAGGAAGAAGTAGCAGCTGAAGACATTATTCATAACTAATCTTTGTTGCTGAGATCTGTCAAGCATTKGAGTTACTTGAATTGTTTTATTTCCATATTTTAAAACTCTCTGAGAAGGAAATTACTGTCCAGCTGTCTTCCAGCTGCATTTTCATAGAGGGTGACCCTGCTTCCAGCCTGAGAATATGTTGCCAATTACCTCGCTTTTGTAGTTACTTTCTTTATCTGTGTTATTTCCTAGTTCTTCACTTGATGGGGTTTCTCTCCATCAGTCATGAACACACTTGTGCCGGTGTTAGGACAAGTCTTTAAGCTTTGAATGGTGGTTATGGAAGAAAACATTTAAAAGTATTTCACCCTTTCGGGGGAACATGCTCTTTATAATAGACTGGATGGGCCATCTTGTTTTACTCCCTGTAACCAAGCCAGCCCTGCTGTGGTCTGGCAGGACGTGCTGTGACCTGAGGATTGAGAGGTCATGAGGTCCCATTTCCCTCTTTGGCTCTTTGTGTTTGACTGCCACTTGAGAACTAGACAGAGAGGCTGTCATAGGGCAGCATTTCTTGAAGTGACCTACTTCCTTCATCTGGCAGTGACACCTCACCAACCAGCAAAGCTGTATGTGCCAAATTATGTGCTTGTTTGGTAGCTCCAGAGTCCAGACCACAATCTTTTCATAGCGTAGAAGCCAAACCCTGGAGCTGGGCTGTTCCCTTATAGTTACCAGCTGCCTGGCTAATAATCTTGAAAAAGTGCATACAGCATCTAATGTTAATAATTTGTCTGTGCAAGATTTCACCTACATCTTAACTAAGAGGCAAAAGTTTGTGCTTTCAACACAAGAAAGGCCAGGGTTTACACTGTCCTATAAAAGCTTGTGGTTACCAACTGAACTCCTTGGTTTTGATAGAAAAAAACCCACCCAACCCAAAAATCAACAAACTAAAATCAGTAGTTCAACACTCTTAAGAAAGTATACTTCAAAAACATGTTTGACAGTCCAAAAACGCCTGTTACACACTTACAAAAGAAAGTGCTGAATGTTCTCAGAAGTGTTGTGTGTTACTGGCTTAGGCCACCTCTGGCAAGTTCAGCTGTTAAACAATATTCTAAGCAGGGCAGCAGTAGGGAAACTCCCACTGATGGGGAACTTGCTTAAACTATTTAAAAACTTAAACTGATCAAATCTCTAACTTAAGTCAGAGGAAAACATTGAAATGTGTTACTTTACAGAAAGGGATTTCTTTTTGAATCCAGTTGGACATCTTTAGCTTGAAAAGAAAATCAGAAATACAGGTAGATACCAAATCTGTTCTGCAAAGAGCTGTTAGTCCCACTGGAAAAGTTCCTGAAATGGAAACTTCTCCAGCACAATGAAGTATCAAAAGTGAATCCTTCCCCACAGTGGAGGTTCAGAAACAGAAAATGTGGAGAATCAATCAAGCAACTTTTTTGAGGTCTTCTACTACTTCATAATTTCTCATGACAGAGGGCAGCCAGTGTTTGCTGTATCAGGTGGTTTTGGGCCGGAATTTTTTCTTGCTATTGTGTTTGGTTTGTTTCGTTGTTTGTTGGGGGTTTTTTTTAATAGTAGCTCTGAGGAAAAGCATAATGGCTATGAGAGTTCAGCAAACTTAAGCAAAATGGACAGGCAAAGTAGTCTGCTAGGAAGTATCATAATTAAAAGCAAACTACATTTGTCAAAATAAATGAACAAAACACAGTTTATGGTACATTAACTTGTTTGCTTACTTGCACATAACCAAATTCTTTTGGATTAGCAACTGGTATCCCACTCATTAGTGAACATTAATTAGATTCTATTGTGATACTTATTGGCAAATTTTAGAACAGGGAAAGAGGAGGAAACGAGTGATTGGGACTGGGCCCAATGAACTGCTAAGCACTCTTTGGCTTGATCTGAATTTAAAGGCATTATTTAAGCTTTCCTTCATGACAGGAGAACCAGCTACCTGCAGCCCACCAGGATGGCAGCAAACTTACTGTTCTGTTCTCTGTCACAGCCCAGTTACTCTGTGATTCAGGTATGATTTCTTAGAAGATGTCAGAGGTATTGCAGACCCTCCTGTGCTGCCAAACCTGGGCCAGGGTCTGGCCCTCACCTCACCCTCTCATGCTGGGGGGGGTGAACGATGCTGCTCGGCCGCTCCCGTGTTCCACCCGTTGGAGCTGCAGCTGCCTCTCTTGTTGCACACAGCTTTTCCAGAAGGTACAAAGTGAGATTGGGATGAGTCCTGCCAAAGCCTTTGCTGACTCTGAGGCTGTGAATACCATTAGTGAACACTGGCTGTAGAAGAAATTCTCATGTTGCTGTTGGGAGAGGTAATGGCTGTGTCTGAAGCATTTCCATGCTACTGACCTGGGGAATGTGGAACTGGTTTGCATCAGTCACAAGCCAAATCCCTCCAACAGAGTAGACTTCTACATGTGTTTCAAGGTGACAGAGGAGCTGCTTTGGCAAGTACATTAATTCTTGGAATAATGAGTGTGTGGAGTGGGGTTCTTCCCTCTCTGTATCTAGGAGGTGTCTCTCTCGATTGTTGAATTTTATATGAGTAAGGTACAGGAGAGAAAATGTGTAATTCACTAAACTGTGTTTTAATCAGATGTTAGCATTATGAAGTTCCATGTGTCTTCCTAGTTATCTCAGCAATTTTGTGGGGGGTAACAGTAAAACATGAATCATGCCACCCTTTTCTCTTCTGGCGTCACCAAGCAGGACTCAAACAAGAAGATCAGTACAGTGATCCTGAGCCAAGAGCCTCAGAGGTTTTTAGCAGCGAAAAGAACCGCGGTGGCAAAGACAGTGATGAGGTGACGTAGCAGAAGCTCCTTAATGTTAAGGAAGAAGCTATTTTTACTCATACCTGAATATTGTTTCTTCATCCTATGGAGCAGGTAAAGAGCTTGCTGCTCTCTTTGTGAAGCACTTGTTGATCAGTGTCTCCTGCCTGGCATAGATGTCAGTAGTATATGAGGTCAGAGGTGTATTCCTTTACATTGTCCTGGTAAGCTTGGCACAGAATTGGTGCTTTCTTGTATACTCATAATTAATCTCATCTGAAGTGTGCTTCTAATAAACTTATTCTAAGTTTTGTCACCAAACTCCAGCTTCTGTTGGAAACGTGATTGGCATATGCATTCAGTGATATTTGTTTGAAGAAGTTTCTTTATCCAGAGAAATGCGACAAGCAAAACCAGATTGAAGGAGTCTGTTATGCTTGGTCTCTGATGCACCATTAGCTGCATACTGCTGGCAGGTTTGGAAGCTTACCAATAGCTATTTTTGATGCTGGACTCCTTATTTTCAGGGTGTTACAACCTCGCCCTAAAATGCTAAAGTACTTCCAATGGTTTTAGAAGAGGTGCAACTTGCTTTACCACAAGTTCTAAAATTAGCTTGATTAGTAACTTGGGGTAGCTAGAGCACAAAGAGCGTGGTGTGTCATAACTCTCTGGAAGAGTCATCTCTGTCTAACTGAACTCAAGATGATGTCATATCTCAAGCCACTCTGTGATCTGTAGTGAAGTCTACAGAGATGAATTTTTCCCTTTGTTGTCATGGGGAATCATCTGGATCAACTTCAGTCTGGAACTTGCTTGGACCTTCTGGTCTCTGGCAGAGAATTTTTTTGGAGTGTGTTGGAAATATGGTTCGTTTAGCCAGGCTTATCAGCAAAGCCAAGAGCTGTGTAAAGGTTAATATTCCTGCTTAAAGAGAAGGTTTCTTGCATTATTTCCATATGAGTATTTTTATTTTGCTGTGATTGATGGCCAGCTCTTAACTGAAGCATCTTTGGTTACACAGAGTTGAAGTAGAAGTCAGACTCTTCTAGGGTGTGCACTAGGGTAGCAGCAGCCTTTTGGCACCACTTTGACTCAGCTGGGCTTTGATTTTTGTACCTGTCATTAAAAACTTAAACATTGAAAAGGGACATCATTGCAAGAATATTATATTAGGATTATTCTAATAAAAGCTGTTGGAGTTGAGATTCTTAAAAACCATTCATGAGGGGCACATCAGTTCCTGTCTTGATCTAGTCCCTAGGATTTTTTAAGCTGCTTTATTCTGTGTAAATTAAAACCAAAACTGAGAGACCACACTGATTTTGAGGAAATTATTAGACTCTGTAGAATTGAGCATGGTGCTTCTGGTCTTCTGAAATTATGCTTTCGACTTCCGTACCAGGAATATCAAGTTGGGACTTTTCCACAGTTGTTTAAATCTTGCTGTGTGCTTTGAGTTTATCAGCAGGAGTACATGATGTGTTCATCCCTTCCTGCCCTCTACCCCCTCCCACAATTTTTTATTTCTACATGATTGTGCCCTATTGGATTTAAAATAAACCTGCTTGCTGCAGAAGGCTCTGCGATGCAAGGAAGAATAGAGATCTGCTCTTCCCATGGTGATAGAATGCCTAAATAAATAGTTGTCAGTGTGAGCAAGGAAGCTGGAGCAATGGTAGTTTAACCACTAGGAAATGTATTCAAAGAGCTATTGGTAGTAGGAGAAAATCAGCTAAAAATAAGTCTGCCGCTTCCTAATGTTGCATGGTGGGTAGAAGGGAAATATTTATCAATTTCCTACAACTCACCTTCCCCTCCCCATTATCTGAACATTTTCATTCAATGGTGTAAGGACATTGTCAACAACTGGGTAAGCAACTATAAGTATTTTTTTTCACCCAGTAAAACCACTTTTATAATTGTGAAATACTGAAAATAGCTGCCTTCCTGCAGGAGGATGGAAAGTGCTGCAAAATGAGATCTCACTCGCAGAGAAATGTGTGCCTTTGTTTTAAAGACAGCAGTAAAAGGATTTGTTTTGGGTGTTAAATATGTCAGCATTGTAAAGAGCCAGCAACCCACTTTGTTTTTAAATGTTTAAATAATTGTTCGTATGCTATGCTACCGTGAATTATGATTAATTATACAAGTCATAACTTGGTAAGAACCAACCCATGAATGAAATATTATATTCAAGGGTTGATTTTTTGCCCTTTTTTTAATTTGTGAGGTTTTTTTATTTAAAAAAAAGGCTGGCTAAGAGAGGCCAGCTGGCACTATTACGGAGTGATAGGGGAGAGCTGTGAGCATCGAGGAGGCACAGCGTGACGGAAGGCAGCCAAAAGGATTAAGGTATCTTAGAACTTCTTTGCCGCAGGCTTAGTCTGATGGCAGAGGGAACGTGTAATTCCTGCTTTATTTTATTTGTGGCACAAGTGGTGAGGAAGGGGGTTGGAGTTCTGATGACACAGTTTGAGGGATGGGGCTAGTGGAGCTGGTGCTGGGGCATCGTGGAAGTGGAGAGGGACAAAAGGGGGAGAGATGCTTTAGGTCACCCTTTTTCTAAAGCTGCCTTCCTATGGGTCTGTTGGCATAAAAAGATAGTGAGCAGTGCTGTCCAAATGGCAGAGGTTTCAGGGGAGGATTGGGAGTAATAAAAGAGTGCTCTGCTTCAGTATTAATGCTGGGTTGGCAGAACTCTGCAAATATTTTCAACTATTTTCRTTGGACATTCAGGGACTACACTTGCCTCGTATCTTAGATAAATGTCTCATTTAACCTGTGAGAGAATAGGCTACCTTTTATTTCTGCCCATTTTTTTTTCCTTAATAAGCAACAACGTTAAAGTAGTATGTATTGATATCTTTGAAATTTGTTTTTGTGAAAATTCAAGTGGGAGATTTATTTGTGTGGCTTGAGAGTCAGACACCAGCAGTGTCACTCTGCTTCAGGTTTTACATTCCAGAGATGTCACTGATACCAATTTCTGTGTGGATATATACACATTTGCAAGCTTATTTATACACATACATGTATTTATGGGTGTATATGGGTATATATATATATGGAAGGCCCACAAAATTGATAATGGATGAGAATGGCCCATACTCTAGTTTGAAGTTTTGAGATTTTTTTTAAGAATCTAAGGTGTGAAGTTGATGGTGTCACTTTAATACTTGCACTGGCAGTATCTCTTAAATACTTCCATATTCAGTTTTAAAACATAAGTACTTGTGCCTCTTATCTTCTGCAGCCACTGTTCTAGGAAAGAAAATCAACACTCTTTGTAGCTATTTTACTTTCAAGGTATTGAGCCCTTGTGCCCTAATCTCTCTCGGAAGGGATTGTAGGAAGTGAAGTGCTGACTTGCCGCCTGTATTTAAGTCCTCTTTGAGAACTTCTAATCTTTTTTATTTAATATTTTTCAAGTCAGTTTTCAGCACAAGACTGCTCACAACTGCAGAGAGGCTTGCATTTTGGGAAGGCAAGCACAACCTGTTTTGTGATGATTGAGATCTGGACTGTGGCATGTTTAGCCAGGCCTCAGGGTAGAGGTTGGCTGGACCTTAGAAGCAGCCCTTAAATACACTCACATTCGCCTGGTATAAAGCTGCTCATACTTCTGGAAATACTGAGTGGGTGTTCCAGAAGGCTTATTACTGGCAGTTTTGGGTTGACTAACAGCATTGGCTTAGCTGGGCTGAGGTGGACAGAGCTAAACGCCACACAACCCTTTGGATGCTATTTACAACAGTAATTTGAGAAAACTTGAGAGCTGACAGAGATGGGCACATCTCAGAATGGTGGCAGGTGAACACTTACAGGAGGAACAGTAGTTCTTTTCAATTCTGAGATGGGAAATCCTTGATTTTGCCTTACTGCAGTTAAACTTTTTGGAAGGAAATCTTTCACTTCTCCCATACCTCTGGGACATTCCTGAATCAAAGCCTTGAGTGTTTTATTCAACATATTTGCTTAATTTCTAGGTCTGATTGAGGTTTTTGAGTTGTAGGGTTACTGTTTGTTTTTTCAATTTGTGTTGATTATGTGACAAAAGTATTTTTTGTTCTTAGCATATGTGTACTTTATAGCTTCCTAATAGTATCTAAGGAGTCTTTGGTGCAACTTGATTGGCCAAAACCATAACAAACAGCAAATGCTTTTATTAATGTTTTCCTCTTTATTAAATTACCATAATTGATACAAGATGAGCCCACACCTTAGCAAGAAGTAGAAGAAAATTGCAGCTGGCAAGGTTTAAGCCTAGTCTGAAGTGCATGTTGATAAGACGGATGTGAAGAAGGAGGCCATGTTGTCACTGTGGCAGTGTTAAATCTCTCTGCCAAAACAATTGCATGTAAAGCTCCACCTATGTGGCTAATCATGTTTGCATTGTTGAATGTTTCCATAGCACAGCAGTGCCTGCGTGCTGCTTTAGATTAGATTAGCTGCACACTGTGTTGAATAGATAGCATTTTCACTAACTGTGTGTCAAATGATACAGCCACTATGAAGTGACTGAAGCAGCATCTTCTCTCTGCCCTACCCAAACCTGCAGGCCTGTCTCCGTGAGGCTATTTAAAATCATTAGAGTTAACRGCTTAGCAGGGCTGACCAGAAGAAGGGATCTGAAAAGAGTTTTTTTCTGTCTGTTGTAGAGGGAGACTGTTTTACTTGTAGAAGAATATTAATTTTGAAAAGCAGTGGTACCCAAAATTCACTTTGTCCGTTATGAAGGGAGAGCATCGCTATTTCTGTTGCACAACAGCTTTGTGATCAAGTCCTGGAGGTACAATCCTGCATAGACTAGTGTCTGGAAGTGTAGGTTATTAAAGAGAAGAAATGTTTTTCTTGCATAGATGTTTAGGTCCTAATTAGAGATTTTTATTTTTTTTTACCTAGGTAGCAAGGGAGGTGGTGCAGTATGAGCAAGGCGCACTTCTATTCATGCAGCAGTAGCACATGCTCCTGTGGGTACATCTCTCTCAGGTGGCTGACGTGGGGATGTCATTGTGTGCACATCTGTCTTCAAAGCATCCTGGCAGTGTGTGGATGCCTGTTGTTGTATAGAGGCAAAAATAAATACACAGTTGTGGCTGTGTGCGCTGCTTGACAAGGTGAGTTTGTTTTCAAAGCACAAGCGTCTCCATTATGCTTATTTTTAGGGGGTGGGGGAAAACTGATTAAAATTAGTTTGGAGGAACAGAAGCTTTCTAGACCACTTTAAAGGTCTGCTGACTGCTGCTCGGATGGACAACTGCCACTGGTTGTCTTCTTAGTACATTCACAGTGTCATGACTCAGGCAAGCAGATACTCAATTATTAATGACTTATCTACAAAGAAAAATAATTAAAAACAAACCCAAAGCAATAGAGCACTTAATTAAGAGTTAGTGGTGGAGTTTCCGCTGTCTCTTAATGGAAAGCTTCCAAGAACAATTTACCTTCCAGAAAGAGTACCTGCATCAGCCTGCCTCATTAAAAATGCTTCCCGCGTAAACCAGAAGTTGGATCATACTTTTAGGCAGGCAAATAAACTTATTGATTAGACACTAATTGGAGTTCTGCAGAGCAGAAGGGAGCCTGCAAATATTTCAGAGACTTCATGTAGAAACTTGCATTGGTGTTGCGGTGTTGATGATCCCAAAAACAGTTTACAGGAGGCCTAAGGAAACTTTGTCCTAGAGATGAGTTTTTAGGACATTTTGCTCCTCTGTCTTTTATGGCATCTCTTGGTATCTGGTTGGATTATGAACTTCCTTGGGCATTTCAGCAATGTCATTGTTACTGTCCCTGCTGTAGTACCATAGATTTTGTTGTTCATCCCTTTTCCGTGTCTTTAAAAAACAATCTGTAGCAAACTTCCCCCAAAACAGACGGAAAAATCTTAATGTCTTAAGTAGAATTAAGGTTTTCTGAAAATGCAAGTTAGCAGTACTTACTTGTAAGGTATAAATCCCTTGCGGAAGGGCTGTGTACGCAGTATGTGCAAATGAGTCTGTTTATCCCTCCAAGAGGACACATCCTGGCTGGCTCCTGCCTCCTGTCCTCCTTCTCTGGAATTCTCTCCCCCAGCAGGACTCTGAAGCTACTCCAGCTTGGAGAACACGGGCCTACCAAGTCTTAGAGCAGTAAGACTTGCATGAATAGAAATCTGTCTGGGTCTCAGGAATTCAGTGGTCACTGTTTGTGGGGCAAAAAGAATATAATATAATTAAATCAGCTCATTGTGGAATTGAATTTCCAAAGGTGTTTATTTCCTCACGTCCGTCTGGTTTTGTATGTTGCTGTAAGCTGGCTCCTTTTGTAGAGTCATAGAATGGTTTTGCTTGGAAGAGACCTTAAGGATCAGAGCTTCATCCAGTTTGGCATTGTCTTCAGTGTCTTACTCCCTACCCCTGTGTTTCTGTGCTTGTGGTGTAAGGTCTTCAGTTTTGCAGTCGTGTTCTGTTCCCCTCCCATCTGTGAATGTGTGTCAGTGGTTACTGAGGATGCACAAACAGAAAGCATGCTAAGTAAGTCTCTAAATGCAATTTGGTAGCTGGAAATAAGGAGCAAAACCAGCAGGATGTGACCAGCAATGCCTCTGCAAACCAAAGGGATGAATGTTGTGTTAAATGAAGTTCCAGTCCTTTCTCTATTTTTCTTGTTTTGAAGTGCTGGCAGTTTCATTGCTGGAGGGTTTTTTCCCCCTTAGTCCTCTGTATGCTGTGTTAGCTGACAGTAACTGACTGATGAGGTAAATGATCTCATGACATTACTGTCTGTGATGTTTTTGTTTTGCTTCTCTCCCCTTGAGACATGATACACGGGAGGAGGGCTTTAATTTAATTACTTGGAAAGAAGAGTCAGTGAGTGGTCACTCAAGATCTTGCAGAGGGGTTTAACCTACAACTCGTTAGTGTGACTTGGTAAAAACCCCAACTGGGCAGGCAGCCTTTTACAATCAGTGTGATCATCTGCTTTAATTGTGTTACTGTGTTCCCTATGTAGAAGTAAGTAGCCAAAATTAAATTGTATAAGTAAGCTGTTAATGAATCTTAAGTCACTCAATTTCTGACTTTTCAGTTAAATTAGAGATAATAAATAGTTGAAACCTTGACAGTGTTTGTGCTAAAACTTGTCTCTGGCTCAGCTGTGCTTTCTCAGAGAATTAGAAGAAAAATCCTTTAAGCTGCAGATTTTCTGTCCTTCATGTTTGGGTTGTGTGGGTAACAGAAGCTCGACAGTGGCAGGATGGCCTTTACATAGATGGGTAGAGAAAACAGCATTTCCAAGACATTGGTCTCCTCCTGTTTTGCATCAATGATGGACCCAAATTCAGTGGCAGAGAGAATTGAGAAGAGAGTTACCCATTAAGTGTTGTGCCTGCCTGCAGGATGACTTTGGCAGCAGTGGTGTCATGACATTCATATCCGTGTTGCCTTTGAGTCCTCGTTCTCTGTGTTTATTTAGTGAAGTTTTGTTTTCTCTGAAGGCTCAGCTTACCACACTCTTTTGGCACATGCAGGCACTCAGTTGGCACAGCCAACAAAGCAGGCACCTTCAGAGGGGCTTTGTCAGAGAATGCTTCCCACGAACAAAGATACATAGATTTTTTTTTTCTTTTTTGCTGTAGCTATTGCTGAAACTTAGCTATTGATCTATCAAAACCTGTATGCTCTGAGTAACCCACCTATGATGGGAAAACTGAACAGGGCTGCTGCTGCCAGCATCGCATCCACTAAAATGTGGCCCTCCATTGAGAACAGCACGTTCTCCCTCTCGAGACAAATAAATACCTTTTGACAGGTGACTTGTTAACTGTGCATTTGTGCATTGTGTTACACATGATTCCTGACATACCTAATTACCTTGAAATTACAGATAAAGGTCTCTTTATAGTGACTTTGACAAAAAGTATTTTTGTTGCAACTTTTATTTACAAGAATATGGCATTTTTAAAAGATATTTTTAAGTAAACCTATTTGTTCTATAAGTACAGCTGAAATACTGCTTTGAAAGCGGATTGTTGTTTACCCTTAAAAACTACAAGACAAATTTTGGTCCATTTAAGAACTTTGTGCATGATAGAAAACAGTCCAGCTGAAGGCATGTAGCCGAAGGCTACTCCTTTTCACATGTAGGATGTTTGTCAGTGGAGGGTTGTTTGGGCATTTTTTTGTCTCTGTGATTCTGTTACTAAATGTTAGAGGAAGCTTAAGGAAAATATCATCTGAATTTTTAACCTTGCTGAAGAGCCAGCCTGCTCTGAAGCTCCTGATTAGTGCAGAATTTGATCACAAAGCATGATTGAGAGTAGCAGCTTGTCACTGTGTGTGATTAATGACAGCTCCACCTGCCATGGAGCTTTCTAAGTGGTAAAAGCAATCCAAACTGGAGTGTCCTCTTCACTCAGTCGCAATTTAGGTTGCAGATTTATTCCCTCATCTCCTCCCCGTGGCCCCCCCGAATAGTGTGAAGCTGAAAGAAATGATCAGAAATACCTGCAAAGATTCAGGATTACAACAGGAAACTGCTGGCTGGTGAGGGGCAATAGTGGCACAGAGCAGTGCAGGAGTGTTGGTGGGTTTGGTTGAAGGTCAGTAGAAGGTATAAATATGAGTGTGCTGTGCTGCTTCTGGAGGAGGTACAGCTGGTGCAAGATGCTACGTAGGGTTAGTTCAGGTGCACTCACCTTGCCCAGGTAGGGTGACCCAGTGGCCATCCAGCCTGCTCTGTCCAGATTGTAGCTGTTTTTCAGACTAGTTCTGTACTAAGTCTCAACAAGAACTCTTGCTCCTTTTTTTTTTTTTTTTTTTTTTTTTTAATAACATCTGCAACCCAGCACCTTTCCCTGCTAAGCTCCTGTTTGGCTTGCGCAGACCAAAACCTTCACAGCAGTAGGAGCAAACCTGTATATGCCCTACTTGGCTTTTGAGAGCAAATCAATTTGGTACTATACCTGGAGAAATAAAGTTACTTGGAATATATTCCTCAGTAGTGAATGATTTCTGCATGAATGAAGTCTTGCAGATACACCTAGTCATCGTGACTGATCTCACTAATGTTATTATGGAGCAGAGTCTTTTACATGGCTATGGTTTGCACCACAAGCACAGATTATAGCGACCTGCCTGGGGAAAGCATGTATTTCTCTGTAATTGGCAAAGAAATTAAACTTCTACAAGAAACAAAGCTATGAAAGTATCACTAGTGGTAAGTAATGTGCTTCAAAATTGTGTATCAGCAAGAGCCTGCTCCTTTGCTCTCCTGCCTCTGGTAAACACTCTACATAATGCTTATAGTTTTGTAGCTGACAGATCTGAAATAAAAATACATTAAAAAAAAAAGTTCTGGCATTCTGCCCCAGTTGCAGGTGGTTTGTCCAGGTAAAGCAGGTAGTCACAGGGATGCCCGGAGCAGTGATAATGTCTTGTGGTAGGAAGCACAGACAGGCTGGGGGAGTCTGTACCAGTGCTGGAGGTCCGGAGGAGAATTTGAGAGGTGGCCTTGGATTGTGAGAGTGACTCAAGCACATTCTAGCACTGATCACCTTTCTTAAAATAAAAGCTGTTTGCATTTGAGGCAGTGAGGGTGGGATTTGTTTCCCCTTACTTCAGACATCTAAGTTTAAGCTCCTTGCCCCAGGGTGCCTGCATGGACAACAGAAAGAAATAGATTGCCATGTGCCTGTTGTGAAATTGTAGGTGCTGAGTTCAAGCTGGGCTAGTGTCTGTCTCTTGGCCAGTTTGTGCTGGTGGCCTGTTTACTATTGTTCACCTCATGAAGTTCAGCAAGGCCAAGTGCGAGGTCCAGCGCATGGGCCAGGGCCCTCACCAGTGTCATTGCAGGCTGGGTGATGCACCCGGGGGTATTGGTCGATGAAAAACTGGTCATAACTCAGCAATGTGTGCTTGCAGCCCAGAAAGCCCATTGTGTCCTGGGCTGCATCAAAAGCAGTGTGGCCAGCAGGTCCGGCGAGGGGATTTTGCCCTTCTGCTCTCTCTGGAGTGCTGCATCCAGCTCCAGGGTCCTGGGTACAAGAGAGACGTGGACATGTTGGAGTGGGTCCAGAGCAGGGCCATGAAAATGGTCAGAGGGCTGGAACATTTTTCTTGCGAGGGCAGGCTCAGACACTTGGGGTTGTTCAGAGCAGAGAAGGCTCTGGGGAGATCTTAAAGGATGCTTACAAGAAAGCTGGAGAGAGACTTTTCATCAAGGTCTGTAGTGGCAGGACAAGGGGTAACAGCTTTAAGCTGAAGTAGGGCAGGTTTAGATTGAACATAAGGAAAAAAAATTTACAGTTCAGGGGGGGAAAAAAAGAGGTGGTTTAGAGAAAACCACTTTGGTGTCAGTCTGTGGTTGCACTGGATGTAGGGCTGCTGCTGCATTTGGTACAAATTCAGCATGAAACTTTCTGCTCTGGCTGCCTCTGTGCTGCGGCTTGCTTCCAGCAAGCCTCCTCGGTGTTCTCGGCAGGGTAAAAGCTTGACACTTCATTTTAAACAAAAATATCAGTTTCCAGAGCTTCTGTTTTGAATGCAATATGAGAGAGTGTGTATATAAATACTTTCTCTGGCTCATGCCTCTGTCTGCAGTGTGAATTAACATTGGTGTTTTGTCTTCACAAAAATGCTACCACGTTATGTTGTTACGTGCCAGTATGACAACCTAATAGGATCACTGCTTCCAACTTTTCCCCTCTCCTTATTGCGGGAAATGGTATCAATTTAGCTAATGAGGAACCCAAATACAGTAACTTGCAAATGTTTGTATTTTGGCAGGCTAGTGTCCCTGCAGTATATGGGCCTGTCTCTCCTAGTCCTTTGGTTTCAGGAGATGATACACTAGTTATTTCCATTTCCTATCCTTAGCACAGAGTCTAAAGAGCAGCGTCTCTTAAAATGCAACATAGAACGTAATGTCTGGAGAAGTATTTGATCTGATTTGTCTTAAAAATGTGCATTTGTGGGGAAGGAAATACTAGGAGATGTTGGGATGATAGGAACTTCTATGGTGCTTTTATTTATAGGTTGGCATCGCTAAGTATATGAGCACATCAGCTCATCCTTTGAGGTGTTAAGGAAGCATTTCTGTTCTCAATTGAATTTGAGGTCAGCAGGGAAACTATGGCCTGGACGAAAATCCTACAGACCTTGGTCAGAGAGGCAGTGAGAACCCAGTCCTATGAGTTCTGTTGCCTCCCAAGCTGACTGGAAACAGGATGTACAACTTTTTGAGTGTGTACAGGAGCATGACTTTGAGACACTGTGAACATTTTTTGACAAAGTTCAGGTGATCCTGGCTGTTACCCAGGCCAGGTAACAGTATAATCTTGCCTTTGGCAGTTTCTTGTGCAACTTGCAGTGTGTTCAAGGGAATTAAGCTTGGAAGAAAGCAGTTAGACTTACCGTATTCCCTGCAAGCTAAGAGGATACAGCTGAGAACCTGTCCTGCTGACAAGTGGTGACTTGCAATGGTGTGATGACTTGATCAAAAATCTGAGTGATTGGAGAAATCAAGTCATTTCTACTGCAATGCTAATGATATTGTTGCAAGTGTTATGAAACTGGTGGTAGTTGTGGGGTTTTATTCCTTTCTGGGTATTTTAGTTGGAGCGGTTGTACAGAACAAATTATATTTATTTAGTTGATACCAAAATATATTCCTGTTCTGTAATTTTGATCTCTTTCGTGATACATAATTCAGTTACTGCCTTAAAGGCAGAAAGAGCTCTAAGTGTACTGTTGTTTACTTCTATCAAAGCAGGATTTTACCTGCTGACCTATGAAGGACTCTTAAAGTTAGTTTTGCTGTACAGAAAATGCTATTCAACTTACATATTCACTCTGCTTAGATTTATCTATGTTGTGAAGTCCCAGTGATGTGCAGAAAATGTAGGATAAGCATATGTTTAAATTGCAAAATAAAAAAATAAAAGCCCTTGGTAAAATCGCTTAGCTGATAACTCAAAAACCAGATGCTTAAGTTGTTTAGAAGCAAAAAAATAGTAGCTTTAGTTTCTAGAAAGTAGAAAACAAGTATTAACATAACTGCTGTCAGAAAAGGGACTGTAAAAAGGTGAAGTCTTGCTCAGCAGGTCTGTTTCTAGCCTGTGTTTCAGAGTCTATTTTCCTTATTTTCTTTTCTCTCTTCCTCCTGATGAATGCTTCTGCTCCTGTTGGTTTTGCAGAGCTAGCACAGTGTTGATCCAGGTGGGCTGGCAGATGCAGGAATTGGAATTACCAACCCCTTTGCCAAACTGTGCCTTGCTGGCAGCTGTGTGAGCCCCTTGGGGACAGTGGGATGTGCAGGTGTCCCCATGCACGGGCTTGGCCTGTGGTACCAGCATTACTGAGAGCGATGAGCAATGAGGAAAGAGTCCAGCATGACTCAGGAGTGTACTGTGGGAATGTTGAGAGAGCATCTTTGACTTGTAAACTGAGACTTGAAATAGAGGCCTGGAAGCACAGTAAATCTGGAATATCACATAGCCTCTTGAAGTCTTTTTTTTTACCCACTCTTCTCCTCCATGTACACTCAAAGGAAATCTTGGTTTTAGTCCACTTGGAAGAGAGGTCCTTCCTTGGAGTATGGAAAGAGAATAAGAAAAAAGCTGAAACTCTAGTTTCTTCTACGTGGAATGTTCCATTTTGTGAAAATTGCCTGCAACCGATAAGGCTGCGGAACAAGTTCTCTGTGAATTCAGGCCATTTTGTGCCTTAAAGGCTTCTCCCTCAAGAAGCAAAAAAAAAAGAATAAAAAGAAATCCAACCATCCAATTAAATACTGGAATTTTGAAAACCTAGACATAGCAATTAAACACAGCCCCTTCCTCCTTTTATTTTTTCCGCCTGTTCTAAACAAGCCCAAAGCACTTTGCAAGCTACAAATGGAGGTCATACAACACAACCTAGTCCCTGTGGTCATTAGCCAGAAAACTGAAATACAGATGTCTCTGGGGCAAAACCAAGTAGTTTTTAAGTAGGACACAACTTTAGGACAAGAAAAGAATGTCATCGAGCTGAGCTGAGATTTTCAAGGTAACTAAAGAAGTTGAGCCCTTAGGTTGTAATTTTAAGGGTCTGCAGACAGCTGGCAAAGGGACCACGGCCTTAAATATGTATTTATTGTTGCATTTACTTCTGTTCTCAATACCCTTTCTTGCCCTGTCTCCCCCTCGATACATGAAGTTGAGTTTGCAGCATCCCATTTTCAAGTTATTACTTCAAAATTTTGTGGTTCTTCATTTAAAATGTCACAGGAAGGTTGAAGGACTTTCTCTTCAGCCAAAGCATAGGAAATTTTTTCTTGAGTTGGAATAATTTCACTGCTGTGGTAACTGGGGAAATAAAATAATCCCGCAGAACTTGCCAAAACGGAAGCATAAACAGAGGCTTTGAAAGCCCACATTTCAAATAGAAAAAAGAGCATGTTCTCAAGCTGTGATGGTTGATAGATGTTCGCAGTGTTTTGACAATAAATACCCTAAATTGTATTAAAAGAGTAAAGGAAAACATTGGGGGTTTTAATAATTAGTGTTTTTTAAAAGACACTGGATTCCATCATCTCACTTAATGGTTTTGTTAAATTACCAATATTCATTGTAGCAGTTACGATTTTGTTTGGTTTGTAACTTTAACCTAAAATACTGGTATCCTACAGGTTGCAGAAGAGCACCCAAAGACATAATTCTAATCACAGTGTTGCTGTGAACATGGGATTTTTAAGTCTTCCTCTTCTGTTGAAGGGTTTTTAAAAAACTGTTGATGATTCCACCCTCTGGGGACTCATAATAATTTTCAGAAGTGCGAGAAGTGGTCTGTCTAGTCGTTCTGTGTAGAACAACATTATGGGAGGTGTGGTGAAGCTCATACTGCAGGATGGTGGTGGGTTGAGATGAATTTAATGGGACTTTTTGGCAAAAGTCCTTACAAAACTGGCTGTGTGAGACCCAGTTACAAAATGATGGTTTTACTTGTTGGGAAGCTTATGAACATGATGCTGCCTCCCTCCAAAAGGAGTGGTCAGGCAGGATTATTCATGACTGCCCTGTACAGGTGTCACCTTCTCGTGTTTCTGCCTTAGGCTATTGATCTGGTAAGCAGCCAGACCTAATATTTGGGAGTTGGGGTGGAACATGAAGCCAGAGTCTTAGTAATGATATGAGTGATGCTGAACTCTTCTCACAGAACTAAAGTAACATATACTGCTCTTCCTGGAGCTGTATGTTGTTACTTCAACAAATTGAAGCCTCAAAAATAATATCTATGGGAGGCAATAATTGTATTAAATGGGAATAAGTGCATGGTCTTTCTCCATAATCCGCCTCCAGATATGGTGCTGACCATAAATCTCTGGCTGAGGCTGGTTCTAATATTAAACAGGACTCTGCATTTCGATGGGATGAGCATACGGCTGAGACATTATCTCATGAGTCTTAATCCACCATTGCCTGTGATAATTCATTAACTTTTCTGTCTGTCTGCCTTTGAAGCTGTGAAATGGGTAAGTTCGTAATCCCTTCCAGAGAAAGCTCTGGGAAGGGTTCCATGACATTAAATCCTAGCCAAGGGGTGACCCAGGGGAAGTACTTGTTCCAGGGATGCTGCAGCAAGGTCCTTACTTTCCAAAGCAGGTGGAAGTAACATGTCTTAGAAGAAAGAAAAGGAGCAAGATCTCCATGAGGTTCACTGTCAACTAGAAAAGTGTGGAGGTTGGGGATAGAGCAATGTCCTGAGGGTTGCCTCTCCCAGCAAGGGCTGAGGGAGCAGGTAGGCACACTGCCTGGAAGCTGTGAGTTGAGAAGAGGATGTTGCTCTGGAGTCCTTTCCTCTACTCTTCTCACAGTGTCCTTTGCTGGCTCTCTTTTGTTTACATGGGTTTTAGGCCTTCCTTCATCCCCCTTGCTGTGTCATTTCTTCCTTCCTTTTTTTTCTTTGCCTCAGAAACATCAAGACAAAATAAAATAGGATTTAAAAAGTGACATCACCCATGTAACACTTGTTGCCATTTGTTTTTGTAGGGTCTGCCTCTTTTTCTGCACCTGCTGCCATCTCTGCTATTTTGATGGGCTTTACAGAGCAGGCAGTGCCAGTTGTGCATTGCAGATAAAGCTATGGCAGTGGTTTGTCCCAAAGGATTTTAACATGAAAGTAATAAGTGCAGAGTGCTAACTAAAATCTGAACACCCGTAAAAGAACAGGAGGCAGTTTCTCTCGGGTGATGTTTGGCACTTCTCAATTCAACCTCTCCTACTCATCTGCAAGGTCATTGGGGGGGTCCTGCAAATCCTGCCTTTAATTTGATAATTTAACTTTGTCCAGATGCTTGTTGTTTAGGCTTCTTGTTGCTGTGGCTGTTGAGAGTGATCCTGCTGGGTCTGTGAACAACCCATCTGTCTGACATGAAGTCTGAGTGGAAACATAGGTGGKAAATGTACAGTAAGCTGGCTGGTTGCTGGGTATGGTTTTTTCCTCTAGGATCGGGTTTTATGTGTAAGGATATCACAGCAAAATCACTGGAGCTCTTGAGGGCCGTCAGTCTTTGTCTTCAGTGGTTTAGATGAGCATTTTTTTAGGGTTGCTAATGTTTTACTGATATTTCTGATTCAAATAATGCTAATTTAACTTACGTTTCTACGATATATGGAGAGAGAGCAACTTCTTACCAGAAGCGCAAGTTGAAATGAGTGCATTGCACTGAAGAGAATCATGGTTTGTTTGGGTTTTTTTAAGAGATCTTGACATAATTCTTCCAGAGACAGACACTTTGTAATTTAATGTCTGGACTTTTTTTCCATTTGGAAATGGGAAAACTATTCTGTCCTCCAGCTATTTTCAGTGAGCCAGTTCCTAGAATTTTATAAAGAAAGGATAATATTTAGGTCATAGGAAGAAGGCTGTTGGAAGTTGCCTTCCAGTATACTGTAAATATCATAGCAACAGTTATGAAAGAAGGAAGGTAGTAACTTCTCACAGTATTAAAAATCAAGTAGCTCAGTTAAGCTATTAATTAAAACTATATGAAATGCAGTATAGTGCCACATTAGACTCTGTGAATGAACCAATAAGATTTTCTATGAAAGAGGAAAAGTAACCGTCGAAGAAAAGTAAAAGTGGAAAGATTAAAGCTGGAATATTTTTAAATTTAAATGGAATAAACCAGAAAGGAAAAATAATAGTTCTGTTGTCCACCAAAACAGGCTCTGTAGCTTTTCAATGGACAGACAAATCTTTGGGACTCAAGAGCTGCAGATGCTGTCCAGGCACACCCATATTACAGTGTTGACAGATTGGCAAGGAAAAACAAAAATTGAAGACCTGTGTAGATAAAAACCTTCCTGAATGTAATGTTTTTGCCTGTAGCTGAAAAGGGGGGTTTTTCTAAAGCCTAGGAATGGCTTGACAGAAATTGTTAAGAATTAATAACTTTGGAGTTTTTTAATTGTTTATGCCTAAGTTGTGGAGTATCAAAAAAGAACATAAAAAAAGGGTTCAGTTGAGTACAGAGAGTCCCTCAGTGGCACTTGGTCAAATGCAGAAGTTAATCTCTTCTCTCTCACAGGCTATCAAATGTTACACTTTGGCTCCTGGGTACGTGCTCGTTAGTGACTGGGAGCTGCTGGTATCGCTGTTCAAGGGCCTGGAGAGACATTCTCTGGGGTGTTGGGACTGTGTCAGCTCAGAGAATGCTAAGTCAGGCCAGAAGAGGCCCTGGCATGGCCATGTTTCCTCATCTTTCCTAAAGAAGGGAGCTGTGTGAGCTCCTAAGTGTCTCTGAGGCCACTTATGTGTAGGGGACCCAGGTAGAATGCTGCAGCCCTGGAGCTGGCTGGGCTGAGGATGCAGTGCAGGTGTCCCTGGTATCATGGATACACAACAGGTTTTCCTGGAGTTTTGCCTGAATCCAGCCCTAAGTATGCTCCTGGGGAAAAGTAGGCAGTTGCTAGGAATTTGTCCTCCAGCTCAGCTTTCAGGCCACTCACAGAGTGTGAGGGCGTCTTCTGTGTCCTGCAGCTGGGCACTATGATTTGTCTCTGGCAGTTTTAGGCAACAGATACAAGAAGGGTGGAGAGCTTGGGAAATGATGTTTCTGTGTTGGAAAAATGTAATGTGTGATGCGAGAGGTGGGAAGCAGAGGGGTTTTCCTCAACTTCATGTAAACATCATTTCACATTAGTGTCATTACAGAGAGGTTGTTGAGACGGTATCGAGTCAGCACTCAGACTGCTTTTCCTTTGGAGGGGCAGAAGGAAAAAGGTTTGGTCCCCTGTGGCTTGTGTTCATCTTGCCTGACTTGAGGCATGTGTGGTTCAGCACAGAGCTGCCTCAAAAACATCTGTAGCTGGGAAGTGGATTGGGTGCATGGAGTAGATGAAGCAGACTTGAAGTCCTTTGAAAAGCAATTAAATTTGCCTGTCACTTGCTATTTAAATGAGTGCAAGTGGTATGTTGATGGGTTGGTTTTTGGCCTGAAGTGCTGTTTTGTAGAGGAAGATGCAGAGCTCTGGTTTTATGTGGTGGGGGTTTTTTGGTACCTGCTAAGAGTGCTCTAAGGTAAAAGCTTATGGAACTGAAAAACGGATRGGTTGAAGAATACTCTCAGTAAAGCAGATGTGTGAGGAACTCTGAAACAAAATCCTCCTTTCTCCCAAATGATCAAATTGGGGAAAGAATTCAGGAAAACCAAGATTGTGTGAAAATCAAACTCTTGTATCATAAAGTAAGTACCCAGTTGCAGCTTACCTTTCTCTTGCCACATTCCAAACATTGATGGGACTGTAAATGGCTCTCTGTTAAATGTATGCAAACCAGATTGTACAAAGCAATGATTTAAAACAACTGTCTTTCATCTTTGGTGAAGACAACAAATATTATAAAATCTAAATTGTCTGGAAAAAGTAGTTTATCTTTGAATCCTGACAGCATTCAACAGCTGAAATATATAAATGCACTCAATTTTAGCTTTGGAGCCTAGATTTAATGAGATGCTCAGAGGGAAATCTTTGGAAGGGCTTATATAAATTGTAGAAATGGGCCACTGTGTTGTCACAGATAACTATTTTTTTTTCAACATTTGATCCATTTGTATAAGCAATCATTTTATCAGACAACACTTGGGTCTGCGCTTTACCTGTCCTTTTTTGAAAATAATTTTCAACAGTAACAAATAATCACAGGCTGGAAATGGAGTCCTGTCACTGATGCTACTGAATAACAATCGACCAACGTCGAGCAGAGCTTGAGCTGCTGGGCTCTGCACGGGTTCAGGATGCACCTACTTGCAGCTCAGCCCCAGCCTTCCAATTTATAACTATGGTGCAGGAAGAAGGGAGAGGAAAAAAGGGGAAGGGTGTGGGTTAAAGCAGAAAAAGAAGTACTTTTCTGTTGGTTTCTTATCCTAAAAAAATGTGTACAATATCTGATATGTTCCAGAGCTCACACTTCCTCGTAACTGACTTTCTTCTAACACAGCAGTCTGTAATTTCACTGAGCAATCTGCCCTTCTCATTTACTGCTTGGTGTAGCTCAGTGATGAGAGATGTTATCTGACCTCATTGTCTTCCATTTAGTTCGGAAATGGCCCAGGGTGTTCTAAAAAAAAAGAAAGACATTCCTACATTAACATGACAACAAAATATGTTTTGGCAAAGATATCCTGGTAGGAATGGAAACCCATGGAAACACTGAGGGTTGCATCAATCTTAGGAGAAAGTTATTTAAATTTGATTCGCTATCTGCTCACTAATTATCAAGTGGAATTTCTGGCAGCAAAGGAATGCTCTTTTTATTTTCTCTGCTGTTGACAGCTTTAAATAAGTTAGACTGAAACATATATGTTCTTAGTATCTCTTCCAGTGTGAACGTGAGCTATAGATACTGGAGTCCACTGCTTTTTTCTTTAAAGGGGCACTATTTTGGTGTATATCAGAAGGGCAGCTACAAACCACAACCAGCATTCTTAGTCCTGCTGTGCTAGACACTACTGAAGCTCCTGAAGGCCATCCTTCCTCTAAATGGGCACATTAAAAGCGTGGAGAAGAGAATCAGAAACCTACCCCATACCTAAAGCTCCCTATACATATTTCTGATGTGAATCTATTGCCTTACATTCTGGGTTATCTAAGCTTGCTTATTTCCTATGCCATCAAGGCCAGCAGTCTTTGATGGGATCTGGTCTCAATTTGCCAAATAACAATCACTTCTCAGGTACCACAGGATTATTTATTTCAGCCTTTTCTGCATTTTTCCACAGTGGCTTAGCCACCCATCTAGATATTGGCAGATGTTGTGGCCTTATCAATATGACAGATTTGAAATACTTTCATCTTTTCCTGGGAAATATCAATTTTGGTGACTCTTGTTTATTCATTGACTTCACTTATTTTAATACTTGATCCTTTCCAGGGGATTTGTTTTGAAGGTATTCAGATGTCCAGCTGTAGTTTCAGATTTTGCTTTCATTGCCAGACAGTAAGCTGGAAATAACTTTAAAGTCATCACCCTTTCCCCTTCTCCAGTGACCAGATCATGCCAGCATGTGTCCTGTCTGTGCTCCAAGGGTTTGTTTCGTCTTGATGATGAATTGTTTGTGTCTTTGTATTCTTGTCGCTTCTTCCAAAATGTTTGACATGAGACTGACCTTTGTGTTTTGCAGCCAGTTAATGTTAAAAAAAAAAATTCAAAATTCAAATTAAAAAATGCTGGATGGGATCCTCTCCCCTGCACTCTTCGGTATTTACTTCTACACTGGCTGTGCTATTACTCAGAGAAGGTACTTTTATGGGTAAATTGCATTCTTCTAATCAGAATCACAGATTAGTTTGGGTTTGAAGGAACTTTTAAAGATCATCTGGTTCAACCCCTCTGCCATGGGCACCTCCCAATAGACCAGGTTGCTCTGAGCCCTATCCAGCCTGGCCTTGAACAGTTCCAGGGATGGGGCAGCCACAACTTTGGTGGGCAACCTGTGCCTCACTCAAGGTGTTACTGAGTGCAGTAGTGGCTAATTTTTCATATATTTTGGGGTGAGGTCTGGGATAAATATGCCCTTCTGGTGGGAGAAGAGAATGTTTGGGCTGGTTGGGTGTGTTGGTGTTGGGATTTGGCACTAGCGACTATTTTAACATCGTTTGTTTGAGTTTGGTTTAACTGTGCAGCATACATGCAGGCTGTTTTGCTTTTGTTCTATGTTACAACAACATAAGGGCATCTCGGGGGCGGTTATCCTGCCTCTGTGGTTGCAGAAAAGAGGGGGAGAGCATTTTCCATTTGAAATGCTCTTGTTAAGATTATGAGCTGGAAGACTATGGGTTAACTACGTATTTGCTTCTTCCTTTTTCCTCCAGCATCATCTTTACCACAGAAACTTCTTGTTTACTGTTGGAAGGAGCATAATATTTCTTTAAGTCATCTTGGGCTGATATTTTGAGTATAATTTAATCTTCCTGTTTTTTCTCTGTGTGCTTTTCCAGATCTGGAAGAATTTGGGGATTTTTTTTTTTAATCAGTCATCTCTTTATCCCAGAGTTTCAACATTTTCTCCAGTTGGTTTCCACTGGCAGCTTTCCCTTAAGCTGCTGTTATTGTATCTTTCGTGCCATTGTCTGTGGTGTGAAATGTTAAGCAGCTTAGCCATGACTGTTTAATTTGTGTTAAAGCTGATGTTTTAAAATAGAGTTGGCCTGCTTAGCACCTCTTCAGAGTTAGTGGACATCCTCCCTTCACACTTTTGGTGCAGGCTTTCACTTTATAGGTGATAGCAGATTTCTGGATCAGGCCTCTGAACTTAGAAGTCATTTTCTTTTAGCTTCTTTCAAAAGCTGCTAGTTTAGTATACTTAACTACATAATTCTTATTTTCAGACTGGGTTTTTTTTTCAATTTATTCCTCATCTCATCTGCTTATTTCTTTGAACCTGTGTGTGAGAATTTGAATGTGTTGTATCATCTTTCCTACAGAGAATATCTCTTGCCTCTGATTTCTGTGTCTCCAAAATTCATTTCCATTGTGGGAAGTGATTGGTGTACAGCCTAAAACATGTCAATTTTGAATTGTGTTGGATATGCATCTTGCAGTCCATAAGATCTTTTATTGATATTGATCTGAAATTGCAGCTGTAATCGTATTTAGTCCTCCAATGTGGATTTCTCTCAGTACTTTTTATTTTGCCTTTTTAAAGTTTGGGTTTTGTTCTTGCTTTGCATGAAAAGTAATCAGATCAGATGTCAGCTGCACTACACACTTTAATATCCTGGATAAGTTGAGCTACGTTTTCATTCCAGTAGACAGGTTTTTAATCTGATCTATGGGTAGATATCTTACTAGCGGAATGAATATTCCACCAACAAGAAACCCCAGAGCGATTCTGTCAGTCTTTTGCCATCATGACTTTTTTTTTATTATTATATTTATTTATTTATTTATTTCCAGGTATGCTTAGAATTCCATGCTGGTTGTTGTCAGGCCTCTCCAGTGCGAGCAGGTGTCGTGGCTGAGGACGCTGTCGCGGTTTGCAGCGAGCTGTGGGTTCGGCAGCACAGTCAGTCGTTTTTTGGTGTGTGGAGTCCTGTGATTTTTATTTTCCTGTATCACATGTGAAATGCAGAAGTTGGCTGTTAATTGTCTCCTGGTCCTTCAGCAGCATTTCAGCATTAAAAATCCTAGTTTAATGTTCTTTCTGCGGGGAGGGAGAGCCATTTTCCTATCTTGGTTCATCATGTCTATGATGAATTCTTATATTTAGTTACCTCTTTTAACCTTAACATCAACATAAGCTGTGAATTTTGAGAACACACTTGTCTGTTTTCTGTTACTTCTGTAGCTTTTGACCTTGCTGATTTCTAGTATCCCAGAGAACTATAATTGTGGCCGGTAGAGAACCATTCATTTTGGAAATTGCTGTTGCATTTGGAATATGTTACTGCCACTCCTCTGTGCCTTCCCCAGCTGTGTGGTGCTGTGCTGCAAGTAAAAGGGGAGATGGGAGCACTCCAGCATCCAGTTTCGTCAGCCAGCCTTGCCTGAGGAGTCATTGAAAGGGATTTGACTATCCCAGGCAAGGAGAGGCTTGCAAAGCACAGTGGAGATGAAAACATTACTTGACAGGTAACTATTATGAGTGGCAGAGCATAGTAGCTGTCTTCAGCTGCTTGTGAATGTCCATGGGCACAACTAACTTGTCAGAGCCTCCCTATCCRGATAATTTCTCTAAAGGCTCAACTTCTGAGATACTCTTGTAGCATGATTTGTTGTAGTGGCAACCTTGTTTGGCTTATTGACTTAACCTGCCCTGCTTGGGTTCCTCTGTTAGGTTGTCAGGTCAGCTCACTCCTGAGGGTGACTGGAAGGTGGTGGGTCTGAAAAAAGCAAATGACTTGTTTTTCGTGTGGTCTTTTAACTCTTTTGGGCCTGCCTGGCTTGGCTTAGCCTATACTGGAGAAAGTTGCAGCTCTTGGTGCAGCTTGCAAGGTTYCCATTATGTTGTCTGGTCTCTTCTGCCATGTCCACATGCAGATCTTCAGGAAGATACCACTGGCCCAAATGATGTTAAATTCTAAATTACGTCTTTCTCTATTCAGAGAYGGACGCTTTCCCATTCCTGGTTGTGCTTGGTCCTTTTATACAAAAAATAAGTACTTTTGAGAGTGGCCACGATTGCAAAATTTTTATACTTAATTTTTTAAAATTATTTTTAGATCTAGCTTTGTGTGTATGACAGGGAAATACCCCTACATATTGCAGTTTTGAAATTTGTCTATTGAGGAAGCCCAAAATGATAGTTGACTTGCTGTCATGTAGTATGGGATGCTGATCTGTAATCTTCAGTTTAGTACCATGTGTAGGTTTCTTGGCTGTCATCCTGTGTCTGGAAATATATATATATRTAAGGGTATATATTTGTCATATGTATAAAAAATTAAGTGTCTCCTGAATGCAGCAGGAGTATTATTTGAAGGTCTTTTTCATTTACATGACAGGGATTTTTAGTGGAAAAAATGTGCAGACACGCGTCTCCAGCTTTCCTTGGGATGTTGGACAGTGTTACAGATTAGCGATAACACATGTAATCACAGGTTGAGATTCTGCTGCAGGGGATAATCTGTTGTTGTTTGTTATGTTGAGTGCTTTTTCTTTTCTTAGCCTGCTTTTTCATGAATCCCTTTCTGAGGTAGGCTAAGCCTAGTTGTCCTTTTATGAAATCCCAGTTGGTGATTGCTATTAGCAACAAGATAACACATTTCCACCAGCTTGCACCTGGGTTAAAAAAAAAAAAGGGCAGCATGTGCTGCTTTGCCKCTTGGGTGGTGAGGTTCAGTGTGAATAGCTGATTCCTGCTCTGTGCTGAGGTACTTGGTACTTTGCCTCTGTAAGAAGTTGAAATGTATTTTGGTGTGCATGTGGGTCACTAAATTAAGCAACCTGGAGAAGTTTTAAATGCAGAGATTTTCTGTCAAACAGTGATGGTGTACAGTTGTGACAAATGGAAGGCAGAAGCTGAGGTGCTACTGTAGGTGTGAGGATTTTTGGTGAGAAATAAAGCTTGCTTGCTGGAGGATCCTTGTAGCTGTAATCAGTTAATTGATTAGAACTAGAGTTATTAAATCAACTTTGAATATCCATGAAGCGGTTACTGAGGTCCTTCCTAGCAGCTCTTCTGCAGACAAGTACTGTTAAAGATGAATCTGACATTACTCACAATCAATGAAAGGGTGTTTCACGTTTGGAAACTTTGGATCAGGTCCTATGGTGCTAGAAACAATGAAGTGATTTAACAACTTGGCCTGTGTTCTGCTTGTTCCCTACCACCCACCCCACCTCTCCGTCTGGATTATTAATTTTACTAATGGAAACTATATTGACTTTATATGGGATTCTTGGTAATACCTCCATGAGCTTCTAAGATGCCAGCAAGACAGAATTTGAGGGGACTCTAATATTACAAGCGGATGTAGAGAGGGGAAAAAAAAATGGAATGGCTTTCTAGCACATGACCYGTGAAATTTCAACATGTCATCTGGAGAAAACTTAAATCTCCAGAGTTTATGTGTCTGAGTCTGTGCTTAGTCTTCTGATTTGACAATAAGTAGCATTTCCATGTTCCAGCACTGTTCTGAGTAAACATGTTTTTAGGAAGCAGAGTATATCTGTTCTGGCTGAGGAATTTACAAGAGAAGTTGTACTATGTCAGTTGTTCAGGTTAAGTTCTTCTTAACTATCTCTTGGGGAAAAAAACCAAACCACAACAATGTAATAAAACAGATGGAGAGCACTGTTTCTTCATATCTTTCTGTGACAGGCAACATTCTTCTAACAGAATTACCTATATTAAATTATGGATGAGCTATATTGCAAAACTAACACAAACTTCTGTATTTTCCAGCCATTCTCCCCATGTTTGTCCCAAATGGCATTCGTCTATAGATGTTCGTGTCATTTCGTCRTGGTAAAGCAAAACTATATTCCCATGCAGCAAAGCCCCTGATGATGGGATTTCTGTGAAATGAGTGGGAGCAAGTTGCTCTGGATCTATTCTCTGCAGCCCTCAGGCAAATACTGCAAGAAACTTCCTAGTACTTGCTAAACTTCCTGAGGGAAATAAAAAAAAAAAAAAAAGAAAGCTTTTCTTGGTGAACTAAGTTGTGTATTTTTCATGTGGAGGTCAGCGGGGAGTCTCGTCTAGGCATAAGAGACTGTCACCCCAGCTGCTGGGGGGATGCCATGTATGTTCCCTTGGGGCAACCAGAGCCTTTGCTCAGCAGTTTGGGGATACCAAGGAAGAAAACAAGATTGGTGCCAACTAGTTCCCGAGGGGGGGCTTTTGCTCATCCCTCATGTAAGGAAGGTGGTGGTTGTAAACCAGTCTTCTGGGTGAGAAACAGCTGGGTCAGGGGAGAGAGCAATGGGGTCCTCACAGGAGAGCTCTTAAGCATAGATACATCCTTCGCTTCCTTACCTCAAATGTCTTTCAAGAAGTGGGAATATTTCACAGGAAATCACAGCTGATCACAATGAATGTGGAGTTTGAGGAGTTTGTTCCTTGCCCAGTACTGGCCACATTAAGTTAGAGCACAAGCCTTATGAGGAGGAGCTGAGGCTATTTAGCCTGGAGAACAGAAGGCTGGGGGGGACCTTATGACACTCTACAACTCCCCGAAATGAAGTTGTAGCCTGGTGGGGATTGGTCTCTTCTGCCAGTTGACAAGSAATAGGACAAAAGGAAATGGCCTCAAGTTGTGCTGGGGGATGTGTAGATTGATTGCTGGGAAAAATTGCTTCACTGAAAGGGTGGGCATGCATTGGAACAGGCTGCCAGGGAAGTGGTGGAATCACCATGCCTRGAAGCATTCAAAAAATGTGTAGATGCAGTCTCCAGGGACATGGTTTAGTGGTGGACCTGGCAGTGCTGGGTTAATGGTTGGACTCCATTATCTTGGAGGTCTTTTCCARCCTTWATGATTCCAAGCTGCAGTTAAAGCAGCATGGGCTGAAGCCTTCACTGTGACTTAGGCCATCCAGGTGCTCACTRTTACAACCCTCGTTAGGTTCTGTATTCTTGAGGTTGCATTAAATGCTGCAATTTTCATTTTAGCTTGATTCTGTATGGCTGCATCTATATTTGTAAATTAAACAGTGCCAGGGCACAGGCTCAAGTGTAGTTGTGTACTTGGGTGATGTTCACATGCTCTTGGGCCAGGTTTTGGATGAGGGCTTTCCCTAAACCATGCCCAGGTGTGGGGCATGTGTGTGGAAACAGGCTGGACAGAAATGCATCCTGGAGGGGAGTTTGGGCTACTGGAGTGGGAGCTGCAATGTGTAAGAGAATTGGCACTGACCTGCAGTCCCTCTAAATGCATCTTACTGATGTGATATTTATTACGGTGAAGAGCCTTTTTGATGTTCTGGTTTGGGGTTTCTTTTATGCCTGGAGCTCGCAAGGGTGTGTGCGTACAAACAGGTGTGTGGTATGAGACGGCAGAGCTGTTTCTGCCCCATGTGGGAGTGCTGTGGTGGGGAGCTTTCCTCCCTGCTGGGAGAGATGGGAAGAGTTCTACATGCATGCTCACATCCCATACCATGCTTTGATAGCCTGGTGGTTATAGCTGCCTCCTGGGGGCTGATTTCAGATTTCGGGTGGGATTTCAGGTCTCAGGTTTGAAGCACAGATATCTGTGTTTAAAGCAAGTGCTTTAACCGCTGAGGCATTGAAGGGAAGGGGAATGATGCTTTCTAACTGCTTAAGGGGAAAAGGCAAAAAAGCTCCACTTTTTATGGCTCTCGGCAGAGGGGAAGGGAGATGAAACAGAGCAAATTCCTGTAGGAAGATCACTCCTGGGAAACGGAAGTGAGGGTTTTACTGCCTGCAGAGGGCCAGATTTCAGGATTTATTCCTCCATTGTAGTTCCTGGGTTTATGGCAGTCTCCTGGCTACCCAGCATCCCATGTTGTCCAAGCCCTGCCCTGGTGTTGCTCACATGGTGCCGTGTGCCTGGCAGGGAGCAGAGCACTGCACTGCTGCAAGGCACGTTCCTCACTGATTCTCACCTTCTGCAAAAACTGAATCATGTTTTGTGATCTAATCTATGTTTAATAGCTAAGAGTATTAAGTCTCATTCCCACACTGTTTTAAAGGTGGTGTATTACTAGAGATCCATGTGATTTTTTTTTTTTTTTAAACATACTTTTTCTGGTGTTGATGTTAATTCCTCCTTAATGGTCTTGAGTTCTAGTCTGAGCTGATTCTGTTACTTGGTCAAACCCCATTCTTGTACTGTGGAGGTGCTTTTAAAAAATACTGGTGGGTTTTCACCCCCTTTTTTGGTACAGTATTTATCTCTGGCACAGTTCCATGAAATACAGCCTTGACTTGATGAAATTAACTTTTCTTGATCCAAGAGATTAAATGTGGCTGTAAATTTTTAAGCAGAACCAGTTGCTGCAATTCTCCATCAAAGAAAATCTTGTGGACTTGAACGAGTAAGACTTAGGGAGAGCGTTCTCCTGGGGAAGCTGATTAGTTAATACTTCAGTAATATCTTTTTCTTTCCTCTCCCCCTGCATCTCCAGACCTGAAACAACACAAATGATTCCTAGATCAAACGAACGCTCGAGTCCCTTTTATCGGACAAATATCATAAATGCTAGGCTCTTAACTTTTCACTTGAGTAACAGCTCAGGCTTTCACGATTCCTTTAATAAATTTAAAGTAGGTCATAATACCCACCACTGCATCCTTAAACGGGTATAAATCTTGGTTTTCAGAGTTTTAATTACAGTGGCTGCTCCCGTTAGGTGGTCTTGTTTCATGGCAGGATGCTAGACAGCTCTCTTGCTCGAAGTCATTTATGTGGACTGCGGGTATGTCTGTCAAACCATAATGAGCAATGAAAGAATGAAGAATGTTAATTTAACTGATGCCGCTTTTGCTGTTAACGTAAGTACCACCAGCTGCACCTCGTAAACATTTGCTGTTTGCTTGCCGGCGCTTCGCTGTTCAGCGAGGCCCCGCGTGATGGATAGAGGCACAATCAGACTGATGGCTGGCGTGCCGCAACTTTTCCGAAGCGCTACTTCTCTGAGTGCTTTTTTGTTGCAAGAGACAGCTCCTAAATTTTAATTGCTTTTCAAACTAGCGAGTGCTGCTTGTGTCAAGCTGATAATTATTTTATGACATAGAGGTGTTATAAATTAAGGAGAGGTCAGCGTGGATAATGCGTGTATTACCTGCTGGAGGAGTGATGGTTGGGTGGAAGTGACACGTCGGAGATGCTCACTTTGGCGTGCGGGGGTTCTCGGTGCTCACACACAACTTCTTAAACAATGGGCCCTAATAGGAAAGGACTGGTTGCAACAATAGCAGTGCTTGAAGTCACTTTATAATTAGAGAAATTACTGAATAATGCAAAACTGCACAAATGGCTTTTTTTCCGACCCATTAAGCGTTCAGGTAAACATTCAGAATAAAGTTGCAGACCTCCATTTCCCTGTCAGTTGTAGTGTGCACTCGGCAAAAGCACATTTTGTTCCTGTCAGGTGGGTCATTAAGAGGGTGATGGACCCCAAGAATTTGACACAGGCCACATGCGCTCCAGTGCAGCTCATCCAGAAACATCTTTCCTTCCTGCTCTTGCTTCACTGATTAAGGGCCTCCTGTACCTCTTGGCATGAAGCTGCTTCTTGCTGACATCCTGCCCAACTTTTTATTCTTTGCCTTGATGGTTTCTTGAAGTGTTTTTCATCTCTAGCATAGTTCCATTCTGTCTCTGTGCTGATTTGCCCAGTTATTTTAGACATGATTTACTACACCTCTGGTTTTTATGCCAAGTATTTGTCAGGGTGAAATGCTCTAAATCAAAATGGCTGCAGTCTTTAGGATTTAAATTATTTAGGGTTTAAACCAAAGAATATTCATAAAAGTAATTGATTTCTTTTGGGTTGTTGTGTATTGCATATAACTTATTTTCATAATATACTCCAGTTAGTAATAATTGAAAGGTTATGAGTTGCGACTAAATACCTTGAATTTATACCACTCTTTTCTAATTGTAATAATATGCTTTATCTCTGCATACTATTAGGTTTTAAGGCTTTATATTCTCAAGGTAACAAATAATGTACCTTTATTGAATTTTTAACAGATTAATCCATGGCAAGCCATACTTTTTTTTTTTTTGTACAGCTACAATCAGTGAAGGTCTTTGTTTTGAGATGGGAGAGATGCAGAACAAGGCAGAAGTGGTGGTTTTGACTCATAGGACCTGATAGTTATGGCACTAGACCGCAGGCCAGGGTCTCCTCCCTGCTTTTGGAATACTCCAGAGGAGTGAGAACTGTAGTCACCGTGGATAGAAGCTTGTGAAACTTGCCAAAACTGTGTGTTGGATACTAATGTACTCCTTGGGTCACAACCTACCCCGTAGCATATGTGTATCTAGGCTTTCAAGTTATTCAGTTTTATTGATTTCAGAGAATTACATTTATGCAGACTTCTGGTGTCTGTGCACTTAGATGCTGTAATGAGATTTTAGAAAAATGCTTGCATGTACTTCTAGAGACCTAGACTGGTTATTATAGGGATTCATGCCTGTAAGGCTGTGATATTAGGCTCTAATATCTTTCTCTCCTACTTGGTTCTCTTTTTTCTCAGCCCATGACTGAGAAATTAACTTTTCTTGGTCTTATGTTCGGTGAATTGGTCCCAGTAAAGAAAATACTTTCTGAGTAACAGCTGGCTATGTTGAAACAAACAAAATAAAAATGTACTTCTGGCCAGCCAAGGCTGAAAAACCAGACTTCTTGAGAAAGATTACCAAAGGGAAAGATGAATATATTAGCAGTTATAAAAATAATATAACTACATACTTGAGTTTTACRTTTTGATACACAAACATGCTTGAGTTGACCTCAGATGGCAAGGAGATCTTCCACGGATATTTTTTGTATAATTTCAAGTTGTTATCCTTTTGCTCATAATCTGAAGAGAATTCACGGATATAGAACAATAGAATAGTTTGGGTTGGAAAGGACTTTAGATCATCTAACATATCATATAAAATTTTCTTTAAACCTTAATCTGTTTAAACCTTTATATTAAACCTTAAAGTTTCAATRCTTTGTTTTCTAAATTAAATTTAAAATTATTACATTTTAATCTCATGTAACTGAGAAATATTTGTTTTAATACAACTTAGTATGAATTTCATTATGCTTTCTTAAGAGAAGAAAAACCATTTTACTGTCTTGTAACAGTATTTTCTTTTAGTATCTAAAACTGTTTACTTTATAGCCACTAAAAATAAAAGTATTTTTTGTATAACTCACAGGATTGTTTTAATGGGCCTGACAAAAAAATTCCATTAAACTTTCGTATCAGCTCCAAAGCAGGATGTTTCCATTTGCGATCCAGTTTTTCTTTTTGTTACCTTTTTTTTTCCCCCACTCTTGACTATGTTGTGAGCAAGCCAAAGAAAAGACCATGTGGGTGTACTCARGTACTGTTTCCACTGTTCTAATGTGTAACTTCAGCAGAAGACCCGTCCTCCCCCTCGGTGTCGATTCCTCACCCTCTTTCCATTGGCCAACACAAGCTTTGAGTGGATCTAGGGAAGCAAATCTCAGTTCCTCCGTCTGTGTTGGCTCCCAGCAGCTTTTCCAGTGCTGCTTGTAGCAGGAGCCCTGAAGGCAACTGCTGCTGGAGCCTTGAGCTGTGGTATCAGAACAGGTGTGGCAGGAGGTGACAGTGGTTAATAGCAGGTCCTCTTGCCACAGGAGCAATTTGGAACTCTCACCTGAATACAGTTTATGGAAGTGAAAGAAGGGATAAGAGACCGAGCGAGGTGCGGAGAGATGATGTCCTTACCACCAGGTATTTTTTTCATCTGGTTTCAGAAAGGTTGATGCTGCATTGCATGCTGTAGTGGTCCATAATCTGGTGGTGTTACTAATCCCCAGAGAGACAAATATGTGCTGATTTTTTATTTTTTTTTCCTCTGAGAAGGAAAACCTTGGGGCAGTAAGTCTAACTAGGTTGTGTTCACCTTGGTTTTATAGGCTGGAGATGAGAAAATGAACAAGGATATATTCCAGCCTTTCTGTAACCTGTGGGGAGTCTGGATAAAGAGTAGTATATCTGTCCACATGGAAACCATAAAGTTGGGATCAAATGGGTGAAACTCGCAGCTTCAGTATTTCTCTCATGAGCTGGTAACAACATTCYTTCCTCTCTGGCACTGGTCTAAGTTTTGCTTGAAACAGACCTACTGTGTGAAGAACAACAGTGCTTCAGTGGATGAAATATTCCATGTTYAAAATTGAATGGGTGGAGGAAATTAACTTCTGCTGAACAAAAGAAAAAACGAACCCCAGTGATTTCTGATCTTGTATTAGAAATGCCTTAAGTCAAGTCAGGCTGCATTAAGCAATCAACAAGTAACACTTTTGTTTTCAACAACTTCACTTACCTCCTGCTAATTTTCATCAGGATTCCAGAYAATATACTACTAACCATTATTTTCTCACCTAGTTTGCTCAGTACTGACAGATAATAGATGATCCTATTACAAATAGATTTGACACTGCATCCATGAAAATGTGAAAATTGGAGTCTCTCGTCATTATTTAAAATGTGTGCTCACTCACTCAAATGAGGTATAAGAGTCTACTTTGGAGATAAAGTAGTCCAGATTGCTGGAAAGGCTGCTCTGGTGTCACCCAGGTTAATGTAGATGTATTATGTATTTATATAGCCTATAGGAGGATAACTTTTTAGCAAATGATTTGGACTGAATGTGCACTTGATCAGGACTCTCATTAATAACCCATGGCCTCACTGTTCTCATAGTAAGAAGTTACCCTTGCAATCACAAAGATTAATTCTGGGGCTGTCTCTTGCGGTTTGGGAGAAAAGAGTCCAAAGAAACGGGTGAGTCATACGAACAGAGATCCATATAAACTGAGCTATAGATTAAGATCCTGTGTTGTCCCTGACATTTTGATTAAAACGGCCATTTTTTCAGTCACATTTCTGGAATTTGGAAAAACAGTGTTTTTCTCTGAAGGTGATGGGTGCTTGCTCACGCTGCATCTCAGTGAGGACCTGGTGTCAAACCATAACTTCTGTGCTTTGAGATATCAGAGATAAATTGACTTCTTCCCATTAGATGTGAGGTCGTGCCCCTGTTTTCATAAGAATTGTAGTAATGCAGTCAGGAGTTAGTAACTGATGGATTGACACACACAGTGGGATTTGATGTGAAGGAGGGAAGAATTGGTTAAACATGAGACAAGAAGCGTTTTCGCTTATACTGGTAACTGCATTTCCCCATTTGATGGATCATGAGCGACCGACATATTTGAGGTTCTTTGGAGCATAGACAACATCCATGGAGTGTTAGAAAATTCAYTATTTTGCACATCTCTGACTCCTAGTTATTGCAGAAGCCATGCAGCTCAGCGRAAAGGTTTTGATTGACTTTCTCTTCAAGAGTGTGTGCCTGTAGCATGGTGTTTGGGTTGTGTAGGTTGTGGAAGTGGTCTAGGACCAGACAGTTGTCTGGACTAATCATGTGAGGGCAGGCAGTGTTTTGGAAGTCTCTGAATTATGCATATGACAAATGTGGACCATAAGAAAATCCTAAGTGAGTAGCATTTGGATGAAGGCGATAGATGAGATGGAGAGCTTGCACCTGAAAAGTACATCACCAGAGTGCTGGAGCTGCGGGGAGAAGGCTTTTGTGCTAATCCTGACATTGCTGTTATGCCATGAGTTAGAAAATGAGGGTGTAAACAGCAGCATTCCTCGTGCTGGAGCATGATCATTGTACGTACTCTCTGTCATCAGCATATTCTCTGTGTCAGTAAGTGGGTGTGTGGTAGTCTTATTCAAAGCCTTTGATGACAGGCTGCAGGACACTGCCTGAGGCTGTAAGACAAATAACAGTAGTCTTCTCCATGGGTGCTATCTGACTTGTAAGAAATGAGTACCTTCCTGCCTGTGCCGTTGCTGGTTTGTTAAGACACAAGCAAGCTCTGCTATCTGTGTAGCTGCTGAACTTGCACATGTTTTAGTCAGAGGTGTAAACAACAGCGTCAAGGGAAGCACTACACTTCGTCTCCACAGATATGGCAAAGCATGAGGAAGGTGGCAGTAATTTAGTGATATAAAATGACTTGCTGTAATGCCTTAATTCAAAGTAGTTGTGTGGAAAGTGTCCTCCAGGCTTATTGTCCCCCAGCTTGCAAGTTGGGAGGTGCTGGAGGTAGCAATCATGTGTTGCCCACCAAGCATGCAACTGAAAATATGTGATGGCCAGGATAATATAAATCCTCTAGGAAAATGATTTTCCTCCACTTATATTGTAGGCATCTGGATGACTTCAAGCAGTGCTGACTCTCCTTAGGGAAGGTTAGTGCTCAGGCTACCCACTGGTGGAAGTTTCTTGGCACCGTATGTAAAAAGCTGAACCCTATGTTTTTATATAACCTAATTCTTAAATTAAATCTAGTAGCTCAATTTTAACAGCATGATCTCCTCATGCAATTGAATGAATTCTGTGATGGTCATATGTGCTAAATTCAACAATTTACATCTGGAGAACAAATTCTTGCTGTGAAGGAATTGCTTCTTTTTCTAATTATCCTCATGGAATCCAAAGTTTGATTGACTGTAACCTGCACACCTCCCACACTTCCTCTTCTGTCTTTGCTTGTTTTCTTCTCTTTCCTCTAAAGGAGATCTTTTGTAACTGGTTTGTTTGTTCTGCTGTTTCTCTGGGAATGACAAATTAAGCCACAGGTCTTTTTTTAGTGTTGCAATTGGGAGGAGGAGAGAGGGGATTTAGAGCTCCATTATGCTGGTGTGCTGCTGGCAGTCATCTTCGGAAGTTTGGTTCATTCCTTTGGAAAAGTGGCCAAGATCTGTGCCTCAGAGGTGTGAGGGTTTGAGTCTTGTCATTTTAATAGAGAATTGGGGTGTAATAAAGGGAACAGCTGGTAAAGGGTTGATTAAGAAAAATATAATTAATGCAAATCAATACAAGCTTATAGAAAATAGATCCTGTCAAGCTAAGCTGATATCTATTAAGTGTTTTTTATGTGATTGCAAGTTTTATATTTATGGCTTCTACAACACATTTGACTTGGTGACACCATTTTGATTAAGATACAAGAACAATATAGAAGCATAGATATAATTTGATTTGGCACATGTGAGGGATGGGAACTGAGCTGGCCCAACTTCAGCAATTTACAGTGTTGTATCCTCTCCTGAGCTAGTTGTCCTGGACTCCCTCCGAAGTCAGTGGAGAGGAGGGAGGGCCATTGCTGCACCCCTGAGTTGACAGCAGGGAAACATGAGCATGTAGGACAAAGCTGTTGATGCCTGTGTCAAAAATCTGTGTGTATATCCATAGGAGAACTTCAGGGAGGCTGTGCTAAATCTGGGTCTGACTATGCTGCAGACACTCCCAGAACGCTGTGTTTGAGTCTGTCTGCACCTCTAGGAGGTGGAGGAGATAGTGAGTAGAGTAGATACAGAGTAGAAGAGTAATGATGGTGGCTAAGGATGGAAAAACATGCCTGTCAGCCACTGGGATTTCTTGCAAACATTCATTACCCTAATCCAGGAGAAAGAAAGAATTGATTAGCTTTTCTATGTGGGAAAGTTTAAGAAAGGAAGAGTCTTCAGTCTGTTGAACAAAAATATAGCAAGATTTGTTGTCTAGAAATGGAAGCAAAGAAAATTCAAAATAAATAATAATTTAAAAAAACCCAAATAGGTTTTGACAGCCGGAATAATTAATCACTAAAATCTTTTGCCAGCACCCAGAAGGCATCACTAGAAATTTGGTAACTGTGACAGTTTGGGATTTTTTTTCTTCCTGGAAAAAGCAACAAATTAAGTCCTGTGCCTTATGATATGCARTGAATCAGACTAAAGTCAAAAAAGGACTGCTAGGATTATGTGGTCTGTAAAAAGTATGTTGGTCCCTATGAAGACAATATGGTTTTCCCTGTTCTGGTCAAGTTGTCTGTCCAAAATGAGGCTTTCAGACTCATAAAAACAGAGCCTGTGTTTGGGGAATCAAAGGTGACTTCTGTGAATCCCTCTATATCCAAAGGGTAAATCTTTTAGGTAGACACTCATAGTTTTGAAAATCTTGTTGGGATACAGCATGTTGCTCGTCATACTACACTTGTAGTAGTGTTACCACCTTGGTTGTACTTTTATCTTTCAGACTACTTTGTACCTAAATATTGCATGAGGATGTTGCCTTCCCTTGGCCTGTGGCAGTGCTAGCTCAGCTCAAAAGAGAAACTGTTGCTTTTGCCGTTTTGAGCACAGGCTGTTGTTTCCAAGGTATGGTACTGTGCTCTCCCTTTCCTTTTTGTAGCATCTGACCCAACAGAATGAGCTGTCATCATCCTTCACGTCTCTGGTACATCATGAACCAAGTGCAGTTCCTGTTCTCTGCGCGGTTTCTTGGCGTTGTGTGGGGCTTCACATAAGACAAGGAGGGACGCAGAAGACTCCGAAGAGCCAAGTACTTACTTTGCCACCATCCTGACTTTTTTTGCAGCAGCCTRCTGCTCTCCAGCTGCCTAATGGCATTTCTCCTGCACTACAAAAGGCAGGATCTGGCTGCCTTCACATCACCTGCGGTTGGTTAGGTTACCTGACTCCCCAGCACTCTCTCAGAGTCTTACTAGAAGAGTAGGACTTTGTATTAAAAACCATCAGGAAATGGCAAACCAACAGGTTTTATTCTGCTTCTGTTGACTTTTGACAAATAGCTGGAAAAAGACATTGAACTGCGGAAAGTCAGTTCATGGTGTCAAAGAAGTTGAGGTCTTCTCAGTCTCAAATGCTTTGTGCTTTGAATGTGAGTCTCTCCAGCTGCTTCAGTGAAGCACTGACATTGGGAGGATATGTTAGTCAAGCTGTCCTAAAACTTTCAGCCTTTTAATCTCAGTGCTTTCAAACCATTTCAGAAGAAGGTATCTTTGCTGGTCTTTGCTTCAATAAAGAAATAAAAGATGCTTCAACACATGTACTTACTTTCCTGCTACCTTTAAACTAAAAGTTTAGAAAGCTTTGAAAACTAAAGTTGCCAGTGGAGGSGAACCTCAATCCATCCCACTCCTATCAKTTTGATGGCAGTGCCAGCAAGAGATGCCCAGAGACTGGAGAGGGGATTGCAGGTCTGCAGGAGAGCACCTGAACCCAAGTCAGCTTCCTCAGGGGCCCCATTTAAATGCCACTGTGCAAATGCGGCATGGGGAATAAACAGGAGGAATTAGAGACACGTGCACACCTGCAGGGCTGTGRCCTTACTGGCATTGTGGAGACAGAGGAATGGTTCCTGTGACTGGAGTGTTAGAATAGAAAGATGAAGGCTCTTCAGGAAGTACAGGAAGTGGAAATGAGGAAGTGTCAATGACCAGCTGGAAGGCATGAAGCTCTGCCTGGGGATTCATGAGACGCTGACTGAGAGTTTATGGGACAGGATAAAAGGGAGGGCAGGGACAGGTTATTTTCCTGCCTTGGTCTTCACTGACAGGTGTTCCAGCCACACTGCCTGAGTTGCAGAAGGCAAAGACAGGGATTGGGAGAATGAAGAACCACTTCCTGCAGGAGATTATGAGATTTGAGAACATCTAAGGAAGCTGCAGGGGCACTAGTCTGTGGGACCTSATGAAATGCATTCGTGGGTCCAGGGAGAAGTGGTGGATGAAATCACTAAACCACTGTTCATCATGTTTGGTAAGTTGTATCAGTCTCATGAAGTTCCCACTGACTGGAAAAGAGGAAACATACCTCCCATTTTTAAAAAGGAAAAAGAGGAAGACATGGGGACCTATACAACAGTCAGTCTTATCTCAGTGCCTGGCAAGGTCATGGAGCAGATTCTCCTGGAAACTATGCTAAGGCACATGGAAAATCACAAGATGACTGATGACAGCCAACATGACTTCACTGAGGGCAAGTCATGCCTGACAAATCCGCTGACCTTCTACGATGGGGTTAAGAGTGTTGGTGGATAAAGGAGGCACAGCTGACATTATCTATGTGGACTTGTGCAGAGCATTTGATGCTGTTCCATGTGACATTTTTGTCTCTAAACAGTGGAGACATGAATTTGATGGCTGGACCACTCGATGGATAAAAAAGTGGCTGGTTGTTTGCATCCAAAAAGTTGTGGTCAGTGGRTCAACATCCAAGTGGAGAGCAGTGATGAGTAGCATTCCTCAGGGGTCAGTTTTGAGACTGGTGCTGTTTAATATCTTTGTTGGCGACATGGACAGTGGGCTGGGGCACCCTCAGCAGGTTTGTGATGACACTGAGCTGTGTGGTGTACACTACACTCTGGAGGGAAGGGATGACATCCAGAAGGACCTGGACAGGCTTGAGAGGTGGGACTGTGGGAACCTCGAGAAGGTCAACAAGGCCAAGCACAAGATCCTGCACCTCGATCAGGGCAATCCCAAGCACAGAAACAGGCTGGGTGCAGAATGGATCCAGAGSAGCCCCGAGGAGAAGGACTTGGAGGTGCTTGTGGATGAGGCGCTGGGCATTACCCAGCAATGTGCGCTTGCAGCTCAGAAAGTCACAAAGGATCTTCTTGTTAGGGCCATGAAGATGGTCAGAGGGCTGGAGCACCTCTCCTGTGAAGAAAGACTGAGAGAACTGGGGTTGTTCAGGCTGGAGAAGGTTCCAGGGAAAGCTTGTAGGCTGCCTTTAGGTACTGTAAGGTACAGTAAGAAAGCTGGAGGGGGACTTTTTACAAGGGCATGCAGTGATAGGACAAGGGGGAATGGCTTTAAGCTGGAAGAGTATTCGATTTGGGTATTAGGAAGAAATTCTTTACTATGAGGGTGGTGAGGCACTGGCACAGGTTGCCCAGAGACGCTGTGGCTGCTCCATCCCTGGAAGTGTTCAGGGCCAGGTTGGATGGGGCTCTGAGCAACCTGGTCTAGTGGAAGGTGTCCCTGCCCATGGCAGGGGGTGGAATGAGATGGTGTTTAAGGTCCCTTCCAACCCAAACCTCTCTRTTATTCTGTGACCTTCATCCTATCTCCAGCAAGTCCAGTGGACTTCAGTGGATTTTGAAGTTGAGTCTGCTTTAAGGAAATCTACCCCTTTTACTGGACTGTGTGTATTTGTCTTCAAGGAAGCCTCACTGTTTGGGTGAAGAATTTTTAACTGAATGGTTATGATCCATTAGAACTCTGTAATTTTTGAATAAACAGTCTTTTCAGTGCTTTCTTTCTGCATGTGAATATTTTACATATCTTTTTTGGAACCCCAGACATCTTAGCAGCTTTCCTTGAGATTTTAATAGGAATTAAAAAATAAATAAACTTGGAATGAGTTTGGAATTTTTACTTGCATCATCACAGTGGTATCATTTTGAGTCTTAGAACAGAATACCACAAATTAATGTCATCTGGATAATGCAATTCTATGTTTAACATGGTTTAGGGGAGATACAGTGAATTACATGCTCCAAGGATGGACTTCTAAAGTGTTTATCTGCATTTCTTTCTGGAGTTTTGTTTGGTTGGGTAGGTGTGTATGCTTTAACTTCATTTACAGCATCAACTAAAGGCCATTTAAAGAAAAAGATGAGACTAGATAGACTATTACTGCTGGCTATCTGACCTTCTAGGCCTGTAAACTCATTACTAACCTGTAATCTCTGTACATATTTTTGTGTTTTGAAAGCACTTTTTAAATAAAAAAGAGTGCCTGTAAATTATCTTTGCAAACTTTGTCATAATTGCTCATTGCRTTTGAGTTTGCAAAAATAGCTTTATTTATGATGTGATATTTTTAATGGCATATTTCACTGTTTCCATTTAAACTTCGAAGTGACATCTTTGTTTTTCCCCTTTAAAGAGCAGCATAATCCAGATGTCTGTCAAAAGAGTTGTTGATGTAGCATTTTATGAGTAATCCTTCTGTTTGAGGTTTTTGTTTTGTCAGAACTGTTTGCCAAGCTCTTATAAAACTCCCCATGAATATTATTGRTGTATACTTCCTTTTAAAGAAGTGATTATCCAGGCAGGAATACAAACTCAACAGCCAGTTTTAAACCACAAATGTTTTCTCAAAAGTTATGTGATGTCATAGGAGGAGTTAATTTGTTGATGTAATGGAAGGGGGGCGGGGGGGGCGGTACTGGGCTGATATTATTCTCCCCTTCCCTTTCCACTTCTTAACTCTTTGAAACACAGGCCAGCATTTGAGTTTGGGGGACTTCCAAGTATTGCACAGAGTAACCTCAGGGTTACTGTCTGTCTAAATCTTTGATGAAGAGATGCTCATAGTTCCCAGCCTGTTTTCAGAGAGATGAGTGTGATTGTGAGAAACTTTCAGTGGAACATACCAAGTAGCCTTAGGTATCCAGCAACTATCGTTTCAAACTCAGAGCTGATAGTACAGTGATGCTCTCATTTGTTGCTGTTAAAAAGTTTTATATAAATATTTAAACATGATGGATATGCGGACATCCTTCTCTAGTTATTTTTCTCAGGTAGTTCCTTAGTTTAGGTTAGCTGTGGCTTAAATTCTTTGGACCTTAGTGAGGACTGGCAGCATTGCCAGGCTTTTCCCAAGCGTTTCAGAATCCTTATGGCTTGCAAATGCTCTGGGATCTGCAGACCTTGCAGCATTTTAGCTTGCAAATTAGTAGTTGGCTGGTTGTCAGTTGTGGAAAAGAGAGATCTGTAAGTTCTGTCATAAATAATATATTAGGGTAAACATAACAATAGTGTTCTGCAGACATCATGGTGCAGAACAGCCTCTCCTTCCCGTGAAGTCAGGTGGGACTGTGAAAATGGATGCATCCTTCAGTGCCAGCCCTCTGTTGTGGTTTGCTTTTTTTTTTTTTTATCCCAGCCTACAACTCTTGGCTGCAGCTCTGCCGAACTTCAGAGCCTGTGTAGCTCCTCGTGGGATCTGTAATTACTCCCTTCTCGGACCACTTACTAGGTTTCTGGCAGCAGTAGGACAACAGGTCACACCAGGCAGTATAGAGCTTTTCATGCTAAGCATGCTAAAGATAACAGGTGAAGATAACAGCACACAGTTGTCCCCAGCCTGGCAGCACCACAGCTTTGGATATGTTGGTCTGTGCTTATCTCCCATGTCCATCAGACTTCCCAGATGTGCTGAGCTTGGCTGTTTGCAGGGGCCGACTGTGATTTGGCAGATACACTGCCTAGAGCACCCTTCTGCTGCCTGTGAAACTTCTGCTTAGCCTGCCTAGTGAGTGTTCATACTTCATGTTGGAGTCTTTACCCCTCCCCCCCCCCCCCCCCCCAATTTGCTTTCCTTTGCCATGTTTATTTGCAAAGAGAGTGTGTTCTCTGTCCAGTATTTCACTCCTGTTCTTCAGCCCCTGCCCTGGGCTGTGGTACTTGACRTGGGAGAGGTTGTTTGCAGGGCAGAACAGCTCGTAAAGGGCAATTTTAAAGCACTTCATGCTTCAGAATTGATTTATGGCTTGTCTGCACAGGCAAGCTTTCATACAATATTTTTGTGTTAGACTTYTTCTGATTAATTAACCTACAATAACTGTGTCCACGTCCTTGGCTTTATCCTTCTTCTTTTCCAAATTATTTTTTCAACTACAAGTGAGACGTAGCAAGGCACTGCATGAAGCACTGCATCTCACTGAGGTCCATGTTGTGCTCTGGAACTGTGAGTCCCTCACTGCCGTACTGAGTTGCCAGATGTTGCTGCCTGCTCCTTACCTTTCTTCAGATCTGCTGTAGTACCTTTGGATACTTTGTGACAGAGAAGCTCTGAAACAGTGAATTGCTGCATAAGAAAACAGTGGGTTTCACTCCATATCATGTGAAGTCATTGCTTCCCTCATCCTCTGTTGTCTTTTGGAAGCCTCTTTTCTAATTTACTCCTTAAAGCTGAGCTTTCTGTTAGCTGCTTGTGCTGTGACCGTATCTCATTTTTTCCTGGTGCGGCTGAACTCTTCTTTGTCCAGCCCAGAACTGCTGAAGTTCAGGGGAGTCCAACAGATACAGCTGCTCTCTCCAAAAGATGCAGTGCTGTTTCTCACTGACCGGGTCTTTTGAGCCAAAGGCACTTCTGGTTATTCCATCACTTCATGAAGATGTTCATGTTGATGAGGTAGGTGAGCTGACACCACCTTCTTATACCATGGCCTGCAGCTGATTTAACCTGAGGAATGAGCTCTCTCCTTCATAAAGGAAGAGATGCACTATCTAGCGTAGATAGCTTTAGGTCTTTTAGATTTGCTTCAAGTCACTTAATTTAGAAGCCTAGGCACAGGACAGGGTATTTAACCTGTCCATTTTTCAGTAGTTAGGCTCCCAAAGGAGACATAAGGCTGCTGCTGTAGGCTCCCGTGAGGTACCTTCGTCTTCATAAAAACTGATCCAGGGAATGGAGGCTTTACCTCTACAGGTAGCACACTATGATGAGAGACAACCTTTGGGTTTGCTGTTGAGAGCTCCTTGCTGTGTTTCTGCCTTTTCCAGTTTCAATATTTTAYCTTAGTGGTTCAGAACTGCCTGTCAGGCGTTGCTCCCCTCAATGGTAACTGCAGTAAGGTTTTGGTAAGCTTAAAATGCTTTCCTATAAACAGCCAAGATTTTCTGAAGCAGGGGAACCAAAACTCACCCAAATGCTAGTAAATAATGTAAATTGCAGTATGTTAAAGATCATTAAGTCTCTCTTTGTATTTCCCCAAGTAATAATTTTTACACTTCTTTGGAACTGTGTGTCCAGGAGTAAGCAATCAAATTTTGAACTTTGGCCTGTTTTTGTGTATCAATCTCATGGTGACAGATTACTACTTTTCTTGCTCCTTTTTTCCTTCTGATACTTCTTTCTTCGGATGTCCCATATCCAGCTGTGAGTTCTGTTTTGCCTTTCTATATCACACTGCCGTCTAGAGCCTGCAATGTGCTTTGTAAATATTCTTCATGTCTTTCATTATTGAGGTGAGAAAGAAAAAAGTTTCCTCCCTGTAAAACTGTCATTGACTTCTCAGGCTTCTTCCCTATCTGAAACCCATTTTATTTTTTATTACTGTCAAATGCTTTTTTTCTGTTCTGTGAATTCTGGAGTCCTGAAATGGCTTTGAGAAGCATGTGTTTCCCTAAGGAGATCTTCCAGAGTAGCTCTGGCCTAGTGTTGCCTTTGGAGATGATGGGGTAACTAAGATATGATGAGTCACTATGCAAAACAGAAATTACTCCCTTGAGTTTTTTCTTTCCTTTCCATAAACTGCTTCATGAAAACAGTGTTCTTTTCAACAAACAAAAAGTAAAATAAAGAAAAGATTCTATTTTTGTTTGAGCACTTTTAGGCAGTCCATGCTATATTTCTTAGTTGTCTTGTGAAGTCAGAAATACTCAATTAAAAAGTCTCAACAATGCATTCAAGAAGTGTTAAATAGATAAATAAGTAGACCAGCTATTTGAAAAGCCTTGACTCTGAAATGATTCTAGATCTGTAAAGAAAACAGGCTCAGGAAGATTATGGAGCTCTGTGTGATGGCGTGAACTGTAACAATGGGATGTTTACATATCCACGCCTTCCCCAGGCCTTTCATGTGCTTCCTCTTTTATTATCTTACTTTATGTTTTCAAGAAACTAACCTACAGCTGGCTAGTGGTTAGACAGCACTCGGTTTTTTCTGCATGTAAATGTTTTGTTTGTCCTACAGAATCACAGAATGGTTTGGGTTGGAAAGAACCTTAGAGGTCATATAGTTCCAAGCTCCCTGCCATGTGCAGGACACCTTCCACTAGACCAGGTTGCTTAACCAACATCTAACCCGGCCTTGAGTACCTTCAGGTTCCTTAGATGATCTTGACCCTGATCTCCTACAGTGGGTGGTTCTTTATTCTCCCTGTCCTTGCCTGCGACTCGAGCAATGTGGATGGAGCACCTATCACTGAAGACTGAGGCAAAAAAGTCATTGAGTACCTCAATGTTCTGCATATCCCAAGTACTGGGTCTCCTGTTTCCTTCTGGTCTTCCGTGTTGTCACAAACATACCCATAGAAGCATTTGTTGTTGCCCTTGATGTCCTTGGCCAGATTTAATTCTATCAGCGCTTTAGCTTTCCTAATGTGATTTGGAATGTCATTCATCTGGCCATAATCCCATCCCTTTAAACTTTTTTGTTTGTGGTCTGATCTTTTTTTTTTTTAACTTTTCCTCTCCTTTCTCAGGCTGATGGTGTGTTGTGCCTCTCAGCCAGCTCTCATTGCAGATCATTCATTGCAGCATGAGCCATTTGGTCAGCTAGTCAAGCCAAAGTTGCTATATGCTTCATTTGCAGAAGTATAGTAGAAATTTAGCAGTTTTATTAAACTCTTAATGGAGCTCGTTCCCTGACTGATCCACAAAGTGACCTTGGATAAGTCATTTAGTTTTCTTGCGTGCTTCTGTCTCCTGTACCTTTACCATCCTCACCTTCACCACACCTCTTTGGGCTGTAGCTATTCAGCAGTGAGCTAGCTTTATGTTTTCACAAGGGAAATTATTTGGTCAGGCTATTTAAACATAGCAGAAGTCATACAAATATTCTGAAATAACATGCTGGCAGGGTAGGGAGGTACCTTCCAAGGGGATGTTTTGCATGGTAAACTTTGTACAGCTTGCAGGTTGGATTAGTGAAGTGTTACTCTACCACTTTGAAATTACTATAAACACATATAACAAAGTTTATATAAAATGAAAACAGAGCTTAACTGAGCTAATGGGACAGAAGCCCTGATTGCATTGCAGAGAAAAGTGCACTGTAAATTTCAGATTCAGATTGTATCAACTCAATTACATGTATGTAGCAATCTTGTCATTGTAAGAATCTTCTTAGTAGAAACTGAAACTCCRGTGCTAAAAACGTGAAATCAATAGGTACTGTTACATCCACTTAAAAAAAAAAATTGTATTGATTTGCAGATAACGACAGGAGTTCATTCTTGCAGGATTACATGCCACTTCCTGTCATAAAGATTACTTCAATATGTATTGCATCTGAGATGGAGAATGTAGGGATAAAACTGCTTTGCTTTAATGAATAGTCATTTTACTCTGTGCATTAAAATGAGATATATTCCTTTAAATTTATCTCCAGGGATTATTTTGGTTTCATGGGCAAACTCTGTGTTACCAAAGACTCTAGAATGCTATTAAACTTTTAAATAGTCTTAGATTGCCTTGTTTTTGCAAGTGCTTGAACTCATCCTCTCTTGGATAGCAACTAATTAAGCAAAATATCRTGCTCTTTCTGGTCCCCTCCACATCCTTGATTAGAGGGTTAACACCATGTTATCTTGGGTATTAGATGTTCTTTGCTAAACCCTGAGTGTCTACCAGCATCTAACTCTCTGTGCTTCGTAACAAATTTCTGTCACCTTCTGGAGTTTGAGTTCTCCATGCTGATCATGGTGGTCTCCCATTGAGCAGCTTCTTTTTTTTTTTTCTTTCTGGTGCTGTGATTCATTTGAAGTCTGTTCTCATTAAGCATAGGTGATTACATCTTTGTGTGTTAAAGTAACTCTTTTCAACTCTTTCTAGGTAATCTGGCTTCCCAGAAATCTTCTGCTAAATGCAAGGGTTTGCTGTCCTGTTTACTGACTGTTACACCTGAGGCTGATTTTGATACAGATTCTGGATATCACAGGGTAAGTGTGCAAATATCTCTTCTTTTTCAGTTTTGTTTTTTTTTTTTTTTATGGTCCCTTACTTGCTTACACAAGCACAGCTTGGTCTTTGCTTTCCCTTTCAGTGACTGCAGCAAGTTCCTATTGCAACACATGCAACTTAGCATCTGTGTTACAATAGAAAAATACTGTAGTATGATAAATGCTAATGCTGTAAAGCTGATCAGGTGTATTTGAATTTGGTGSTGTAGCTCCAAGAGGGAGCAATGTTTTTTGTGTTTATAGGTCTAGAGTCATGGGGCCATATCTTATAAAACTGGAAAAAGCTGTAGGAGGCCTATTTGGGTGTTGTGAACTTTGAGTTTTAAGCTGTTAAATGTGCGTGTATTTTTATATTACAAATGAAACTTTCTTCATAATGTACGTAGTTAAAATATCTGAAGTTTGCAAGATCAAGTTCAAATATTTGGAAAAGGGAGATTAAAGGTTACTTGGTTTCTTGGGGGCATGGGGAGGGAAAAGAAAGAACTGATTCCCTCTCTTTCCAATTCTGCTCTGCACATTAGAGTAGAAACTTAAATACTTGACTCCTTTGTTGAATGACTGTTGTGGAATTTTTCACCTCCTGCCTAAGAGAGGAAAGTTCAATTTTGTGAAGAGAGATTTGATTTTTCTTTTTTTTTTGCCTCTTCCTCGGTCTTGATCCTCTGCTTTCACCTTCTTTTTCAACCTGCTATTYTTCTTGCTTAGCCCCTTTTCTAGCTTCTTTTTTCACTCCTCTCTGTTTTTTCATCATGGATCTAATCCTGTCCTTTTATGCTGTTTCTTGTCCTGTTACCCTCCTTTGACCAGCTTTCTGGCTTCTCCTATCCAGAAACTTAATTTTTTGGGATAATTCAGGCTGGAAAAGACCTGTGCAGCTGTCTAGTCCAGCCTCCTGCTCAGAGCTAAGGTCTCTTAAAGCAGGTTGCTGAGAGCCACGTCCACTTGGGTTTTGAATATCTCCAAGGCTGCAGATTCCAAGACTTTGTTAGATCCCTGTTACCATGTTTCACCACCTCATGAAGGATATTTTCTTAATTTATAATCTGAATTTTCATTGTTGCAGCTTCTCTGTTCTTGTAATATCTCTGCTTTCAAGAATAGGCTCACTCTGTCTCCTTTGCACCTTCCCTTTGGGGAATTGGAAAACATAGTGAGATCTGGGGGAGACCTGTATTCTAGCCACCAATATCCTCCTCTGGACTTTCTCCAGTGTGTCAGAGTCTTCTTGTTGTAGAGGRCTCACAAATCCTGCATGAAGGGGAGGATTGCCTCTCTGAACCTTCTGGCTCTGCTCTCACTAATGCAGCCCAAAATGGACACGCTCAGCCTTTGTTTCAAGGGCACGTTGCTGGCTCACATTGTACCTGCTGTCTGTCCAGACCACCAAGTCCCATATTATTTTATTTTTTGTCTTTTCAATCTGTTTAGTCTTTCTCATACACTGTCGTGCATTCCTTACTTCCAGTGTTTGCCCTTTCTTCACAGGATTCCTTTTTGAACACCTCAGTATCCCCAGTGCATCTTCATCGTAATGTTTCTGGCAACTTCTTCCCATTAATGTGCATGAGCTACACTTTGGAAATAGTGAAACACTCTTGGAAATGGGATTATTTCCATGAGCAGCTAGCTTAAAGATTTCTGTGTAGCTTTCATAATTTAAAATTCTTCTTCAATTCCTGTTATTAGTATATTCACAATAGAACAGGAAATTGTGTGTATGCTTGGGTGTGTACAAGTGTGCATGAGAGAGTGTATTTAATCCTTTTTTCTGTACTGCCAGTACACAGCCATAAATAGTGTATAATAATAATAATACATATATGAAACTGTTGCTGGGAATTGAGTCTGAATTCTGAACAAGACTTCCATTTTATATTCCTTCTTTATGTTTGTTCCTGCATGTGTGTGTGTGATGCTACAAATTGCAGATGYCAGCAACGGTAATTGTAGTTGTAGTTAAATCAAACTGCTCCTTTTTTTTTTAGTGGCCCTCACAATGAGTAATGTATCTGCTTTTCCTGTATTTTAATAAAGCATGTATGTTGGGAGATATTGTCAGAGAACAAACACTCCGGAATATTAGCTTGACATGATGAYCAGATGGTCCTTGAGGAAAGGAGACATAGTCCTGTGCTCCTGGAAGCTTTGCTGACTGATGCCTTAGGGGAAGGACCATGAGGGCATCAGCAGTTCAGTGCTGAGATCATAATTACTGGTTTGGCCAGGGTGGCTGGAGCTTCTGTGCAAATTCCTCTGTTTACATGTACCGAGGACAGGAACAAAAGAAAGCATTGTGGGGGCAAGCGGAGCAAAGAGTGTTAAACATAYTAAGTCAGGGGAAGAAATAATTGAACGAAAAATGAGAGCAGTGGAAAGGAAAAGAAAACATACAGAAAGGAGGATAAAGACTTTAACTTGCGACAAAGTGTTTTAGTTTTAATTCAGAGAAGTGTTGTCCAACTCATGAGGAAGTAGTTACACTAGTGCAGCTCATACAGTGATGAGTGACAGTTTAATTCACTTTCTGTGGTGGGAAATGTCTAGTAAATCTGGCTTGTGATAAGTTGCCACATTGCCTAGTCACATCAGTATGAAATGTCTAGGATAATCTTAGGCTGAATATCCWGTTATTGCAAAGTGATTCCATTGGGCTGTGGGATGCCTGTGGGTGTTTCTGCCACCGTGGCTGTGATCTGGTTATATAACATATACGTAACAAAAGAATTCTAAAAATAGTAACTTGGAAATGAGAAGCTAGTTGTGTCCAGGCTTCCTCCTTAGGGCTTCTGTTACCTGTGAGAAGTTGTTTGAAGAGGCCTTGAATTCTAGGATGGACTTTTTCTGTCTCCTTCTGGGAATGGGCTGCATGTAGGAGTTACACACTTGTCTGTCTCACCCGTTTTTGGATATTCGTAGCTCAGCTGTTCCCCTTAAAMGGCCTTTTAACTTACTTAGTTTTGCTGAAGGATATAAAAAGTATTTCTACATGTTGACTGTAGCCCTGTATATCCTGACAATCACGTGTAGTTGCAATTTTTGTATTCCAACTGAAGAAGTACTTAACCCTAGTGTTTTCTGGTTCAAACTGAATTAGTTTTCACCATATGCAGCACCTCTTACAACAGTGCAGGTGGTGGGGAGGAATTTGAAATGRAGTTGAGAGCTGTTTCAGTGATGAAGTTGTTTTAGTAACTCTGGGTCTCCCTACACAGCAGACTGATTGGTTTTTGGAGTATTTCCTAGGAGGAGAGAGGGTCAGGAAGGTGTGTAAACTCCAAGCGAGACCTCAAATGACCACGTGTGTTTAGGAGCTTAAACAGACTGATTGTGTTTTGCTTTTCATTTTTCATGATTTTCAAGTGGGTGAAAGCAGAGATTTGGATTTGTTCAATTTTCTCCCTTTTAGGAGAAGGAGCAAGCTGAATGAAGTAGAAAAAGTTAGTCACAGAAACCTGGGGCCACACTTGTGTGAATTTGTGATAAGCTTTGGGATGCAGAAAAAAACCAAGTAGCAATCTCACTTGTCTTTGRGATTGTATTCAAAGAACAATTCAGTTTGGGAAAGACCTTGGAGGGGCCATCTAGTCCAAGCTCCTGCTCAAAGSAGGCAAACTGCAGAGGCAGGGCAGGTTGTTCAGGGCTGCGTCCATGTCCAGGCAAGTCCTTTAACACCCCTGAGGGTGAGAGCTCTGMAGCCTCCCCAGACAGCCTTTCTGCTGGTTAAACACCTGCTCTGAATTCTTCTTCCTTATCTCTTACTGGATTTTCCCTTGAYGAAGCTTGCACCTGTTCCCTCTCTCACTGCATGGCCCAGGAAGATTCTGGCTCACCACGTGCTCCAGACTTTTAACCATCCACTAAATCGTGACAAACTGAAGATCTGTGTTTATGAAGAGCTCAGATCAATGTTTGCCAAGCACCTATGATCAGGCAGTATTTTTTGTGTTTTTTTTTTTTTTTTTTAAACAAGGCTCTGATTTTACTGTGCTGTTAGGTCAGGGAGCAAGGAGCCAAAACAAAAATACCTGTGTTCCTTTCTGCCTATAGATAATACGTGTCAAATAGATGTGAATTTGGTCACAGAGCTTGGAGTTGGATGTGATTCCTGTTCCTGTCTCTTCCACAGCTGTCTTGATAATAGTTGTGCCTCAGCTTCCCTGCCTTTAAAATGGAGATTATGTACTTCTRTTCACAAGAGTGCTATGAGTCCTGCAGTAACCATTAAATGCTTATAGTTACTTGGGAGAAAACTGCTATAAAAAAGGTTAAAATATGTATTTTTATAGTACAAACTATATGTTTGTAGTTGCATAGGTTTATGTTAACTCCATACTCTTTGTAGGCTGCTTTTAAACCTAAGAAGTGTTATTCTGTAATGTGCTGTGTTACTGTAGAAATTGGATGCTTTTATCCAAATTACTTGTTGGAAATCGAAGGTGACATGCACAAGGGTTGTTAGGATAGCCTTATTTTTCTCGTTGAAGATTTGGAAGTAGAAACAAAGCTTAGAAACTTGATTCTTTTAAAAAGTAAGTCCTTTCATAAAAGCAGCTAAGTATTTTTTCTGTCAACTTTAATAATAATGAGTTTTTTGGTGCTGGGATGAGTGATAATTGCAAATGGCAAAAAGTCATCAGAATGTTGTCGCTCAGATTGCAGATTTTATTAATCGTAAAAGAAATGATTCACCTAGAAAGGCTGTTTTATAAGTGCTCATTTGCATGAAGATTTGCTGCCTAATTTATTTTGTTAGAGAAAAAAAAAATCACAAAAACCCACAACCAGGAACCCCCACAAACTTTGTAGTGTCCTTCAAAACCTTGATTATTTTGTCCTTCCTGTCTAGTTTGGTTGTAATATCATGTGTTCCTGCTTATCAGTGGGACCAATCTTATTTTTGCTTTCTCTTTCTCACAAATGTATCTGGTACTTCTTGGATTTATTTCATAGTTGAGTGCTATGCATCTTGCCTGCATGAATTTCCTCCACATTAAAAAGGACGTTTATCTTTTATGAATGACTTCTTGGGTAGATGAGTTGTTTGGCCCTTTACATGTTTCTGATCTCATGAGGTGTTGGGATTTGCAGATGTAAATTAAATTTTCATCCATTTTCTCCCACTCCTTTTATGTTGTTTTCAACATGAGTCTTGATTTAGTAAAAAAATGGAGCACACCCTTCACTGTAAGAATACAATTAGTCAGTGAGCCTGCCCTGTGAGCTTAAAACAGGGTACATACTRAAGTATCTCTTTAATTGGGGTTTCGGATGGTAAACTCTTTGGGGTAATGGTGCAGCCTTTACATGTTTCTGCTAGAGAATTCMTACAGAGAGCATTGCTACAGCATGAATATTCAACAGCTGCCTGCCCCTTATTCCTTATGCTGAAATATTAATACAGCAGTGATTCTTCACCTAATCGTGCCGAGATCAGGTGCGTGTAAGTAATCCTACTGACAATATCCCAATATCCTGCATGCACCCCAGCCTTTTTGCAGGATCATGCCCTCCTGGACCATGCTGAACACTGATTGCTCTCAGTAAATCCACAACTGCTGTTGCTGAAATGATGATGGGCTCTGCTCCTGGCTGAGTGCCACCAGGTCACCCTTTCAGCCTGCAGGAGGACAATAACTCCRAAGGGGTAATAAAGCTACTACTCATCATAGCAACAGACATGTACTTTACTATAATGCCCATTGTGACAAAGCTGTCTGAACTTTGCCAGTACCAAATTGAGATCCTTCACCTGGCATTTTCATCACTTGGGCCTTGTCAGGATCGGGTTGCAGGCGAGTTGGTGGCAAGACGTCTTTGGAAGCGCAGAATTTCTGTGCTCTGCCATGCTTYGGGCTGTAACTTGAAAGTAGGATTGCACAATTGATATGGCAGACTTCTCAGTCTATTTTCTAAACTAATATTTATAGTATGCCCCACCAAGTCTGGTCTCAGAGTTGGCTRTTGAAACTGTAATGTATTTTAACACAAAATTATGCAGGCTAAAGTGAAGTTYGGTATGGTATTCAGATTCTTCTGTTTCATGTATATTTGAAAGCTGAGGAAGCTTCTGCTGAAGTCAGACAACACTGGCTTGTCAAATTGCTCACGAACGAAAAGATTGCTCTTGGATGGAATTAATTTGCAGTATCTCATTTACTATCTTAGTTTTGTCATGAATTTCCCCTACTCGGCAGCCTGAAATGCCAAGTGAAAAAGTGTTTCAGTGGGAGATAATATAATATATTAAGAAAATGTTATTGATCACAGTATGCTTTTACTGGAAGATGACTTTTTCTGACCGGAACACAAGGGACTTTGCCTTGTTATAGCAGGAAAATGTATTGTAATATGCAAACAGGATTATTGTTAAGGTCACAGCAACTTTGTTTTTACATTCCGCTTCCTCTGGAAGCGAGCTTCTCCACAACTAATGCTGTCAGCTGGGCTAGAGGGAGAACAATTTCAGTTTTGAACTTTGAAGCAAGAGATTGCAGCAAGTGTTTTTGGTTTTTGCAGTAAGGAAATAAATACTGTTTTCCACATCAACAAAGGTCAGAACCATAATTCGATAGGGATTACTATAAGCATTTTGTTATGATAATGGACTGCTTTGTGGTGGTTCTTTGTCAGAATCAATTAATGCACGTTTTCTCATTACACGTGTTCTATACGTATCTTATAGACAGAAAATATTGCAGATTTAGTTTTAGAGTAGCTTCTGCACGCAAGGACTATGACTACTTAATTTTTCTATGTAATGTGGGAAGATTAGCCAGGTGGAAGAGTCCATGTTGCTCACAGACATCTTATGTGGGTCTATGGACGTAATTGSTCTGCAAAACACGGAGGCATAAATTTGTGATGGGATGCCCAGTACAGGCAACTTGAGAACAAGGACACTTTTAAAYGTGTATGATTTAAACAGGACTCCCACTGCATAAACAGTAACTCAGAGCCATTAAAATCKTGCTTGCAGTGAGGTTGCTTTCTGCTGAAGGGCTCAAAATTTCCCCTCAAGGGTAAGCATGTCATTAAGATGATAATTCTTAAAGGTATTTCGAGCTATTTCTAATGAAACTCATCCAAAACACATTCTGCAAAACTTTACTTTTCACCAAATCTTGTCTCTGTGTGACTTAAGTTATAGTAGTACAAACCACGTTAATTTAGACTGGAAACACAAACTCGCTTGGAATAAATCAGTGAGGGTTGCACTGCAAATCCAAGAATATTGTATTTTCTGTGTTAGTTTTCCTTTTGCCCTGCTCCAGTTCATATCCCTCCAGTGATTTTCTCTGTTTTTGTTGCAATAAATCTCCACTTCGGTGAATTGGAAGATACAAACCTGACTGCAGAAATTAATCTCTGGTACAGCAGTGGGTTTCTAACCTGCTCAAGGTTTCCACATGGCAAAATGTTTTCTTCACTTTAAGCAACCATTTCCTACACAGGCAAAGCACTGTCACTAAAATGGTTGATATATCTTGAAATATAATTGTATTTCTTTGCTGCTTTTTGTAATTCAGTTTGTACAATGAGAAGTGGTTGTAAATCAGAGGAACAGACCTTAGTTGTGTGAAAGACCTATTTCCCTGGTCCACTTTTGCAGAAATTCTCTTCTAACGTTTTGATAGCCMCGTGCAGAGAGAGACTGCTGGTGTTACTAAAGCAAGCAGAATGGAAAGGTTTAGATTTTGGATTTTAAAAGAGTAAAAACCAAAACCACAAGTCCCTAGATTTTSTTTTTGCCCTCTTTAGCTGATGGAATTTGGTATGGTTTATTTAGCACAAGAAACATGGCTTTAAGTGCAAGTGTAGTAAAGGTTAATTGTTAGACTTCCCGTAAGAGTAAATCCGCTGTTTGTACTTAGGATGTTTAAAAATACACAAAATACTCTCTATTTTCCTTCATGGCTTAAAGAGAAGCAAAGTTACTACCATCACTTCACTTCCCAGTCCCCATGGGAGCTTGGTTTAAGGCAACTTGGCTCGCAGGATCAGCTCAGCTTGTGTGGATGTCTGCCCTGTGGGACTCGTGCTCCTAAAGATGCTTTATGTTGCCACATGTTTTCCTGCTACTTGGCAGGAAAACGATGCTCAGCCTTTGTAATTCTCTTCATCTTCCCAAGATGTGCCAGAGCTCACCCTGCTCACAAAGCATCTCTTGTGCAGACACGAGTCTCCAGAATGCAGTGGCAGTGTAGGACGGCTGGTAATGTTGTCCTGTCAGCTGTGTTCAGCAAGGATAGGTAGAGTTTCAACACGTGTTGTTTCAAAGCAGCTCTATCAACACAGCTGTTCAGCATTTCCTCACAACCTTTTGTGACTAGCTCTCCAGAATGCTGTTTAAAATACCACTGGAATCAGCTACATCTGGCCAGCCCCTTAGATGAACTTAGGTATTAGTTTGATGTGCCTGAAAAGATGAATTATTTACACATAAATCCATTTCGTTTTCATGTTCCCTATCTTCACAAACTGAAAGATGAGTGGAGGGAGAGAGGAGAAAGAGAAACCCCCTGGGAGAACAGTTTGTGTTGCTGAAATCATAGCTAAGTTGTTTTATTTGGTTTTTTTAATGGTTCTTGGTGGGCACGGTAAACACAGGGAAGGTATCGTTCACTTTTACCGCATCTTGTGCTGAGTGTGAGAATTCAGTGGTAAGCAGAAAAGACAACAGTCTATAAAATCCCTTTGTATGTTTGTAGAAGAGTTTGATATAATGACATGAAAGATATCTCTTAATCTATGAATCTAATTGTAATGCAGTAAAGAACAGCTTCTCTGCTTACAAGCATGTGAGCGAAAACATTTATGCTGAACATTTATGGGGACACAAAGAGGTGGTTCTTGAAGAGCAGAAAAGGCTTTCTAATTTGTTTTTCCTGCTTAKAGGGGTTGTTTTCTTTGAAAAGGCCTTTTGCACAGAAGAGATAAATTGAAAGATGCAGATAAATTGAAAGAGGTGGTGGGGTTGTAGTGGGAAGATCATGGCCAGATTTGAATCTTCCCTTCCCATAAGCCTGCTTCTCATCCCCATGAGAGGTGGCTCTATACAGCCTGAATTTGAATAATAGAGTTGCCATTAGCGTCCAACATAAAAAAGATGATTGGTTGTATGCTTGATTTACGGGAAGGCAGAAGTGGTGAAGTATACGGTACACGAGGGGATATTTATGCTGCTAATGCTTAAAGCACAGCCCAATGTTCTGTGCACTGTAGATGCTTTCAAATGGCAAAAACAAAGGTGCGAATAGCAGTAAATCCAGTTATTCTGAKAGCTGAATGGCCCCAGATCAGGATCAGGCTGTGCAGTCTCTCCAACATGCAGAGCAAGTCTGGTAAAGCTCCTGTTTAGTTACTGCCTGTTACAGGATTATCAGCTTTGAATCAAAGGAAATAATTTCAAATATGTTAGGATTTAGGGTATATTGTTTCATCTTCATCAGTTTCTAATGCAAGAATTATTTTTTCCAATTTATGTGCAAATAGGCTTCCAAAATCTGTTGCTGTGAACCACGATTTTGTCAGATTTTTTTCCGTCATCAAATTACTCCTGTTCTGCTAATAACTGTCAAATTGCACCTCAACTCAGCATTTTCTTGATTTATCTTCCCTGCAGTAGCTAACAGTAGCTCTCTGAGGTGTATCACTTGGCTGCTGTGCAAACAGGCTGCTCTTAAGGTACTCAGCTGTGCATTTAGATTTTTTTGAAATGTTACAGCAATTATATTTGATTCTTAGAAGAAGAATTCATTGTTGACTCAAACGGGATGAATTTTTCAAAACGCAGAGGGTTTTTTCTCGCATGTTCATAAGATGAGCGGACATTTGGCATTCATCATTCTGCAGTGTCTAAAACAATATATTAACTCTATGTTTTTAGTCTATTTTTTCCCCAAAGAAAATATTTGTCAGATCTTTCTGGTAAATAATACATTCTGTTCCATTTGCACAAATCCACCCCTTCTACGCTTCTCCAGCAAAATACTTTACAGGGAGGGAGGTCCTGGAGGGCCCCTGGTTTGGGGCTGGTTGGTAATTCCCTTAATGTGAAGATGTTAGTGAGAGTTACTTCTGGCTGCCTCCTTTCTAAAGGTGTTTCTAATTAAAGAGTATTTGCTGAGCTTGGATTAATTTCGTGCGATACAAAAAATTTACCTGTATTCCCTAAAATACCATTTCTAAACAATTTTCTGCATTTGCAGCAATTTATTTCTCTCAACYCACTATTTGGGGAAAACAGCTACAGAAAAAAAAAAACAAACCCTAGTTGTCTACTATGCCTCTCCATGCAAAGTGCATACTAGCCCTTCTCAMCTCATGAACTTACCATTTTATAGAAGTTGCTTGATATTAAGAAAATGTAGATGCACACCTGTCTCTGTGTGCTGTGTGGACTTGAACCAACAAGATCGATATATCCAAATTACAGAAGCTTTGTCTAGTGTGAATGAGATGCTACTTACGTTTTCAGGTAAAAGAAATCAACAACTATTAATTTGGCAGAATTATTKATTTCTTACTGATGATATTTTCAGTGTATCTAATCAGAGTACTCATGAATAGAAATGAAACAATTTAAATAGAGGCAGTGTACATTGTATGATCTTGTTTTCTCAAACTGTTCCATAATGCAGTGAATAAATTTATCTGTTCTACTGAAAAGACTTCTGCAGAAATCATGCACAGTGCATTCACCTCTATTATTTAATACGACTGTTTTATAACTCTTGGAAGGTGGTTATTTCTGCTGCTGCTACAGGCATGTGGAAAAAATGTTCATTTTGGAGCAACAGAAGGGAAAGCAGTCTTAGAAAGTCTGAAAATCCAGGAACGTGCACCAGAAACACTTAACTGAAAGGTGTGTAGGAAATGATGAAGTGGTCTTATTCCATACCACTCCCCAACAAGGAATGGTATGGAATAGCAAGGTCCAGACTTAGAGAAGGTAAACTGATGAGTGAAGGGAGGCTGGTCTGAATCAGCATCTGAGCTCCTCAGAGGCCCAGGAAGAAATGCATCCATGCAGAGCCAATGCTTATGAAATGTCCTCGTAGCACTTTGAATTTTAGTCAGTATTGGTCACCTCGAGATGTTGAGCTGTGACTGCAGTTTGGGGAGGTGGTGGCAGAGGCTGGCAGCAATGAACTTTGCAGCTGATGCTGATGGAGAACACTGTCATAAGGGAACCTGATCAGGATGCTGTGGTCTGCACTGGTTGCAAATGCCTTTTTAGTAAAATTTTTCATCCAAAATTCAGATTTGGTTTTTAAACATAGTGTTTATTTTGARGTCTTTGCAAGCTAATTTTCTTTTTTYTTTCTTTTTTTTTTTCCTGGGGAGTTTTCTTTTGCACGCTCCAGATTATTATATAGGGGGAGCTTTGCTTATCCTTGACAACTAAGAGCATAAAGAGATCATAGAGGTGAACCTAAACCAGCTGGAAACAAACTAGTCTTACTCTTCCTGCTGGMAGGATGCAGGTACAAGATGCCATCATCATTTCTGTTACAGTGCCTTTAAAAATGGCAACTCTACTGTGTTCAGGCAGGTTTTTGGTGAGCAAAATCTCCTAACCCAAATAGGTTTTAGGTTGCCATAGTTCATTCATAGGTGCCAGAATAGAAGTACTTGCTTCTCCTCACTAAAGCTGCCTTAGGACCATTCAGTGTAAGCCATGGCATACATTTCACTGTTCCACACTTTTTAACTCTCCTAATGCTAGTGAAAGGGTTGTGGGCAGTGCAGGTGAAACTGGCTGCTGTTTATAATCTGTCCTTTTCTTTTGTTTTTTTTCACTTGAGGAATTTTAATCCCAAAATGAATTCCAGCACTTACATGCTTTTAAGACCTTACTGGCAACCATCACCTCTTAATCTTTTTGCATTTCTTGTGATTAGCAGTGCTTTCTAATCCTAACACCAGACCCAACAGCAACTGTTAACTGCACTACTTGTTTTACAGCTAAATCTAATCCTTCTAGCAGTCTGAGGCCAACATTATATTTATCACTCTGAAATTACTAACTGTAAGATGTTGTGGCAGCTCTTCAGTTGGTTTTTTGGTGGGGTTTTTTTTTTTACTTTCTCGTTCCTTGTCATGGATTGATAAATACAGCGATTAGTATATTTCCAGAAAAAGACGAAAATAGGTGCTTCCCCCCCCCCCAGTCTTTATGTTCTTTTCTTCTTCTCCTGGTCCTGGAGAAGCAATTTACTTTCTACCTGAGTTTATGATTAGTAGTGAGATGTGTAGGTGGAATGTGTTTTAGTGGCTTTTTTCCCCTCTTCCTTTCCCTCCCCCCACACCTATTAATATATCTGTTAGTAAGCTAATGCTATTAGGTTATGCAGACTGCTCAGTGTGCAAGGAAAGCTAAGACAGCCATCAAATCCTCACACTGCCCCGAAACATCTCTCCCTTCTGCCAAAGGCTCTGTGTGTGTTTGTCCGTGAGGCAGCAACATTTTATATCCAGTCACTTTGCAAAGAAGGGGTAAAGGAATTGCTGTTGTAGATTTACTGGTGTGAGGGTTTTTTCTTTTCCCCACCTGGAAAGTTGTGTGGGTGTTTACAGTCTCTACAGGAACTGCTCTGAATTAGCATTAGGAAAGGGGGAAGGGAACACTAGAAAACTGAAAACTTCTCTTCGTTGCTGCTTGATTTTTTTATTTTTTCCCCAAGGGAGGGGCCAGGGAGGTTTAGCCAGGAGCACACAACCCCCAAATGACCCTATTTACTTAAATCCTAGAATCATTTTGAAGGTGGATGAAAAGAATGGCAAAGAGAGGCTGCAGAATAAAAAATAGCATTTTTCCATAATCACAGTGGGTAATAGCTAATGGCATCTTCTGCTGCTGCTGCTGGGGTCTTCCATGGTCTGTTTTTCTTAGCTGTGATTTTCTTTCTCCAACCAAAGAAAATWTGAGCTTTATTTGTTACTGGCAGCACTGAGGAAGCATTTTGGATTTTTAAGCAAGGTAGGAAGTTTTTATGTGTGTGTGTATATAAACATGTCTATTTGTGTTTATGTATTTAAAGAGCAACGGTCCTTGCTCTGTGAAGATCTCATGTCTGCAGGTGCTGGTGTCTGAAAGCTCATCTGTATTCTCTGTCAACAGACTAATGAAAGATGGTTCTTCTCCCTGTGTTCTTTGCCGTGCTATATCCTTACACTATGTCAGCTCTGGCAAAAAGTACTACTTTGTATTTAAAACAGGAACAGAAATGCAAAGCAATATGTAGTTCAAAACAATAAAAGGGTAACTGTCATTGCCCTTTTCACCTTATTAAATGTATAGTTACTTAAACCACTTTAATCCATTGCTAGCAAGATTGGCTGGCTGTTGGAAGAGGATACAGGACTTTCATCTCTGCTCAGACAGAGCTGCTCCACGTCTCTGCTCAGTGGACAGCGAGTCGATGCCTACACATCTGGGATGCCTTCTTTTTATGTTCAACGAGCAGGAAATTTCAGGGAGCTGCATCTTACCCATGCACACACGTGCCTAGCCARCTGCTCTCCCTGCTCTGGCTGTTTCACGAAGAGAAGTTGTGGCTGCGCCRTCCCTGGAAGTGTTCAAGGCCGGGCTGGATGGGGCTCTGAGCAACTTAGTCTAGTGGAAGCTGTCCCCCATGGGAGAGGGGTTGGAACTAGGTGGTCTTTTAGGGTCCCTTCCAACCCAAAGCATCTGTGATGCTTTTTTTKGTTTCCCAAGGTTGTTTTGGGGCTCTTCAAGCTGCTTCTAACAGTACCCTCTCCACTTTCTCTGTTTTTCTTTTTTCTCACATGCTGGAGTTCAGTCAAGGTCCCTGTTGAGTCTGTACAAGCTTGTAAAATATTTTAGCYGTGATTAATTTAGTCTTGACTTTCCAAAGGGATAAGTGCTTGTAATATATGATGAAATCAGGCTGCCGCCCTTTTTAATTATTTCTCTGCTTCACACTTTTGAGTTCCTTCTCCCAGATAACTTTAAAGTTTTGTAAGGTGGGGCAAAAAACATATAAAGTGCACAAGTCAAAATTAGGCTTTATAGTCGAATGCCCTGGGAGGGGGGAAGCTGGGACACTGGCTGGGCTTTCCCTGTCAGCCTGGCAGGAGACACTGATCTCTACTGCTCTTCTGAGCTGCAAATACTCATGGCTGTGGAAGGAGGGGATGGAAGTGAGARCCAGTCTGGGAGTTGGCAATATTTATATTGGGTCTAAAGTTACAGGTGCAAGTGCAGGCTCTTGGTGCAGAAAGGAGAGGTTGAGGGGGGAGCCCTAAATTTTAGGGTCCTAATGCCTTTACTGCCATCTTCAGTGGGAAAGTAGCTTAATGAGGATCTAGTGTGAATTAGGAAACTGTGATGATTAAAAATTGGGGTGAAGAATACAAGAGAAGCAGGGCGTAAATAAACAGTATAGGAAAAAATAAGTTGGATACCCTGCATAAATCATAAAGAAATGAGGGGTGATGTTTTTAGACTTGCTGTAGTGTTGCTGATGGCCATGGAGATTTTTGAGCTTGAGTGCTGCTTTTCTTTTACTCTGTTTACCTCTTTTTGTAATTTCCTAAAGAGAGATTTCCTGAACYCTACCTGTGTAACTCTTCACTCTCCAATCAGTGCTCCTATTTCCTGCACATCATACCTACATACAAAAATCACTCTAGTTCAAAATGAACGCCTATTTATCAGACAATTCTCTATTTTAGTAAAGGCAGAATATCTGTTCCWTTCAAGTTTTCTGACTGAAAGCCATGCCAAGTTGATTTATGTAAGAAGTTGGATCTTCTACCATCTCTTTTTTAAATTCAGTTTTGAGCTCCAACTACAGAACACACATGGTGGGAAGCAGGCAATCCCATTACCCTGCTCCTCCTTCACTCTACCTGGTGAAAACCTTTTTTTCCGGTAGGTATTGTAAAAATCAATATTCCAGTTGCTGGGAAGGAAGGAGCGCTATGCAGGTTGATACCAAGGGATCTGCAGTCTGTTAGGTGTGAGATTGCTTTCTCCTTGCAGTGGTTACAATCTCGGTCTTACTGCTTACACATTTTGGGTGTATATACATGAGACAGATGCTTTTATGTTTTACAGTAAGTTTCAAAGGAGCAGAATTGATCAAGGCTGCTATCATGAATAGTAAATGTTCAGTCCCATAAAAATTGCTTGTATAAGTAAATAGTGTTCCAGAAAGTGACAGTCCTAATGCCTTACTCTGAATTTCATCCATTCTTTTGCCTCTCTAATTTCTTCAGTAGCTTTTGAGGCTTGGAAACTGATAACCTTCAGAGTACTCTGTACCTCAGAAACCTCTCTACCTCAGAATAGCATAAGCAGTGACCAATGAAGCTGAAAGGGAAGAAGATAGTGATTAAAACCGCAGTACAAATGTGTGGAAAATGGGAAGAATCTTCAGTTCAGAAGACACTGAGATTCAAGAATAAGAAATTTTAACACTTAATAGGGCCCTGAGTTCCAGGCAGAGCAGCAATAATGATAGGCATAGAAATGCTTATCTTTCCTTACCAAAGCCCCTCGCTAGTGCCAGGTCAGGTGTTGGGCTGGGGGACAGAGGTGGCTCTGACCGTCAGCTCTGCGGGTGGAAGGGTGAATCGATATGCAAAGCATGTGTTTAACTGCTTGAAACCCAGGGATGCTCTTACCTGACCACAGCCTATTTCAAGGTCTGTCAGCTTTGAGGAGCCAGCGAGCTGGCGGTGTCTCTTTCTGAACATGCCCATGAAAATAATTGTGAATGATTAATTTTAATTACTGCTGGCTGAGGGCAGATCCTTGGCTGTGTGGATGGGTTTTATTATGCTGTGTCGAAGAACTGTCTGAGCTGAGAAACTCTCAAACTTCTTGCTGTATGAAAGGTGTGTTGGGGAAAGGGTGTGTCTGCAGGAGGCTCTCTTCCCRTCGCTCACAATCACTTAGTGGTGGTGTAGCAGCTACAGCAGCTGCCCATGGGGTGGGCATGGGGGTGTGTGTGTATTAAAGAAAGCACTTGAAACTGGAAGTGSGGAATGGCTGGAGATGAAGATGACCCATGGCCACTCCTGTTGTCTTATCCTCTATCTTCCACTTGTTGTGTTCTAACCTGGAGATGAGCAGAGAGGATGACTACATCAGTCTGAAAGGACGGTATTTCTATTATAAGTTCAAAATRCATTCCTTCTGTCTTATCGTGCAGTGGTCTTTAAGGCTCTGTCAGTGTTTAGAGTAGTTGTCCTCCAAAACAATCATGCTGGAGTTGCTCAGTGTACCTCCTGTAAAACCTAATCTGGGAACAGTGGACTCTTCTCTGTTTCTGAGGTGTAACTAAGTCAAAGACTGATCAGCTGCTGCTTTAATGAAATCTCTGGCTACCAAGCTTCCCATCATTTGTGTGGTATCCCAAAGGCCCTTGGAGAARCAATAGGTTTGAAGCTCCTGTCACTGCAGCAGCTGTTTTCCTAGTCACTGAAACATCTTTCCTCTCAGGCATTAGACCAAAGTGTCTTCATTCTGCTTTAGGAAGGTTTATCTGTTTATAAGGTTGGAGTATATGTTTAGATACCCAAGAGCCAAGAGGAGGTCTGTCAGGTAAGCTGCTGTCCTCAAACTCTGAAATCTACAGCTGAAATAATGTGCTCAACTTTACTCCCAACTTTTCCACTAGCTTGTTTTTTTGACCTTGATCAAATTATTTGACTTTTTTCCTTATATTTTTGCTTTTCTGTTAAAAAACATACATCTGCTGGGCAGAGGCTGAATTTGTTTGTTTATTCCTTTTCTTTTTATATTCGTGTACAACATTAACAGGAAAAACTTTCAGTCGTGAGTGTGTAGATGAGAACTGAAATTGCGTGCAAAAATATCTTCCAGTTGTTAAAAAAACCCCAAAAGTATCCCTAATTTAGAAATGTCTGCACATGGAAATAGTGAAATTCAGTTTGGTACTACTAGACTTTGAACTATGAGAGCGTGCAGATCAGCAGCACTGATTTATGTCCCTACAGAGTTTCAAGAAATATTCCTAATCCAAGAATGGTTTTCAGAAAGGTTTCCATAGAAGGCTTGCTGCTTCTAATTTGAGTGGAGCTCTCTAGACAGCTGAACTTCAAGCCCTGAGTTGTTTATATATTCCTTAAAATTTTATCATTTTATTATACTTAAATATTTATACAGACCTTATAAACTTGATATGACCTTGCTATTGTAGATGGAGGTGAGCACTACATTTCCCTAGGAAATTGCAGAAAGGTGTTGGGAGTGGAGCCCAGACCACCTGTACCTCACACCGGTGTTTGGACCATAAATAATGCCACTTTCATTGCCTGGGCTGGAGGGTGTGTGTGACTAAGTTGTCATTGAAGCATAGTGTGATGGTAGATTTTCCTGCTTAAACTGATCATGGTCATGTTCACAGCACTTAATGGAGTGCCAAAAATTARCAGACTGGGCAACAGCTGAGTCTCATTCCAGCCTGTGGGAATGGTTGGAAGATTTCAGCTTTTTTTGGTGGCTAGCAAGGTGGGCTTGTGTCATCCTCTTCCTTTAGTTCTGTTTTCTGTTCAGAGCTAAAATGCAATGATCGTGGCAGTCTGCCATTGTATTGTCTGTACAGTTTCCTTTTGCCAGGATAATCATCATCTGGACCCTCTCTTAATTAAATTAGCTCAAACAATGAACCGTATGAAAACTGCATTGGGACTTCAAGGCAACTGCTGCATTCTTTTRGGTAGACTTGTACAGTATTGTTTGGTTTGGAGACTGATGGGGAAGGGACTTGCTGGGCTTGGCGGGGGGAGGCATTTCTTCATACTTGAATTTTCTTGGGCTGAAGTCTTTAAATTGGCACTTTGAATAGGAGGAGACTTTTTAATAGGCTGCCTCTGTTTTTACTGTTTCTCAGAGGAAAGAGATCTTGTAGAAAAAGTGCTTCCATCTGAAGATCTTTCCTGTATTTTTAGTTGTTAAATAAATAGATGAAGAAATGAAGATGGTTGTTACTACCATAATTGCTCAGATCACAACTGGTCAGTGGGAAATCTGCTGTTAATTACTGACTTGTTTTTGGTAAATTTTAATTTTTCTTCATTCATATATGTTTTTTGTTGCTTTTTTTCATAGATCAGTACACAATTTATTTCCTTTTCTCTCCACCATTAACTACTATCCTTGCACTTCACACAGCACCCTTGACTTCCTTCATGCATTTTTGTCCTCCCTTTGTTTTTCCTTTCTGTACAGTTAGAACAGATATCAAAATACATGCTTACTGAATATACAGTAAAAGAGGGAACAAATGGCAGAGGAGGCCAAAGTCATGCCTACTGCCAAAGTATGCAATTCCTTTTTGCCTTTCTTTAGGCTTTCCTGGCATAACACGACTTGTTGAATGACCTGTAAGTATGCAAACATCTTTATCTTTGCTAGTCTTTTGTATGGACTAGAAGTTAAATAAATGGTCTTTTCTATTCCAACATACATGGAAAAGGTTTATTGAGATCTTAGCAGATCCCACTTGTACAAGGGAGTATTTGTTCCTGCACAGCCTAAGCAGTGTTGGAGGCATCAGGAACCCCTTCCAAGTCATCAAGAAATTTTCAGACAAAATTTTCTGGTTATCTGCCTGCCTGTTTGTCAGGAAATGATGAAGAAGATGTGGAAGGATCTGTCTTTGTGAGTGCACTGTGCTGGAGCCCCAGCTGCTGGTTTGTTTCTGTCTGTGTGCATTTTGATGTGTAAAACATAGAACATAGAGGCAACGTGATTTATCCTTACTGAAGGATTTTGCTAAAGAGTGGGTTCCTTTTTCTCTATAGCTCTGTTTTGATAACGACGTCAGTTACACTTCAGCCAGATATCAAAAAGCGGCAGTGTAATTTCAGCACAGAAAACAGAAGTCAGAGGATGACTCTTAATCATCCTTACACGTCCCAAGCAAGGATGGAAGTGTTTTAAAGAAAGCACGTCAGCAAAGTACGGTGGTTTGCATCCCAAAGTACTGCTGTATGTACCTGCCAGGTGATGACTTGTTCTCTGTCATCATGACAGTGCCTCTTGGTGCTACATCATGGTCTCCAGGAGTGCAAGGGAGCTAGGGGATCTAGCTTAGCTGTGCACAGCACACCTTTATTTAGTGTTAGGTGCATGGCAGTGCCAGAGTTATGCACTGGAGGTGGTGTTGCATGGATATGGAGAGGACAGCTCAAGTCTAAAACATGACATTTGGGGGTGGTGGCCAAGCCTTTTGAGGCTGCAGTGTCATTGCTTTCCCCCCAGGTGTGGGCTGTGTGTYACTCACACAGCAGGTGCCCAGTGCCGAGGAGCACAAAGGGCAGTGTCACCGTGCTGCCACCACGCTGGACCATGACCATGTGAGTCGGCTGGTCCGTCCTTCCCAGACCTTCCAGACCCTCCTGGTCTTCCTGAAAGGTCTCTAGAGTGGCACTTGGATTAACAAATAGTCATGCGTTCCTTGCAGGAAACCCTGAGTGGCCCTCAGGAGATGATTACGATTTACTCTTTTTTTTAAAGGCTGTTTTGATTAAGTGCCCCGCCCTACCACACAGGGCAGCTACGTCAATGCCTTTGTTTGCTGAATAATGGCTGAGGATTTGTGTCTGCATGAACATGCATCAGCATCTGCTGCAGCTTTCTGCAGTGCCAGCACTAACTGTGGTGAGAAGAAGCGGGGAAAAAAATGAAACGACCCCCTAAAAATCACATAAAAAATAAAGGATCCATATTTCCTTTTTAATAAGTCTCGTGAGTTTTTTTTTTTTATAATGGGCTGATTTCTGATTTTTTTTTTGTTGTCTTTCGCTACTTTGAACTACTTATCACTTCCCTCTTACTGAAGGATTTTGCAAACTGCTAGGTTCACATTAACACGCTAGCTTCATATTAATAGGAAAATTATGCAGTTTTTGTACAGTTCCCTTCCATCTTTCTTCTGCTGTTTTCTTTTAATTAATCTGCAACAAAGTCCAGCTACATCAGGTAATTTGTCAGATCAGGTGAAGGTGGTTGAGTGCAACAGGCACTTTAAAGACATCTGGGTGAGTTTCTTTGCTAATTGGGTTGCAACACGTGTTATTGTCCACTTTAACTCAACAGAATCATTTAAATCTGATCCCTTCACTGTTATTTTACCCTTAAAATTTGTGACATTCAACCTTTTTTTCCAAGAAATAAACATTGTTTAATTATCAGAGACTCAAAGAACCACTGAGGTTGGCAGGCATCTCATATCCAGTCAAACCTGAGGCTGCCCTCAGTCTCTGCGTGGTCTGATGCTTGTTTCATAGAGTGGCTGAGAAAATCCAGGATTTGGTGATCTTATTGGGAGAGTACTATTTAAGGTAAAAAAAACAACACACCTTGCTTATTTAGTATGTTTAAATTCTGGTTTATACATGTATCCTCCTGCATCCTTAACGGAAATGCATAACGGAAGTGCTCCCCTGACCTAGGACACCATTTAGTCACTGTCCTTTATGCCTGTAACTGTAGAGTATCTTGATTTTCATAGAACGAAGTATTTTTTTTCTCATCTCAGATTCCCTTTTCTACCCAGAAGAGAATTACATTTTCTACCTGTGAGCTCTGCTGCTGCAGCAAGTTGGAAGACAGGATGCTAAAGGCATTTTGTCAGTACTTACTGAGTGTGTTGATGTTGCAGTCACAGAGGGAATTGCAGTGTTATGCAAATACACCCAGTCTAGCTTGGTGTCTTCAAATATACCAGCCCAGAGTGTTCAAAAGCTCCTAATACTCTACCCAGAGTCTGATGGGGCTCATAACAAGCTGATGTACCCTGCTGCTGCTTCAGCTGGTTTAGGGTGCTTGTATTTACCTTGAAGCCATATGACCATGTCATAGAATCCTTAAGGTTGGAAAAGACCTCTAGGATCATGGAGTCCAGCCATTACCCTAACACTGCCAGGTTCACCACCAAATCATGTCCCTTAGTGCCACATCTAGATGTTTATTGAATGCTTCCTGGGATGGTGATTCCCTGTTCCAAAGCCTGGCCACCCTTTCAGTGAAGAATTTTCTCTTAATATCCAATCTAAACATCCTCTAGTGTGACTTGAGGCCATTTCCTTTTGTGCTATCACTTGTTCTTTACTCCTGCATGACATACTTGCAGGTGGGTTGTTCTATTTATTCTTTTTCCTAGGAAAAAGCCGTTCTTTCTTAAAATTTTGCACTTCAAAAGCCCTTCTTTCTGAAAAACTTACTTTTTGGTCAGACAGGAGTAAGGTTAATCACTGACCTGGTTCACTTGGGGGCACAGCTGTTTCTGGCATGGATTTCATCACCTCCCTGCTGCAAGAGTCCTTGTGAAGAGAGTCTCCCAAGAGAGCACTGTCCTGTATTTTAACTTCTCTCACTTATGTCAAAAGCACTTATGCCTGTGGGGCACATTGGGGAATGCATAGCCCCTTTTTTGAATCATAACCACAGCAATGCAGTATTGTCATGCAAAGGAAATGAGAAAAATAGATAATTGGGCTGGAATTATTCAGGAATTTAACTCCAGGGTGATCCTGACTTACGTAGGTGGTATTTGGTTTTCTGCCTCCAGCGCAAGAACATACTTCCAGCAGCCCAGTAGCCCTATGCCTGGGGAATGGTTTCTGTGTGTCTTTTTAAGGCAGCAGCTATGTGAAGTGCCACAAGAACCAGCTTTTGTCAGTGATAAGCAGTTAATGGTTCCTAAAAACTCCTGAGTGTGCAGGATTTGGCAACTTCACAGAATGTGGCAGCATCGGAGCAAGCCGGGCTCTCTTGATGGGATGGGATACAGTCCTGATGTGCCAGCCTGCGAGGGCTCAGAGCCCTTGTTCTAATTAACGTTGCTCTTGTACGCAAATGCACAGAACCACTTCTTTTTGTCTTCTGCAAAAATCCCAGCCCCTGTGCCGTGGATTGTTTTGACAGTTGGCTTTCCATTAGCAGTGGGGAGAAGAGCGAAGAGCTCCCATCWAGACCTACTTGCAGAATTATTATGGTGAGAAGAATAATCTTACAGGAGAAGTTCCTATTTCCAGGACCTATTTGTACATTCTGACTCCTCTCCGTATAATAGGATTACACATTTCTTATCGCAACCACAAACTGGATGTGAGCCAGCCATAAACTSTGCACAGTGTAACAATATGATTGCAAGATCATTTTTTTYCCCTTCTCTCCTTTTTCTCTCCATTCATTCTTATTCTGGGTTAACAGGAAAAAAAATCATATTAGACAGTGTAGGATGAATCATAAAGCATCACTTAAAACATTCCTATAGCCTGATATATAGAAGGAAACCCACTTGACCAATGGAAACTAATTACAGACAAGAAGTGTGCCTTAGGAGGAAAAGATATTGATGTTTGAAGTGTTTCCTGAATGCATACATTTGAATCTGGGGAGAGAATTAAGATTCTGTTGCTTTGAGGGAATCTTCATCTATTCATATGGTAAACGTGGGAGTGACACTTAAAAGCTGAATGACTGTGGACAGGCACTCATTGCATTGCATTACTGTTTTCCTTAACACGTGGGTTTGATTTACATAGTACTGTGGCAGTAATCTGTCTGCTCTGAAGTGTACTGGACTCTAATATATTGAACAGATAAAATTTGTTTGGCCTGAGGTATCTTAAAGCTAAATAAATTCTGAAAGGGGAAATCTAAGCATGTGGTGATTACCTTTAAATAGGGTAAAAAAAAAATGGTAGAGGAGAGAAGCCCACCCTCTTAAAAAAAAAAAAAAAAACATACATAATTAGAAGTGGAAGTCTTTTATGGTTCCTACTGTTAAATGTTGCCATAGCCATCTGCAGGGAAATGCACATTCCTGGAGTCTGGCCAGACTTCAGCATCGTTCTGTGAGGAGAAGACGACCCAGATTGCCCTTCCTCACGTCTGTACCAAGCACATTTGCTATAGCTATTTTGGGATTTTTAAACCTTGGTCTGGGAAAGTAGGATGAGCCGTTGCAGTCATTTCAAAGGTAGAGCCTCTGTTGAAGCTGGGCTGAACTATGAACGAAAGTGGCAGTGTTAAATGGTGTTTGGGATCTGCTCTGCATCTCGAGGCTGCAAAATAGAAATGTCTGTCACTCACTAACCTCCATTTCTGAAATGTGTTCTTGTGAGAGGTGAGGGGGTCATCGTTCTCTTGCTGTTTGGACTAGCTTGCAAATTCATGCAGAAGAAGAATGGTTTTAAATAGTTTTGTACCTTAGTCCCAGTTTTGGAAGGACAAAGCTTTGAAGATGTTTTCTGGGTTATGTCAGCTATGAGGTCTTGTGTTTGTCCTGGATCCCGCTTTCAAGGCATCTTTTCCTCCCTGAAGCAAATGTGAACTTAAGAAAGGAGTGTGTAGGCGTGAGGATTCTGTGCTGGCAAGGATGCTGACCTGAAGGCAAAAAGCAACCTCGGATGCTGGAAACCATGAGCCTTTCTCTCCCCTTACTCATGAGAGACAGGGTAGGAATGGTTCGTGCTAGGTAATTGCATTTGGTGTCTTACTGAGGAAAGCCTGCTCACTGAGTTGGTAGAAAAGGMGCATTTTTAACTGAATTTTGCTGGCCATTGGCGGGAAGCTCAAGAGGTTTTAATCAGGGTAGAAATCCCTTGCTAAGTGCATCATGCAGAAAAGGGTTCTGCTCAAATTGGGTGGGAAAACTGAAGTCAAAGCTGCGGTCGCTAAAGGCACCAAGTGCTTCTCAGCAAGCGTAGGTGGCATCTTGGCTGGGGCAGCTGCTGCTGTCTTCTTGGCCCACAGACTTTATTAACTAAGTTACAGAAAATACTTGTCAAATGAAACTGTATTAGTCATGGTTCTGGGGAGGGGTTTTGGGAAGGGTGGGGAGAAAGGCTAACACAGCATGAGCTAGTCGCCTCTGGGTGGAGCTTTTAAAATTTCCAAGTCCCCTTCTCCCACCCTGAACMTTAACTATGTTGTGTCTTTTGGAGYTGTCTGAAGTAATTCTGGAAGTTGTTGAGGTTCTAGTCACACATCCACAAGGTTTCTCTAAAYGTTAATATGCAAGGCTCCAATTACACATGCTGTTGGATTCTGTGCACTAACTGTGGTTATTTCAGTAATTGATTTGAAAGGTATAGATGTGAGGTGGATTGATATATTTAGTCTGTAAATTGTATATAAAAATTGGCAAAAGTTGTCTGCATTTGTTTCAGTATTCAAACACTGTTTCATTCATTTATTTTAAAAGCATGGGACATAAGTGTTTAAAAAAAAAAAACCACCACGAAAAGACAGCTAGCATTAAGCTATATTGGGAATTTAAWGTACAAGTTAGGAAATTAAAAGTTCCTGCAATAAATGTGACTCTCATATTACAGGTATACTGCAACATAAATTTCCCAGCCTCTACAACAGCACTGATTTCTGAATATGTGCAATATGGTTGAYGTAGAGTGGTTAGGAGAATTACAGCCTTGTTTTTCCTAACTAGTTCATTTAAATTCTCAGCCTTAATGTTCTGTTAGCCTTCCATTTTCTTGCTAATCTGCTTTAGGAAAATAAACAAAGTACRAACCTTAAGTATCTTGCAACTCAAAGTGATATATACCTGGAGGGAGAGAGATAACATTAGATTGCAGTAATTTTTCGTGGCTTCACTAGTGTTGAATCCTTGACCRCTGAAGTTGATGTTAACATTCCTTGTCTTCATGGAAGTTATCAATGGACTTACTGGATCTGGTCTCTCTCAGACTGAGAAAATGGGCCACAAAACAGTTTTTTATTTGGATAGTGTGTAAAGCATTTTTGTGTCCCATGTGAGTGAGCTCAGCCTTTGGGGCTGCCAGGAGCGAGGATATGGGTAGGAAAACACATCTGTGGAGGAGCAAGGTGGAACCATTGCATCTCTGAAGAGCTAGGATCCATGGAGGGGACTACCCTGTCCCATCCAGCCTTTAAGTTTCTTTTCAACTCTGTGTCCTCACTGCAGATATGTCCCTGTATTGCTGACTGATCTCATGCTGGGATCACTATTGTGATACAATACAGAGTTGTGATGTGTAGCATTTTCATGGTGCAGGATTCGTTCAGAGCAGGACGTGGAGACTTCTGAGCTCCTCAGGGCTCTTTCCCAGCTTTCCAGAGCTACAGTGAATCACTCTTCTCTGAATTGCAGGAAATTTGGTCCATCTTTGCTGAGCYCCTATCAGCAGTTAACATTTACTTCGGGGCATTGTACAATTTCCCGCTTGCATAAGAAACTGGCACACAGAACTGATGGGGTTTGGAGTCACTTCTGAATGTGGGTCACCCTTTGTGTGGCATAAGCTGTATGTGGTTCTGGGAGAGCTGAGAGCCAAGAAGAACAAAGTTTCAGAAGTAGCCTCTACAAACTAGTTAGAGGCCCCTGGGAGATGGAAAACTGATTTTGTAAAATAAATTTCTGTCACATTTCATATGCAATGCAATACTAGTCCCTTTTCGAAATCTCTTGTGACTAAACACTTCTATCATGTCCTTACCACCTGCTGCAAATCCAACACGAAAACAAAAATAACCAAATCTTAAGTTGTAGCAGCTGAACCCATTTCAAATAGATCGTAAAAGCTATTGTTTACGATAAGTGTTATCTGATTGCTGGCAGAACCTGTGTTTATTGCTTTTTCCATTGTACAGAGAGATTTGTAAGTAGACAGAAGTCTATAATTATACTTAGTGGRACTGGAGAGCATATAAAGCATAAAATGAAATTGCTTGGTTTTAATCTGAAGTAGCATCACATCAAAATTTCCACTTTTTTACATATCTTGGAACAAATATTTTTCTTTGAATAACATTGGAGGACATTTAGGGACTATCAGGAAGATACTCTGCGCAGACTGTTTTCATGTACTTGATGTTTTGAAATGTTTGCACTGAAAGTCAAATGCTGAGTGCTTATTGTGCTGGTGGTCATGAAGAAAAGCCATAAAGTGCAGTCTGACAAGTGTCAATGACTATCCAGAGTGAATCTTTCATTTCAGAACAGTAATTGGGTCTTTTTCCCTCTCTGATTAAAAACACAACAAACAACAAGCCAAGTGCAAATGRATCGTACAGTTCATTTTTTTCCCCATGTTCTGGCAGTCCACTTTAGAGCTCATTCCTTTTTTTTTATTTCCCACATGAGGAATGAAGAACAGAAAAACCCAAATTGTGTATAAAATCCCAAGCTGCAGCTGTAAAGTCTCAGCTCAGATATATTCAGCTGTATATTTTTGGGTGTGCTTGGCTTCGTGTCATTATTATTTATTTACAGTTAAAATATATTAACTTCTTTTGTGGGGATAGAAAAATATGGATATAATATTTACATCTCTTGATTTTCTCCAATATTGTCATACCTCGTGCTTTCAGAGCAGTCAATAATCCAATCCTCCTGGCAGTCCCAACAATCGAGAACAGACAAGTATGATCCACCCCATGCAGGGTTTAATTTGATACTGGGTGAGCATTACTGCTGCCCCATTCTCTTTTTTGTGCTGGTGGTGCTGGCTGCCTCAGCCATAGAACGATAGAATGGTTTGGATTGAAAGGAAGCTTAAAGAAAATCTAGTTCCAACCCCCTGCCATGGCCGAGGACACCTTGCCTTAGTAGTCATCCATGATCGTGCTATYTAGACCCAATGAAGTGAATCCTTATGAATTTGAGATGTTGACTCAGTGAGAGCTGCCCACTGTTGTCCAGGAGAGATGGTTTTAGTTATGGGTAACCCCTGCATGTTACAATCCCTGTAACACAGGGAATTAGGTTAGTCACCAAAAGAGGGAATTGATCTATGGTTTTCATCTCGCAAGGCCGTATCTCTACTGGGAAGGTCAGGATACATGTGTTTGATTAGGCTGGAGCTAGCCTTGGTGGTGGTGTGTGCTGGACAGCCACRAGGGCAACACCTTTACCCTCTGCAAAAGCAGGGGAGGGAAGGGGAGGATCAGTTTTGAAAAGACCATTTTGGGAACATGCCGAAAGCACTTCTCTGCTTTTAAATCAAAAGCAGTGGAGGGAAGGCCCTGTGAAAGACAATTTTCCTCCTCAGAGTTTCATGACCCAAATTCCTTTGAACTCAGAATGCTTCATCATACTGCCAGTTTGGACCATCGTGATAGCTTGTCTTAAAATGAGAGATTTTTGTGGAACTTAATCTGAAAGTTCACTGTCTTACAGAATGTGCACGTAGGAGCATATTTGGCACAATTTGAATGTCAGATCTTTGAAATCCATTCTTCCAGTATTTGTCCCTTAGACTCACACATGCCTGGTAGTAACACAAATTATATTGAATCATGTGATCACGATGCTGGGTCAAGTAAAATGTACCAGCATGTCCAAGAGCAAGAGGACCAGGTTGGTTTGGACTCTTACCAAGCATGACGAGTCTACTTACGTCTTTTGAAATCACATTRAACTTGGAGGCATGGCACAGTGATGTTATCTGTTCAACTGGATGGAATTCGTTTCACAGATGCTTGTGCATCTTCCTGTGCCATAAAAATGAAATGCTGCTTGGTGAATAGGATTTTAAAAATGTCACTCTTCGGGTATGTGACAGGTATGCCAGGAAATGTAAGGTCACAAGCCACCATTAGACTGTTCTGTGCAAGGTCGGGCAGCAGCTGTCTTACACGTGCAGTCCAGAGATGTCTGCAGATGTCCACTCTCTGTCCCTTCCTCCATGCTACTAGCTCCTAAATTTATCCCAATCATTTGGAAGAAAATAAAGACTTAAAACTCCCTCTGCAAAGAGGAAGAGCCCACATGGGCCTGCCAGGTCTTGAGKCTCCTGGAACAACAGGAGATCCCATGGTAGACCTGAGGCTGGACCTGCTGTACGCTGTTACTTGTCCTCTAGAGAACTGAAGAGCAGGGTGCTGCCTTGGCTCTTCTCCGTTATCTTCAGTATTAAGGACAGATTTTTCCTTCATTTTTTAGTTTAAATTAGAATTCTTGCATGATTTCACTCTTCCTTCTGCTTTGAAAGGCTAGATTAGAAAAGCAATTTAAAAATACCTTTGTTGTTTTGGCTAAAAAAAATCTCCTCCACTGTTTGTTTGTTTCTGGTCTCCTGCATCTGTGTACCTGCCTCTGGTCCGTGTACCAGACCTGGCAGGGTGGAATTCAGATGTGGTTTAGAGTGTCTCACCCTGGTGGCATGGTCACCACTGACAGCTTTCTTTGTCAACCTGTAGCAGTAGTTTCACATGCTGTAGGTGGGGGATAAACGTCTGAAAAGCAAATAAAGTTGTAAAGCCCAGTGAGAGAGACATTAATTTCCTCTCTTTGAAAATGCACCATCATTCCTGTTTCAAAGATAAGGGAATACGTCTGTAGAAAACAAAACCACCTCTTTCATTATGTTTCTGTCAAGAGCATTGCTTGGAAACATTGGCCGTTTGTGGTATATTTTGGAAACCGGAAGTCTTTTTATGGAAACTGTTGTCAGTAACTGCAGGAAGCTGTTCCRTGTTGCCCAGTCCAGTTTGCTTAGACTGGGTGGTGTTTCTCCTCTGAGACTGTTGTCAGACCAGGGGGTGACATGTGGGAGGCACTTGCAGGCTGGTCAGCAGTCACTGAAGGCCACTAATTTAATATCTTAGAGAGCAGTGAAATTGTACAGCACTAGGATCCTTAGATGGTCTGTTTGAGYATACCTCCAGTAAGACTGTTCTTTCAAAGTATTTGTTACATCTGTATCCTACAGCCACAACAACTGTCTTGAGGATAACAAGAAAGGTTCACCAAATATGTGACTGCTATATATGTAAAAGATACATGTTTACTCTTCTAAAAAAGAGAAATCCATTATCCTTTTACTGCTGGGACAGCTGAGGTTTAGAAAAGATGGACACATAGAAGTTGCTGCTAAATTTGCTGCTGGTTTGCGTGTCATGCCTGAGCTCTCCTTGCCCCAGCACATTGGAGAGATTTGGGCTTCTTACGTGGACTATATGGCTGCCTTCTGCTGGTTGCTAGAAAATTATAGCATTAAATATAGCATTAAATCTGTTTTCCCCGACATGTCAAAGCTTCAGGCATTCATGTCCATCTACTCCTAACCCTTATTTTTTGGACCTTTCCCCAAGGCAGGTTCTCTCCTCCTCTGACCAAAAAATCCAAACTGGCATGGGATGGTCTTTTTTCTTATTGTTAGAAAACCAGTGCTAGCAGTTGAGGTRCAGAAGCCGACAGATGCTTTGGTGGGTAAGAGCAGTCAGTTCACTGGTAGAGATGCTCAAACAAAACTTCAATGCAGCTGTGGAGTTTGGGAGTTCAAAAAACTTCAATTAAGTGGCTCCTGTCTGGGTTGTAATAGTATTGCAGTTGTAGGCTTGAGAGGCTCCTTCCTTATTCTTTGGGACACTAAGGAAAACTGACAGGTCAAGGAAAACTCGTGGAAAATGTAGGATGACTTAGGTGTCTTAGCTGATGTACCAAAGCAYGTGGAGAGAAGCTCTGCATGTGACAGAGCTCCCCGGGGTTCAGGCAAGGCAGAAGTCCCCTGAGCTGCAGCAGCACTCCTGGCTACACCCTACACCATGCTCCCGGGGTGCTCGAGCAGCCCTTTGGATGTTTTTCATGATCTGCAGCAATGTTTTCCCTAGGCCCATATGTTTTCCCTTTTGTATAGGGCTCTGCTTCCTTGCCTGAGGAACTGTTGCAGACATCTATTTCCCTCATCCTTTCTGAGCCTTTTCTAAGCTTCCTTCCCTTCGCAAGTCTTTGATATATTCCCTTCCCTTCCTGATCTGAAGACTGGTAAGCACAGCAGGTGAGGAGTGTTAGTGCTGCATCTGCTGCTAATTGGGCTCACAGGCTCATTCAGAGAGCGCTGGCAAGTGATGTACTGAGTTAATCAGGAGCTGGGTTTGTAGGAGAATGTTCATATTATGTAGGGTAAGTAGAGATTTGCATGTCAGCTTTTAAAATGGGAGCTTACCAAAATGAGCCTGGCTGCTGCTTTCTGTTCTTGGTCTCCCCATGGCCCCCGTTTACCTGGGGTGCCTCAGCACCTTGACTCTATTTATCCCCTCAGCAGCCTGGAAAYGTGAGGGGTGTTACCATCCCCAGCTAGGGGATGCTTGGGAATCCAGGGTTAAACAGTGCATTGCATTCAGTGGTGATGCTGGTTTCAGCAAATTCCTGGCTGTTTCTTCCTCCGAACAGCAGCAGGTGAAGTGATGACATATCTTTCCTTCTGCTGCCCCTGCTAGGAGGGCAGCCATCCCTGCCAAGGGGGCTGGAGAGGCAGCTGTGGAGAGGGCGCCATGTTCGTCACAAGCACCAGTGGCTGACAATGTCCAAATGCATCTGGCATTGCCGAGGAGGTTCTTTCACCAGTCTTGGGGACAGCACGTTGTCTTTGCAGCCTTTCTCCTGCTTATTCCAGCCCCTGTGCCATCGTGGATGGGCTTCCCCAGCCTCACCTCTTCTCCTGTTGCTGTAGCTGAGTGATTGTGGGTCCTTTAATCAGTCCAATGCAAAAATACCCTTCTCCCTGTCAAATAMAACCAAAACTTGCTTTTACATCATCCTGTTCAGTAATTCGGTTTACAGGGTAGTGCCTGTGGGCTCCTGGGGCAGCGCAAGTGTGGAGGCAGCAAATGGCAGGCGGGGGAAGGCAAGAACTTCTTAGGCTGACTTTGCCTTTGAAGCCAAGGTATCCACTAACTACAGCTTCAGTGTTTTTGCCTAAGGTCATGCAAGAACACTTGGCAGAGCAAAGAACTGAAGTGGGTCTCCCCAGATCCAGGTTACCACTCTAACCCCAGGACTGTTTTTCTTCCAGCACTTGAAAATGGTCTGAACCTCCCATGAGATGCTTTGTGAGAGCTTTTTAGGCAAAGATTTTGCTCTAAAAAAGCATGACTGTTTTGCTTTGTAAGGGGAAGTTCTTGTTCCTGTTTCCTTTTTGATGTAGTCCTTCTGTTCTTGGCTTGCTGACTTGATGATATCACTCCCCATGCATTGGGCAAAAGCTGTTTTCCCTCTATTCAAAGAGCCAGGAGGAGCAGCTGCTRTCCTGCCTCTAATCTCTGGTTCTTCCCCCACTGCTGTGGCATGCCAGTGGGCGCTAGGACCAAGGAGCCGTGTGGAGAACACAGATGCAGAAGTGAATTTGCTGTGTCATCCTTGAATCTGACAGGCCAAGAAGTGGTTCCCTGATGTTTGTTCATGAAGGATCCAAAGTTTGTGCGGCGTGTCCAGGGATTACTGATAGCTGGCTATGGAGCACACCCAGGCTCTTTGTCAGGGCCACCTGCAGCAGAGGAGGTGGAAGTCCTCACCACCTGGTGACTTTCCTGTGACACAGTATGGGAAATGAGAGCTTAGTAGTTCCCACCTGCTGCTACAGGATGCCCATATTGTAGCTCTGGGTACAACAACATCTTTTGGGTTGCCTGCATGCAGTGGAAAAACTGTATGAGCAATTAATTTCACTGCCTTAAAGGCAGCTTCCTTCAGTCAGGTACTCCAAGCCCCCTTCTTCCAGAGGACCGTTGTCCAGCTGGGTCCTTGGTGCTTAACTGCACTGATGTTATGTGTTTGGAAAAAATTGAACTTGCTCCTTTTCCTTTATGTCGTTTTCTGACGATGATATTCTCATTCTTTTTAAAAACAGAGTAATTGCTTCAGCACTATCCACAGCTCAGTTGTGCAGGTGCCTGGGTAAATTATCCCATGCATGCATCTAGTGTTCACTCTGGCACTCTTCCGTAATTGACAATTAATTTGTGAATCTTTTTCCATGCTGTTCTTTCACCTTGAGTGCTGGGCGTACTGGATCTCTGCCACCTCATATTTCTTGGATAAAGTCACTGTGGCTTTTTGTCTTACAATGTCTGACTCTGAGCCAGTGCAACTTGTTGAAAAAAAAAAAACCTGCAAAATATAGTGTGCGTTGGAAGATGCATTTAAAAAGGTGGAATAGTTGCTGGAAAACAGTCTCTGTAAAACAAAGAGAATGTTAAAAATCTTGATCTATCCAGAGAAATTTCAAGAGAAGGTATTTACCGAGTAACACGATTAGTCAATGCCTTTGTCACAACCACTGCATTCTTCATTCTTTTGTTGTGTGAAGAGGGGATGATATAAATCATTTTCTGGGATGCCTTATGTCCATCCCATTCAGATCTATAAAATTCCACTGTGGAGGTGCTTTGATTTCTAACCTTTAAAAGTTATGAGCTATGACAGAGAAAATTATAAACTCCCATTTGTTTTGTGTGCTTGTGTGGGGAAATTCTGTCCCAGTCCAAGCACCATGAAGCCTACAGTGCCTTAAACTGATTTATGAAGCCTTTTCCTTGATTTGCTTGCAGCTGGTATGTGTAAAGCCAAATTCAGTTACCACACCTGCAGTAAATCAGCAATATATAAATGTTTTCTAACTTGGGAAAAAATCGGTTAGTGGTTGAATTAAACCTTTAAAGGACTCTTATTTCCTGAGTGTTAGGCTACTATAACTTTTATGTGTAATTTTAACACATTCTGAAGTGTTAGGCAAACTACAAAGAGCCAGTGAGTATGTAGGTTGTTAATGTATTTTAAGAATGGTTTGCTTCTAATAAAAWGGGCTCCATCATGTAAATGTTGATGTATCAGCTCTAAAGAGGGGCTTACAAAGCCATCAGAAGTTGGTGATTTGGTAGGTTTTATTGTTTTCTTCACCTAAGAGTCCATCTCTGCCTTCSTAATAACATTTAGTTTTCATTAGGGACAAAGTAAAAGCTTCAGAGAATGACAGGAGAAATGACAGAGTATTTCCTAATAAGCTTCCCGCTTTTCCATCTTCTGCATGCTCTTCTTGCCTTGGCAGTCACTGGTACCCGAGCAGGGAGCAGAGGGTGACCCACAACCTCCCTCTGTGTTTCCTGGGGCAAAGGCTGAGGATGCCCCTGTGGACAGCCATGYCCCGAGCTGAATTCCCAACTGCCTGAGCATGTCCCACCTCGGCCAGAGGAGCCAGGGCCCCCACGGTGGAGTGGGCTGGTAGATCAGGGCAGGCACACAGTGCCCCATTAGATCTGCCATCCAGGCTGCTCGCTTGGGCATTTCCATCGTGTTCAAATGAGCCAGAGCTTAAACGGTTCAAGCACAGCAAGTCTTGGATAACTAACCCATGTAATTCTGTTGGCATGCTGGCGGCCATATGGATGCTGCTTGCATGGGCCACTGGGCAGTGGTGGAATTGGAGGCCTGTTTTACAGTTTTGTCTTCTCTCTACTCCTGTAATTCCCTCTCTCCTTCCTTCCCTTTCTCTTTCCTTCCCTTTGCACCTCCCAGAGTATATTTCAGCCAACATAGCTGAGCAGGTATAGAGAAGTAAACAAGTTGCATCACTGCACTAAATTGCTTTCTCTCCCCTTTCCTTCTCAAAAGCACAGAAGGGAATAGAAAAGGAAGATTAGTTGTGTCGGAGTTCCATCCTGGAGCTGTTCCCGTGCCATGGATTGCTCAGAGCTGAGCATGTACGCTTTGTCTGGGATAAATAACAGTGMAACTCTGTCTCAATTTTCTCTGCAGTTTCTCCCTCTTGCATTCATTTTAAAATTTCATTCCTCACTCTCATTATTGCCAGGCCTGCTGTTGCGTGCCCAGGGGAGCCAGGTAAAACATTTTTATTTACTTTTGGTTTGGTTTGGTTCCATGTTTTACTTCCTCTCTCCAAATTTTTTTGTGGGTTTTTTGTTTTCCAGTGACTTTGGGAGGAAGGGGGCAGCAAGGAAGGAGTGACATTTATACCATGTGTGAGACGCCTTCAGATGTAAATCCATCTCCGGCAGTGTTAGACTGCTGGCTAATTCTTTCCCTATAAAGTCATCTCAGTCTGGGCTYACTGTCTCCACCACTGGTTGTAGTCTTGATCTCAAAAACATTTACATGGAATGAAGAGCACCAGGAGTTGAGAAAATTTTGGAATTCTGGATTGGATTGCTTAGATTATTATTGGATAATGGATTATTTGGCAGTTTAGAGCTACCAGTCAAGTACCATGATTTTGCAGTCTAAAAGCCACAGTGGCAGCAATGGTTTAAAGACTTTACCCTTTTTCTGTGTATTCATTCTCCCTGCAGCCTGTTCAAGCTGCCTGTTCAGTTGTGCTGATGCTGTAGTTTAAGACATGCCGTGAACCAGATTATCAACTGGTCTATGCTAAAAATAATCCTTCAGCATAGGGAGGAGGGGAGGAGTAGTGGGAGTTTTTTCTACTTGCATCAGTTCACCACTTTGCAGGATGACCCACAGATGGTTGCAGCTCAAACCGAGGGATAGCATGGTGGGTGCAAGGATAGGTACAAGACACTAGAGGTTGAGGAGATGTAGGAACTCCATAAACCAGCTTTCCCCCAGAAATTTTGGCTTCCCACTTGGCAGCTGGGTTTTGATGCACCTTGCTGTAAAAGCTTTCAAATGTTCTCACCATGCCTGTCTCTGACAATTCCTGTGCTTGCAGCAGCTGCTGTATTGGTATCTTGGTGCTGTTGCTCTGTAGCTGATAGGCCTGCCTTTGCCAGCAGTTGCTGTGGTTGCTGGGGCAGAGACACGCATCCCATTTGGCTACTGTTGATCTGAGAACAGTAACCTTTGCAGAAGGCCGGAGCAATAATGTTTTAAACCACAGGCACTAAATCTGCAAGAGCCTATCTGTCAGAACACCCCAATATAATAGGTAACATAGCTTTCCCTTCTGCAGGATTACAAAAGGGACATCAACTGATGCAGAATTTACACAGCGACTTCCAAATCAGTGACTAAACAGTTCCTGGGGTGAGGATGATGAGCATTTTCTTACCTATGTGACAGATAAGTGAGGATGAGGAGGAGTTCGCAGAAGAGGCTCAGAGATGCTCTCTGCCTGTGTATAGGGGAGGAACCATGGACAAGCCCATGTGGGTTAGCAGACCACTAGGCTGTCTAAACGCTCTTAAGGGACAAAGTTCAATCAGCTTTTATTCCAAAGAGCATTATCAGTGTGTTGCACTAATCCCATGTAACGGTACTCTAGCCTGACATAGGTACCGTGAAGTAGATTTTGGTGCCATGGATTGGCCATGCTGGTTTAGCAAAGACATTAAGATGCTGTCAAAGTTGACAGCATAAAAGACTTTCTTAAATTAGCCTGCTCTTCTGATTGATGGCAACAAGGCTTTGCCCCAAGCAGGTTTCAATAGTTAGCATGCTGTGAAGTCTGTAATTTTAAAATTACTGCCCAGTTACTTTTGATCCTCCTGACTATTTTAGTGTTTGGTTATAGGATTTGTTTTATTATTTTGAGGTGTTGCTTTTTTCCTTTAGCTGTGACCATTGTGCCTTGAAGTTGGAAGTGTTCTGCTCGGTCAGTTGAGTGCTCGTGTCCCCATGTGTGCTGTGCCAGACTGGGTCTAGGTGACAGAATAGCCTGCACTCAGATAGTACTGGCTCAGATTTCAGCTCTTTTGGTTTCTGCAGTATCATTTTGTTTTTAATTTTAAAGCACATGTTAGAGGCAGGAGGGAGTAATCTTAAAATATTCACAGATACTCACATGCACAGACGGGTTTTAGCAGAGATTTCCTAATCTTTCCATTTTCAAGGAAACAGATAGAAAAAAACCCTGCAGGTCATTCAAGGCTTTGCTCAGAAAACGGCAGATTTATTGAGGCTGGAGACATCCTGCTGTTAGGGCTGCTGGRAAGGAGAGGGCCCAAGGTTCCTATTCATGCACAATAGTCCTATTTTTCCCCATTTCTTTCCTTTATTTTCCCTATGCCTTTATATTGCATTACCATGCTGTTGCCCCCCACTCCTCCCAGCCAAGCGTGCCTCTCCGTCGCTGCACATTGTGTTGCTTTTCCCCTGCTGTGCCACTCTTGTGTGCTATGGCAGCAGCAAAGTAAAACTGACTGAAATGCTGATCTCCGAAGCCCTGGCACACAGTGCTTTAGAGATTAGGATTTTAGTGCATTATACTCAGCTGCTAGCAGAGCAGAGCACTGTGACAGGGAAACACAACGCCAGAGCCAGGGGATCTGGCTTGGAGCTCAAGACCTGGTCCCTCCAGGCAAAGCTCTTCACACCTCTCCTCCTGCAAAACATCTTGGTGAGCGTATGCATGGATGGGCTTGAGTTTACTCAGTACACGCAGAGGGATATCCAAAGGCAAGTTGAGAGCCTTTTCATCTAAATCATATCTATTATTAAGAAATAAAAAAAAATCTTACTAGCAAAACAAAAAAGTTTTTATGGCAAGATTTTTCTCATTATTGTATCTACATCCGCATTCATCCTTTCCCTTTGCCGAATTTAGCTTTTTAGTTTTCCTAGAAGCTAAGGAAGAYGGATATTTTTCCTCTTGTTCCCACAGACTTGCACACCCATATTGCTGCTGTAGCAATTTGCTCTAGATCCGAGTCTCCAAGGTTCTTGGACAGTRCAGGCATTTTGGGCAATGCAGTGCTGTAGGAGGACTAACAGCAGGCTTGCTGCTTGTCCAGCTTCCAACGAGCCTGGCCGGATTTTGCTGCACACTTGCCAATTGCCACCGGAGCTGGTGCCTGTGAACAGGTTGGTCTGTCAGTACCCACGGCCAGTCCTGCAAGGTGGACCAGGGGAGTTTTTCATACTTCAAAGATGGCCATGCTAATTACTGCCCTCAGCTAGTGCCTGCTCTTCATTGCTTTTGAAAGAATCATTACKTAATTACATAAAGTCATTTTGAAAACTTGGTAACCTCTAATACTTTTATCAAATACCAGATAATCACACATTTTTCGTTGTATAGTTTTTCCATTGGCTTAAGGCCGCTTAGTTATATAAATATTAACACTTGCTTCTGCTGGGTTTAAATCCTATTTAAAAGTGCATCTATTCTGTATTCAGCAAGGGAAGAAATGATATCAGGTACCTGAAGAAATTCTCTCTTCTGGAACAGTGAAATGTTTCTCCGGCATAGGCTGAGGTTTGTGCTGCCTGCAGATGCTGGTGAGCATCTGCCTCTCCCTAGCTCTTGCTCTGTTCAGCAGATCTTACTGCTGCTTGCTTCAGCGTCCCATTTCTCCTCCTCCTCCTCAGCACCACGCTTGGTTCCTCTTCTCATTTTCTTTGTCCATCTGCACCAGTTTGCCTCATGCCTTTCTGCTGATTTTTCCTATGCCATTCCTTCCCTGTTTTCTTGTGGGTTTTATTCTTTGACCTTGACCTGACCTTCAAATTGTAATAAATTTTCTGTTCTTTGAAACTGGGCCACTTCTTGCACCTTGGTGTTTTAACAATGTTTCTTTTTGGATCTCTTTCCGTGATCTATGCTGTAGTTTTCTTTCCTGCATATTCTGTGACTTAAAACATCCCAGTCTCTTTTATTTCCTTTTTGTTTGACATTATTTCCCTTCACAGCCATCCTTAAGTGGGATTTTCGCCTTTTTCCTTTCCTGCTACCCAGTTGCTGTGAAGCCGTGAGGCACAAAATACAGAACCCCCASTGGTTTCCTGCTTTTCACCTTCTTGGTAGCCACTTTTAGCAACAAATTTACTTTCTCATCACACGTAGTCCTGCACTTTCAGCGATTTTCAGTAACTTCTCTGAAGTTTGTGGTCTGACAGATTCAGAGGGTATTCCACCCAGCTGTAGTTCATGTTCTGCTCTCTACCACCTTTTCCTAACTTTTTTCTTACCTTTTCTTTACCTTTTCTTCATTTTGCTACATTCCRCTTACCATCCTCTTACAACCTGTCTTCCTTTTTTTGCGTTTTCCATATAAAAGCAGAGTCTGGTAGCTTTGAAGCATCCCACAAGTGGCCATTTGTATTTCTGTTGTCTCTTTTTCCTTGTAAACATGAGAAGTCAGCACTCGCCCCGCTGGGGTTAGGCACAGTGGGAAATAAAAAATGAGAGTCCTTGAGCTCAAGTCTTTCTTCGTGTGAGTTGAAGCACACACCTGGCTCCTGTGCATGCGGACTGGGAGTTGCATATGCATGAGGCATCCCTTACCCCATTGCTGTGGCTACAGACATCCCCTCTCTAATCATTGGGAAACTCTGAGCCTGTGAGCCCACACAYGAGCCGTGGTGGCTGCCTGTGATCTGCTCTTGGTCCCCTCTGGTCCCCCTGGATTTTGGCTCTGAAGAGCCTCTCCTGTTTATCTTGTCTCTTTGAGAAGATGCTGAAAAAGCAGCCCTGGGAAGGGAAGTGAGACAAGGGAGAGGAAAATATCAGAGGCAGTAAAGTGGCAGAAAGGTCGACAAAAGTAGGGATGAATTACAGCCTTTCAGCTTAGCCAGGAACAGCACAACGGAGACTGTAATGGGTGTTTCTCCAGGGGGAGGACACAGGTCAGAGAACTTCCAGCATATACTATACCTTCCAAATAAATAAGCCAATAAATAAGTAATGTGCATATGGCAGAATTTTGAATGAAATAGAAAATGCCTGAATTTTTCCCCAAATGGAAGTGTTGTACAAGTTACAGGACACTGCTTTTCACCAGAAGTGGTGGATTCTTAGGTGAACAGTACCACTGTCAGGGTTGGTCTGAGTGTGAGCATGACTKAGATGGACAGTGAGCTGTCCTGGGCACTATGCATTTTGTTGTATTTAGTAGCATTTCCTAGCTCTCACATACAGTGCTTTTCCTGGAAGTGGCTTGACATTGTATTCACCATCCCTCATGTGCCATGTTTTCCATGCAAAAGAGCAAGGACCCGGATGATGGGTGCCCAGTGGGGACCCACGGTGACACCATGTATTTTACCACATTCCAGAGGCAGCTGTAGCACATGGGTGCAACCAGTGATGTGTCTGAAAAGCATGAAAATGGTGATTTGCATTAGAACTTTGCTTCTTTAAGTAAAAGGCAGGAGAAGTCTTGCAATTCAGATTTTTTTACCTTTGATTAACCCTCTTCAGAGATTGTGGTGTTTGTATGTGCTGTCCCATCTATTATGCACGTCTGGCCCATAAGGCTGTGTCAGATCCAGGGCAGTACCATTGCTAYGAGGAAATTGTTCATGGACAGACTGGATGGGGCTTTGAGCATCCTGGTCTAGYGGAAGGTGTGCAGCGAATCTGTGTTTTGAGCAGGTCTGTTTGATCAAAAAATGGTAGTGTTCTCTTAAGAAGACATCTATACATTTTCTATGAGCACCCTGATGCCCTGCATTTAGAGTTGTGCTGGTGCCAGCCAATGCTGGTCCCTGACCTGGGGTTTSTTTTTGAACAGGGGAAAGGGAGAAAGGAAGGACTGGGAATCCTGTTCATTTAATTTATGTATGCTTTCAGAAAGTAGCTGGTGCAATATTCGGGCCAGGTAATGATTGCTCAGCTCTGGCTCTGTTTCAGTATTTGCGCCTGGCTACCCAAGAGTGGGTTTTTTGCTCTTGTAGTTTAAATGATGCTTTGGGAAGACACTTCTCTGGGTATGGTGCAGAGCTGGTGCTTGCTCCGTGCTGGCTGCTGCCTGACRAGAACCTGGTGTGCTCTCTGACCTCAGGCCAGCTCAGGAGCAGCTCAGTGATACCAGACACAGTGTGGTCCAGTGGCCTGACATCCTGGGAGCCGGGGAATAATCCGCAGCGCGACACTGATTCTCTGTGTGCCGTCAGGTCCTGCCGCCTGTTCCGCGCTGGGGACCCGCTGCCATATGGCTGCAGCACAGCTGTGCAGCCTTGAAGCTCACTGCTGCTTCCCTGTGCCCCGGGCCTGCTTTTACAGGGCTCTTGCTGTGTGGGAATGAGGGGAAGCCCCAGGGTTTGCTGGGTGCAAGCCGGACCGGTTCTCACTGTCGGCAGAGAGGCTGTTGGTGCAGAGGCTTTGTGCTGCACAGGAGGATGGGTGCTGTGGGGCAGCTGATGCCTGTGTGGGATGGAATAGCCCTTTGCTGTTCCCACTGTCGCTGCACCTGGTGGTGCAGGGAGGATTGCAGTGCCGCAGCCACAGGGAGCCCAGCAGAGCTGCTGTTTTTCCCTGCCTGCTCTCACTCTGCCAGATTTACACAAGAGGCAGGTCAGAGGCATGGCCTGAACTGTGCAGAGTCAGCAGATGTAGCCCTTGCACTGCCCCAGCTGTGTAAAACCACTATATCTGTGCCCACTTGCTTGGGCAGCGCAGTGTGAGTTTGTGGGCAGGCAAACCTTGCTTTCCTGTCTCTAGGTATTAGCTCTGGGAAGGGCAGGATAAAAACAAGAAAAAAAAAAATCCACATCCAAAGAGTGACTTGCGTGAGAGGATAGGAAAATCATGAGACTTTTCCAAAAGCTGGTGTGTTTAGAAGTAAGCTAGGGCATCATTGCTCCTGTCACCACTGGGAAGCAATATAGAGAGGTCGGAGTTGCTGGGGATATGTAGCACTGTGCTGTTGTGCCACTTTCTCACGAAGTTTTCCTTGTACCAAGCTTTTTGTAAGTGCTCTGCCTCCTGCCAAACCGCATGTGTGGCAGCCTTGAACCAGTGGGATGGGATGGGCGTGGGATGGGGGATGGGTTGCTCTGGGCATCCCAGGAAACCTTTTTAAGACTTCACAGCTTAAAACTCCAAACCCGACCTTTATTCCTATACTGTTTATTCACACAGAAGCACCTTTTTTTTTTTCTTTTTTTCCCATGGAAGAGAAGTAACCATTTGCTCAGCATCTTACAGGTAGGTGCTGTCCTGCCATGAAGTGCTGCTTCCAGGGGAAAACCTTCTGTGATGGACAGGCAAGATCCAAAATCTCGCCTGAGATTCTGGATCAGATTTCCCTGAGCTGAGGAAGCATCTGAGTGGTGGTCAGACTCACTCCAGCATCTACTTCTCATGGATGTGCTGATACAGCCACACAAAGGAGATTTTGCTTTTTAATAGCCAATTCAGGCTCTTTAAATAGCTACTTTTATTTATTTTTAGTTTTACTTGTGTCATACACACAGACATACATATTAAAAAAACCCAACTCAACCAAGAAAATTACACTAGAGTGGGGCTCTTTTTCTCCTGTATCTCAAAGCAAGTGCTTTAACCTTCAGGTCATTTTTAGAAACCTCCAGAGCATCATCATCCTGTATTTGCAGAGTAAGGCATCCTATATTTGTTAAATCACCATCTTCACGTGCCTCAGCTATGTGCGTGGCAGTGATGGCAGCCACCAGTCGCACTGCTTGCTTACTCACATATTTGTGCTTCAGATGTACAGGGCTTTTATTCACTGTTGAGAGGCTGAGTACTTCCAGAAGGGACTGTTGCTGTGGCTGGGGCCTTACTGCAAGTGGCTGTAGTGGATAATGAGCACAAACCTATTAAACAGTGAAACATGAGATTCCCTATCAGATAACGTGGTGCTGCTAATTCGGGTGTGAGGGAGACAGTGAGGTCATTGAGTGCAGGTTATTCGGAGGTACCAGTGAGTAAGCAGGGAGGGAATGGTCAGCAACACTGGTGATTTAATTCTTGTACAAAAAAACACAGGCAAAAATACATATATTTTTGTGATTGCTTTAAAAAAAACCCAAAACCAAACAACCCAGCTGCAAGGCAGAAGACTCCACCAGAAAGCCTTTAAATRTAGAGGGAGTTAAATCCAGGTGACATAGATGGAGTCAGATACRGTCATAATGGCATTTTCCCTTCATAATTCCTGAGAGCTGTTTTTTGTAAACTTTTTTTTATTTCTGTGCAGACACTATATTACATTGGCATTGATTCACTGAATTTATTTGTCAGCAGTAAAATGAATGAAATTCTAGATGTACAGTTTCAACCACCTGCTGTTGTTTACTAGTGAGACTACCAGTGACCCTTAGCATCTATAAATACTTAACTGTGAGTTAAAAGCAGGGAACTATCCTGTAGTTTTTCTCTTCCTCATCTTTCCCAGACACTTTCCTGCCCTGCTTCCTGCCCCCCCTCCATTGTTATTTTCAGTCTCATCTCCACTGCCTCAAGAAAAGCCAAACGTTAAGAGGAAGATTTAATTTCTAGYGAGCAATAGATTTGGTCATTTGTTAAAAGACTCATCAAGTTGTTAGACCACGTGAAGATTTTTCTCTGGTCTGTGTGGAGCTGACTTTTGGTAATGGCATTTTAAAGCGAAAATTCAGATTTAAAATATCTGAACATTATTTTTAGCTCTCCTGAGCTCGTCATTCTTATTAAGGAGAAAGTTGTTTGCTTTCATTGATTAGTCACAATTGTAACTTCCAAATAGCTTTAGGCAATGTTACAGCAGGACTGCAGTTTCTAATCTTTTTCAGCATGGGTTTTTTTTCTTTTCACTACTTTTGCAGGCTTGACATGGACCAGCAGGTTTTTTATTTTATCACCAGACATTAAAAAACCCACTGGTTTTGCTCAAGCCTAGCTCAGCTGTACGAGCCACTAAGAAAGGTTTTGCTCCTCTGTAGTTTCACCAAGTAGAATTCACCTGGTCCCTCCATGTTGTGAGCATCTTGGTCTACAAGACTATTACTTACCCTTTGATAAAAGCTCGGACGACATCGCCATTCCMACATCAGAGTTTCTTCAGGCCTTATTAGCTGTTTTTAGAGATTTTGGGCTGGTTGGATGTTCAGCTTTCCCACCTGCTGTGAGGGTATGCTGAGCTCACAGCTCTGCACTCTCCCAGGGAGGACGGAGGCTACGAATTTAACTTTGATGCTGCAGAGCAGGGCGATGCTCCTCAGCTGGCTGTGCTGGTTTGGGCTGGGATAGAGTTAATTTTCTTCACAGTAGCTGGTATGGGGCTATGTTATATTTGTGCTGAAAACAGTGCTGGTAACAGAAGGATGTTTTCATTATTGCTGGRCAGGGCTTACACAGCATCAAGGCCGTTTCTGCTGCTCACCCCACCAGTGAGGAGGTTGGGGGTGGACAAGGAGCTGGGAGGGGACACAGCCAGGACAGCTGACCCCAGCTGACTCCAGGGCATATCCCAGACCATATTGTGTCATGCTCAGCCTATAAAGCTGAGGGGAAGAAGAAGGAAGTGGGGGATGTTCGGAGCGATGACGTTTGGCTTCCCAAGTCACAGTTACGTGTGATAGGGCCCTTCTCTCCTGGGGGTGGCTGAACGCCTGCCTGCCCATGGGAGGGGGTGAACGAATCCCTTGTTTTGCTTTGCTTGTGCGTGTGGCTTTTGCTTTCCCTATTAAACTGTCTCAACCCATGAGTTTTCTCACTTTTACCCTCCTGATTCCCCCATCCTGGCAGGGGTGAGTGGGTGAGTGGCTGTGTGGGGCTCAGTTGCCAGTTGGGGTTAACCGGGCTGCTGGCCTCACACCTCTAGAAACCGATGTGGATGCTGTCGACACCACTGGGCTGACTAAAATCTCTGACAAAAGGACAGCTTAGTGTCATTCATAAAAACCCCGAACAGCCAGACGGAGGTGGTTACTCTGTGTGGGTCTGTGACGGGATGTGAAGGGAGATCTCACACCTCTCGCAGAGCACTGCGAGCACCAGACAGCCTCTGTCAATCTCTGCCGGTAAAGCTGTTCTAGTTTCCGTGCGGTATTTCTGCATTTATAGAGTTGGAGTGAATGAGAGACTTCTCAGCCTCAGGATTAGGGCCACTGGTGTTGCTGCTGGCTGTTCCCCCACCTTTACACAGAGCTTCCGAAGCAGAAATCTGGAAAAGACCCACCCGAGAAAGGGGAGAGTTGTCCAGGAACATCTCTATTTTTACTGAAACGAAGCCAAACCAGACATTTTCTTATGAAAAAAAAAAAAAAATTCTTTTGCTTTATGCTTTATGTTTTATTTTGGTTAGCCACCAATTTTGTCTCTAAACCCTATTATTCATACAGCCCCAACTGCTACAGGATTTGAAGTTAAACTCCTAAGGAGAGGCAGTACAAAATTTGTACTGGATCAAAATGACACGTAACAACACACTGGGAATATGTAAGCTGAAGAAGTAATCAGGTTTGGGGTTCAGCTGCTTTGTGATCCCAGGCAATGGGGATTTTTCTTCATCAAAATAAATTTCTTGTTTTCTGGTCAACTGTTGTTACAGTCTTTTCTTCAAATCTTCCTATGGGGAAATTTTTCCAGCTACAGCTTTTCTCTTTCACTGATGAGAGCATCTTTGGTTATCTAGAAATAATGATTTTTATGACAGGGTAGCTGAAGTCATTCAAGGACTCAGCCTTGCAGTCTGATGTCATTGGGCAACCATGTAACTTGATTAAATGGTCGAATTTGGAGATATGATTTCCTACTGTCCTCATGAATTTCCTATATTAAAATGTTAAAAAAACTGTTTCCAAACTTTGCTTGATGAGAAATTCTCCCAATTTCTACCACTTGTGTCCTGAGTAAAGTGAGAAGCATTCTTTTTTCTTGATGAACATTGTGGTATTGTCAACAAGGACAAAAAGATGTTGGTCTTCAGAAAGTTTTGCAGAGAAGCTTATTACTGTTTGTCAGTGTTTTAAACCAGGAAATTAATTCTAAGCTGTTTTGCCTAAATGGCTGAGCTTTGTCATTTTACCTGCAATTAAAAAAAATCAACGTTTATTGAAGGGAAAGAAGATAATTATATAGTAAAATTGTTGCTATTCTCTTTTTTTAAAGACAAAGAAAAATCCATCAGAACAGATGTGAATCTGCAGACCTGTAGTATTTAAGAATAATTGCTGTACTAGTATAAGCCACGCTTTTTTTCCTCTGTAATTTCAGTGTAGTTTTTCTTATGCATTTCCAGGTTGGCCGTGCTTTTTCATTAGCTCTTTCATAGGCTAGTCTGTGTTTTCTGAGCTCGATTAATCCTTTTTTTGGAAGTGGCATGCTTTTATTCCCCGTGTTGTTATCGCAGCAGGAGGAAGGGGAAATGTGTGATGATGGAAGAATTTTAACGTTTATGTATGCCACACATGAAGTTAGGGATCCCGTGAGATTTGTTTGTGTGCTTGTATATGTGTGGATGAACATCTGTGGAATGACAGCTTAACAACTTCCTTCTGACATTATAAAGGGGCCATAATGGTACTATTTACTTTTTTTTTAAGTTGGCTTTTTTTGTGTTAACGCTTTCAGTTCCACTCTGATTTCAGCCCTGTTCACTCCATAATCAATTAGAAAGTTGCATTGCTTGGGAGTCAATTAGACCTCAAATTTGTAATTAATAAGGTCAGAATAGTAAGCCTTGAATGTTCAGGTAACAAGGGTCTAAATCTGAGCTCCTTCCCTGTTATTTCCTATACTAACTTGCTTGCTTGAGGCATGATCTTTTTCCTTCCCTCCCCTTCCCTCTCCCTTCCCTGGCCTGAAGACCATTCTGCAGGTAGTCTAATTGTCAATTAYACCTCAACAACCTAAAGATGCAGAGGTGAATACACCTCACTGCTTTGTGTCTCACAGAGTAGACATAATTTTAAGAGAGCAGAGAGACGTTGAAGTTCTGCATGAAGTTTTCAGGCTGTAAGGCTTGGGAAGGCCAGGCTGGGAAGGGCTCTCAGGTCACTATGTCCAGTCACTGCCGGTGGACCTCCATCCTGTAATAAATCACTGAAATTTAAGCTTACACCCTGACTTGTTTTATGTTTATATCTCAGCTATTTTTGCACCGTGTGAATGTTATTGGTGCACAAATGAGTATAAATGTATCCTGAATAAAATTCAGACTGGAAATGGGAAATTGGATTTGAAAGCAGCATTTTACCAAGTTTCTATATTAACTTCCCAATAGGAATAATAAAGACTAAAAGGAAAAAACAACCCCAAAACCCCAATAACAACAAAATGCCTCACAATCTATTTTTGAGGGCCTGATCCAAATCCCAAAGCACAAACCTAATCAACATCCTAATGATTAGAAAGTCTAATGTACTTTCCTGGTAATCTCTGCCTCAAACCCTTAATTTCTGTCTGAGCTATAGCAGATCTTTCAGGACATTAACTTGTCTGGTTTACAAATTCTGAGCAATTAAAAGTCCACACCATCCTTATGGGTTTTTTTTCCCAGTGATTAATTACTACATGAAACTAACTGGTATTTAATGTGTATTAACTATTTCTGTCTTGGTTTTAATTTTGGTTTTGTCTTCCCATTGAACTTGCCGATGGATTAAAGACCTGTCTTTAGAGATGCTGATCAACTGCCTTGTTAACCTCCTTCTCAGTAATACTGTGTTTCTTGAGTCTGTCCTTTATAAGGCAAGTTTTCTGTGCATCTGCAGATTTTATTTAGTGAATGCTATTTGATTTAATTTCTCTGTTTTATAATAGAGACAGCAGTACTGGCTTTACTAATTCTTTATGTTTTTCCTATATACGGAAGGATTTATTTGACTGCATAGCTGCGACATTGCATAGAAATCTAATGCTCAGTCAGTAATTTATGATAACCCCTTCTTAGCAATGGAGTATTGATTTCCCCAGCCTCTTCTAAGGGAAGAAGGGGTGGCTTGAATATTAGAATTCTCCTACCATGATAGCTCTGTTTAATATTGATTATCATAACCGTATAAACTCTTGAGATCTAGTTGACAGAAAGTTGCTAGAAACTTTGAAAAACACATAATAGCTTCCAAGTAAATAGTAGAATACCCAGAACTGATATTTCTTACATCAGGCAATTCAGCTCCTGCATGCGAGAAATATGTGTTTATGCTAAAAATCCTGCCATAATTTTCTGCTTGGAGAATTGAGACTTGCTAAAAAAGTTTAATATGCAAAGCTGAAAATCTACATTTTAAAGTCCTTTTTATGCAAAGACACAAAAAAATTAGCAATTTTTAATAAGGGAATGTATAACTTTAAGAAAAATGTGCACCAACAGTATGAATTGTATAGGTGGCAATCATTTGTCTCGGGAGCATGGCATGGAAGACATGGAGCTCCCATGGAGGAGCAGCACGGCATTCCCTGGAGAAGCACTCAASCACCCTGTGGGACTGTGCAGGGTGGGCACTACAGGAACCCCACCTTCAGTTGAACGTCTGTGAGGGATGGAGGTGAGCAGGAGCTTATCATCAGAAGACAAATTTTGCCAGGATAGCTGGGGTGAGTGCTGCTGCTCCCAGGATAATTACCATCAGCCTCACCGTGATGTTCATGATCTCTGCTCAACAATTCGTCTGAGGAAAAATGGTAAAACGGAATTCAGCAGTAAGCACACAACAGAAGCCACCTGAGATAAATAACTCCACTTTAAAGCATCTATTTTTCCTTAGCAAATGGCTTTACTGTCTGCTGTGCTATATGAAGGCTTTCTGATATTCATTATGAAAGTTGTATGTAATGTATTTTAACAAAATCTAATTTGAGAAGTGAAATGCATGGAAATGTGCAGCCCAAGGAGAGCTCCTGAGTCTCCAAGTCCTGGCTAAGAGATACAGCCATATCGTGAACTTACTGTGCTCTCTTGTGAAACTCTTCATCTTAAAACTGCTGTTGGAAAGCTATTCCCCTCTTCTCCTGTCTTGTGGTTAGAAGTTTTCTGGTTTCTAACCTCATTCTATTTAGAGGAGGTTTATAACAAGATCTCTCGATGTTGTTTTTTCAGTATCTTTTGTAGAGTACAGTTGGGTCCCTCAATTCTGGATTATTTTCATCAGCCATGAAAGAAAATACTGAGTTATGTTGGAGAGTCCTTACCAGATTTACGCCTGCAGTGAACATTTAAAATAGAGTCTGGAACACCAAGTACTCAGTTTGTAATGAAAAACTTGACTTTTTGTTGCAGTAGAAGCAACTGCAATTACCAGTAACAATTTTGCTCTCCTAGCCTGCTGCTTCTGACTCCTTGTCTCTGAAGACCAGCAGCATTCGAAGCCATGTATAATTCTGCTCTTTAAGGCTGCATGTTTCCTTGCTGGAGTTTTGAGATGTGACTTTGTGACTCTGATGGTAGCATTTCCCACTGAGATTTATCGTGAGGCTTTACCCAAACATCTTACTCAAAACAAACCCTGGTTTTTTTTATCACAAGGAGTTTTCTTTGCTGGTCTGGGAGTAAAAGGTTCTTTAGCCAGTCTTGTCTTAGTACACAGCCCAGGCTGCAAACCTGTAATATATAATACTATGTATTATTTTGATGCTGCAACTCTATTAAAAAAAGACATGTTTGGATTTCAATTTTGAAAATAGGTGCATCAGAATATCAAGAATAGGGAATCAATAATCATCTTTCCTGTACTTAACATCCCATGTTTAAAATTGGGTTCACAGGTGAAATTTGGTGGTAGGTGAAGCTTCACTTTACCCCCCCCCCGGAATTTTGGGGTTGTTTTTTGCGGAAGTTTAGTATGCAGTGGCACGAGGAGGTTATTTAAGAATACTCCTGGTTTCAGCTGATTTCCTTAGCAAATAATTTTGTGTGCTTCACTTTGCTCCAGCAATTTCCATAGCCTCTCGGATAAAATACTAAAAAGGATCATATAAGCTTTACCCCTCCCTGTAACATTTAGCCTGTCTCTTTCATTATAAGAAAATATTGCATTTTACATGCCAAGTCTTAAAACCTTCCTTCTAAAAATGGTAACTGTATTTAATAACTAATTACTCTAATGATCCTACAGAAGTGCTCGAGACCTGTTTTAGTAGTGGTGTCAATTACAACCATCTGCACGATGAATAAAGGAAGCGTGGCCCAGCTGTAGAGTTGAAACATGTTGGCATTTTCCTACGGGCAGCCATATGGTACTTAACGAAAGCGAATTGTTCACACTGCAAACAGCTCTGCTCCTGATGAATGATAACGTTTTGTTCTGAAAATGGTTCCACAAACACCGGGAGTATTTTTAAATGCTGGAAGTGTGTCTGTAAGTGACAGGCTATAAATGGGAAGGTCTTTGGAAGGAGGCGAGAGGGTTGAGAAAGGAATTGTTTTGATTGCCTAGGGGTGTTCTAGCACAGCCTTCCTGTCTCTTAATAGCAGTATCTTTTTTGTGCATACATAGCCCTGAATCTGTAAATTTTATTTATTTTGGTAAGGAAGAAGATAATTAGAAATGTAACTCTCATTTGCCATCAGCATGCCCAAGCTTGAAGCTGGTGTGAGCTTTAAAATAGCGAAGCTGAAGCTGTGAAGAATTAATAACTCTCTGCCTCAGATATGTGCAGACATTTTCTTACACTGAGAAAAGGAGCCTCAGAGTTGTCACCGCAGTAAGTATGTGAGCACACAAGTTGGAAACAGGTCCTGGCTTCTCAGCACTTGGTGTTAGTCAGGGAAAAAAGGGCAGATAACAAATCAGCTGTAGAAAATCTCTTCYGTTGCTTTTTGTAAGGAACAGAAGTAGGGTTTTTTTCCCCACACACGACTGTCAAAGAATGGCCTAATGAACTCATAGTGAGATTGATGACTCTTAACCCCCCCCCAGATCATTAGCCCCACATCTGAGCTGAATCAACAATAGGTTGTTCCCATTTCATGGTTGATAGGTAACCATTTGGGTAATGTGTTTGGTCTCAGTTCAGTATCTATCTTAGAGACCTAACTGCTGCTAATGACCAGGATTGATCATTTTATTAATCTCGGAAATTGATTTTTTCCGTGTGACTTATTGCTTCTGTACATGATATGTAATCAGGAATCTCGCATCATCTGAATTCCTGTTTGGTTAATTAATAAATACTTAATCTGGGGATTCTTGTTTTGTCCTGCGTGTTGTAGCTGTAGGTGGAGGTTGATGATTGTTCCTGAGGTTTCGTGCACAGATCTCATGGAGGTGGTACAGCACTCCTCACGGTGAGGTACCCTCTACCTTTTGCCAAGAGACGACTGGTCTTGTGTGCCAACACTCTGTATGTTAGCAGGCATCAGAGCTGCCTAAAACCTCTTGATAGATCTTCCAGCAGTTTTGCAGAACCAGCACAGTAAAAAGCCTCACCAGCTAGAGCCATCCAGGTTCCCATTGCGTGTGCCCAGAGCTATTTGCGAATGCCCAGCAGCATGGGGGCTACAGCTTTGAAGCCCTGTGCTTTTGGTCTAGGAGCATCTGTCACTTGAGCTCAAAGCAGATCTTCTTTAGCTCTCCACGACACAGGGTGGCTCACGCTGCTGAGAAAACCCCGGTAATGAAACCATCAGCTGCTAAAACCTCCTAACGCCAAGTGTAAGAGTGAACACAAGGACAGAAAATTGCTCCAGAATCAGCTGGGATTTTTTTTCCTTACAGCCTGCTTGCAAGACTGTGTTTTTATYTGATCCTTCTTCACAAGCCACGGTTCTATGTTATAGGTATAGCTGGAATGCAGGCAAGGAACCCAATCATGGTGGGGTGCAAGCCCACCCTGACACCCATAAAACACACAAGGCTGATCTAAAAGGCATTAAGCTTCCAATTGCAGCGCACTCTGCTCCATATCCTTCTGCTGTTTGATCTGTTACAGCAGCACTGTCTAATGCAATAAATCTTCCTCACTTTTAATTAATAGTTGTTCATCTGTACTGCAATAATTTCAAGTAATGTTTACATTAAAAAGAAAGCACGGGGCGGGGGGGGATGGGAGCGGGGGTTAGGGAAAAATATCTCCAGGCAGGAGCATAGTAAAAAAAAGCCTCTTCATCCAACTGAGAAGCAAATATTATAATTTGGGAGCAATACATTTAGTGTGTGTTTTACAGAGGAAGGCATAGCCCTTCCATAAGAAGCCAGCATCGTGAATCAAACTCAGATGTCTCAGAGCTCTGCACTGTTATTTAAGGTGTAATTCTGCATTGCATTTCCTCAAGGGCAGGGCCAGTTTCAGAGGCTCCAGCAGCTCCTGTGTTGCAGTTTGCAGCCTGTCCACCTTGCTCTTCTGCCCTCTGACCTCTCCTGTGCAACTTCTCTTTTTTTACACAACCGTATTATCCATTCCATCAGAGAGATTCGTTTGGCTTAAAATGCAGAAAACAAAAAGAAGTGTGGACTCATGGTGTCTAAATGTTGGGATGTGTACAAACTTGAAGGTGAGGTCACCAAGCCTGTAACTAATACTTACCCAACGTGTAGCTCTCTAATCGTGTTGCAGATTTCCATGATGTTTGCTCCTGAAGGAAATGAGGGAAAAAGTCACAAGGCACAGATACTGGCAGTGTGGACTGTAGGGCCTGCTGATAGCCCATGGTGCTTGCTCAAAAGGCAATCTGCAGAAAGCTGGTTAGAGGGAAATATAGTGGTGGTAGCTGTGTTCAGGCAGAATGTGTTGGAGGACCCAGCTCAGGATGCTTAAAGTCTCAATATTTTGTGTATTTGTTGCTGTTGTTCGCTCTTCTGAATTCCTGTGACTTGGTGCTAAAAATGCATTGGTGAAAGCTGGGAATTTTGGTTTGTAGCCATGTGGTCATGGAGTGCAACTTGAAAATGTCACTCTGTTAATAGTATAAGCATAAGAGCATTTGAAATAAATAAATGAGTACAGTTTCTGAATCGGAATGCTTGGGTCCCAATTCAGTTGGCTCAACATAGGCATCCAGTGCCATTTACGATGCCTCGGGGTCTCCTGTGGTGCCTCCAGCTTGCCATGCCATATGGGTATGGGTTTCCTGTAGGTCTGTTGTCATATTTGCCTTGCTGGCTCTGTGAAGATGTTTCATATACCCTGGRGGATCACAAATGGTGCTAAATGCCTGTGTTTAGGCAGTGGAATCAGCCCTTCATGTTGGAGAGCTGTGCAGCCAATCTCAGCTGTTCTTATACTCTCAACATGAAGGAAACCTTTGAATTTCAGGTCCACATTACCGGAAAATTTGAGAAATTCCATTTAAACCTAGAAGAAACCTTTWACTTTGAGGAAGGTCAAATGCTGGAACAGGTTACCCAGAGCAGTTGTCGAGTCTCTGTCCTTGGAGATGCTCAGAACCTGACTGGACGTGGCCCTTGAACACCTGCTGYACATGACCTGGCTCTGCGTGGCACGGCTGGACTAAGCTATCTCCAGAGGTGCCTCCCAGCCTCTGCAGTTCTGTGTTGTATGTGATTCTGTGACTCTTACGGCTTAATCAAATAAARGATTTGGAGTTTAACACCTCCTGCCATGTGTCAGAGGTCGTTCCAGTGATGTGGCAGCATTTCAAGCTTTTCTGTGTCCAGACTTACGGAGTTCAGTTCCTGCAAAAGATGCTGTGATCTTTGGTGTAATTCCCTCACAGCGTCTGCTGAATGCATCAGGAATTGCAGTGATCCACCTCTTTTTCGCAAGTAGTGTTAAGCTGTGGATGGAGATACTCCACCTTTCTCACTCCATAGCAGTGCCTTTGTGGTAATCCAACAGAACCTTCCTTCCTTTAGCAGGGGAGGCAGACAAATAAATGTCTATGCTGGAGTATTGAAACAGCCATGTTTAGTATTTTGGCCTGCAGGTTTGGTTTTAATCATTGAAAGTCCCTCTTCCCACTCATGGTTTAAAAACAAATTTTTAGCAAAATGGAAAAATTGAACCAGTGGAAGATGTTTTGTTTGGACTTTAGCAGTTTTTCCACATACTRAAAAAATGCCTTCTCTGACTGAGCGAGAGCTCTCCTCCAGTTTCCTTTAGGAAAATATTTACAATTGTTGTTTCATTTTGGAAACCTCTTCCATATTATAGCACTTCAGCTACATTAAATATTTAAAAAAATTAATGACTGTAGAGCTGTGCCATTGGATAAAAGACAGAAACTGAAACCACTTATGAATAGAATTGGAGCAGAGCAGTGTACTTTCCAAGCAGAGTGAAATGCAGAAATGAAACATCTAATCAGTACTTATCCTAGAATCATACTTACTTTTAATGTGTGTACACACTCCAGAGTATTTTAAAGATAAGAACTCAATATTATATTTATTTAGTAAATCTGAGTTTGTTTCGAATGCCACAGTGCAGTACTGAGACAGACAAGCTTCCATTTGCTCATATGAATTTCTGCTCCACTGGTTTTTTTTCATTTTTGACTTTATTTTGAAGACAGAAGCTATACCAAATCTACTTGGRTGGGAGGCATGCAACACTTAGATACTTGAGAGCCACTCTGGTCCCCAAGCCCCCGAGTCCTTCAGCTGCTCTTGGTTTCTGATTTTTTTTTTTTCAGGAGATCCCAGCAGCTTGTAAACTCTGTAGGTGAGTCTCACAACAAGCACACAGGGACTCCTGAGGTAGGATAAGACAGGACTCAAGGAAATGGCATGACACTGAGTCAGRGGAGGTTTAGGCTGGGTATCAGGAAAAAGTTCTTCACCCAGAGGGTGGTTGGGAAGTGGAATGGGCTCCCCAGGGCAGTGGTCACAGCACCAAACCTGGCTGTGTTCAAGCAGAGTTTGGACAACGTTGTCAGGCACATGGTGGGATTCTTGGAGTGTCCTTGCAGGGCCAGGAGTCRGACTGGATGATCCTTTTGGGTCCCTTCCAACTCAGGATATTCTATGATTCTATGATAAAAGGTGTTTAATGCTSTGGAGCAGCACAAAGTAAAATTTAGTTGAGCAGCAGAGATCACTGTAGTCAGTCAGCTGCTGATGGAATTGGAATAGCCAAAACTCTTGACTGCCAGAATGGATGCTGCGTCCAGAGAAGGAGGTGGCAATGTTGTGCAAAAGGGTCAGAAAAAGGTGTCACCTGCTCTCGTTTAACACTTTTTTGTTGGTGGTAAATCTAGTTGATTATATATTTTCTTTACCTAATCCCAGAGAAAATCCCCCAAGGCAGGGGCATGGATCTCCTTATGTTAGGTGATGTGTGCWCACAGGGTAAAACCAGCACTCAAGCTCCCTCCAAGTATCCTTTGTGCCAAGTGCCGTGCAGGAAGGATGGTCTGGGCATGGCCAGGGGTGGCATGTGAGATGAAGCACAGCAAGGCTCTTATTCCAAGGGATAAGCAAGAGCCAGAGCACACCCTGTGTCAAATGGTCACATCTTCTGTGCGTGGCACCAAACATTTTGAAAGGAGGGAGAGATTTTGCTTTGTTGTGCCCTTGAACAAGCTGCTCTGTGAGTGTGTGTGCAGGAGTGTGGGCTGCAGATGAGTAGCATTGGAGCACTGTGGCAATGTGGTGAGGGCTGACGTGGCTGATCAAAGGTGGGAGTCAGCATGCCAGGAGCATGGAGGGGATAACAGTCTGAAAGGGCATGGAGAGCCAAGATGCACACACTGATACGTTGGAGAATGAGGAGGGCAGACAGTCTGGGAAAATAATCCCTGTAGCAGCCTTTCTAAGAGATCACCAGGCTCCTTCCTTGCAGCCCTTGACCTTGATAAGGTTTGAGATTTCCAGTGAGACAGCCCAAGTGACACAGCTGTAGCTGGGGGAAGGAGACTTTGGGGGATGTTGTGACTGTGGTAAATGAGCCAAGCCGCATGCGCTTTCATCCCAGGGAACATAGAAAAACTATTTAAAAATTGATGTGCATACATTAGACCTGTTCCCCAGCCTTTCTCCCCTACCCTGGGTTTCGCAAGTACTAGCTGAGAAATCAGTGTAAGATTACTTTGAAGAGAAGGAACTGAAAAACACTTCCAGCAGATCAGGAATAGCAGTCTCRCTTTTACACCATTCGGACAAAATACACATAATTGACAGCGCAGTGGTAGCTGGAGGCCTCATTCTTAATGCACTTAGGGARGAAACCTTGAGATACATTGGTATGATACAGAGACAGTAGACTTGTTAAAGCCAAAGCTGCATCCACCTCCAGCAAACCATATCTGACCCTGTTCTTCCACAACCTCATATATCTTTTACCAGGAAAAAAAAAATTACTGTGAACACTGCCAAAAATTACTGGAATTTGTCCTCAGATTTCAAAGAAAATTAAACAAATTGGTTTTTATAGTCCGGTTGTCCGGTAAAACCTGCAAGAAGGATAAAGTGGGATATACATTGTATTTTACTTCTTCATTTGGTTTATTGTTTAGCTTTCAGTCTCATATAAATGTCAACTAGAGTGGCCATCCAAACCTCTGGGTGCCCCTGATGTATGTTGTAATATATAAATGTTCCAGATACAAAGTAAAATGCTATGAAAAGGCATGTAAGAATAGTTTGAAGGATGGTTTAATTTTCATTTAAAGCAGATATTTTTAGTGTCTTTCCATGGCAGAAGCAGATAGCTAACCCATAGTAGAAACTCTAACTGGATGCCTGTTGTAAATGCAAATTACTTCAAGGAAAGAGCTTTTTAAAAGGTAAATTTTTCATTTTTAATTAGTTATAAAACTAAAAGCTGATATGCAAGTATTGTCACCAAAGTAATTAAACTGGACTTCAAAAAATGAGTTTAATTATAGTTGTGCAAGTTTGTATATGGATGGCCTTAATTTCAGAATAAATATAGCCTGTATTGATATAGTAAAAATCCACTTTCCAAACAAGAAAAATTGTGGCCAGTTTGGTTTTGGAATCTGAATGTCCACATACGTTTCTATGGCAGTAATAAAGATGGGAAGTTTTTTATTTTCAATTTTTTTTTATACTGGTTCTAATGTATTAACTGAAAAACCTGTTTCAAGCATTTGCAGTTTTACTCCCTTAGGTAAATTGTTAGAAGTGCACAGAAACACTCTCGGACCTCCTTGTAATTTTTTCTCAGATTGTCACAAGTAAAAAGGGAAGAGCAAAGGCTAGACTTTATTAAAAATTAAAAAAAAAAAAAAATTAATGTATTGCATATCTTGCTTTGATGAAATCCCAGACTCTTTCTTGGTGAAATTAAAGCGCCTGGTATAAAATGCCTGCTAACTCTGCACTTCCCCTGGTCTCCACGTTTTCCAGACCCCACGGCACTTTCCTCACAGCCTCTGCTTTTGGAAGGTTTCTGCCTGTTGGTGATAATATCAAGGAGAACTTCATAACACCTGAACATAGTTGTGTTGATTTTTTAATTTTTTTCCTCCCTGAGGGTCTTGAGCAGCCTTTGCTCACCACAAACCTCCTGAAATCTCTGAAAATGAAGTTTTGTCCTTCTCTATCCTAGTTTCTGGCTGTGTTTGCCCATAGCCATCCCAACATGCCTGTGACAAAATGATCAGGGAACTCAAGTTAAAACTCTGGTTTAAAACACATAATTTGCTTTAGCTGCTTCTGGTTTGGGTTAGGTGGTTTCGTTTGGTTTTTACATTCTTCAAATGATCTTAAAAGTCCATTAGCTGGAGTGACAGTTGAAGACAGACGAGGTGGGAGGATAGTTTCTCTCTAGCTCGTCCTGGGCTGAGCTGCTAGGAAAGTATTCAATAAATGTTTTGGAAAGTTCCCTTTTTTTTGGCACCTCAGAAATCTCCGAATGGAGCCATAATTCTTCCGCACAGCAGGAATTAAAGGAAGGAGCTCTTCGTGTTGTCTCTTAAGTCTCCCTTGCGTTGTGAGATTTTTAACATGTAAGTATTGACCACCTCAGATGGCAGATAAGATGGTGTGAAAGTAAAAATAATTACTCAGATAGTGACATGACACACAATGTGATGTCCAAAGAATACAGAGGACAACTGAATTACTTGTGTCAAAGGGAAGTTTCTATTTAACCTGCAGGAATCTACCAGTACCACCCTCACTGCTGCCAGGACGTAGAKGGAGAAATGGTTGTAGCTAAGGTTGGTCCTTAATGCTTGTCCTCTCCCAACTGTTCACTAACTTGACCTCCAATAGTGGGTGGATAACAAAGAGAAGTATTAACTTTACAGTAGGGATAAAGAAGCCAAGAATTGAAGTCCCTGTCTTTCAATGTGTCTTTCTAATTATTGTTGTGCCGCTGGAGGTATCAAAAGGGGGATTTCTACAGAAGTCCAGGGTCACTGAAGCCCTTGTTGGAGCAACAAGGAGCTGCAAGTTTTAAATACCTCTTCAAGCCTGGCCCAGCAAAGCAGCTCCTGCCTTCTGTCTTTCTCATGGAGGAAAAAAAAAAATCCACAGATATTTATAAATCTTTCAGCAGTATTTTAACACTTTTATTCTCAGTGCTTTAGTATATGCTGCTTAAAATGGACATGTGTGCAGCCGCATTATCCGCTGCCTGAATGACAAATGGTTTATCAAGCCCTGACAGAGCACCCGCTTCATGCTGAACGGAGCAAGGCAGCGGCAAGGACTCTGGCTTCAGAGAGATTAACTTCCAGATAGGAAAATAATAATAAACAACAGCCCATAAGCAAAGGACTAGAAAAGAGGAATCGAGACCGTAAAGCGGAATCACGACGATCCGAACGGACAAAGGAAAGCGGATTTGTATATCTGAGCTTGAAATATGATAAATGAGTGGCAGATTAACGTTGCTAGGCTCCATGATCGCAGCGAGATCTGAGAGAGGGAAACGTGGGAAGGGCGCTGCAGGAGAGCAGCAAATCTGACAGCAGCCTGAGAGCAGGGAAAGAGGGGGAGACTTGGGTGGGGGTGAAGAGTGCGGGTCCCTGGAGGTGGGACCGGGAAGCTGCAGCCTCGTGGAGGATTTTGCAGGAGAGAGTGGCATGGTCTGAGCTATGAGATGCATGGCATGTATGTCAGGGGGGTTAAGCCTGGAGGAAGGGTGGTAAGAACATACAGTTCAATAGTTTCAGCACTATAGTTCATAGCACCTAAACTATGAAAACTTCTGGATTTTAAAAAGCGGCATTTAGAGGACCTCCAGGAGTTCATGCTTTCACACTCAAGTATTGGGATTCATGTTTCTATTAATATGTCTTGATCCAATTTTTCTTCCTCATGGTGGAAATTTCTTTTGAATGACTCAAGTCTTGTGACATACAATCCTGTTTGGACCTGGACTTCTGTGTTACCTTGGGCAGTAACATAAGTGTTGGAAAGATACTGCCCACCTTCTTACTCTGAAGAGTGGTTCCCAGACTGCTCCCTTGTGTTTAGGGCCCTTTATTGGTTGGAGGGACTTGTAGTTTGGGTGTAGCAGGCCCTGAGCATCAGTAGTAATTCCAGAGGTTGTGCTTGAGTGTGAGTGCAATCCCTTCCCTGTGCTCCTGATGAGGATACTGAATATCTCACACTGTGGCATGGGAGAAAGTCAGTTCACAGAGAACCAGTAAAATGCTGAAAGTTTTGATAGTAGTGTCACATAMCACCTGTTAACCTGCATAAATCACCCTATTACATGCTGTTATGACCCAACAAATCACCCTGTTACAGCGAAGATTTTGATGTTAGTCTGTTGTGCTGATGCATTAACTAGAAATAGTTAATGGAAATAAAGGTGGTAGCATCTAAGRGCTGAAGAAGCGGCCTGGTCCAGTGGCTGGACTTGCATCTCAAATCTCTTCCCTCACTCTGTTCRTGACATGGTTTGGGACTTGAGTAGGTCACTCACTCCCTGCCTCAGTTTCTCCATCTTGCCAAGATCATAATCTACTCTGCTTTCATGATATATTCTAGAGGTCTAGAGCTGAAAACTTTGCATCTCTTCTATATTTGGAAGAAGAATGAAATGCTGGTGGAGTGACTGTATTTATTTTCAAAAATTTGATAAAGAGCTACAATTCAGATACTTTGGAGTGAACATGCCCTGATTTTTGCACCTCTTCTGTGAGATGGCATCACTCTTGGAGGAATGTTTGGATAATAAAATACTGTGAAATGACACTCTTGCCGAATGAGATTGTGATGCATAGAGCATTGTAGTATTAAATCCATGGGTACTTTACATTGTTATGACAATAATAGTTTGCACTGTTGTAATAATTTGCACTTCTTCTTTTAAAAAATAAATTTAGTTAGACCTTAATGCATGTTGGAAAACATACCCTCCACTGAAATCAGATCTACATCTCTTGGAATAAAATTGCTTTAAACATATATAAATGTACATGGTATGGCATATCATAGGCAATTGTGAAATAAATGATGTTTATCAGTGTGTCTTATGTAAAAAGAGTGCAAATACATGTTCCTTTTTGTAGTTCAGGTTTGACATAGTCATTGCCATAACTCTTCCRCTTTTAATAAACAAAATTACATTGCAGCTGATACTTAAAACCCTTTTATTAGAAAAACCCAGGTACAGAGCCCTGCAGTGAGGGGCTGGGGGGTTAAACATAGCGTTCTAGAGATTTTATTCTCCTTTCTCTAATTACAGATAAGAGGTGCCATGCTTACAGCTCAGCTTCACAGCCCCTTGAAGGATTTTATGATTCTGCAGCTGCCAGTGCAGTTTGTTGAAAATCTTTCATTTTCATAACGGGAGCTGGGATGAGACTGTATTCCTAAACTGGCAGGATAAAAGTGCTTTGAGTTAATATGTGCCATCCGTGTTAAAAGGATGATTTTGAAGATTATTACCTGGCATGACTAAGATTTATGATGCAATCTGCTTTTTTCTCTACCTTAGTACAGATAAGGGGGGTTATTATTGTTAGTAGAAATACCTATTAAAATAAACCCCATGAAGCAGTTTCAAGGATTTGATAAAAATGAATATAAAGTTGAAGCTCCCAGCTTATCTTTAACTCAAGTGATTTTCATGGGGTTATAACTCTTCTGGCATGAGATGAGGGAGCAGGAGTGWGATTTTTATCCTCACTCTACAATAGAAGGGAAAACCAGATTTTGTATTCCATTCATTAGCACATTACTGCTCATTACTGCTCAGGTTTGCCTCTGCAAGGGAGAGTTAACAGAGATTGCAGGTAGGTGGGAGTGAGTTGGGAATTTGCATGAATGGCTCGTTTTCAGGTTGCAGTCAGCAGTGTCTAAATATCAGGTTCTACAAGTAGTTTTAGGGAGAATCCTTCCTGCCAAAGTCGTGCTCAGAAGAGCTGGAGAAGCCTCTGGATGGGAGAAGCTTTAAAGCACTCCCCACATGATGCTTTTTGCTGTCAAACATCTGGGTTTCAGGCTTCCAGTTCTGCCTGCTGAGTCATCTCATCCCTCTCTCCTACTTGTTGCTTTCCTCTTACATCTTAAGACTGCCATGGCTTGATCTGTCGGTCCAAAGGAGTTGTCAGCAGCATCAGCTGGGAAATTTGRCAAGACTGTGTGTTTTTATGTCTGTATGCGTGTCCATCCCAGGTAGAATGGGAGGGAGTGATTCTGAATTTGCACAAGAACAAGACATGGTATTGATTTTTCCCTTGATTTCCCAGTTTTTGTCTTTTTTTTGTATTTCTTATTCTAGATTTCAAAGGCAAATAAGCCACTTTTCATGTTTGTTTTGCACTTGTTTTTGGGGCGTGTTCATTTTGCTGTTGCTGAATGCTCACAACCTTGTATTCTGAAATGATCTTCTATACAGCACCTAGTGAAATCAAATTATTACTTTGATTTGACTAAAAGCTAAAAATTTTAGGTTTCCTTTTTTTGATTGAAGAAAAAATATCAGTGACTCAGAAAACATTTTCAAAAATATCGTTGCTGAATATTAAAGAAATAGTACATAATCTGTAATTTTAAGAATTTTTTTTCTTCAGTTAATACCTAGTTTTCTTTTAAATGAAACTTTTTACATTCCTGGGCCTTTCTGAGGATTTGGAGGATATATGTGGAGTGATGGTGGTTTTTTATGAATATATATACCATTTGTGCTATCCAGATTTTAAATGCTATAGACTTAAGCAATTAAATTAGTTTGGTAGCTTCCCTTCTGTGCGGAGTAAGATGTGTTTGCAGGTTGTCCAGCTGAGCATGATCTTGTGTCCTCAACAATGCTGGGGAATGCTGCATCTGCAAAAATATTATTTTGGCTTTTGGCTTCTTGTAGCCTGAAAGCTTAACCTGGAGTCTAGTGACATTGGTTTGACCAATATTGTTTTTTCTTGGCAATGCATTTTTTCTTTAGCAGGGRATTATGTTTCTGTTTCTGAGGGTTCTGCATACTGCTGTCCAGGATTTGCAGAAGCAAAGGAGTTACGTTCCCAAGGAACAAAAGATTTTGCATTGAGAGAAAAGCATAGGGATCGTTCCTCAGCATTCAGATGCTGACTGAGAAAGGAGAGGTTGTTACTAAAATCAAGTTTGAGTTTTCCATCCGTCCCATGGCAGGGCACATTGGTCGCTCCACAAGCAGGTTCTCCAGTGCAGGGATTCCTGTCTTGGCAGAGCTCTGGCATCTTGTTAAAAGCATCAAGACCTGGCTCTGTCTGCTTTCTCAAAAGCCTTTTTGTGTCTTAGCCAGGTGGTGAGATGTTTTGGATTAAACTTCCAGCTGTTTGGTTGAAAGATTCAGTGCTAGGTATGATCCAGTGATTTCCTGAAAGCTGGTGAAATTGTAGATCCTCTCGTAGTTAGGGCAGGGAGGTGTATGTGGCATCCCTCAAGCAGGTCACTTCAAGCAGCCCAGTGCCAAGACTTTCATTCTCACTTCATGTTTATTAAAAATGACTAGAAAGAAGTTCAGAACTTTTGTATCTGAGATGTGTTACATCTATTACAGTGTCAGACAACTAAGAAAAAAGTCACTGGCTAATGAGTCTTAATTGTAACAAAACATCAAATCATTGTCACTTCTGCTGCAGTAAATGGCATTCATTAAATTAATCCACTCCATTACAGAAGTATTTTGCAGAGAATACCATGACCCAACTGCTTCTGTTACAGTAATCAGCTGAACGTATCACTGTGGCACTATTAGGTATATTAGAAAGCAGTTTGAAGCATGGCTGCATGACCTGAAGCAACATCAGCAGGTCTCAGGTAGCATGTTTGAAAAAATAAGCTGCCTTAATTAGAGACAGGACCAAAGCAGAGCCTAGATGTGAACATTCCTGTAGCTTAGCACGGCAGGAAATAAAAAGCTGGATCGAGAACCTCTTTGGCTCCCTTTGTAGAGCAGCGCAAGCCAAAACAAGACTTAGACCTTGAACTGGAAACAGGGAATTTAGAAATCTGAATATTGCTTCTTTTTCTTCGCTCTTATGATCCCGTTTTAACTTCAGAGCTAAACCCACCGTGCTGTCTCTCCGCTTTTCACCCAGTGTCAGAAAACAGAGAACTGCATCRCGCCCCAGCGTCGCTTTTACAATGCTGCCATCAAAAATTTCTGGCAGGAGTTGCTTTGACTTTTAGCAGCATTCAGTTTGATACCATATGTGTACATACACCCAAGGATGATATAGCGCCTTTGTAGCTAGGGAATGGCCTGCTTTATTAAACATCCCCCTTGCCAACGGGGAAAATGAACAGCCACAGTAAACACAGATGCAGGGAGGGAAGAACAGTCCGAGCCGTGTCGCAGCRCATTGTACCTGAGGAAAAACGTCAGCCCCTAATTGGCGCTGAGCGCAGCCCACCTACTTAGCGAGAGAGGCTGCCAAGAGCAAATTGCCCCGGTGCTCCGTGCGCCGTGCTGCCTTCCCATTGAATTCGCTCAAATGGGAGGCTTTTGCCTTCGTTTTCAAAACTCTCCATGTGTTGGCAAAACGCTGTCTTGGGGAGAGGCTCTCTGTCTAGAATAAAAACCTCCTGAGGATGCGTTCCCTACTTTGCCTCCTCCAAGGGTGGTGCCACTCCAATTCTTCTCAAAATTTGAAGATGACTGTGGGGGAGGAAGGGGGGTGTATTTGTTTTGGGAAGAGGGGATTTATTTATTTTTTCCTGGGAAAACACATTTTGGCCCAGGAAGAATGAGCAAAATGACAATCTGTCTTAGAGCTCTTAAGCTCCTAAGCACAACATTCAGTGCTTATATATTGTCACATTGCCAGCAGTGGGTATGCAGAGGCAGTGCAGAAGAGAATAAATTAATGTATGCCATCCTTAAAACGATTCTATTGAGAGCCAGTGCTTTGTTTTTACTTACAAAGTCATAATCTCCGGTTTTGGCCCTTCTTTTGCACCCAGGCACTGAGATGTGGCAGGGATGCTCCTGGAACAAACTGCACTGTGGGATTAACTCCATGAATTCCATCACAAATAGAAATGGTTGGTCGACTGGCAGGTTTTCCTGCTGGTTGCTTACATTTTCCCTTCTAAGCTAATAAAATTAATTGTCCAAAACTAAAGTCCCCTGCGAAGGGTTAGCTGTAGATGGCTGAATTGGAACAGAATGGGATTTTTGGTTCTCTTAAAGCTTTCTGCTCAATACCTTATTTAGGAGGGAACTTTTTTTGCCCCTGCTTTTTGGATGAAACTACACTTATAAGCTTGTCACTTCCATTTTATCACCACTACATTCCCACATGCTTCTTCACCTCAGTTTTCTCCTTTCTACATCTGAGAATAGGATTAGAGTCCTTTGTTTCTTTTTAATGGTGTCAGCTTGCCAAACTATGGTACACCAGGTCACTCTTGCTCACCTAATGATTTCACATAGGGATTTTAAGTTGGAAAAAACAAGGTCAAAAAGATACCAGTACACAACTAAAGAAAGTTTTGCAAACCACCTATTCGAGTCAATCTTGTTTGAGGGCTGGGGAATGTCTTGGAGGAATTCTTCCTTAGACATGAAGCAAAGAGGTAAAGGGACCTGGACGTGGTGGAAGGGGAGGTGGTGAGTAGAAATGGGAGACAAAATGGAGACGTGGTAAGAATATAAGGGAAAAGTTTATTGAAACACTGATCAACACCTGGGGAGAAAACTGGGAAAGGCAGCAGGGGGCTGTGGAGTCCCAGTTTTAAGCTGCATCTGAAGGTGGGCTATTCACCCTTCACCCTCCCAACCCTCCTCCAGTCTAACTTGGGATCTCCTTCACTGAGCTTTCCTTGAACCTTTCTCATCATATTAAGAACCCTCTGCTGCCAGGGTAGAGAGCCCTGAGCTGCCTCCAAGTTGTGGCATTGGAAGGGTGGAGGGATGGGCACAGAAAAGACTTGTATGGCCAGCGAATATGATACCCAAGTTTTCTTAGCTGCTTCAGAGAGGCAGTGGTTCAAGATTAAAAAAAAGACAGTAACAGCAAACTGTGTTTTCTACATTCCTGAAAAGGACTTTAATCCAGTGGTATTTGGTATTTCCCTAGTTGTGACAATTGCATAGTTGTTTTTCTCATCTTAAAAATCCCACAGTGACTTCATGAATAGGTTTTGGCTCCCCCTCCACAAGGAATTTTATCTTGGCCATTTTGCTAAGTGTATTAAAATACACGAGAAAATTGTTGTTTCTTTTTCCTTCCATATGTGCATTACTGACACAATATGACTTTGTGTAGACTTTACTGTAACCTGTACTTTAGCTGGTCAATGTAATTTATAGCAGAAAAGCTACATATTATAATGCCAGAGCTTTCATAATATGTGTGTGTTGCCTCCACTCTGCTCTTTCATGGCAGTGCTGCAAAATATTTTACCAGAGTAAGTGTAAATCCTATAATCTTCAAAATTAAATGGAAAAAAACTCAAACCAACTTCCATTGAAGCAGGAAGGCTGTACCTTGTGTGGTAGCTGAGCACAGGGTTGCCTGAGGAAGGCAATGGCACACTTGCTGAGTAGCAGAAACACCAGTGTCCTCTCTCAGGAGCTTTGGCTGAGATGTGGGGGTTGGCTAAGCCTGCCCAAAAGCTCTGTAAGAACAGTGGTGGGGACGTGGTGTTCATTTGGCACATCCTTGGTTGTTTTTGTTATCTCTCTCCAGCGAACTCCAGCGCTCTGTTGAGCTGAGCCCGGAGTCACACAGGACATCTCAAAGAGCAGAGGATTATACCCACTCCTTGTCTTGGGTCTAAAGCTGGAGTTAAGAACCAACAGCACCACCTGAAAGAGAGTTCCAGCCCCAGTGCTGAGTGAAGCCTTGCTGGCCACGTCGACATCCAGCTCCTGGCTTGGAAACTCTGAGCCCAGCAGATTTCTGTAGTGCCTTGTGCTTGAGTTATATAGGGAGCCAGAGCTGAAAACCAGATCCCTCAGCAGGATGAGTCACRCTGAATTACCTCCCTTTGGTGCTCAACTCGAAGCATCCCAGTGTTTTGGAGGGGCTCAGGACATGACACCATGGAATCTGGGCAGTGGTACCTCATTTGGGAATTTCCAGCGTTCCTGCAGTGATAAATGGCCAAATGCTGTTCCCTTTGGTTTATACAACAGCAGGATGTTGGGCACCTAARTAGCTTTATTAGCAATAATGTGGCTTCCTGCAGACTCTGAGGCACATAAGCMCTGAGGGGTTTTGCACATGTTTAAATTGGATATAATGTCTGAGCTCCGCTCTCCCTACCTGAGGGCTTCTTTTAGATTTGGCCCAAGTTCTTTCCATTCTCAGATCACCAGCTGAAGAGGAGGGATAATAACAGTTCTTGACCTCAGAAGATTTTGCCATGGTTAAACAGGTATCAAGGGTGTTTGGATCTAGTGGCACTGGGGCAGTGTAAGCAGTAAAACARAATCCAATGGTACAGAAGAGGCAATTGTGCAATATGCAGATTTAWTTTTTGTGTATGTTTGGCTCTTACCATTACGATGTTTCTCTAAAATTCTGAGTGTGTTTTGTGTACTGTTGATCTTGCACATGTGCCTGCATTTTGCAAGAGAAATTTTAAACAGATCCAGTGTAACACCAGAAGCGCATCCCCCATGTGAGTGGTACTGCAGACTCCCGTGCTGTTTCCCACGTGTGGTAGCAAAGGATGCTCTGGCACTCACTGTCACAGTATCTGAGGCTGGATTTGGCTTTCCATTCAGCCAACAGATGATGTTTCCAAAAAAGAAACTTCTACAAAATGGGGAGTCTCTGGGAGATAATTACGTGGTTGTATAAATAATGAGTGAGATATTATCTGCTAGCTCTATAGTCACATCCACGGAGAGAAGAGATGAGCTTTCTTYGAGGGCAGTCGAGTTCTCTCAGCTCAATTAAATGGACGTATAGTACGAGCCTGACACTGAACATTTGTTCCCATAGGAGCCTGTTAAAGGGAAATACAGTTAGTGTTGCATACAGCCTGTGTTTAGACCTCCTGCTTGGATTATGAAAAATGTTAAAGCTAAAAAAAACCCCCCTCATTATTTGAGTTCCAAAAGCTGCCTGGCTCCTGCACGCTCCCTGCAGCAGGGCGCACCTTTCGCACTGCCCGATTAGCTCCGTGTTATCTAGTTGCAAATGCCTGGCTTCGGTATTCCTGTACTTTATTTTAAAAGGCTTTTGCTGTGTGCAATTGAATATACTGTAATCTTCTTATCAAATACCAAAGCTCTTTAGTGATGCCATTTTGAAATGTACTTCGGTTTTTAAATTGCAAATTCTTCTCTGGCTGGAAGGTCTCTGTTCTCGATTTAGGCAGTGGCTGAGAATATATGCATGTGTGTGTATATGGCTATGTATAAATGCCTGAAAACACACTGACCCCTTTCCTGATAATGTCCACTTGTGGGTTTCCCTCTAGAACACTGGTAAGGGAAGATACGGATTACAAAGCTGGTAGCTGCCCTCCTGGTTCATTTTGGGGTGCTTTTCCTGTGGTTTTYTGGATTGCATTTAGAACTTCCAAAGAAATAGATAAATTCTCTCTGAACAAAAGCAAAGTTTTTCATTATTATTTATATTAAGTGAAGGAACAAGGCTGGTCCAGTTTTGAGTACAGAACTGAAAATCAGARCTCATATATTCTGGTCTCACATCTGTCAGTAACTTGTGATGTGACTTGAAACAAAATCACTTAACCTGTGAGTCTGTTTCCCTACCTGTAAAATGGGGTTGAGAGTAAGAGGGCTGCCATGAACATTAAATATTTAATGTTTCTAAAGTGCTTTGAAGACAAAGAGTGCCACATAAGTGCTTATCATTGTCTTAAAATACAAGGAACTGGGTAACCTTATGTAGGAAAATTTTGCTAGAAACTGTAACTTAGGAATGAAGACCAAAGCAAGAGAAGAAGGGACATCTTGCAAAACTGAGTATTGAGAATTTTGAACAAAATGCACTGGAGAGCCTGTCTCTAAAGAATTACCAGAGGCAGTCTTCAAGAACATTAAAAATACCTTCAGAAAATCATAGGATTCGGTAAACAAAGTTGGACTTTTTTGCTGATAAAGAAAAAAAGAAAGGAAAGTTCTAAACTAATGACTCTGTTTAGCCTGACCACAGTAATCTAGCATGTAATGGGGCCATTATGTGGATGGTGGGAAATAAGACATCTAGTTATAGACAGACATTATTTCGAAGTGTATGTCTAATCCATCCTCAGTGGATGTTATTACTTACCTAGAAGATCATGGAAATGGTATGGATATGTACTTTATTTGGGAAAGCAATTGGTAGAGCACTCCATCTGTGAAGATCATTCCAAGCAGCTCGTTCACTTACGTCAGCTTAGAAATTGTTTACAAGTGGATAGGCAAAGAGATAATAATAGAATGCATGGAAAAAAATTTTGAAGGAAACTGGGAATGCACATGTCTTCAAAGCGTGAAATTAAGCAAAACCCAGCTTTTGTAATGATGTAGTAGGTCTTCTCCATGGTGTCCTTTCATAAATACACTAATATATTGCAGATATGGAAATACTCAGTTCTTTCTGTCCCTTCTCCCTGCTACTACAGAGGATGAATGCATGAACTGCCTTGGAAGATTCTGGAAAAAAACTTAAAAATCAGTCCTCTTTTGCTGCAGGATTTTCCTCACTGTGTTAGACTGGTTGTGGCCAGCATCCAGCTCCCCACCCAGCCACTGTCTCAGTCCCCTTCCTCAACAGGATGGGGAGAGAAAACAAGATGAAAAACCCTATGGATCAAGACAGGAACAGGGAGATCTCTGAGCAAGTACCATCACAAGCAAAATAGGCTCAACTTGGGGAGAATTAGTTTATGCCATTTAAAATAGAATTGGATGGTGAGAAACAAAGTGGTAAGTTAGATCAACTTCCTCCAGCCCCCATCTCTTCTCAGGCTCAACTTCACTCCTTCATTCCCAGCTCTTCTACCCTTGCATCCCTCAGGGCTGCAGTCCCTCAGGATAAACCTGTTCCAGTGTGGATCCTCCATGGACTGCAGCTCCTGCCCGAATCCTGCTTCAGGATGGGTTCCTCTCCATGAGGAGAGGTCTTTTGTGGGCTGTGGTGTGGATATCTGGGGGGAAAAAAACAGTGCTGGAGAGGGACTTTTTACAAGGTCACGTAGTGATAGGGTGAGGAGTGGTGACTAAACTACAAGAGAGTAGGTTTAGATCGGATATGGGGAAGAAATTCTCTACTGTGAAGATGGTGAGACACTGGAACAGGTTGCCCGGAGAAGCTATGGATGCCCCATCCCCGGGAATGTTCAAGGTGAGATTGGATGGGGCTTTGAGCAACCTGGTCTAGTGGAAGGTGTCTCTGCCCATGGCAAGAGGTGTTCAAACTAGAGGATCTTTGAGGTGTCTTCGAACCCAAACCATTCTATGTTGATTCTATGATCAGCTTCCATAATGTTCCTTTCCATGGGCAGCAGGGTCACCCCTGCTTCAGTACTGGGAGCACCTTTTCCTTCCTCTTTGACCTTGGTATCAGCAGGGCTGTTTCTCACACTTTTTTTGCTTGTTCATCTTTGCCTGTGCAGTATTCTTGCCCTTTCTTAGGAATGTTTCACAGGGGCCCCACCAGTTTGGCTGCTGATTTCTGTGGTTCCCTGTGGCGGGGACATCATGGAACTGGCTGTGGGTAGCACAAGGCTACCCCTGCCTCCCCCTTTGGCACCATTCCTGCAGCCTCCCCAGGTCAGAAAAGCTGCTGGGAAGAAAGGTGTTGACAGGTACGTTAGTTCAATGGTCAATAATTTTACATTTTTTTCCCTTTTTTTTTTGAGAGGGATCTGTTGTGGTGCTTACGGGCAAGCTTAGGCACGTATTATAATTTTATGTGCGACGTTCTTGGTCCCTGTTTGTGCCCGGCAGGCAGGCTGCTGGATGAGCCAGGAGAGCTGTGCTGCTCAGAGTCAGAGCAAAGCGATTGTAACAGCCTCCTGCGCTTTTTGGCCTAAAAATCTATAAATTCGTAAGACTAACAGGAATGGTGTGGTGACTCATCCGTGCGGCAATCAAGGTGTCACAGCAAATCAAAAGTTTCCATCGCTTCTTTGAGACGGGGATTCGGAGAAAATGCTGACGGTAATTAAAAGAATTGCTCATCCCTGGCTGTGAAACTGCGGTGTGCCTCATAAGATATGCGTCTTATCTCCAAACTATTTATGGCTCTGTCTTGGGTAGTACGTGCTGGCACCCAGAGCTGTGGAGCAAGATGTGGCTTCCCAAAACGGGGTGTGCTGCTGGCACCTCGTGCCGCATGGGGCTGGATTTGGCATCTGATGCTGTTCGCTGGTGCTCAGAGCTCTGACTTTGTTCTCTCAAGTGCCATCATCTGTTCGGATTATTTACTGGGAGCGTGGTACCTGTGCCTGATCTTCCCGTGTCTGCTTCTGTTGGTGCCTAAGAATTGCTTAGATGATGGTAATTTGCAGTCTCAGCCTTTGACCACTGTGGCTTCTCAGAGAGCCGGGATTTCTAGCCAGACTGATTAGTTAAGCTGCAACTGCATCATTGGATGTATGCTTCTCATAAAAGCCTTAAGGTGTGCACGTGAGGAATAACTGTTCATGGTGATGTCTCTGTAATATATTCACTTATCTCTCCTGGTTATGTTTTAGATCTCTGAAAACAAACTCCTTAGTAAGTTTTGTAGCAGTAGTAAAATAATTTGCTTCAATGTCTCACTATTAGATGTCACAACATACTTTTGGTTATCCTTCTCATGTTTATGGGGAAATGGCAATGTGAAGAAAGATTAATCAATCAAGAAAATGATCTGTTATTTCCCTTCTCTTTTCATCTATTCCAAAAACCTGATGGGCTGTGAGGCGAAGTGTTTCTAAGCAATGCATATAATGTATGCGGTTGCTGCATGCTCAGCAGCCAAATGCAAACATTGCAGAGTAGAAACACAAGGTTTATCTAAAAATAAACAAAAAGGAAACAGAAATCTGTACTTCAGATTCTACACACAAGCTGTTCAAACAGTCAGATCTTAATAGTAGATTTAAAAGTGTCAACAGCAATGGCCTTGCGTTTTTGCATGGTTAAAACTTGTCAGCAAATGCAGTCTTTTGAGTGATAATAACACTAAAAGGCTTACAACAGACTGTCCTTGGTGTACTGCAAAACAAGAAAAAAACCTCACAGGAACAACAAGTATCTGTTGACCTGGGGTCGGCATGGGAATCGCAGGTCACTGTTGTAGGCTGAGAAGCTTCTTGAGGAAAGAGCAAAATCCATGAAATCATTGCATTGCTTAACCGCGCAAGTGGAAGGTCAGAAGGGAACAGACCTCTTCAGATTATATTTAGTAACTATGAAGATTTTGCTTGTAGYAGTTGCTTTGCACCGCATGGTATTTTTCCCACCCTCCTCCCTGCTCCTCCTCAGAAAAATTTCATCTGATCCAATCCCAAAGCAATCACATACTCATCAGCAATTTTTCAGCAGACCAGACAAAATTATTCTAAAAACGAAAAACGAATTATTTTGCTCTGCATATGTTTATGGACAGATGAGCCAGGCCAGATCTGTTCAGGAAGATGCAGGGATGGGACAGTCGCAAATAAATATGCGATGCTTCCAAATATTAAACTGTCCCCTGATGTGCTACTGTAAATTGAAGTGACTACTGTTGCTGTTAAGGTTGGCTTTACACATATTTTTTGCTGGTGTTGACATCTACTGGATAAATTTGCTACTGGCAGGAGGAATACGCTCTGTTTCAGGGAACAGGAGAGTGCCGTCCCCTCCTCTCAGGAAGCTTGCACTGCACAGCTCTGTCTTGCAGAGTCGTATATACCCTCACCACTGCCTTTTTTTGTTGTTTTCTTTTTGTTGTCTTCTGTTCCCAAAATTGTCCTGTGAGCAAAAATTCAATTTAAAGATAGTAAATGGCAAACACATTTGGGCAACAGACTGATGAAACAGCTGCTGTCTTTCTCCCATAGACCTGGATTTTTCTGTTTTGCCCAAGGCAGTAAAGGGAAATTAGTTTATTAGTTTCACGTTGGTCACTGGTGAATATCATCCTCCCTCACAAAAATAACACTTTAATTCTGCTTGATTTGAAATAATTGACCGATCAGGAATGAGGCATGTGAAGGGAGCTACCAAGACGGAATTACACCGTTGGACTGGAAGATCAATTGTTGGGGAGGAGAGCTGAGACACTGCAGCCTTATATTACACCTGCCTGTTTATTACAGTTGGCCTGAGGGGAAGGCAATGCACCATTCTGATCTGTTGCCTCGGAGAAGTACGGATGTAAAATGAATGCAAAATAAGGGAACAGCAAGTTGGTTTTTTATGTTAATACATTTTATATTGATATTGAGGACATTTCAGTAAACAGAGCTTCTAGTTTATAGAACAGCATATGTGTTTTTCCTTTTTTCCATGCCAGTATTCTTTCCTAAATGTGGTTTAATTTTTATTTTTTTTAGCTTCTCAATAATACTTGTAGTGATTGACTGGTAGCAGTAGCACAAATACTTAGTAAAATTAGTCCCACTGGAAGATTACTCAGATGCTGCAGCTCTTCTTTCTCCTCCTTCCTCTGCTTTTTCTGCCTGTTTTAATGATTTCATTTTAAGAAAAACGACCTGAGGCACAGCAGAGAGAAAAAAAAAAGTCACAAGAAAAAACAATAGATAGACTTATGCTTTGGCAAATCCTGGAACAGAAGCAAGTCCAGATGTTTGCTATACAGGCATTTGGCATGTATATAACAGCCCGACTACAAGACTGCATATAGAGTTTTTGACAGCTTTGGTGGAATGAAAATGAATGATTGCTATTCAGAGTAAAATGCAAACATTTTGGCCAGTGCTTGCAAATCTAGTAGTTTTCAGGTTATATTCTTAACTAGATTCTTGCTATTCTTAAATGCATATTTAAGTAGGTGCTTGCCAAACATGATTTGATTTCTCTTCAGTATTTAAAGGTCCTACATCACCTAACATATCTTGAGAGGGCTATGGTGAATGTTCATGAGCTGTTTCTTATTTGATCCTGTTATTTCTAGAGCAGCTTAATAAAAGCTGCAGACCTCTGGCCTAGAAAAGGTGGGTTGCTGATTTCCTGCAGTCAGCATACAGCCTTCATCCCACAGCTGAAAAGATAAAACATGAGTCACTTGGGGCAATTTTAAGTGAAAAGCAAGAAAGGGTGGTGGAAGAAGTGGTAACAGGAATAGCTTTTAGGAGGCAGAGGAGCAAGCAGAAATGCAGTTAACTTTGATACTGGCTGTGGTATTAATTCATTAGGATGGTGGCACTGTCCCTCTGGTTCTTGAAGCATTGCCTTTCAAAACAAAACAAAAATAGCAAGTGGATGTAAGTGATACTTACTCTATTGAACYGGCTGAAAATAAAGTCAATCCATTTTATGAAACATGGTTAGGCAATGAGAGGTGATGAGCTGTGACTGCAGATGGACAGATAACGTGGGCTCTGGCCAACTCCAGCACTGGGAAGGGGATGTTTTGATTCGAAAGCCCCAGGTGTCTGCGGGGGAGCAGCCCAGTATTTCCACCCAGGAAAAGGGGTGCCTGGTACTGATGGACTGGTACTAATGGTACCAGTGCCACAAAGCAAAAAGATGGAAATATTTAGAGAAACTCCCCTCTTCAGACTCTCCACGACCTCTAACAGCACTGCAAGAATACTTGTGGCTCCTTAAATGAAGAACAAGGTTGTTTGTGCAGCTTTGTGAGTGGAGGCTASTGACAGTCACACATTTAGGGCACCAGAAACTGGAAAAACTATGGTTATTCCCCACAGGTCAGGGATCTCGTGTACTCTCTGSGAATTCACGTTCTTACTGGAGGATTGGGATAACCACTTTCATACCTCAGTGTGCAGGGAATCATGCTAAAGCCTTGAAGGTTCTGGGATGCCTCTTGCTATGGACTGTGTGAGTCTCCTGTTCAGTAAATTTAAAAGACATGTGGATGTGGCACTTAGGGTTTAGTGGTGGACTTGGCACTGCTGGGTTAATGGTTGGACTCAGTGATCTTAAAGGTCTTTTGCAACCTAAATGACTCTGATTCTAGGATTTAATGTTTCTTCTTTTTTTTTATTTCTGAGGCATTTTGCATATAATAAGCTCTTTTTATATACCAGATGGTTAGGGACTGTTTCGTGCTGTAAGTGTACATGTGCTCTTGATCTGGGGGAGTGATAAGTGTCTCTTTTCAATAAAATGTGTGTCAGAAAATTCTGTGTGGTCAGAGGACATCAGTCCTGGAAGACAAAATTTATTACTTCACCCGGTGCTGGCTGAAGCTTTTTAAATGTGGACATTGAGAGGCTGGGATGACCCAAAAATCTCCTCTAAGAGGGAAATTTGAAATATGTTTGCTTTATTACGGCCTTTTGCAGCACTACAGGTGATCCAGAGATCTTATGCTGTAAAATATGCTGCATTTAACCCTTACCTTGGCAGAGACCTTTCTCCTGTAATAGTTTTGACTGATTGATCAGTCTTCCTCAGGGCCTGGAAAACTGAGAACAGCAGTAAATTAAAGGGAATTTGTACTGCCTTGTCCAAAATGTAATTTGAAGASCTAGTCCCTTTCTCCTCCTACCCTCCACCCACCCAAGAAAGCATCCCCAAAAGAGCAAAAATCCTGCTAATTAAATTTTGTGAGATTTGTTTTGTGACATTTGGCAACACTGACAGTAGCTTATTCTACATTTCTGCTTATTAACTATGAAGTCTTAGGCGAGATTAGGTATGTCAGGTCCTGGCAACCACTTTAATGCATTTTGAGAAGATGGCCCATTTCCTCAGAAGAAATCCAGTGGTGTCCCTGTCTCCCCTCCCCACCTGTCCCCGGCAGGCACCCCTGGACCCTGGCCACCGGTTGTGATCCTGCCAGCCCCTGTGCCGAGGTGTTGGCCACCAGCTCTGCCGTGCGAGCCTTCCTGCGCAAACCCTCCACGAACTGGCCTTTAACACGGCAGCTCTTGGCATTTGGTTTTCTTTCGTTTGCTTTTCATGCTAATGAGATAATTTAATTAGGGAAGTCAACGTTTTGGGCAGTGTTTTGCAAGCAGGAGTGTTACAGAGGGACGTTATGTTTTTCTCTCTCTCCGTTTTTAACAAGGCTGGGTTCCAGACACTGCCAGCTACCCTGGACCCTGCGGAGACATCCGAGGAAGTTATTATGCCTTTGTGTAAAGTTCTGGTGGATTTTCATTTAGGAAACCGCTGCGTAAAATTCCAGTCACGTTGCTGCAGAAGGACTTTGGAAAGACCAAGAATCTGCAGCAAATGGCATCTAGAATTGATTTTGGGCGACTGGAGGGTGGTGAGGGTTGAATTTTGCTCTGAGCTTTTTTTGTAAGGATGGGGTTTGCAAAAAGCCATGGGGGAGAACCAGATCAGCTGGGAGATCTTTCCAGTAAAAGCCTGAAGAGAGAGAAATGGAGTTAGTAGATTTGTCCTGGAGTTAAAAATTTTTTCTAGATACATATCCCAAAGTATTTGGACATACTTTCTATCCATTTATAATTGACAATAAGTGCATCTGAGGATGTGGATGGAGGCCTTTCAGAATCGTCCAGTAAAATTGGATAGTCAGGAGCATCTCCAGAAGGAAATCCCTTCACCTGGTGTAAACTTCATGAGTTTTTGTGTGTCGAGGTTTGGTAAGCAGGGGGGTTCGAGATGGGACTCATCTTCATCTTCTGTTTCAGCAGTGTGAGCAGCAGGACCACAGATGCCTCTGAACCTTTATGAACTTTTCTCACCCTGCCAGTGCTCATGATCCATGAATTGAAGGATGTGTTATCTACTCCACTCAGATTGTAAAAAAATTAGCATCTGAAAGCAAATTACTATATGTAGGAAATGATCATATTGAAGATAAATTTCCTAGAAGCTTAGTAATAAAACATACATTTAGGGATTTTTTAGTAACCGCTTATTTAGGAAGGTCATATTCTCTCAACTATGAAGGAAAGAAACGACACTGTAAGGTATGGTTTCACTTGCATCGTGGCTGGGTATTCCTTTTTCAGTTGGATAGTGTAGTTTATTTTTTTACTTACCTAAAGGGAAGATTTCCATATGCATCTGAAGTACTCAGAAATAAAAAGTGAACGCACTTTTCTCCAGTATTTTGAGATAGCAAGCAAAAGTCTTATTTTTGCTTCTTGCACAGAGAACTTCCTGCTGAGAAGACACTGTTGTGTTGATGCTCAGATTTTTTTTTAATATGTCCCAAAGCATCACCTCCTTCAGCATATATTTGGAAAATTAAATCCTATATAATCTCTTAAATCTACTGCTCCTTTATCACTTACAGGGTTAGGATTTCGGCTTTTTTTTTCTTCCTTTTTTTTTTTCTTTAAGATCTGATTGTAGCAAAGCAGCTCAAGTCTCTGCCTCGTCTTGGATTTTACAAGAGCTTTACAGCTGTTTACAAGACTAAATCAGGGGTTTACAAAAGTAGACCTTGCTTGATAATAAAGTTGTTTCCTTGCCTCTCAAATATTTCTGGATCTTATCTTTCTACACAGCTGCTTGTAGTTCAGCTTTACAGAATCTCTTGATTGGATTCCTTCTGCCTTTGTCTAACAGCGAGTTCTTTCACTGAAGTCACCCAAACAGAAAAAAAAGAAGTAAAAATTGTGAAAATGGATTAGTCAGATACATGTGGGCTTGYAACAGTGATTCCATATGTGTCTAAGAAAGTCTTTGTAAGTTATAAATAATGTTGAGCTCAAATAAAACATTTTGCTTGGCACATTGCTGAAGTGAGGAGTTGCTCCTGAAGCTGCCAGGACTGCTGGTACCTTGTTTTATTTTGATTTTCTTAAAGACATGTACATGTATCACCTGACACTTGAGTTATATCCAGAATTTATGGTAATACTGTTATATTTCAATGTGATTTTGGTGCCATATGCATAAATTATGTGTTCAGACCTGTGCCTGGGGAGAGGTTGTTGTGTCAGTAGGCTCTGATAAAACTGCATGCTGTAACATTTTCCCTGCAGCGTATATCTGAAATCATTCAAGCTTAGGTACTTAGACATCTTCCTTTTTATCAGTTACAGTTCTTCATGCTAGATCTGATTCCAGCAAATCTCTCGTCTTCCTCATTTTTTTTTTCTTGTGTGGATCTCATAAAATACTTAGGCGTTACATGCACTTAACTGCTTTTGAAGCTCTCTAATGGCCTATTCTACCTGTACTTCCATTTATCTTGTCTGAAAACACGTAAGATTATTTAGCTGCTTATTTTAAAGTTTCAGGCTCTTTCTTTCTCCTTTTTTTGCCATTTCCCTAATGACCATGTGTCTACTTCCGTCGCTGTCTCCCAACCTCTCTCGCCTATCATGTTTCTGTAATGTTATTATTTAAAAGGTAAATTTAGAAACAAATGCTTACACAGGAAAAATTTAAATTAAAAGCTTGACCTTTATTTTTGAAGTCACTTAATGAGGTTGACTAATAGTCTTAAGAAATCTGATTCTCTAGCTTCAGACTGGCTGAAAGCCTGTTTTTCCTTATATTTATATCTGTGGGGACACATGTTTTAAGGAGACCTTGACTAGATAAGCATGGAAAGCAGGGAAAAAGCTGCTCCAAGGCTCGAGCCGGACTGTCATTTAGAGGAACATGAATAGGAAACATTTTTTCTGCAGAACAGTGAGTGTTTTGGGCTTGGGGGAAGAAGGGCTGTGTTTAAGTGTATCGAGCATAAAATGAAATGTTAACCACTTGAGTTTAATAAATCTGCAGCAATGATCTGTTTGAACCTGGTAAGAGGCCCGAGGACAGCAYGCTGCTATCTCACACGCCGCTGGTCTTTTCCTTTCCGTTGTGCCTGTGTGTGGAAGCCGTGGAAACAAGGAACAAATGAGTTTGCATAAGAGATGTGGGGAAAAATGAGTAGCAGGAGGAAGGCATTTTTATGCTAAGAAGGTAGGAGGATTTCCAAATAGCCAAAGTGTTCAGCGTAACTTTGGAGGCTGGATGTTGTCATCTGTGTAGGTGCCCTACATTTGGGTCCCAAAGATGCTCCTGTTTTACAGAAGAACTTCCTTACCTATTATTGTTGAGGAAGCTGTTAGTATGAGATATTTCTAAAATTCCTGGTTGTAGAAAAAGTTACGTCCTCTAGCAGGGGTACACTCACGTTTTACTTTCCCTTGAGAAGGACAGATTTAAAGTAATTTCTTTGTATGGTTTCTTTCACCTACTGCATTGCATGTTTTGGCCTAGTAGGGCTAGGAGAGATCCTATCCCATTCCTCAGAAGGTGTTTGGTATTGTTTCATCAGTCTGTTACCCTTCCCTGACCCATCCTCCCAATCCCATCCTGTGTGTAAGTAAACAATGGGGGAAGGGGTCAGGTGCATGTCTAATCCTCATGCCTGGCTCCTGCATAACCCTTGTCTGAAACAAAGCGGKCAGTGTTCTGGCCTGATTTTTGCAGCACATGCAGTGATGCAGTCTTTGGGACTGTTTGCCATATCACTGAATCTTGTTTTGGATTTGTCATGGGATTTGTGGTTACCTCTGGTTGCTCAATCTCTCTTCTTTAGCTTATAGCCCTTTCCACAGCTCTCCCTTAATACCAATTTGATCTTCTTTTTGCTTTGAATTTATCAGTTCATGCGGTAACTACTATGGGTTTCTCGTCTTCTTTTCTCTCTCTTTAGTAGGGTGGGGGTTTTTTTCCCCCTTTTAGAGAGTTTTTGTTCCTTTTGGCTGCACAATAAAATCCTTTGATTCTATGTGACAAACAGGAACGCATTTCCTTTCCAGTTGAGATCAAAGACACTGGGCTGCTCCAGTGATTACATCTTGAGTAGAGGGTGAGGGAAGGCCTGTCTCACTGACTTTACCACCTTCACGAGATAGTATGTCAGCTGAATTGGGCGTACAGAGTGATTTTCAGCAGTAACAGCATGCAATATGCCTCCTCATGGACTACTYGTCTGAGATGCACAAATCATGCTATCTATTGCTGGCTATGTCTACATCGTGGTTTTATGGCTCTGATGTAGGGTAGACGTATCTGAGATAGCTCTAAGCATAYCTGCTCTAGTACTGGCTCCTAGACATGGCAGTGTGGAGCTTCATGATAGCTGAAAAATCAACCCCAAAACTAAGGCTGATAGATTGGTAATTAGCCAAGGCTTAGCTGGGGCAGTGTCTAAAAAATGGAGTAAAAATCTTCTTTCTCTTCCCTAGTGCTGTTTAGAGGGATCTRAAGGTAGATAAGAGAAAACGCCTGCATCTCAATGTTGAGGAAAACGTTCCTTAAAAAGGTAAAAACACATGAATTAATTGTAGCTATTGATGTTGCTGTTTGTAAGTATTAGGTATTGATGGTTCTCCTTCTCTCTATCTCCCCAAGAGAAAGTTTGTTTTGTTTTGTTTTGTTTTGTTTATTCTTAGGGGGAAAAAAAATCTCAAAGAATACGTCTGGAAAACTGTAGCCTAAAATCGGATATTGTGGAACTGGTAGTGACAGGGTTAGGGTGATGGCTGGACTTGGTGATCTTAGAGATCTTTTCCAACCTTAGGGATTCTGTGATCTCTGACTGCAGTGACTGCTGCCCTCCCTGCTGTTCGTGTGAGGTTTCCAGTGGCCTCCGTCTCTGCTGTTTCTCAAGATGGTTTATGCTGCCCTGTGTCARGTTCTGTGCAGAGGAATGTGATGATTACACTTGACTCGGGACACAGTCTGTTGSAGAAGTTTTTCTTATGAGTACAGAATATGTTTAAAGCATTATTATTTTGATTATGATCCTCAACAACAATAGTCTAGACAAAGCATAAACTCTGGATCTAAAAATATATTTAAAAATTAGCTAGTCTGCTCACAACCCATTTCTTACCTCACCCAGCAGCTATTTATGAAAACATTTTCTATTCTTTCTAATTTTAAATAGCAAGCACTAGCAGTTGAATACTCATTTATTAGATAGTTATCCCCTCCGGTTTTTCTGCACATCTTGTTGCTGTCAAGTATCTTTGTACCCAGCCAAAAATGACATGTTGAAACAAGTAGTGTATATTTAATGCAATGTATTGGAGGAAAAAAAGAAAAAGAAAAGAGTGATGTTCAGCCCCAGCTTTTATTATTTCATTGGAAATATCATGAAATACGGTAGCTGGACTGAGGAGTGAATTGGCTCATGAAGAGGGCGGTGGGTTTTAAGTAAACTTCTTAATGCGTAGCTTAGTCAGAGGCTTTCTTCCTGCTTGTTATTGACGTAATTGCCTGTCAGCCTCATCTGATAGTGGAATTGCTGCGGGCATGGAGTCTTGGATCGTGTGGCAAAAACTGCTCGCTGTTGACTTGTGTGCATGTGTGCCGCTGCTCTCCGCTGAATTAAATGTCAGATGTGCTCAAGTGTGTGGGTGGGTGGGGGAAATGTGATTTGGTTCTCCCTGGTTGCCTTGTCAAGGAGTACACTAATACAGCTAATGGAGATCCTCGAGCTGGGAAGGAGAAGGGCATTCAATTGACAGCCACCATCCAAACAGTCACAAAAGATAGCTTCATGCGGCGGTGGAGGCTGTTGGGATTAAAAGGAAACTTTTTTAAAAGCAGGGAATAATAAAAGGATATTTTGAAATTGCAGCTTGCAGTTTACAGACTCCTTTTTTGCCTGACTTAGCAAAATGGTTATAAAACAAATGAAAGCTGGGTTATACCTGTGAATTTCTAACCTTTAAAGGCACTGTGTTTAGGTACTGATTTTATTCTGGGATGTCACTAGAGGAAAAACCTGCTTTCTTCACCTCTACTAAAAGAAAAGTTTCTGTTTTCACTACAGCACCTTTCACAGCACTGGTGTCTGTTTTTTGCTTTGGTCATTTTAGAGCTGAGCTCACATGGTCCTCTGGAAAATACAGAAGTAGCTTTCTGAATGAAAATATCAGATGCCCACAAAAGTACAAGACAGAGGAATCTTAAGTAAATATCAGTGAATCATCAGCCCTCGAATCATCAAGTCAAACCTTGCATCACATTCTACTGGAGAAAAAAATAGCTCTGCTGGATTAAGAGGAATGTTAATTTTGTAGTCAGCACCAACAACAGTGTGGTGTGGTCCCCAGTATAGGTTCTTGCTGGAGGTGCTCATTCCTGCAGAGGGGCAAGGTAACCATTGGAAATACAGCTTCTTGGGAGATTTGGTTAGGCCTTTTGCTGAAGATAATGATTGTGGGAAGGAATTTTGGGAGTGTTGTAACATATTTTTATATTAGTGAATTTTTAACTGAGGAAGAGTAGTAATTGTCTCAAGCTAGTAGCTCTCTGGTGAGCTAGGTGAACCTTTCATCATTTAGGCATAATGATTAGTTTTGATTTCCTTTTTCTYAATTTCTACCAGGTGAATAACTAACATTGTTGATAGACACATTGTTTTATACCACTWCTAAGTTTTATGTCTCTCAAGAAGTTTATTGTCTTCAAGTTTCTGGGTGAGTTTGGTTCCAGCTCCCTCCACAATACTTATAAGCAGATGTTTTTACCATCCATTTTTGTATCTAAGAATTTGTGAAGCAACATTGCTTCCACTGACCTGATGTCATTATTACAAAGAACTTAGTGGATCGTGTGATGCAAATAAAATAAAGCAGGTGCTGCAGTGACCTAGATACTCATTACTTATTTATGGAAATAAACACATGTAGCATTTGTTCGTACTGTTTCTTCGATTGCAAAATGCTRTCAACTTTCACTTACTCAGAACTCTACTGGGAAAATAGCATTATTGCCGCCATTCTGCAGGTTAGGAGACCTTGGCAGGAAGACTTGACTAACTGCTCTAGGCTATGTAACATACAATTATCAGAACTAGGATTAGATGTTGGGAGTCAAGACTCCCAACATTGTGTTCAGACATCTCTCACCTGGCAGATAAAATCTGTGGATGACAAAGACTGAGGGGATAAGCAGTGCAGTGATAAGGACAGGATGATCACACAGAACAACTTGGTCATTTGATCATCTATGTTTATTGAGTGTTTTAAGTCTAGCCAGAAGCACAGGAGGAGACAGAACATGTTGGCCTGCCCTGGAGGACATCCTTGCTGTGGGTAGCCCAGGTGTCATGGAGTGGAACATTCCTGTAGGAGCTTCCAGTGAGGAGGTCTAGCAAAAAGGAGGAGAGGGGGGCTGCGTACAGCAGTATTTGGCTTTGAAAATAGARAAGTAATGGATAGATATAGCTGGTAGATTTTTTTTCTCTTTGATCTTTAGGATCAATATTTGGTCACGTGTCAGGTGCAGGAAAGAGCTACAGAAAGGATCTGAAGGCTGCTGAGAAAACTGCAAGACGGAGCTGTTGGAAATGCTTTCCTGTTACCAAAACATTGAATGATGACTTTCCTATAACTTGGCTTTTCACAATTTGTGTGCTGTTGCTTGTTACTCTGCTGAAGAGTTTGGGCAGATGGTGTTTCCCCAAGTCTGTGGGACTGGGCTCTCCGCTATGTCCTTGTACTTGTCCAAACTCTTTCATTTGTGTTCCATATTAATATTTACTACGACACTGCTCTCTTCCTCCTGATGTTTAGCTGGGAAAAGGGGAGAAACAGTGCTCCCCTAAAGCAGAGGAGGTGTGATGGGGTGCTTACAGAGAACAGTCACTGTGCTGGGACCTGATCCCTAACTCCTCTTTGATTTTAATCTTTCAGGCAGGCTCTCGAGTTCCCTCTGAGACGCAGCTGCCCTCCACCGAGATGTCACGGCACCACAGCCGGTTTGAAAGAGATTACCGTGCCGGGTGGGATCGCCGGGACTGGAGCTCCAACGGGAACCACGTCGGCAGCACCAACTGCAGCAGCGCCGCCAGCACCAACAGCAGCTCCCGGCCCGGGCTGCTGCCCCTGCCCATCGTCCCCTCCCGCCTGCCCACGCCGGCCACCGCCGCCTGCACCACCGGCAACAGCGATGTCATCACCAGCCTGGTGGCCAACTCCTCCCCAGCTTCCAGTACCAAAGTAAGAATTCAGCTTCTTTGTGGTTTTATGGGGTGGATCTGTTGGAAGGGATGATAGRGATGGAGCTTCAGCTGTCCCTTTGTAAAGCTTGTGTTCATGGGATAGCCAAGAGTAGGAAAATAAATTTCTGGGGGCAGTCTGTTTCTTTTTTATTCTTTTCTGTGTTGTGCTTACACCAGRGTAGGTCTTTCTTGCTCCAAGACTGAGTGTCCCCATGCTTCTGAGAGGCCCAGGCAGAGAAGATGTTTCCTTCCTTTCAGCGCTGCCTACGTTTGGGCTTTTTGTGGCTTTCGCTGGAACGTATTGTTCCCACTTTTCTTTTGGGAATGCTCCTCTTGTCTGTTGACCAAGGCAGAGCTGTGGTTGACAGCAAGTGGATGTGATTCTCATCCAGAGGGAGTGGAAAGTGACTAAAAGGCATAATTTTGGCTGAATGGTGTTCTTCCTTCTCTTTAGTTGATAGTTTCCTGTAAGATTCTCAAAAACTTTAGTGCAGGTTGGAGTGAAACAATGGTACTGCTATAACCAGGCTCGCTCATTTGTGCAAAAATGCACACCAAGGAGTAAGAAAATGTTAAGCACCAAAGAATTGAAATCATTAGTAAACCATTGGGCATTTTTGTTCCAATATGTTACTGGAGGGAAGAGGGTGACTTTTCCTTTTTTAAAAAAACACATTGAGCTCTTTTAGATCTGCAAAGTACAAGTTGATGTTCTCTGAAAAAGTTGGGGTTTCTTTTTGCATGCAGATGCAGGTAGAACAGCTGGGGAACAGAAAACCCTGGCAAATGGTAAAGGTGACCACAGCATTGGCAAAGTGAGCCAGAAGCGCTGCTGGGTTTCTTTTTATGATATTTAACATTTTCTTTCAACTTGGTTTCATTTTAATAACTGGAAGTGCCAAATACAGCAGATGCAGACAGAGGGAAAGGAGACAATAAAGTTATTTAAAGTAAGCCAAGAGCAAGCTGAAATTTTGCTGCAGTACCATTATTATATTGATTTTTTTCACACTGTAGAAAAACAAGGTCAATGCTGCAGAAGGAAACATTAGCCCAAAGTGTGATTGGTTGTAAAAATTTGCCATGGCATCTTAAAATTATTTTCATTTGAAAGAAGCCACTCAGATTCTGATCAAAACATTTTTAGAGTTCTCCAGATGCTATCCACTGATAGATGCATTTCAATCATGCTTTGTCTGGAGATGATTGAGGCAATTTTGGAGCCAAAGCAGTGGTTTCATTTATCATGACCTTTGTTCCAGGGTCTAGTTAGAGTCCAACGATTGTCTGGAGCTGATCAGCCCTTTTCCCAGATGTTCAAAACCATTTTGAAGCTTATCAGTGCTAGTAAACCATGTGTTTATTGGGGGAGAGGAGGCAGAAACAGCAAGTTAAGTGCCTTTTGATCATATGCTTGATGTGAACTGTCTTCTAAATTACCTTATTAGACAATTTTCTGATGACTTTCATTAGTAAGAATGTTTTGGCATGAATAGATCAAAAGCAATAAATAGACAAGAATGGAGGTAACATGAGACACTTTTTATTCTGAGAACTGTTAATCAGCTGTGTAATCTCCCATAAAATAAATGTGTAAAAATGCATGGATTTTTTGCCCCAGCTTCTTCTGCTGTGAATCAACTAAGCAGCTCTAAAAATTCAAAACTGCATGTATTAAAGACAAAAAAACTTTGAAGAAGTGAGGTAGGGAGGTAGGGTGAGCAGAGAGTAAGGGTATGGTGCTAGCAAGCTTCCAACTAATGATGTGAAATGGTGTCAGAAAAAACATCAGGTGCTCGTACACACTCCTGTTCACTCTGCCTGACTGTTTCTCTACTTCACAAACAACAGATTTACATTTGTGGTCAGCAACGTAACCAGACAGAGCCTTTCCCTTGTAGAATCCAGCTAATGGTTAAGCATAAAAATTATATCCATATAATGAAGACATCACAAGTCAGCAAAATAACACAGTTGCTTGGCTTATTTTAAAAATGAAAACATAAAAATTGAAAATATAAAAATATTTTAAAAATAAACTGAGCCTGCACGAAGTTGCCTTGAGCTGTGGAGAGATCACAGCCTATCTGCCCTCTGCAACCATTTTTTGTCAGCATGTTTGTGGGGTACCAGCTCATGGGGGACAGATGTCATCAAACAGCTGAATTTCTTAGTTGTGTTTTGTGATGGAAGTGGGATATTTGATTGCTTAGCTGCCCTCCTGCAGGCTGAACCTTCCCCAGCATTATGGGAGGTATCATTAACCTCAGTGGCAAGGGTGTGCCCCACACAGGAGGTGACGCAGTGGATAAGGTGTCATGGTGTTACGGAGCAAGAAGATTGGTAACCTGATTCTCTTTGTCTCATTGTCCAAGGATATGGCTCCAGCCAGCAGTGTTCCTCAAGGCTGAGGACAGAAAGGACTCTCTCTGCCATCCAGTTGACTTTAGCATATCTTCCAGAGCTGGTTGGGAGATCTCAAACCATAGAGACCTACCATGTGTCTCCCTGCACTTTGTGTTCCTACTAATTAGTTATCCTCCTGGTTAAAAGTCTGTTTCATTTTTTTTGTAAATCATCTAGTGTGTCTTCAGTCCTTTGGTCCTTGGTTCCTCCAGTTTCCTCCTACTGACCTCCAAGTAACTGTGTATCTTTTGCATCCCCTCCGTTCTTCATTTGCCTTTGAAAATATGGGTGTTAAAACATAGATACCCAAACCATATGCATCCTTTCAGCATCAGACTCACCATTCCCTTGCATGGCAGTAAAACTGCTCCCTCCCTCTGTTCCCATGTCTATACAGCTACTAATTGCTCCAGACTTTTTTGCCAAAATGCAAAGTCAATAGTTATTAAAAATACATATACATGGCATCATCCTCAATTACGTGTTATCAAACAGAGTCATTGACTTGTCAAACACTGAAGTGAAGTCTTCTTGACAAGATCCATCTTCTGGGTACCTCTACTGGCAGACATTGGTCATATTCCTGTCCTTCAGCTCAAGATCAACTGAATCCTAAAGTGACAAATCCAAAATGGAGGAAAAAACTTCTTTTCTCTCTGTAACTGGACTGTATAACTTGCTGTGTTTGGGATGGAATTGGTCAGGGAATTCATAGATAAATTGTTTTAAGGACTACTAGGCTATCTAATCTGGCTGGTCTTTAAAATTATGTAAATGTATGTAAGATTAAAGACTTTGCCACGAGTTATGTGATATGAATAGAAAAAGCATTGGAAAGGAGAGAAAAAGTTGATCAAATTAACTTTTGAAGAGAGATGAAACCATCTTCAGGGGGAAACTTAGAATATATAAGACTAGATGTGAGGCGGTTGGGTTTGGTCTATATTTTCATGCTTCTGGAAGAGCTTTTTACTTCTTTCTGTGGAGGACTTTAGAAGGTTTTTATTACTAATTATTAATGTGTAGGAGAACTTTAGAACTAATTATACTTTGCAGACCTTTGAAATTTATTCTCAAAGCGTACCTGTAACCTTCTTACCACAGATGCTTTGGTACAAATCACACTTAGTGGATCTGCCACCTTTAAGTGGTTATGGATGCTTGGTCTGAGTTATTTAAACAGAAAAGCTGTCTTTTCCCCAGCTTTATTTTTTTGCTGAAGAAAATGATGGTGCGACTTTGCAATGCTATAACCCATTTCACTGGAGGCTACCAGAAAGCATGAGAAAAACTATTTAAACCTCGTCAGCCTGTAAGAAATAATTTGATGCTGCACACCCATTATATTGACAGGGGAAGCAAGGCACTTGGAGGCAGTGATTTTTTTGGTTTTTCTGCTCATTCTGTGCCACTATGAGCAAAGTCTCATCTCTTCTACTCAGTTTGGTTTTTCTACTGTGATACTGTACTCAAACAGTTGGGCCACAGACCAGAGTCAGCAGAGTTTGAAGGGATGAGTCCTTTGCTGGAGATACTTCTTCAATCTCTCTGCCATGAAGTAGTCAATAGGAGAGTGCAGATCTTGCCAGTAAACTCTGTTTGGATCAATTTGTCAGACTCTGAGCCTGGTCGTGTATGATGATTGAGCTCAGGTTTGGGTCTGTCTGTACGTGATGGGGTTTTGAGGTTTTTTCTGCAGTGAGGTTATTTATTGGTCGAAGGAAGCTATCCAAGAAATCCCTATAAGACTACAGCACTGCTTAAGAAATTGGCAACAAAACAGTCTAAAATTCATTTAAGCATGCTGCACACCATTCCAGCTATGTTTTCTGTTCATCTCAGCAGCATCTTCATTCTTTGTTGCTTTTGCGAATTACTTTGCGAGTTACTTGTACAATTTTCTCCATCAAAGCTCCTGTATCACAGCTTCAATTTAGAAGTGTTGTCATGGGCTGTAATTTGAAATTTTATTACCAAGAGATTTTTTGGTTATAGAACATTTACTTTTATCATCTCTATATTATTTTTAAATGCCTGAAAAGATTGATACATCAACAGAATCTGTGCACCACCAGGCGAGATCTAATTTTTTTTTCAACCTTAATTTTAAAAACCCTTTGCTTGGAACATAAATTGATTCTTCAGCCCCCCAACACTTCATGATTTGTTATTCTCAAGGTTAAACCTATGACAAATTTTACAAAAACACCAGCCTTCAGTTTTGATAAGATTTTCTCTAGTTGAGCTCAGGGATAGCTGTGTAGTTTTAAGTCTTTAAATAGTGTAACTGAGGCGTGATGCTGGCCTGCTGTACTCACAGTACTCCCGTAGCATTTAAGACTTGTGTGTTTTTGCTACCAGAGTTTATCCCACTGTGGTTAGCCACAGTTATGATGTGGGAGGGAAGACAGTGATGATAAAGTATTTGTCAACCTCTCTGGAAAGTCAGGATTCCATGGGAGAAAGTAGCCACCATTGTCTTTGTGCTTCCCTGCAACTAAATAGTGTTAAAAAATAAGTGGGGAGGGAAAAGAGTTCTTACGGTAAAGGAAAAACAAGTCAGTATGGCTGAGGAATGCACTGTAAAAAGGAATAAAGTGGAACAGCACAGACGTAAAATGTTATATTCTTCTTTCCTTCACAGGCCAAAAAAATGTAGTTCCCTTAACAGCAGCCTGTCAGATGCAGATGATTTGCTGTAGGTTGCAGGATTTGTGTTGTCTGTTCTCTTTCTCTCGCTTCGGAGGTGGTGATTTGCTAAGTTGGTGTACRGCTTCCACAAATATTTAAAATATTGATTAAGCAGAGGAAGAATAAACACGAATTGTTTTTCAAGTTACGCCTTATGTTGTACATGACTAATTACATACAACAATTTGCTCTGCTACGGTAACTGAAATTTATGTACTCTTTTTATTATAAAACATAAGATGCTTGCATAAAGAGAGAGATTATAAATATTGGAATACAACAGTTGCTAGAAAACAGTCAAAACATGCGGTGATGAAGTGTATGGGATTTGTTCTTCCAGCGTCTCTGTGAAAGCKGCTCTTCCACTCCCCTAGGGTTTGTACTGAGAGCTGACATATTTCTGTCACCATTTCAGATAGCAGCCTGGTGATTCTTTGATCTGGACATGGCATAGCAGTCCAGCTCAAGTGCAATCATGGCAAAAGCTGTGTTAAAGATCCTCAGATTCTTTTGGCAAATTACTGTGATGGTAGACAGGGCTTCACTTGCTGGGTGTCAAATTGTGAAAGTGATTTTTTTCCAAGAGCGTATTTTTACCTATGGGTAAATTTTTAAAATAGAGTAATGTTCAGTTTCATTGGTAAATGAGATGCAAGCCTGTTCCCACCTAAGCAGAGACTCCTGATGCACGTGAAGCTCTGATTATGGCAGACTATTACATGAATGTTTGGGAAATCAGAGCAATGCCCAGAGTATGTAACACTCAATGGTTTGTAACAGAACAAAAGGACAGGTTTTCACTGGCACCCAAATCACATTCTCCTGGTTCTTTAGGTTTGAAAATTCAGTAAGCTTTGTACAATTTACCTTTTGGGCTGATACACCGTTTTTAACTGGATTGCAGCTTCCAGACCGAGCCTTTTGTCAGTAGTCTGCAAGAAGGGAAAGAGAGCCAGAGTGTATGATGTTGGCCATGACATGCCATCACACCAGCCCAGCTAGCTGAAACCAGCAGGGTGCAACACAAAAAAATACCATTATAGCATCTTCCTTGTATCCTCAAACAAGAGAGTTCCTTTAAGAGTTGCATTTGTGGAATTGACAGCTTGAACCAGGAATGAGAAGAGGAAACAGATAGATTTGGTCATTGACTCTCAGGACAGTATTTTTCTTTCTGCTAAATACAAAAYGACCAAAAATATCTGTGAATTGAACTCAGCAATGACTTCTGCTGAAGTAATCATGTTACGCTACTACAAAAAAGTTACAACTTCTGGGAAGTATTTGTACCACCAGGGGAGAAGAGAGCAAAGGGAGATCAGTGGTGGGTTCCAARACTGAAGTGACGAAGGCATTGAAGTAGAGGAACCAATTCTTCCATTTGACGGAAGTGGAGAAATGTCTTAGGTGTTTTTCGGACTCCTGGCTATTCCTAATGATCTGTGGCCCTAGGGAGGGCTTAAGTTTTGCTGATGATCTGCCACTTCCTCTTACCATCTCATTTCAGTATTTTTTCTCAGATGTATCTGTACATATTTTTAATAGTGTAGAAATTGGAACATACAAAATGTAGGTTTAGTTTGTCAACTTTTGCAGATACTTTATTGGACCGAAATTGTTTGGAAAGCCCTAGCATGCTCATTAATCTCTCAAGTCATAAAAAGCTGCTTGGATTTTTTTACTTGCAGTGTGTTTATCATCTGTTGAAAGAGCTAAGAGGTCTGGCCAGTTTCTAGGCCCAGTTCCATTTGAAGATGAAAGGCAGCATTTTTGAAGCCCTAATTGACATCGCCAAATACTTACAAGGTCACAAACATGACAGCTTTGGATAAAGAAAAAGGAGTATTTCTGGGCTTTGGCACTTTGATGAAAAAGTCTCTTGACTTCCAAAAGGGATGAATATCAGTCATAAAACCTAAACAAAATTTGTATTGGCCAGGATTTAAGTGATTGATTCTTTGAAATTATTTAGAGTTCTTCTTATTTTCTTATTTCTTTCTCATCATTACTTTGTTTCCACATGTATTAGTTGCAGGTTATCCATTCAAAATGCAGCAAAATATATACTTCTGTCATTCAGGAGTCATGGGTGTTTCATTATAGAATTTGTCCCAGCCTCCTGTCAGGCTAAAAAAGCCTGGGAGCTGCCTTGCCTGTGATTTGATGTGGGTTACTAGAGTGTTTGTTTCCAAAGAGCAGCACTTCTAAAGGAGGGCAGGTTCTCTGAGTCATAGGTGCATGTAATCCTGAGGTTGGTTGCTGTCATTTAGGAAGGTAATGCTATTGTCACCATCAAACACAGCCACGAAAAGAATTTTACAAGGAATCACTCGGTGGTTTCCTATTATTTTTGGTGTCAATGTTTAATAGATAGGGCCTGGAAATTATTTTCAAGAAAGCTGGTCCTTTCTCAGCAAGGTAATTTCTGATTTTGGTGTTGTATGAAGAGGGTAATGTCAGAGAAATCATTGAGGAAGGGGATGACCTGATTGAGGTATAAAGGAGCCTGATGCAAACAGTTGTTAGAGGGCTGCAGTACTGGCTGGGTGGGATGTCTGCATACCCTAATTTTTATTATAACACGTAAACAATAGTAATTTTTCAAAAACACGGTTTTAATGCATAGCAGAAGGAAAATACATTATATGACAAACATAATATTTTCTTGATGGCATTGGTTTCCTCAGCTTGCAAAAGAAATGAACCAAATGAATAAAAAAGAAAGAAAGAAATAGAAGGGAGACAAGCTTYGCCTCTCCCTATGATTTCTATGGCCCTGCTTGATACAACACTAGCCTGTGAAGCTGATAGACATAAAAATAAATTTGTCCCTGGGAGTGGTAAACAGGACATTAAACTCTGCTCTGTGGCTCCTTGTACTGGGAATGCTGCACCTTCAAACACTGGACACAGGCTGATGTGCTCTGGGCATACCAGGAAGCTCTGATCAGCCAGGGCTGACGCCCTGAAGTGACGTTAAAGCATCACCACTGCCCTGTCTACAATCCTGAAAATCCTCTTGAAAAAATGCCCAGACCTTGAAGAGGAGCATGAGGATCTTGTGACTCTGGCATGAAGTGTGGGCAGCCTGGGCTGTTCCGAGGGAGGGTGGCAGTGCCAGGAGTCACATTACAGCAGCGATGCTCCATCCCGGCCCCACAGTGCACACAAGGTGCAGGCATCTCCTGCAGAAATGGAAATACACAGACTCACTACCTTGTGCGTGGGCAAAACAGAGGCTTATTGTCAATGCCTGTGAGAGCGCTGTAGGGGAGACCATGGAATGAATTCCACACACTTTCTCTGACTCTAGTTTAACTCTGTAGAAGCAGCTCTGATGAAGATTTATAATCTAACATTGCTTTTAAAAGTAGCATGTGAAAAAGGATAAACTTACAAGTATCCAAGCCATTTTGTTGGTTTTTCCCTTCGAATTTGAGGCATTACTAAATGTTCAAGTGATGGTTAGCTGCTGTAACACTCTGGTCTTGGATGAAGCGGGCACTTTTCAGGAAACAAAATGCACGTTTACTTTGGCTTAGAGGAACTGACTGTTCCAAATTCTCCCAGAAGTTGGTCTGCCTCTGCTGGTTTTGGTTGTTCTCTGCTCCTGTCGAGCTGAAACATATGTGGTTGTTACCCACTACAAATTAGCATCACCAAACTGATTCACTTTGGAAAACAAAGCTTGTGGAAGTTCTGCAGAGAAATATATGCTGCCTATGAAGTGGTGTTTGTGTGTAAAATGATATGCACCCACTGTATAAATAATGAATAATAACTAGTAATAAATTCTTCATATCATAGCATTATTTCTTACTGTTTATGATTCCAGGCCTTTTATGGTAATCCTGAAACAAAGCACTGAGAAGTATGTGAATAATATTTACTACTACTAAGTTTTTGCACAAACATGTCGAGAAAAAGAAGCTCTTTTGGCTGTGTAATTTGAATGTTTAAGATTATATACTGTTTATATTATAATATTATATATAATTAAAGTTATCCTTTAATTCCAAAGGAACATAAAATGTTACACAAAGCCCATGCATTCAAAGTATGAAGTAATGCATCAAGGAACATTTGTCAGCTGGCAAGGGAAACACCCCCAAAGAGTGATGCTGAGCATAATTTGACCACGTGTTCCCCTGCAAATTCATATTCTTTTTCAGAAGTGCTACTCTTTGTACGAGAAGCTTACAAAGGTGTTGTACAAGACCCTGCAGAAGGATCCAGTAGCTCACCAGCGACAACTTCCTGRTGGCATAGGAATTGCTCAGCCCCTCTATGAAACCAAGCAGACGTGGCTGGAGGCCATCCTGACTGAACATGGAAATCCTGAGCAAGCTCAAATGAACACAGGAAGTGTGTGGGAACAGGGAGAATCACAGAATCATTGAGGTTGGAAGGGACCTCTGCAGATTGTCTGGTCCAGCTCCCTTGCTCAAGTAGGTTCACCTCAACCCAGCTGCCCAGGACTATGTTCAGATCACCTTGAATATCTCCAAGGAAGGAGACCCCAGTCCTCTGTGGGCCACCTGYGCCAGTGCTCTGTCATCCTCACAGTAAAACAGTGCTTTCTGCTGTTCATAAAACCACACAATTGTTTAGGTTGGAAAAGATCTTTAAGATCATTTAATCCAACCATTAGCCCAGCAATGCCAGGTCCACCACTAAACCATGTCCCCAAGTGCCACATCTACACATCCTTTAATGCCTTCAGGGGTGGTGACTCAGCCACTTCCAGACTCAGCAGTCTGTTCTCAATGCTTAATAATCTTTCCAGTGAAGAAATTTTTCCCAATATCCAATCTAAATCTCCCCTAATGCAACTTGAGACCATTTCCTCTTGTCCKATTGCTTGTTACGTGGGAGAAGAGACTGATCCCCACCTTGTTACAAACTACTACTACAAGCTGCTCCTGTTTGTTGCCCATGCTGTGCATTAGTGCAGGTGCAGGATCTAAAACTGGGCAAAGTCCCAAAGGTGCAGAATCTCCATTGAAAACACCTCAAACTCAGCTGTACATGACCAGGAACACCCTGATCCAACATCAAAATATGCCTTGTTTTGAGCAGGAGGGGTCCAAGTGATTTGCAGAGGTCCCTTCCAACCARAAGCATTCTATAATATCCTGACAAGATCCTAGAATTGAATCACCTCTTCAATAGATTTCCCAAGGCAGAGGTTTTGACAGTTTGCTTTAAAACAATACCCAGAATGCTCATCAGCCAATAAATACCAGAACTTTGGATTTATTTTAGGTCTTCTGAGCCTAACTCCTATCTTGACATAGTCATCACAGTTTTGCTTTTGAACAGCTTGTTTCCTTTAGAATTTTTGCCTCATGCTGGGATGGAGTAAAACTGAATAATTTATCTTCCTTTTCCTCAAAAGCTGAGCAATAGTTATACCCCACATGGATTTGAGACATTATTATCTTTCTAAGCTTCCATTAATTATCTTTATCATCCCTGTTTTTAAAGGTCTAGCATTTATCTTTGCAAGGTTCTTCAAGCTGGATTATAGAGGAAAATTTGAGTATATTAATTCCATTCTTGCTTATGAAGTTTTAAACTCCTTTTCATAAACATTCTTTCCACTGCTCACAATAATTCTTCTGGTAGTTTTCCTGTGACCAAAGTGCCTGATGTTTAGAATTGTTGGCTTTTAGGGTCATCATGCACATGCATAATTGTCTCAGATGCACTGCTTTGATTAAGACACACAGATGTATACAGGTTTTGAAGACATGGATCACACATGCTTTGTTTGTCTTGTGCAAAGCTGCCATTCACCTTGTTTTCTCGGGCTACTTAGAAATATGAACTGCTTTACAATAAAGTTTAGCTCTGGAGTAGTGCAGGATAACACTGTTTCAAGTTTTTTACATCATCTCAGCTCTGATTTATAGAGCTGTTTCAATTCTTAAAATAAATCCTTCACAGGATCATAGAATGATTTGGGCTGGAAGGGACCTTAAAGATCATCTTGTTCCAACCCTCCTGCCATGGGCAGGTACACCTTCCATTAGACCAGGTTGCTTGGAGCCCCATCCAATCTGGCCTTGAACACTTGCCACAGCTTCTCTGGGCAACCTGTTCCAGTGCCTCACCACTCTCAGAGTAAAGAATTTCTTCCTAATACCAAACTTACTCTGAGTTTGAACCAATTCCCCCTTGTCCTGTCACTTCAGGGTCTTGTAAATGGTCTTGCTCCATCTTTCTTTTCAGCTCCCTTCAGGTACTGAAAGGCTATCATTAAGTCATCCTGAAGCCTTCTCTTTTCCAGGCTGAACAATCCCAATTCTCTTAGCCTTCATTTCCATCTTCATGTTACGTAGATAATTCCCAAGTTTTCCTGTAAGTTGCCATTGTTGCCATCGCTGGTTGCTTTGCAAAGGGACAGGGGAGCCCAGATTTAGTGTCAGTGCTCTGTAGAGACTGGAGGATGCTCTTGCATGCAGTTTACTGAGGKGAGTGACAGAGGACCCTTCTAAAATAACCAGAAGACGAAGAGAAGAGCAAGATGCCTCTAAATTCATCCAGAGAGAGACAAACTGAGCACTTCACTTTGTGATCCTCTTCAGTTCCCTATGGGCTATGTTACTCCTCAGGTGGTCCTCAGGTGGCTGTCCCATGTAATAGTGCAGTGGAGTTTTCTCAGGAGTGAACAATGGAAAGACAAAGGACAATGCATACAAAAGTCAGCAAAGGAAACTTGGGTTAGAAAGAAAGAGAAAACAGCTCACACTGAGGATAATGAGATACTAGCACAGGTGCACAGAGATGTTGCTGCATACCCTGAGGTTATCCAAAATCGGAGTAGACAAAGCCTCAAGCAGTCCAGTGCCAGCTCTGAGCAGGGATTGTATTGGTCGTTTTCCAGAGTTCCTTCCAATGAAACCAGGGTGGTTATTTTCTGGTGGTGAATGCCTGCAAAGAGCTGTGGAGAGGAGTCTTGGAAAAAAGTCAGTCTGGACTCTCCTAAAGGGTTTCCTTCAGGGAACAGAGAGGTGGCACCTGCCACACAAAGGTAGTTATGGAAGTTACCTTGACCTTGCCTGTAAGTCTGCAAAGCCAATTTTGCTTACCTCTTTTTCTAACCTGTTGGTGAGGGAGTGAATTTGCTCTGCAGCAAAGACCTTCTGTGTCATTCTTTTGGTATGGATCAAAGAAAGTGGTTCGAAACCAGAGAGAGAGAAGGCAATCACAGCAGTTGTTGAGCAGTGTGCTTTTTGCATCCAACTCTCCTGAACTAGGAGACGAAGCAAAGCTTAGGCAGTGTCGCAAAGTTTGTGGACCGATTAATTTCATTCATTTATCTTTTCACCTTTCTACTTCACTCTCAGCATCTTTCTCCTTCTGCCCCATTTTCCATCAGACACTTGACTTAAACTCTTCTGACACTTCCCACAGCAACCCTGACTGTACTGGAAGCACCATCTCTTGTTGGCAACTGCCACTGAATCGTGGTAAGAAATGAAACACACTGGGCCCTTATGACAACTATTTTGACCTTCTGTTGTTTTGGCAAATTGAACACCTTGGTGGAAATAAGGCTGTCTGGAAAACAAAGAAAAAAATCCAGAAGAATAAGGAAGGGAATCATGACAACGTTTAAGGATTTTAAATTTGGTTGGATACTCTCTTTTTTTGTCTGTGTTCCAGCCAGCTCTGCTCATAGTCCAACTGTGTTTGGCGAGATCTCCCCGAGCAGATCAAGCAGTGCCAGGGCATGGGCCCAAGAGCTGGAACTTGACCATCTATACCATTAAATTGTTAGCACAGGCTCTGCCTTGTGCTCAGCCTGGACCAGCTAGTGCTGTCATAAACAATTCCCAGGCATGGCTTGGGGATTAGCAGGAGCCAGCAGCCATTCCCAACTGGCAGTTTGGATATAGCCACCTTGTTTTGGAGGGTAAAAGTGTATAATCCCGTGAACGTGGCCAGGCCATATAATTTGGCCTTAGAGCTGTATAACAGGTCCTGGCCCTGTTTTGTTTTCTAGTTATTGGGATCATTTTGTGTTTGAGGTGAGTGTAATTGGTTTTTCTTGACTCCAGAGTTTCATACTTGACTGAGTTGTATCTGAACAATAAGGAGCACAAGCACATCTCCACTTTATCTGGTTTTTTAGGCCAGTGTACCTGTGCACTGAGATGCTGTGGTCTGTCTCTGTTGTAGATTGTCACAGCAAGTAGAATAGTTCGTGAACTCACTTTTCCATTACAAATACAAAGTCTGAGGAGCTCTAGAAGTGTATCTTCTAGGGAGTTGTTTCAGCTGGTTTTCAGAAATCTTTGTCATGGTTTTGCACATGGGCTACCAATTGCTGACAAATTGAGTTTCTGTATCAGAATGAATATGTTCTGCAGATGTGCCTGGTGCCAGGAAACGATTTTTGTATTTTCAGTTTTATCTGGAAATAAGAGATTGTGTCAGCTATTGGACAGATGTTAACATACATCTGGTATGAAAGATCCTGATAGCCATTACGTGTTGAAGTAGCCTGTCTCTTTTCTTCTTYTCTCACCACAGCAATGAACAGAAAATAATACTGCTTTCTACTAATGAAAGCCCAACAAACTATGCTAGTTGCCAGGACTGGGGAAATTCCAGGAGTGTGGTTATATCCTTTTGTCCTGCCCTGTTTTCATCCTCATGCATCCATTTCCAGATGCCTGAGGTACAGTTACATACACATCTTGATTTTTTCCCTGATAAATTATGAATGCCTTTTATTAATAGAAGTTGCCTGATTCCATGAGCAGAGAGCTCCAGACTGCCTTCCTGGCACATCTTACTAGCACTGCAACAAGAGAGACCTGAGGTTTTGGTTCACCTTCAGCATTTTAGTCATCATATGAACCAAAATTAGTGTTCCCACATGTGGCTCTCTCAGACCACACACTCTCTCTTGCACAGCCACAGCCTGGGCAAACAAAATTAAAACAGCACAGTTAATATGTGTGTCTTCATGTGGGTTGGATTTGGCCTTGATTTTCCACCAGTGCTGACAAATTTGGAGACTTTTCAGTGCCGGATATTTTATCTGAAGCATTTCTCATAGGAAATGTCTACTGGTCCATTTATGGTGGCATCTGGATAGAAATYCATGACCATATGTTGTATTTGGGATAATTCCCCTCAGAAGAGGCTATGGAAACAAAGCTTGGCGCACCTCACCTGCGGTGTTATATCTTGAAGACCTCGGGGGGACTTGCTTTTCTTCATCCAGTCAACCATAAAATCTGCCAAATCTATCATACCTTTGTAGAAGAACAGTTCATGAGTCTATTTGATGAACAGCTTAGGGGTTAATAGTGGGGTGTTTTGCCAGTCAGGTTCACTCAAATGTAACACTGTTAGCCCAGGGTAGTTGTTCAGTGCTGTTGGAAATGAGCTGCTTTTTCTCAGCTCTTTTCCCTTTGTGTTTCTGCTTCATTGTGTTTAGTGCCCTGGCTGTTTGCTTTTCCTTTGGAGGTGCGTATTCCTGGACAGAATGAAAGTACAGAGATGCATGATGTGCAAATGTGCATTCCACTGCTGAAACCTTTTTACAGGAGCTACGCTGCTTGGAGAGAGAAAGAAAGGAAGAAATGCAGTTGCAAGAAGCAAATCTAAATAAGCTCCCACTCCACCTTTTTCAATTTAGTGAAGGAAATATCTTTCTTCGTATCATTTGACTTTTTGATTGTTAGATCAAATTGAGCCAGCTAGAATGAGCCCAAGTGATCAGAACACAAGACCTGAAAACCTCTGTTTAGCTGCTCTCTGGTCTTTGTGCAATTGGTTTGCTTAAATTTGCTGTAATAACCTTTTAAGAGTCATGTACGCATTTTTCACTGAGGACCCTGCTGTGCATTGTGATTATGTTATCTGTTGCCTCCCTGAATGTTTAACATGATCAAAGTGTTGTCTTGTGGGGCTTGGTTTTGGGGGTAGTTCTTCTTTTTGTTTAGGTCAGTCCTGTGTCCCCTGTCCCCTCCAAGCTTTTACTTTCAAAACATGAAGTTATGTTGCTAGTTACCTATTGCTGTCTGTATGTCAGTCCTCCTTTTCTTCTTTCCCTCCCCTTTCCTCTTTAAAGTATCTGCTTAGTGAAGTATAGAGCAAGCATGCTGAGTAGCTCTGATAATTGGGCAGTTTGAATTCAGGGATGGATGTTGGATGTTAAGTCGTGGGATGGAGGCTGGTTGTGTCGGAAGGCCACTTACTCTGTTTCTGCGTAGGACAGAGTCAAAATGCTCTCTCTACCGGTGCCGCTCACAAAGGAGCCAAGGGGAGAGCGCTGAACAGGAGTGCGATTGCGTGGCCTTGTCCAGCCCCTTTCCCAGGGAAAGCAGCAGATGCTGGCAGTGAATACAGTGGAGTGCAAACGGGTAAAATAATGAGCTGAAGTGATAGCTTAATGGAATTATTAATGGGATTTGTGTTCAAATAGTGAACAAGGATTGATTTTTATTAACATAGGTTTTACACGTGTAAACTCATGCAAAAGATTATACCCCACTCATTTTCCCTTCTCCGGCCGAGTGTTTATAGAGCASGCTGTGTGCGCAGGGTTCTCCAAACTTCTTTAAATATTGCCCTTTCTCTCACTTATCTCCCGGTGCTTCTCAGTGTGTAGTTCTTCATCTAAATCTATATAATCCACCCAGAGATTTAACTGAACGACGAGGAAACCTTGGAATGAAAACTGAAGTAGTAGGTGTTCAGTGGGAGTTTGGTGTTTGCTTGTTCATTCTCRCCAGAATAAAAGATGGGAACATGACGGATACCTCAAAATGCTAAAGTGCAGCTTTCCACGAGCTGCCAGGCCTCTGCRAGAAGGGGCTGTGTTACCTACAAGGTGGTGGTGAGATGTCATAATTATGAGCTGACATTTAAAGAAATGTCAGGAGCATTCAAACAGCCCCCTACTCGGCTTCCACCCATGTATCTTTTTGTATGCCCAATCCTGCCATCTGTTTTCCCAAGGACTCCAGTTTTGATTACCTTTTTGTTTGCTTTTCTGATAAATGTTTTGTTTATCCTCTATGGCTGGCATGTGCTTCCAGAGATTGTTTGCAAGCCCCTCGCCCTCTTTGTATGTGGATTTCTCCTAAAGAACTATTTACCACCATGATGCTGGCAAAAACTAATCCTCTGATTGTGGCTGGATTGTGAGTATTTCTGAATGCGTCTGTATTTAGGAGCAGGCTTTGCCAAATATTTGTTTGGAGTGTGTGTGCAGAAACACATATGGCATTACTCAATGTTGTTACCTGTCATCTACTTGCTTACTTCTCGTGTTATTTTCGTCACACGTCATTCCCTTGTCCTTCTTGGATGTGAACTCCACAGGGCAGGGACCAGACCGTTTGGGAAGTTCTTTGTTTCATTTAATAGATTTTTATTGCTACATTTCTTTTGAAAATCAGAGAAAAATGCTATATTGCCTTTCTGCACTGGTACCACAAGGTCTGTGCAAAGTTCATTGATGATATTAAAACCAGATTTTTTGCAAAGAAGCTGTCATACTTCGCTGATATTAGTGATACTGTTAAAGTGTGTTTTATGCTGCTAATCCTAAATCAGTTTGTAAAAGATAAGAAAAATCATGGTAGGTGAGACTGTGCATTCATACAGCTCAGTACTCTGCCTCCAGTGGGATTGATATTGCAGGTACGCTGTATGCATCTGTCCCTGGAATGTACTGCCCGCAGCTGCACCTTGGGAATTTCATTTACRACATGTTGTATCTTTGTCTTTCTGCCACATGATAAAACATGAAGCATGTGCTTGCCTTCAAGCAGGCAAGTAGCCCTTTTGAACTCAGGATGGCTATTCTCATCCCTACTGTTTAGTATGGTTTTAATTGTTTAGATGGATTGATACTTTCTTAGGAAGGGATATCCATGGCAGGTGGCTGCTGGTGAGCAAAATGAAAAGATCTGAAGTGTGCTTGAGTCTGCTTGCTCCTTAAAATCTGTTTTCATGAGGGAGGAGGAGTTCTTCAGGCACACATCAGTGGCTGGAGGCATGCACAAGGACAGGACTTGGTCATGTCTGTCCATCTTGGACTCCCTGGACTAAATGACCAAGTAATTTTTTGGGCAGAGGAGGGRGATCCTGCTGAGCCAGCCTTGACTTGCTGCTTGACACTTTCCTAAATACTGGCGTTTGAACAACCGAGCTGTGTCAGGGGAGGAGGTGGTTGGATATTAGGAAAAGGTTCTTCACSCAGGGAGTGGTTGGGCACCCCAAGCCAGTGGTCACAGCACCAGCCAAACCTGACAGAACACAAGAAGCATTTGGACAATACTCTGGAGCATGTGGTGGAATTCTTGGGGTTGTCCTGCGCACGGCTAAGAGTTGGATGTGATGGTCCTTGTGGGTCCCTTTCAACTCAAGACATTCGATGATTCTGTGACCATAAATGTGCATGTAAATTATGTCTGATGATTCTGTAGAGTCAAATGGATGCAAGATTGAGGTCAGATACCTAGTGATGTAGGAAGACTAATCTCTGATGGCTGTAAGTGATTTCTATTTCTGAAAAAAATTGCTGACTATGTGGGTTTTTTTATTGTAGAATCACGTTAGTCCTGGGGTAGAAAATATTGGGTAAAATATATTGTACTCATAATTCATATTAATGGAAATTCAATAATGGCAACCTGTCATTCAAAGAGATTAGAAATGAGTCCAAGTGTTTTGCTATAAAAACATTAAAAAGGCATTATGAATTACAATCTATTGCACCATGTTTTCTCGTTATAAATAATGAAGGGAAAAACTAGTCCTTGGAAGTTTTTGGATTGTCCATTTTGAGAGAAGCCAGCAATTACTTTGTAGAGCTGACTGTGCACCATTGATCTGACTTATGGATTTCATAAATGCAGTGGTCTGCTAATTTAATAAACGTGCTCAATCTGTTTTTAAACAGAATACAGAACTTTGAAAAATGATTTCCTTTCAAACTAAAATTAACTCTTATGGCTTTTAAATATTAGACTGTGATATTTGCTTCCAGATTTTCATTAAAATACCTTCTGGTTTCACATTTTTCCTGGGATGGGTTCGGYGCTTGCRGCTCGTGTTTTATTATATTAAATACTCATATTTCACTTATGCTAATTTGGCATGGAGTTATGAATTGGAGTTCTTAGGCAAACCTTTATTTGGTTCTACATTGTCAGTAAAGCTTGCAGCTGCTTAAAAAGTTTGCCACTGCCAAAAGCTTAGATAAATATGTGTTCAGAAAACTAGAACTTGCTGTATATTGGACAGAATATTGATAGACTGTATGTGAGATCTCGTCTAAGTAGTTTGTATGAGCTGCAAGTTTTTGGGGAAAAACTTGCAGTGTTTTCAATAAATTTGCAGCAAACTGMGTAAAGGGAGATTTCCTTGTCAATTTAATGTGTACTCTCAAGCATGAGCTGTGATTATTTTTGTCTCTAGTCTATTTTAGCTGTTGTAACCACAGTAAGTAATAAACCAGATCAAGCTGCTCTTGCAACCTGGCTGCTTTTGTGAATCTAAAACCTACCTGTTGGACTTCCAGCGTAAAGAGGTCAAATAGTGTGATGGCAAAGTATGTCAACTGACTTTTAGGATTTGGTGATAGAATATCCATTAATGCCCAGGAAATCTTGTTATCTGAATTCTTTCTCCCTCTGTCTGGAAACAYACCTGCTGTGTTGGAGCATGGAGTGTAAGACTTGGGACAAAAGTCTTGCRTGTTAAACAAATTCTGAACTTTATCCCATCTAGATCCATCCTTCCTTCTGTACACCAGTCTATGCAAAATGTATGGTATCCTGAATTAGCACTGACAGGGTAACTGAAGGACCTTTGGTCAGGTGCCATCTTTAATTCATYTGTTATCAAGATGGAGAAGTGAATGTGACAGTGACAGCAGTAATCATCTTCTTCTGTAAAGAAATACAATACAAGCTTATGCATTTTGGTTGAAGGGGGGATAAGGAAGAGTAAGGCAATTATACCTATCATACACTTTTGACCTGTTTTTTTATCAATCTTGACAAGCTTGGAAAGTCTGACGGTACATCCTGGCCAAGGAACACCTAAATTCAAATAAAATAACTTTCAACTGGTACCATATTTGTACTGCAGACTGATAAATTGCTTTTTCAGAAATCAGCTCTGTTGAATTTTTTAATAAAGTTAATGGGCTAGGACAGACAATAGTGGGTTGCTGTCTGCTTAGTGTATTCTGGATACAAAATGAAATTCCCTCAGTCTTATTTAATATTACAGGTTTGGGGTTTCAGAGGGAGAAAATGAAAATCAATGACATTTGCAACACAACACAATATTGGAGCAGCAGGATTCAGGGAAACTAGCTAGTGACTGTCCTTGAGGACAGCCACTAATTATATTTTTTAGCTTCCACCTTCTACAGATACAGGACTAATATTATTTACTTTTCTTTATTCTGGCTCTGTTGGATTCCTCGAGCAGCTCTTATGAGTTGTTTGAATAGGGGCACCTTTGAAATTCATGCATAGGCAGAGGTCCAGTTCTTGCTGATATTCAGACCATTTTGGGGTGTTTCCATCCTGGAAGGTCTTTTGAACAGCCTGAGAAGTGAATTGGCACAAGCATGAGTGTTTTGAAAAATTGACTTGAGGAAGCAAACTTCTTGACATAGGGCAGGACCATGGTCACATAATTTTAGATACTAATCTGTACATTTGGGTAGTTATAGACTTTGGAGCTTTGCTTTGGAAAAGGCTTGTCTGAAACTAAATGGAGATATTTGAAGAGAAGTGTCTGTGAAAGTACAAGTTTGCAGCAAGTACATTTGTCCTTGTATGGGGGAACATAATGATGTCAGGCCAGTGGCAACACTCCGTGCCCTGCTCTGCTGCCCAAGCTGAGCTCGTCAGTCCTTGGGAAGTTGAGAAGTCAACTGAGAAGTTGACAGTGTCATCAAGACCRAGTCCTGAAGGCCTGGCCAAGAGGCTGTGTCTGTCAGCTGGCAGACTGAGCTCGTGGGCTGTGTCTCGTGGTAGGAGCGAACAGGCTTGGCAGTAATTCCCTCGGAAAAGCGACGTTCCCGGAGACAGCAATCTCTCTGCTGCTCATTGGGCCATTCGGCACATCTGCGTCCTCTCTCCCGATCCTGACAAAATGTCCCTTCTCTCTGCTGAGTTTTCTCTTGACTCATCAAGTCTTTCAGCTGTATTTGCGCTCTTCCTAATGAAAAAAAAAAAAAAGAAAATAGAAAAAGCTGTTTCTTTTTAATGAAATTTCTTGTATGAGATCAGAAAATCTCAAATTGTTTCATTGATCTTTTTTGTTTTGTTTTATTACTTAAGCACTAAAAATGAAATAGATAAGACGTAAATGAACTGGCTCATGTGTTGTTTCTTTCCTGCTCTTGGAAGGCTTTATTTTTTGTGCCTACTATACAGATTTGTCATATGTAATGCACTTTTTTTGCTTCTCATCTATTTCCGTGCCTTTCCATTTATTTTTCCATGCATTTTCATTTATTTTTACCTCCAGCAGTGTGGGGTACCTGAAAGCTCTCTGTTGCATTCCTGGGAACAGACTGTCTGGCAGATAAGGCATAAGGAGAAGTTTAGGGAAACACTGATACTGTTTACTTGACAGTTTCTGTTGAATCTTTGAAGCTTTGATTCACCTCATATATCTTTATCCATCCAAATGTTAGACATCTACTTATAGCTGGCTCGTAGCCCCTCTTTTTAGTCATCAGAGAGGACTAGCACTCTCCAAAAGATGATTTTTCTCACCATACAGTAGGTGGTTTGAAGGTCTCCTTCGGTATCTTTTTCTGTTCCCATTGCATACAGAGTGATCCTGTAGATCACTTTTAGAAATCTGATATTGAAATGAAGCTTGTCTTCACATTCTTTATCATTTTATCCATCTGTGGCAGCAAAAGCTATATAAGTACTTAAAGATCTAAATGTGAAATGATTGCATGTTCTGCAAATGGTTATTGATACTGTAAGTATTAATATCATTATTATTATTATCCACCTGCTGAGGGAAAAAGAAATCACGTCTTGCCTATACTGAATCATTTGAGTGCCAGAAACTTTACCCAATGTTTCACTGCATACATTTATTTCCCCTTTTTATTTTGCTTTTACTTTTGCTGTTCTTCATTAATGCAAATTTTTCTCATTTGTGATGCTAGTAGGAAGCGCTTGGCCCATTACACATGGCTTGGTGATAAACAAGGTATTTGCTCTTTCTTATGAACAGAAAAGTGTCAGGAAATTTCACTCTGGGCTGTTGGTGACATTATCACATTGGAGTTTGCTGTTAGAAAATTATTTTCTCTGCAGATACAGCACTCAACCTCAAGATCTGGAGGTAAATCCACACAAAATAAAGCAGTTCACCGTCTCTGATCAAATTCCTCATTTTCAGTTTTGTGGGAAGACTATAAAGGAATACATTAAAGGAATAGGAGAATCTGTAGAGGCCGTGGGGAGCTGGAAAGTGAATAAAAAAGAACAATGGAGTTTTGAGGCTATTAAGGAGATGGGACACTGATTTCAAACTGAGAAGGGACAAAAATAAGCCAGATCATTGGGTTGGTTTTGAAGCACTAAGGAGGGAACTCAGCTGCAACAATCACAGCTTGTGCTTCTTTCCAGAGTGTGTATCTGACAGCCCACCATGCTGAATAACATTTGCAGGAGGTGCAATTGTCTGTTTTAAATGTCTGACCTCCGTGATTATAAAGCCAGGTAAACATTTTCCATCTCTCTTACCTGGTAGTGAAGGATCCTGACTGGTGTGGTCATGAAATGGTGAGGGAATTAGTGGGAAATCTGAGGGGTTTGTGTTAGCTCTTGACTACATTCTTCACAGAGATCTTGGTCTTGGGCAAATCATSCAGGTGTTTGAAAGCCTGCTGCCTCCTGATTTCAGTAACATTTAGATGTGGACAGCTGTGGAGCTAGGCTTCAGGGTTTTGTTTTGATAACTGTAAGAGAGAGGAAAGCAGCCACATCAAGGAGGTATTTGTGAGGATAAACACATTAAAGGTGATGAGGTACTCGAAGGCTCCATCCATACTTGTAGCCTGAACAGTCAGGGAGGGCATGGGCCCAATGTTTTAAAATTTTAGAAAATTGCAAGAAGAAATTGTACGAAGCAGCATGAAACTAAGTTGATTTAAATTTTACCAGATGTTATCAATTGATAATATATCACTGTTGCTAGAAAAGAATTACAGCTCTCTGAAGGGAGTTGAGAAAATAAAGGGAGGTAATCTGGAATACTCCATGGTCCAGGAGAACACAAAATAAGACAGCAAGAAACCAAGACACTGTGTCGTGCCTTTGGGATGGTTCTGTTTGCAGAAACGTGATTCTAGGATTTCAAGACTTCGGGAAGAGTTTCTAAACTCTGGGAGACACAGTGCCACTGTTTTTAAACACAACTGCCTCAGCTGTCTGCCCGTTTGCCCCAGATTCTGTTGGAGCAAGGACCGCAGGGTGAGGATGTGTGACTGCAGCTTGGTTGCCCCTGCTGTGGGTTTGGTTTATGAGTAGAAACCCATCTTTCTGCATAGAGCTGGTCTGCCCAGCTGCTGCCGTTGAAGCTTGGATGCACCTTCTGTTTGCTGTCCCATGAGATGGACTTCTGGAGCCAGAAGTGCCTTTGGCCTCATGGCTGAAACCACCAGGACTTGTCTCATAAAGCCCTCGGGAAAGGGCATCAGAGTTTCCTAGATAATCACCTACGAATTAGCTGTCAGTATAATAGTATAATTAATGAGGGCCAGCAAAGACCTTGGTTGTATAAAAGGAGAAATATCAAGTAAAAGTAGAGAAAGTTTTTTGATTAAATCTATTCTATTAGTAAGGCTGATGCTTAAATACTCTGCCCATTTCTTACATTCCTGACTGAAGAAGATGGAAAAATACTAAAGTGGTTCTTAAGGAGGACCATAAAAGCTATCCAGGCCTGAAGAATAAGCCATTAAATGTGTTTCTGTCTATTCAGTTTCTTAAGGGAGATTGGAAGATGATTATTTAGGAGCTGACAAATGGAAAAATAGCTGAAGTGGAGAACATGTAAAGCTTGAAAACAATACTGAGTGACTGGAAGGAGCAGTGAGATGGTATTGGGAAATCAAATAGTCCCAAATGATCCTATGAGTTTTTCCAGCCTTAGGTGGAAGAATTTAGGTGGAATCTAGAAAAACTAGAACACTTAATAAAAACAGCACTTTTAAATTACTAAAGGACCACAGCCTTCCACGCAGTACTGTGGTGTCTTCTGATAGGCTCTTGAAAGGTTTTCATTTGGGTAGGTCTTCACTTGGAAGATTTATTTTGCCATAGCACTAAATAGTTAGCTGATTCATTTGGAATACAGTCACTTAGTTGCAGAAATTAGGGGAAAACAAGTTATATGTTTCGGGGGTTTTTTTGCCATGAAGACTCTTGATTTTAAACCTCTTACTGTTTCTTCTAGAGATTTCAGTATATGCATTATATCACTGTTCTTGCAATGCTAAATTATAGGATGATGTGACCTCACAGAATCACAGCATATTCTGAGTTGGAACAGACCCAGAAGGATCATCGAGTCCAACTCTTCAGTGAATGGCCCATACAGGGATCAAACCCACAACCTTGACATTATAAGCACCATACTCTGACTAACTGAGCCAATCTCGGTGGGTGAAAGTGTTTGCAGGGAAAATTACTGAAAATTAAATTCCTGTAGCTGCAGCACTGTTTGGGATCTAAAATCGTGGTTAGAGAAAGATGCTTGCTGTGTTAATCCTACTTAGCACTCTACCACATTTTTTTAACCAGGTCTACTGCAAATGTCAGGTCCTCAATTGCTAAATGTCCACATTTGTTTTTTTCTTTTTGTTCTACCATTTTTGTTGGTATAATACTATTTTCTTCCCAGGTTTTTTTCCTGCCTTCATGGCTCTTAAATATTTCTTTTAATCATAGCACTCATTTTATCAATGACATGGTAACTCAGGTTACACTCAGTTAATTGTTAACATAATGTACAAGATTGCACTGAGTGTTTGAGAATCATTCCACAACGGGGCACCATGGAGACCATTCCTTGTGTCTGAGTATATGTAAACCSATGCAGCAGGTCATTCTGCAAGACTCGGGTACAAAAGGAGAGGGATGTGAAAACACACACTGCATGACTGATGTTGGACACTGTCACGTCACTGAAGGCTGCAGTGACTGGCATTTGGTGATGTTGCTGAGATGATGGTGAGCAGGATGTAGGTGTCCTCATGGGGTAGCATAGTTTAGGGCTCACAATGCTTCATTCAGCTTTTGGATTTTGCCTTGTTACCTCTCTGTGTTTGGCCTGGCATTTCTCATTTCTCTTAAAAATATGGACTTTAAAGTCTGACAAATCTCATTTAGACTCATAACAGGTAAATGTTTACATAGTTACAAAACACTCAAGCATCTCCCCTGTTGAGGTATATGTTGCTTATCTATTTTATCACATTTTTCATCCTGTTATCATTCGTGACTTCTAGTGTTGCTATCTCCAGATGTTCTGATGTTGTGACAAAGTCCTCAAAGTCTTAAGATTTTTACAACATAATAAATTTAGAGTTGCTTTTGTTTCCTTTATGGCTTCTGAGGCTTTGGAATGTGGTCAGGTTGCATTTCACATTATTCCTTATAACAATCAAGGTTGGAAAACGTTTATCTTTTTTTGAATGAAAACAGAGGTGGCCTTTGGGAATCACTTGTAGCTATGTCACTGCAGCCGTAAAAGAAGGTGCTCCCAAGGGGATGTGGGAGAGGGAAGCGAAGTTCAAACACTGTAAAACCAGAGTTTTAAACCTAAAACTTCCTGCTGCTTAACCTGACGGATCTGCAGATGCCTTACTTTTTGAGATTTCAGAATACCCCTGACATCTTCAGCTGTACATCTCTGTGTGCAAGATCTGTCCCCTGTTACAGTTAAACTCATCTGGGACGTGGAAACCAAGTAGTCCTTCACCAAAATCAACAAAGTGGCATTTCTCAGAGTATGCCTTTCAAAAACAAAAAAGGATTTAAGCAAATCTGAATACAAGACTTAAGGTCAGCAGCAGCTTTCTTTTTTTGCAAACAGTGTAGCACCAGGAGATCTTAAAACTGTCAAAAATGGTGGAGAAYGAGGATTTTGGATAGAGCATTCCAAGTGGCAGATTCATCATCTCTGCTCTGGGGTCAGGTGTGTGCTCTCTGGAGAAGCTTCTTCCTTCAAGACCTGGCAGTGGATGCTCTGCTCATATTTAAGAGGGAAAGGAAAAAGCCAAGGTCTGAAGAAGAACGAGGGGATATGTCCTGCATTTGACAAAAGGAAGGCAAGCCAAGCTGCAAGCCTCATCCTGCTGTTTAAAAAACCAAACAAACAAAGAAACAAAAAAAAAACCAAACCAAACAAAAAATAAACCAACCAAGCAACACCAAAACCAGCAGCAAATTATGTTCCATTAAAACAAGAGGAGGAAAAAGGTATTCTCCCAAAACACATAGTCCTGGAGTAAGGCTTCAGACCTGCAGGGCAGTTTTGGGGTTCAGATCCTATGGACAGTGAAAGGAAGGTAAAAGTATTGAAGACTGAGTTGTTACTCAGTCACTCAAACTGATATGGCACATAACTTTGTAATATTACAGTTAAGAAAGGATTTTGCTGTAATTATACATTTGATTTTAGTGGGTTATGGTGAATTTTTTGTAAACATGATTTTGACTTCGCGAATAACAGAATAACACTTTTGGTCTTGCAAGAATATCCTTGTGATGTTTTCACTCCCAAGTCAGTCTGTTATTAAAAGTCAGGCTGAAGCTTGCAAATCCAGGGTGCATGTGTCCTTTGGAGGYGAAAAATCCAATTACAGCGGCATGCGTCGGGGAACCTGCAAGCCTGGGAGGTGGGTTTATCTCGATCTGAATAACGAGGGTTTGTAAGAGAGCTGGCATCACAAGCTGCTGGGCCCTGGAGAGAAGCATTTCCCTGTCGATAGAAGCCAGGCTGCTCTTGTAAGAGGCAGAGAAGTTCTCAGAGCACCAGTGAAACCCCAGATTGTTACAAGTACTGAAGCAGTACGAAAAAGAATCCTTTAATTTTATAAAATAACCGCAGTATCAGACCACTAGCCTATGAAATAGAAGACCTACTTCAGTTGCCTCCTCAGTTTGAGGAGATTCAGGCTTACGCTTCTGAGTCTCCAGGGCTGTTTTATAACACAGCAACATTTCTGAACAACATTCAGTATTCTAAGAGCAAGGATACAAACCTGCCTCTGAGCTTCCCATCCCACAGTGGGGCTGCAGAGCCACACAACCCTAAATGAAGTGCAGGAGGATTGGGGACTCACTTCTTCCCTCAGCTTTCCTGTTGGGCTGCAGATACTTAATGAGGTTCTTCCTTTGGGGAGTTTTCGTCTGAATTTGCTGGGGTTTGTGAGACAGACATATATATTTACATAGGAATGTACATACAGATGGTGCATGAAGTCCAAATGCCTGACACAGAGTTCTGGGCTATTCTTGGACCAGGAAAACACAGATACAGCAAAAACGGTCCAAAAATCCTGTGTCTTTCCATATGAGATGAAACCACGGAAATAATCCCCAATTCCCAATCCTGCACATCTTCAGCAGTGAAATTCCAAAGCTCTGGTTTCAGAGCTTTTCTGGTTAAAGTCTGCAGCAGTATCAATAGTACCTAGAAGGGACTGGAAACAAGAATATTTTTAGGGAGGTCTGTGGTTACCAGTTCAGCCCTGCTGACAATGATCCACGTGCACACCAGGATMGGGTAGCAGGTCGTGGTGCTGGGGCAAGTGAGCCTGAGCCACTGGGCATTGGATGCAGGAGGGGAGAATGGATAAGGATTAATGGTGCTACTGTGAAGCTAAAGGTTAAGAATATTTTTGCCTTTGAAYTTCTGTTTGTTTGGRGTGAAGAGCTGTGGGCTTTGACTTTTTGCCTCATTTTTTGCATTGTTTCCATTCAGGTCTTTATTGGATTTATTTAGATGTAGAGGGGATTTTGAGGATATTTTAATTGGATGTTAAGAAGATCTATTTCTTGGTCCATATTTCTTGTCACAGGAAGTAAGTCTTTGAATCTTACTAAAAGCCATACAATGTGGTGTTTTAAAGGTTACCTTGCAAGCAAAGCTGAATTATTCAGCCCTCTATCCTGCTGCTGTCACCACTTCCACAGTATGAACAGATTAATCGGTGTCAGTTTTTTACTTTTTGATTGTAAGAAATTACCTGAGCTGTAATTTCTCATTGACTTTCTATTTGTGTTTCAAAGAACAGTGTAAAAATGAAGTCCTAACTGTTGGGTTGGTTTTTTTTACTGTGTCCTTACAATTCTTAATAATTCCCTCTCTATCGATGGAGGCAACTGGCAGAGCAACCTGGTCTAGTGGAAGGTGTCTCTGCCCACGACAGGGGCTTTGAAACTAAATGATACTTAAAATCCTTTCCAACTCAAACCTTCTATCATTCTATGATTGGCAGGGGCCCTTTTACAGCACACTGTTGGGTAATAAGATTCTGGTGCAGTAGGGAAAAAAGCAAATTTGTAGCAGAATCAGTTGATACAGACATCTTCATGTTCCTGTCTGGAGCACATATGCAGGTAAACTGGTTGAGAGACACGGTCAGTATTTCATAGATGGAAAATTGTCCAAGCAAGTCCTACACTCTGTGGTTCACCAAAAGATTTTTAATACAACTGAAGGTAACTAAAGTAAATGTACTGTATAGACAGTAGGGGGTTGGGGGAAGCTCAAAGGGAGCCCATCTGCTGAGATGCAGAGAAATCTATGCTTTGCAGAGACCCACAATTTGTTGGATCGTGCTTTAGATGCCTTTGATGTTATGAGGTTGAGATGGGTGCATGCTGAGAATACTATTTATTTAGGCCTAAATATGGCCTTCAATTAATCTGGATCCAGGCTTTAGTATCTAACCTTCAGAGCCTCCCATCAAAATGCAACATTAAATGGAAACATTTAGCAGTTTGTACATAATCCTGGTTATACTACCTCATGCAACTTCCAGTGGTTTCTCATACAGAAAAGACAAGGGGCTACGCAAGAAGTTTGGTGCAGGACTGAGGTGGACAAAACAGTAAAGACAGTAAATTGGCTTCTTGCTGCACTGTTTATACAGCAGCCAATCCCATATTTTCCCAAGCAGCAGGACTGACACAGTAGTTAGAAGGTGAGACTGAAGAGTTGGCAGTGCAGTTGTGTTAATAAATGGCAGTGTGCCTGGACAGATCAGAAAGGGCAATGCAACACGAGTACCTTTGGATAAGTGTGAACAGAGGAATAACCCCGTGAATCATTTGMAAGGATGCAGTGTACAATTGTGATGACTGTCCTGCCTGTAAATGGGGCTCATCTCAGTTGTGGGCTGTATCATCATATACCTCAGAGAGGGTCTGTGCTAGTGTAGCGTGTACTCAACAGATAATCTGTTGAGGATTTCACTGAAAATAAACCTTTTTTTTGCCTCAGATAGAAAGGATGAGACTCAGTTTCCTTAAAAATAAGTTCCTACAGATATTACAGATGCAGTGGGGTATYCCACCAGGTCTTCAGCTTCACAAGGATGTAGATCTCCTGTAGGACCTGTGCTGTGCCATCCAGACTGCTGCAGATGTGCRAGTTAACTCAGGCATTTAAATCAGCATTAGACGCTAAAGTTTAGGCAGCTGAACCTCTACCACTGGTAATTTATTTTGTACTAAATTGTGAAGCCTTTTGCAGAGGCAGCAGAAATGCAGCCAGTCAGCACGTTGTCGGGATGAGTGAGTCACACAGCAGCGAGGCACCCGCGTGTCCCGTCCRCCGGCCCTCGACCGTGGCCATCACTGTCTTTCACGGAGGGGCAACAGAGACTCCCCCCAGGAAGCAGTGGGATTTTGAGGACTTACAGGAAAATTGGAAAGGGGACAACTTCTGTCCAAGCCAGGGGGAAGGCTGCTAATAGTGAGCTTTACTGTGATGTGGAGGAAGCCCTATTACTCATGACTGCATAATTGGGTGGGTTATCGCTGAAGAACCCATATTAGGAGACAATCCTACACTGTCAGTGGGAACTGGGTAAGCTAATGGCTTTCTAGCTGGAATGAAAAAAGAAATTACATAGTGGATTTTGTGGAAAATTAAGGCTTTGCGTTGCTGTAYATTTCAGCAGTCTTGAGTAAATCTAAACCTGTGTGTATTTTCTGGCATTTTTTACTTTTCTCTTTCTAAGTCTTCAGCTAGATGTAATTCCTTACATACATTTTTTTATTTCATTTTTATTGTACAGTTGAGGCAAATATTTAAGGAGAAGAAGTGGGGGGTTGGGAGAGGACCAAAAGTTAATGTTATAGCTTTTTAATTAGAAGTCTTTTAAATTACAGCAATTTTATACTCTAGTAAGTTTTCAGGGCCATTTAGATTCTAAAATACCTGCCAACTGGGAAACCAGCAGTTCAGTTGTTTTACTTTTCCTCCATTACATCTGCAGCAGAATGTGACTTTTATAGACATTTGCTTTTCCCCCAATGTTTCCTGCTGATGYGTTTGTTTGTGCCACTGCAGTCTTCAAAACGCTGATWCYGTCTCACCGCCGTGTGTTCAGCTCCTCTAATCATCTTTGTTGGGTTTTAGGTAGGGAGTTGGTTATTCTTCTGGGTTTAAGGTGATCCATGACTGCAGGTCTGCGTGTACCAAGAGGAGAAACATCCATTAAATATTCTCACACACCCACCTGCCTTCACTGCGCTTCCTGAGCCCTGCGCTTGCGCACGGCACRTTTCTGCCCTCCTTGCCTTGTTTGCTGGTTCCTGGAAGAGGCATCTGGAAGTGGTGACATTGCCATCAGTACAGCCCAGTGGTGTGCTAAATGAGAGGCAAGTCATGTTAACAGTCTCGCACAACCCTGCGTCTCATGAATATTTTAGTTCACTGGCAGAGCTCCTGTTGTGCTGCGCGGTCCGTGCTGTGTGTAGCTGCAGTGCTCTGGAATATAATTGGTGAATGGGGAATAAAAGAGTGTTTCATATTTGGAAATTTTCTGTTATTCTTAAGAGATAAGCTTGGTAAATTAACATAATGTTGACAGGAAAGCCATGGGGAATTGATTTCAGTCAGGTCAAATTCATAGGTCATCAAGTGGGGCTTSATATGGGAATAGGTCAAGTCTACATTGAACTATCAAATACACATCTAAAATAAACCAAATAGTTGGAAATACTAAAAATCAGACCCAGTTATYATCTCACCCTGCATTTTGATGAAGAAAAGAATGTTCAAAAGCAAACAGGCAAAAGCACCCTCAACAATTTGCTATGRGAGTTTTCTCTTTTTAAGCTTAACAAGAGTTTGTTTTCCTGAGGGCTCATGGGTGTTTGGTTCTATTCCTTAATCTTCAGAAAGTGTAGATGAGGCAATGGGAAGTAATAATCAGAGCGTAGAACCCTGATCTAAGTAGATCAGACGCTCCAAAGAGCCTCTCGTTGCGTTCGGCGAATGCCTACAGTACCTGTCAGTGCTGGTTTGTATTAAACTGCTGCCTGACGGGGCTGGGATGGGACGTCAGGGAAGGTTACGGGACGCTCCATGATAAGTGTGAGGCCACCTGTTGTATCTGGACAAGATAAGATCTGACGTGAAAGATAGCTGGAGGTGTTCCTGTTGTTTCCCTGTATTACATTCCCTCTCTTTTTTAATGCAGTTATGTTCTTACAGAGAAATACCTACATTCTGGTTTTGTCTTAGTTTGTCTTTCCCAAGTGGCTTGCGTGCATGCATCTGTGTGTGTGTGTGTCAGAGGAATCTCTTTAGTCTTCACTTATTTTATTTATAGCTAGCTGGCTTAATGTTGTTGCTGTTGATTATTCATAAAGAGTTATTTTATCAAACTGTTTTCAGCTAGGTAAAATTGGAGAGGGAAAAACCTATATTTAATTATTGATGTGGCCAGTCTGGTTTGTAGTAGCTGTTGTCAAATGTGTTTTCTAGTACATGGAGAAAACCTTGCCCAGTTTCTGGGCTGCTTTCTCAAACTAGATGCCTTTTGTGAGTTTCTTATTTCGGGGCTGTGTGTGTGAATCTTGGCTGAAGGCTGGCTGCAGGGATGGACTATGTCAACAGGATCGAAAATGTACCCCATTCAGTAAAATATGACCCTAAGTCCCAGCTGCCTCAAGCCCCATCAGCAGGCTTGGAGCTGGTCACCAGCATTTGGTTGAAGGAGATGGGCKCAGGGCAGAGCCTTCCCCCAGGAACATGGTCAATGCTCTCCCTTCCCTTTGCACACTGTGACCTGATTTTCTTTGCTTTCGAGCTTTTCTGCATAGTAACACTGGGGAAAAAAAAAAACCACCCCCCTCAAAAAAAAAAAAAGGTTATGCTGTGTATCTCCCTCAGACTCCTAACCCAGAGGTAAGGGTCTCTCCTGGCTGACTGATGTCCCTTCAGCCAGGGTAGAATTTTAAAGGGTCTGTGTGGCTCAGATACATCTCCGGCTGACAGCTCTGTTGCACAGGGTTGTTTTAAATGCGAGTTAACTGTCAACACTGAAGCACACGGCATGAGGAGAAAACTTAAGTAGTAAACTTTAAGTTTGGCCACGGCGCACTTTCAAGGCTTCGCCTGGTGCGCTCTGGGACGCGCCGCGGCCGGAGCCAGCCAGCCATAGCCGGGTGAAGCTGCTGGCCACGGAGAGAAGAAGATGCAACAAGGCTCTGCCTTCCTCCCGCATGTTTTCCTGCTGGGGCGTTTGGCTCACGTGGCCTAAAGTGAATGAAAAAATTTGGCAACGTGATTGGCAGGTCACCCTTGAGAGGCAGCCAAGATCTGTAGCGGTTATCAGGCAGATCCCGGGCATGGCATCACCTGCGCCACACAGTAAACACAGATGTGGCAAAGACAAATAGCGGGCAGGGAGGGGAATTCGAGTGGGAAGCGAAAGCGGCTTTTGCATAGATGCGTGACTGGAAAATTTAGTAAACCAAGCAAATTGCTTACCAGAAGCTTAAATAGGATTCCTCTGGTATCCAGCAGGATTCACGATGAGTGAGTGATTTATAAACCAGCACATCCACAAAGAGAAATAGCCTCACTGAAACCAGCCAGCCAGCGCCTTAGCAATGCAGTGAAATCACTTCAATAAATAACTTTTTTTCTTCCAAATAATACTTTAACRCTCCAGATTGTTAACAGCATGTTTGTGTAGCCTTGAACTTCGCAAGTGTGTTTTAAACCAAAATATTTAAACAGCATTTTCTGCATTTGTAAAGTCCTGACTTGAAAGTGATGCTGCATCTTGTGCAGGGCTTGATGAATCACCAATGCCCAAGGCTGCACAGAGGATCCAGGTCGGGCTTTGTTTTAGGTGTTAGTGATTCATCAATAGGTTCTAGGGAAATAAAGAAACTGGAACTCTGGTCGGGTCAAGTGTAAGAGCCTTCTGGTTCATCTTTTAATCCTGGAAAATAAAACAGATTTCCAAGTAAGAAAAAAAAAAAAGAAAGAGCAAAAAGGTATTGCATAAAAGCAGGAGAGCGAAGATTACTCTGAACTCAGCAGAGGAGAGTGGTTATCACTTGAAGATAAGCGGTGGGTAAAGGCAGACTTAATTTTGAAGCTTTTTAGAGCAGTAGACAAAAGAGTTATTTGGCCTAGATCAAAGGTCTGTTCTTCACTGTAGCTTGTTAATTGTACTGGATGTTGCTATTTAGGTACCACTTTGGTGATTATTAAGAATTTTTCCAAAGATGATGGAAGTGTACCCAACAAGTCTTGCCAGACCAGTTCCACTCGGTATTGATGTATTCATGCCTATGGAAATCTCCGTGGCAAGGAGAGTCGGGTCTTGCACCCCGTGACCAAAGGACCTTTGGCTTCTGTAGCTGGAGTGGGAAGTCAGAAGGTGCCAAGGGTGGGGAGTGAGGTTTCCTCTCTGTTGGTGGGTGTGGCTGAACTGTGGCCACTCCCAAGTTCCTTGACCGTTCACCACCTCCTCAGGTGGGTTTTGTATCCCTGTGTGAGCTGGGTTGTAGAAAGAACCCTGGGTTATTCCTGTGTGCTGTGCAATGCTCTACAACCACACAGCGCACTGAATCCGCATTTGGTCCGAGACAGCTGATCCCTCCCTCCCTTCTCCATCAGCCTGATCTGCAATGGCCAGGCTGCTACCAGAACCAAGTTAGCGGATTCAAAGGCACTATAACCACGGTGGAACCSTGTCTTCAGTTTGATAAAGCAGATCATTTGACATGAAGTATCAGGGAGGCAGTTGTTAGCACCAGCCCTGACTGAAGTGTGGAATGAGTCATCTGTTGGGAATGTGTTCATATTTAGTCGTAGCTGTTGGAAAGAAGATGCATTTTTCTGCCTGCCTTGTTTGTTATCAACAATGCATGTGTTATCCTCGTGGAACAAAAGTAATACATCTGCCAAACAAAGTGTTGAAGGACTAAATCTTGACAAATGCACATAAATTCAGAAATTAAGCCTTGATTTTCAACAGTGAGGGCGGTTGACCAAGAGGTCAACATATCAAGAGATTTTTGCACTAAATCTCCATCACTGTTGATTTTTATATGAAGATTAGATGCTTCTTTACAAGCTACACTATAGATCAAACAACAGTCAATTCAGGGAAGTTGTGTTGCTTCTATTATGCAAGAGGTCAGGTTGGGTAATTTCAAAAGGTCCCTTTTGGCCTTCTCTATGAAAAAAATACCATTAAAAAAATCACAGTTTGTATAAAATACAATTCTCCTCTTGCCTGATGCTAAATGAATTGAAAAAGCATGTTTGAAGAAATCTAGCAGATTGTTCAAAACACTGTTAAGAAATTGCAGCTGTGCTGAAGACTGAGACACACTGTATTTTCAGGTTAAGCAAATAAGATTTGTTTCTAGTAGGATAAGTATGTATTCATAACCCACGTGGTTATAATTTATCTCACTATCAATGTCTTTGAGGACATAGTTTTAGAATAGAGATTCAGAGTCCTGTGTCACTTACTTCACRTGTGAAGTGCTCTTTTGTCTCCTGTACAGGTCACACTGCAGTGTTGGGGCGCATGGACTGTGCAGGACTGTGGGGTTGGTTTACTTTGTTTGGTTTACTTTGGTGTCATCTCTGTTGGTGATGACAAGGTCAAAGGAATTTACCCCCCACCTGGAACATGCTGTGGGGTGAGTAGTGATGCTTTTTACTGCCCTGGAGAGGAGGGGGCAGGATTCCCTTCTGCAGCTTACTGGCCATGGCATGTTGCCTTCCCGTGACAAGCCAAACTATTGACTGCCATCTTCATTGAACAACTTGGCTCAGTCTTTCAAGTTCTCAGGAACAAGGCTCTGAAACAGCTCAGACAGAGGCCAAGACCTTGTATTAAATGTCTAGTTTGGTGAGAAAGTCAAATAGGAGACACAGAAGGATACGTTGGACCATCCTTGTGATAGTTGGTTGGTGTTGCTGGTGGTGTGCACAACCACCTGAGCTGCAGCCACGACTGCTGTGCAGTGTCCTGAGGGCTCTGATCTGACTGCTCCCCAGCAGGGAGCATTTTGTGTCACTGCAGGTCACTCAAAGTGTGTGGTGACTGCCCAGCTGCCTGCTCTGTGCCCTGAAGCTGAGTGGAGGGTGGAGAACAGCAGAATTCCCTGTGGTTTTGCTGTCACTCGACTCTGGAAAGCCATGGTACCTCCAGCGAAGTACTGCATGGAACAGAACAGAATATATGGTGCAGCCCCAGCATCTCTTTTGGTATCTATAGTCAACTAAAAGGTTAGGCAATTATTTTTATTATTTTTATTATTTATGTATTTTATTCTTTGTTTTCATTTCAGTCCTTTTGTTCTTTTGCTCCCTTAAACACGTATATCCTAGAGACAATTTTGTGAATGCTGAAGAAGACAATGCAGAAACCCCACCTCAAATCTGAGAGAAATGTGGGCTACGCCTCGTGATTTGAGTCATATTTCTTGCAGACAAAAAACGCAGTTACAGGAATATGTAATATTAAACACTGTTACCACCAGTTAAGTAAAGACATTGTGATTATTTCTCTCACACATGAGTACAGATTGATAGTACTTCTTGTATTGGTTTTGCAGGACTTACTGCTATAAAAAAGCCAAGCTGAGTTTCTACCTCTCTTGTAGTTCAAAAAAAGTCCAAAATTAATTGCTTTTATTGATGGTGTCAATGGTTCATCATGCAGTGTACATGGGATAGGGTGGACTCCAGGCAGCTCTTATCTATATATCACATTAGGCAAGTCACAGCACCTCTGTGAATCTCCTCCTCTGCCATCCTCTCCCTGTCTCTTCATTTTTCTGTAATTTTTTTGAGCTAGAGACTCTCTCCTGAGGCAGGTGCTCTTTGTTATGTATTCCTGGTGTGTCTAGCCCCAGCTGGGATTGTAAGATGCTGCTGTAATACAAACAAACAAATAATAATAACTAGAGATAAGAAGAAAAAGGTATCCAGCTTGAAATATGGATCCCAAGGTGCTTGACAGAGAGAAAACTAAGCAAGTCTTACACAGAGGTCATTGAAAGAAAATAAATAAGTATGCTCACCTGCCAGACTTACAGGCTCCTGAGAAAGCTGCAATTAATAAAATACATTAATTGCGAAGTGTGAAGAATACCTTAAAGCTTAATGCATGGAAAATATGTCTGTATACCCCGAGAATAAACATTACTTTGAGAAAAGGCAAAGTTTATATTGCATAGCATAACCAAGATCAGAATGACTCCTGTAACTAAGTAAAATTTATGATGCTCTGACATGAGGCACAGAACACATTATCAGTACGTAATACATTAGTCCTGGTGCAGTACTTCAGTGTTTCTAATGGAGTCACAAACTTAAACCATTTTAGAAATTCAGCGTGGGATAGCTGCTTGTAATTTTTTTTTTATCAATGCAGCTAAAAAGCCTTGAAAGTAGCTGTGGTAGATCTTGAAGCTGTAACTGTTATTTGCACATGGACATTTCACTTTTTCAAAACCTCCTGATAGATGTGCAGTTGTTTTTTTTTTTCTTTTCCATCAAACACAGATTTATTGTTGGAGGTGAATGTTTAAATTGTATCCTTCTGTACATTTCCTGTGGAAAAGAGAGAAGAGGGGGTTTGTATAAGCTAACCCTGCATTTTCCTTTCGGTCAGTCACAATTTCTTTATTTTGTCATCACTGAAAAAGATATTTTAGGCAGATCACAGTTCTGTTTATCATCAGGTTGATTGATCCCTATGTATTCTTCATATGTTTTCTGCCAGTGCCTTCCAGTGGTTCAGGATTGAGACTTAAGACTTTTTTAATTAAGTAGATTTATTATATCTTTCATTTATTTCCTCAGCTACCTGAATTAAGCTGCTTGGAGTGATTTTCGTAGATTCTGTTCTTTAGTCCTGAAAGGAGCTTTGTTCTCTCTCGTACCTTAACATCACTTAAAATATTCGTGAGAAGGGGAAAAAGGAAGGTTTAAGACTGAAAACAAGGCTAGGACTTCGCAGACCAAGGAGAGGATGATGATTGATCAGAAGGTCTTGTCTTGATAGTGTGATGTTTTGTGATACAGCTGCTCTCATTAGAAGAGATAGAGAGAACCTGCTAGGTCGTAGAGATAATGTGTTCATCAGTGTTACCATGAACTCACKTCATTAGGGTCCATATCTTGCCTTCTTCTGTCCTGAAATTAGTAACTTGTAAAATGTGACTTCTGGCTGATTTGAGAGCAGGACTATGAGTCCTAACTCTGGATTTCTTCCTGCATTTTAAATGCAGTCCATAACATTATTCTGAGTATGCTTTTTTTGTGATGGACTGATTTTTTGGGTTTTATTTTGTGTCTGACATTGGTGCCTCAGCCCTCTGCCTCCCGGTCGCTCTGCTGTTTGACTCTTCCCTAACACTGCCATGGTGTTTGCGAGACTGAATTCTGCTGTTACTCCAGGGCACTTTCAAAGTCCTTCTTGTGGTCAAGTTCAATTCCATTTATTTTTGACATGTGTTTCTTACTTCAGAGACTGCAGTGCATTGCTTTATATTTCTGTCAAACTTTGTTTCACAAAAACTTTATGATTCTTCTTCATTGTCCCTCTTTCTTCTGCCAAGGACTGAAGTCCTTAATTTTTTACTTTTTTTTATACACATGGCATCAATCACAGACTAGGCTAGAGGGTTAGGATGAAACATCTATACCCCATTGTTATCAYGGTGGTGAATAATTGCTTCAACTCTATTTTTTGTGCGTTTTTCTGTGATTCATATCATACTGTGGTGTGAATTTCACAGAAAGACTTGTCGAGAGACTGAGTTGCATCCATTTAACTTAACGCGTTCAAGTGAGGCATCAAAGTTAGGATGATCTCCATATAATCGGAGGAGGCTGCCCAGTGAAGGTCTGACCCATCTCATCACTGGACAGAGAGGGAGCTTTGGGAACAACATGTCTGGGACACCTCATTCAGATGCTTCGGAATTAAATCCAAGCCAAAGTTTCCCAGTTTCAAATACTGGACTACATGAAATCGCTGCATTTCTTGATCATTCACCCATGTTCTTGCAGTCCTTCTACATAAAGGCCCCACAGCTTCTGTCACAAGGAGTTAATCAAATATGCCCTTGACGATGGTGGACACTCTACATTGTTTAAGAGTTTGTGCTTGATGGGAGGAGGAATGGAAGCAATGACATCCTCATGCTACCAGGAACCATGGCAAGTGATGAGCAGAGGAAGAGGTGGGGAAGCCAGCAGGAGAAATCAGGAGGTTTCTGGGAGCGATTTATTTTGCAAGGAAAAAAGTAAAAATATTTGGTATTATTCCATACACCCTCTTTCGTCCAAATGATCTGATTCAGAAGTAGATGTTGCTACTGTGGAAGGAGTGCCAGAAGTGAGATACGATGATAGTTATGAAAAAGGAGGAAGTGAAAGGCTGTCACTGAATGCTCACATAGGCAGTGACACTTGGATATAGTCATCCAGACTAAGAAAATAAGAGTTCTTTTCCTCAAAACAGCTCTGAAACCTTGAAAAATTTGCCTGACTTCTGGCACTTGCGCCTCCTCCTGGGAATTGTCTATCTCACCCATTTAGGACATAAGGTCACTGGATCTGGGTGGCCTCCTGCAGTGCTGAGCCAGTGCCCAGCATGGCTGGGATCCCGTTTGGACCCCGAGCCATGCTGAAAGCAATAATACTTTAATACACTGCCAGCCTAGGCAGGAGGAAATCGGGAAGCACTGTGCGAAAACTCAGAGAGAAATAACTGCTTTTCTCCCAGCAAACCACCTGGGAGATGTGTTTTGTTTTGCTTTGATAGCTTCTGACACTGTGTCTTATGTTGCGACTTGTCAAATTATGTCAAAATTGTGATATGCTGCCGTGTTACAAACCGTATTTATTGCTAATTTCACACTAAAATGTTATTTCATATCACTTCGTAATCTGGTGCCATATTTACTGATTTCTGTATTCCATCTGGAACTTATCAGCCTTTCCATGATGTCTGCCAGTAGCCCAAAAGTTCCTTTCTTGATCTTCTCTAATACCCAGGGATAACTTCCATCTGGTCCTAGAGATTTGTTGCTTTTAAATTCCTCTAGATTATTTTCTTTCTGTCTCACTGGTGCTGAAATCAGCTCAGATTGTGGATGTGACACGGGCATTTTTCCTCTTTTTTATTTGAAAGGCATTTAGAATACACTAATTTATTTTTAGCTTTCTGGATATCCTGCAGTTTTCTTCAATTTTCTCTCCCATTCCTTCCCATGATTCCAGTTCTTCCCATGATTGAAATTCTTTTGTAATTCTCCATTAGGAATTAGTAAAACAGCAAAAGCAAGAAATTAATGTCCCTAGCCCATGGGGCTTTTCACAAAGTTAGATGAAATTAAAGCAAAATAATGAGTAGAGACACAACTGAGTTTTTTACATTCTTTGATTTTCCTTTCATGATTTATGTAGTAAATAATTTTCTCTTTCTTTCTTTTTCTTCTTTTCTTTTCTTTTTTTTGAGATATGTGACTTGTTATCATTTGAGTGAATTTACATACCAAATGGATTTTCATGTTGTTTTGCTGCTTAGGGTCATGACATGTATTTATTGTTTTTGAAACACAAGTAGTTTTAATTATTTTGGTGCTACTCTTGTAATTCTGGATAGCTGCTAGCAACTGAACTTTTACATTTTTGTTCATGTTATTAATAAAGTATTGTTTTTAAATTTATGAGGGTTTACTGCTACTCTTCYGTGTCAATTAAAACAGTCACAGCAGAAATGAAGCTTTCGGTTGTACTGCAGGAGAGTCCATTTCACGTTTATTCCAGGTCATGTGCTTGTTCTCCACTTTAACCACCCACTTCTATCAGATCAAATCTACCCTTGTAGGTGTGTCAGCAGGCTGGCTTACAAAAATGTTTCCATAGCCTAAATAATAATCTTGATAGCCTCCACTTTTAATTCAGGTTGCCAGCAGACTCTACATCCCTTAACATAAACTTTGCTGCCTTTTGATTTAATATTCAGTCCTTTCGTGTCTCCTTGACCCCCAGAGACAACATGGGGCCCTGCACCTCTACAAATACTCATTTTAGCAGGATGTATCAACTCTACTGCCTGCACCCTTACAGCTACCTTGCACCTTGAATCAGTGGAATTTATCACTCTGGAAATCAGCAGGAGTGCCTGAGGGAGCGAGTAACTCCCGTTGTGAGTGAGCGTGGAGGAACTGATGCCAAAACTGAATTTTCTCTTGGAAACTGTGTTTTCACTGTTGATCTGAGATTCCAGGTAATGTCCCCTCACAGGGAAGGTGGTCTGAGACATTAGGAGCTTCTCTGTGGGTGAGATCTCCATGATTGTGCCTCTCAGAACACTGCTCTGTACATTTGCAGTCCAGAGGTAGGAGATGTGGTTGGCTAAATGTCAATAATTATCCCTACTGGTACTAATTAAAAGATGCAATTCATACTATTTATCACCCACATTTCTGTTTATCCTTCTGGGGACTCACTGGCTGAAGGACAGAAAATGCATCACAGGTTGAAATATGGATTTTTATTATTAAAAAAGGAAGGAAAAGGATTTTCAAGTGGAAGATCAGAAGACTGTTGCATTGCCATTTCTTTGTTGGAGACACTTCATGTCTCTTTATTAAAAATTCTCCAGTAGAGATTATACCTTAAGCAGAGTCTAAATTAACTTACATTAGATTGAAGTATCTTATTTCCAGAATTAGCAGTTAATGCCACCTCAGAATAACTCACTGTTATTAATTTAGTTAAGAATGACAACGAAATTTCTCTTTGTTTTTTCCTTTGGGTCAATATTTTCTTAATCAATTTTGTTTTAATCCAGATTAAATTTCATTGCAGAACTTCTTTTTTTTAAGCAGTTTGTAATCGTCGAGGTAAGCTAATTTATGGAGACTGAAGTTTTTCAAAGGAAGCACTGAAAAAAGCCTTTGAGCTAGTCAATACACTAATACTAATAATCTTATTTTTCAATAGGTCCTGCTCTTCCTCTCTCTCTGAAAATAGTCTGTGCAACCTGGGATTTGACAGAGAATAACAAAAGCTGTTACTTTGTTAAATTGCAAAGATATTTCAGTATGCCATTATAAAAGCTCTGAAAAAAAATTAAAAGTAGATGGTTTATTCGAGCTTATAAAGCTGTTAAAAAGTGGGGGGAAAAGAGAAAGGAAAGAAAACCCAAACTAAGCAGACGTACTTTGCTAAGTGCCTTCTCACCAGCGATGCTGAAGCCGAAGTGTTCATAAGGAGGTGCAGAAGTGCTGGACATGCTGTTTCCTGGTAGTGCCACTGGGTCTTTTGTTCTGACAGTTTCTTGCTGCAGAGGATTTGCTTGGAATGAGCCAAGCAAGAAGCTTTGATGAGGCAGCTGCTGTTCCCTACCCCAGTTCAGAGAGAACTTCTGCTGCAGAATCACCTGTCAAGGTGGTGGTTGAATTCAGACCCAGCCATGCCCTTTCTCTCCCTCATGTTTGGTTCACAGCTTCTTCCACTTCTGGATGTGGTTTGATGGAGTGGGTTGGGATTGCTTCTGTTCTTAACAGTAGAAAAGTTTCCATCTTCTCTCTGACCAGAACCTTCTCTGAGTCATCCTTTTAGTTCTGTCAGGGGTAACTTAAACCCCACTCCTATTCCCTAGAATTAAGCATGCATCTCTGAAAGTAAGATGTCTAAATTTCCCAAATTTCAACTCCACTATGTACTCAATATTTTAATAGCCTTTTTCCTTACTGCTCCTTGCAGAACTAACTCCTGTCTTAGTTTCCCAGTTAACACAATGTTTTATGCTCAGATGGTGCCTCATATTAGAAATTGTTTATAGCATCAAATAAAAACATGCATAAAACATCTTAGCATTTGTGTAAATGTAATCAAGCAGTTATAATATGGAAAGTCTGTATTCAAATAAAAGTGTTTGCAAATATGCATGTGAGGAAAACTTGCATAATCCTTAGCGCTGCAAACACTAGTAGCTGATACCCCCTGAGAAGTACAGTTTTACACCTATTAATGTTTTTCTAATTGCTCTAGAAACAAAAAGTGCTTATATATGGATATTTTAAGGGAGTTTTGGTCCTTGTATTTTGGGGTTTTTTTTCCTTGGTTTTGTTTTGCTTTTTTAGGTTTAAATTGGAGCCTTATTTTTCCTCCCTGAAAGAAAAGTGGCAGAAAGACCAATTTATAATTCTAATAGTGTATCCTGTGCACCACCCTCTTCTTAATAATTCAGTATAAAAAGGATCCTAAAGTTCTTTCTCATCACCAGGTACTTTGCAAAGGTACAGCAATCTTACAAAGTTCTTGTGACAATCTCCACCAAACTACTACATTGTACATGAGGGCTATGTGGTTCTTTTCTGATAAGATGCCCTTGTTAGTTTATTTGCTTATTGTCAACATGATTTCTGGATTCCCTGCCTGCTACATAGTGTGATTTGTAATTAAGGATGCCTCGTATGAAGTGATCTACAGAAAGCACCATGGTAACCAAGAGCCATACAAGTATTTTAAGGTCAGGTGTAAAAAAAATGCATAATATAAACTATTCATTACAATGTTGCATTTGGGATCCTCTGTAATCTCATGCTGTAGTAAGGAACCTGGCTTTATGGCTAACGAGGAAGTCTGGTCTTTGGCACTTGTGGTCTGTCTTAGGCTGGTGGAAAGAAATTCCCACATCTTAAACATTTTGTATGACTCCACAAACACAATCTGGGTGAGCCCAGTACTGCGTGGGGAGGTGCTAATGCAGTGTTAACTCCATAGCAAACTAAGAATAATTACAGATAATTGTATTAACAAATACATTTGCTCATACACGACGTATTTCCATCAGCTGCAGGATGGAGGAGTCTTACACAAGTTCAATCCAGTTTTTTCCTTTTTCTGTGAATATTTATGTTTTTGCTTGCGGAAGGAGCAGCACTTAAACAAACACCTTTCTGTACTTAAACCCTCTACTGTGTTTTATTTTGGAAAAATACAGTATGCACATAAATGTTTGGAAAAAAACTGCCCCTCAAGCTTTAGGTTTCTGCCAGACTCTYAGTGATAAGCGTGGCTCTGCTGGAATTTGCCTGTCCTTTTTGCAAAAGCACTTGCATAGGTAAGATAGCATCTRGTGAACCTCTGGGAAGGGTATATGCTTGTTTGGCTTCCTCTTGTATAATGCAAAGCAAACAAGGAGATGGAGAAGATATCCCGTGTTTGCAGGAGCAGCACTGGGCAGGTGGTGTTTACTGCGGATGCACGGAGAACTTTTGCCTTGCATATTTATTTAGCAATAATGCACCTTCACTTCAGCACTACCCAGAAAGTTAAAGGTCATCCTGTGTGGATTTAGTGCTGTGGGAGTGAGGTTGGAATACACATTTGTAGTCTTTATCCATCTGGGAGTCTTCCCAGAACCTCCAGACCTCTTGATATGTGTGGAGTTCAAAGCTGGAGGTAGGTCTCTGAAGGATATTTCTTCTATTTCATCAGTAAGTCTGGATTTGCTGGCAGTAGCTGGGAGGTGATACCCTCCTAGCATTACACATCAGGTCATCTTCTCTATTCTGCCTGCAGTGCAAGGTGCATTTCTTCTGCTTGCATTTTCTAGTGTAAACAGACATAGCAATAAATACAATCACAAGAAATCCAGGCACAAAGAAAAAAATGTAGCAAACCAAATAAACTTGCCAAACCACCTCCCACACTGAGAGTGAACAAAGATGTACCAGTGTACACAAATCCTTCACTTGAGTTGTGCCATCTGCCTGTACCAAAGATGAGCCATTGCTGAATGCTCTGCTGGGAGCTGCGCAGAGAGGTGCGGTGTGTAAGACTGGTGAATATTTGGGATGGTTTAGGATGGGTTGAAAACTCTTCAAGGGTTCATATGTATATTGTTTTCATTGTGGTTTGTTCAGACTAAGACAAAACCCAGCCTTTACCTGTAGAAATGCAGTCCGAACCTAGCTGGATTCAGCGTCTCGACAGAAGTCGGAATTTCATCCCTTGTGTTTGAGTAAGCAGAGTCTGAAAGTCTGAGTTACCGTGGCAGGGTAGGAAGAACGTCTCTGTGCCTTGACTGTATAAAGTACACCTGTTCTTAGTATAATTAGAGGTACATTGATGGAAAAGTTGCGTGATCTTGAAGGGTTCCTGAAGAGTGTTTTTCACAGTACCAACACTATCATCCACTGTAGTGAATGAAAACTGAGATTATGCTGGGCAAAACCCAGTAATTCAGCAAATCACTAAATTCTTTGAATGGGAACGTTTTCCTTCCAACTTCAGGCTACAAAGAATTCTTTTACATGAATTCTGTAAGCTGCAGAATTCAAACAATGGCAGAAATGTTCTTTTTTTATACTATCAGATTTGGATGATTCACTTTTCAGGCAATGCAAAAAGTAAGTCAGCTGCTATTGTCTGTTTCACCTGTCTTATTTTCTTTTTTGTTTGTTCTTACCCAGATAATCCTACTGCTTCATCAGTGTCCTCATACATTCTTTGTTTTATTGCACCTACTTAGAATACTTAAAATATCTCGGTGGCACTTCAAAAATAAATCTGTAGTTAATTTGATTACAGTGGTTGTAAGATGTAGCAATTAAGTGCAATAATTTTTAAATAATATGATTTTATAAACATTGAATGAACATCATGTAAGCTGCAGATAACTCCTGCAAATTTATGGTAAACAACTTCATTGTTTATTTTGACAAACCTTCTGGAAGCTTGAAATATTAATTTACATTTTTATAGAAGTTGCTCATACCAATAAAAAGAACGAAGCCTGTATAAATTTTGAAGAGTGTGCATTTAGAACAACAGATTGAGTGTTTTCAGGAATTTTTTGAGAAATTACTTTAGATTTCTTAAATAGGGTGTGAAATTTCAGTTTTGGGATGTCCCTGGTCTGCTTACAGGTTTAAAATTTCTACAGTGTATGTTGCCTAGTAGAGGAATGAAAAATTGTTCAACGCAAACTGTAAACAGCCATCTCAGTGAGAGACATGCAGAATTAAACATGCTCACCTGTCTTTGCTACCCTTGCTGAAATCCAGTAGTGAGATCTGGGCCCTGAGTAGATGGAAAAAGTCGTCAGAACAACATGGAGCTGGGAGAATTTGAGCAAAATGAGAAAGCAGCTCCTGAATTAGGGAAGGCATATATTAATTATTTGGCTTGTTTGCTTTGTTCAGTTTGGACTGATTTTTGTATGCCATCGTTCTCCAAAGGGAAAGACAATAGTCCATTCCCTTCAGGTGGCAGGAAGATCCCTTGTTAGTGCTGTACTTCTTCACAGTTTTTCAAGCCGTGGGCACACGTATAAATAAAAAATGAAGAGCCCTCTAAGAGCTTGCATGTATAAAGACTGCAGGTAAGCAAAACTTTTTAAATGAAAGGATTTTTTAAATAAATGAGGCAATAGTGGAGCCTCCTAATTCAGTGTTTCACTGGCTTTCTGTTGAGGTTGGTTCAGCTCCCTTGGGAATTTAAAGCCACTTTTTAACCTGCCTCACTTCTAAAGGCAAACAATTTAGCTTAAGTTTCAAGTGTACACATGTGGCTCAAGCTCATTTTGCTTCTCCAGAGGGGTACACTAAGACAAAACAATGACATGTTACTGCAGCTTGGTTGTTACTTGTTGTTTTACAGTAACTCAATTGCTTGTGGTCGTCTGTGTATAACCTTAGTCCTGTGCAGAAGAATTTATTGTCATTCCAAAAAATTCCATCAAATTCTCATTGCAGGTCAGCCTTTGTAGATCTGGTTATGGTGCTGTTCTGCTTGTGTTGTGTGTCAGTCCAGAGGTCTTCCCCTTTCAACCTTACACATATGTCTGTGCTGTCCATTGAGTAAGAAACTGAGGATTGACATGGAAAAATTAAACTGGAACAACATGTACTGATTAATGTAGATCAAGGATAATGCAAGTTGTTTTACAGGCAAAAAAATCCTTGTTACTGGAAGTTGAGTGCCATAAAATCTACACTAAGTAGAATGTAAGATTTGTTAACCAAAATCTTATTGCACAGTTTAAAAAAATATTATAACAGCCTCCAGCTGTCAAAGATAAGTATGTTTTCATTTCATGTTGCTGATTCCTTAATGTCTCTTCAGCTTAACCCATGTCCCATCCCTGCTCATCCTCAAGCAGGGAGGTAAACAGATGTCCCTCTGAATGATGGGCAGTAGTAGAAGTCTTCTAGCAAGAGACTATTTTTACTTCTGACTTCTGCCTTTTTTTTTTTTGCTAAGTTTAAAATGATAGCAGAATGTAGAAAACAAGAAATATGTGTTGAGTAACTACATTGAGTGAAGTAAAAATAATACATGTTCCCTATCACCTTCACATCAGATGTCTTTGGAAGGCAGCTTTTCTGTGTTTAGATTGCTTTATTCTCCCCTCAAATCCACAGTGGCTTTGTCCTCTTGGTGCCTTGGCTGCAAACACAGTCTGTAACGGCATAAGCCAAAAGGGATCTTGGGGTTCTGTTTGCTTTCCATCCTATACAACAAGCCTAAATTTGGACTTGGGTAGATCACCTTAACAGTATAAATGAAAAATCAGATTTCTTCTCCTTTTGTTTTCTCTGGTTTTCTTGCAATGGGTCATTGAGAAAAAGCCTGGAGGGACATTCTGGAATGCATTTTTCTTCCTCCTGCCTTATTTTGTACATTTGAACTACTTCAGCGATTTCTCTCCTTTTGCTGGACAACTCCTCAGAGAAATTAAAGAATTATTTATTTATGATTATTAGTTTCCTTTCAGCATTTTAAAAAATGTCTTCAATGTTTGAAGCACCCTGGCAGGCATCACAAGCAAAATCTGTAGGAAAAAAAGCAACAATGTAGCAAAAAAAATGACAAATTCCATCCAAAGAGGAGAAGGGAGGAGAGCTGTTCAGCAACAATAATTAACCAAGTTTCTCTATGCTTGAGATGCCTCTGGAAACTGCCTGACAAATTGATGGGGTTTGGGATATGCCCTGAAGATGGAAAGGTCTGAGCTGTTTCCGTCGCAGCTGAGAAGGAGAGTGCTTAGCTCCTAAGCCTGTGTGGAAGGCATTTATTTTTATAAACTCCTCATTAGCAATAAAATCTAATGCTAATCCTGTTTATCAAAATTGTCCTCTGAAAATGCAGGCTGTGCTCCCATCTTAGGCAAGTTTCTGCTAGGCAGCTTGTCCTCTTGAAACCAGTTGGAGAAATGCTGTTCCATCCTGCAAGTTCATTCATTCTGGGCTCTTTCAGTATTTACAGGAAAATACCAGCCCTCTCCTGCTCAGCCTTCCTGCTGCAGGTTGTCAGTGGAGACACATCACAAGGAACCACCTCTTTGAGCTGTGTGAAACACAAAGCTGGCTTTTGCCAGCCCCCTGAATTCACTTCATCTTTCTCCTAATTTAATCTCATAGCATTTTCCCATGCATGTGAAAGAAGTGGGGTTATGCCTCATCATGAGAGAGTTTAAAGCACAAGGTTTTGCCTTCTGGGCTCTTTCTACAGTCAATGCCTCTTAATCTTTTGGCTGGTGGCAGCTGCCTGAGCGCAGTGGGAATAGAAGTGTAAACTCAGGGCGACAAAGGACAAGGAATGCTGGTGAAGCCACAGTAGTTTCATTGTAGCCTATCCCACAGTCTTAGTCAAAAGACAAGACAAGATTAGATTTTGGTTGTTGGAGCAGAGGCTGCACTGCAGCTTCCTAGAGACCTTGGACTCACCAAAGATCAGAGATGTTAACATAGCCCCATAGGACCCTGAACTTCTTCACTCTTCAGCAGCCACTGAGGACAGGATACAAGGGATAAAAAATCTGTAATTGTCATTTCCTTAGAACATCCAGAAGCTGATGTGTGGCTGTCACATGTAACAAGAAACCAGTGCTACTTTAAATCATCTCCTTTGTTTCACCAATTGTTTCTCCTCCCAAGATCCAGCATCCCTGTAAGGAGTGCAGCTCCGTTTGGCTGTTGTAGAGGACACATAGAGGAGCCTCTCAGTGCCAAAGGAAAACATCTATTTCATACTGGACCTTTCATTTCCTACAGACTGTCTGAACTGTCAGAGGAGCGGGATTTTCTCATGGTAGTAGCAGAAGCTCCCACTACAGCTCCTGGCCTTCAAGGGTCACCTCAAAGATCCTCACTGTTTCTGATCTTTCCATTGTTAAAGCAAAAGAAAATAATTTTTCAAATCTTTCTGTTCTATTTCCTTTGAATATCCCCTTCAGATATTGCAGAATAATCTTATCTTTTTGTAGATAAGGCTGTTCCATTGAGAAGGCTGTGGGTGATGGCTTCCCTGTGCTCCTTTAAGGTCTTGATCTTGGTTTTTTGAAGTTAAATTGCCAGAAAGGACCTTCCCTAGAGAGCGCATGCTGGATTTTTTTTCCCTTATACTTCCAAAAAGGTCTGCATATTCTTTTGAAACCTGTGGGTTTTGTGGTCACAGAACATCAGTTATCCTAATTAAAAGAAGATTTTTGTAATGTCTTTTTATTTTAAACTATGCAAAAATTCTGTGGTGAGACGAGCTAGTGGGAAGAAGCTTGAGGAATAATCCTAAATGTGCCTGTTGGGCCAGCCATGTTACATCCAGGGTGGGCTTCCTCTGGCATTTAGGAGTATTAAACCATCCAAAGGGAGTCGTTCCCTGGGCCATGGACTTCCATTAATTTATACACAAATTGGTCTAGAAGTGTTTCAAAGGACAAGATTTTTTTCCCCCCATAAGATGTAGATCTGAAAAGGATCTTTCTGCTCCTTGAATCTAAACCTTGACACTGCATGAAACCATGTTATTTGAAGCACTACCTAATGACCAGGAGGAGTTTCGATCCCCATCACATCAGAACTCCATTTTTCTGCTGATGTGTTCACTGACAGGTCATGACCATTTGTTGTCAAGCAAACCTCATTTTGTGTATACCCCCTCTGTTAGCAGAGAGCAATTATACAGCCTCACGCTGTTACCTCTCTCCTCAGCTTCCTGGCGACGTGCTCCCTATAAGGTCCACCTTCCATGGTGCCAGATTGAACCATGAACTTATCTCCAGTGGAGAACAGTTTGTAGCTTTTAAATCAAGATTATACCTGTTATAAAACACTGCTATTTAGACCTGGTGAGCTCACCAGGAGGATATTAAATAGATTATCTAATCTGTTTGTTTCTCTTACTCCTGTTGACATCCTGTCAGTTTTGTTGTCAGTCGRAGTTATGAAAAATGGACCTGAAAGGAGCCCACAGCATGTGAGCTACAGCATGTTAAGAAGGTAAGAAAACTGTGCACAGGGTGTCCTGCATAGAGATTTCTCTGGATGAAAACAGGAGAAAAATCCACTTGTGCCACTTTGAGTGTGCTCTTCTTTGGATTGGTGCACAGCCAAAAGGCAAAGCGTAACTCCTTCTTAGGACTGTAACTGACAGCAGTGCTGTCCCAAAAACAAAAACAGGGAAGAAGTACTTTTGAGATCATTGAGATATTTTTCTCTTTCCTATTCCTACTCCTTTCAGTGCAACAACCAAGCAGACTCATGGCGTGTGTGCTGCCAAGATCCAGAATAGCTCAGGAGAGCCTGCCCAGCGAGGGAAGTATCACGAGGCCAAAGCAGGTGTTTGTGCACACTCCTGGTAACCCCACGAGTGCAATTACAGTCCCACTTGTTTCTTCTGTAGCTCAGTCAGTCTTGAAATGACCACTGTAGGTTCAGCATTTAAAGTGGATCCAAAACCACAGCAATTAAGCCCAAGCCAGCACAAGGTGAAAGGCCTTTGAACACATAACCAATACCATGGCAAGCATGAGAGGCTGATATCCCTGATCCATTGATTTAAGGAATTTCTGGTCCCATTTCTGATAAAGTGAGGCCCTGCAGTTTTAGTGTAACCTACTTGAATAAGATTTGAGCTACTGGGCTTTTGCTTTTTCCTTGTAGATTATTCTAAAGCTGGTCAAGAGAATTTGAGCAGTCCTGCTCTTCCCTTCCTGGTAAGATACATCCTGCTGCTGTTGATCTGTGTAGGACTTTACATAATACTGCCTTGATCCTGAGCTAGTAGGGTGGTAGGTGCTACCAGAAGAAAATGCAGTGCATGGGGAGGGTGTCTGTCTATATTCAGAGAGATACTCTTAGGAACATAAGACCTGACAGCGATCGCTTTGGTTCCATCTGTTTCTGTTCTCCACCCAAACATGCAAGCTTCTACCAAAAAAATAAAACCTTAAATTACTTGTATGGTCTGCAGCCGAGCTACCAGCAGAACATACATATATATATTGCATGAGCCAAGCCCTACTGTTCCCAGGCAGCTCAGCTTCTTGCTGTCATTTCAATTACAGAGTTTTGTTGTAGTGCAAGATGAGTAAGAATCGTGAGTTTTGGCCCGAGACTGCTTCAGCAGTTATGTGTCATGCTGAATTTTACTGCACAGCAGTTTGCCAGATATACCATATTGGAGATGCGTTGATCTTTGTCGTTTCCAAAACTGACACTTCCTTTTCCAGTCCTGCCTTTTAAACTATTTCGGTTGGACAACACTAAGCTTTTGAAAAAGGCTGATACTTCACCACTTTTTGATACAATATTTTAATTCTAGCGCTTAGTCAAGAGTTACATGCCAGTTCAGGTTGTGATTTTTTATTTTATTAGTAAACATAGTGATATTGGGATGAAGCCATATTACAAACACAGATACACCCTTGGCTAATCTAGTGATGAAGAGGCATGCCAAAACCTGTTTTGCTACCCATCAGCTCTGTTTCTGTGTTGTTTCTAATTCTTGTGTTAACATTCTGGCTTTCTTTTTGTTGCAGGATTAGTCCTGGTCATATCAGTACAGCTTATGCCAGTACAACCCTCTAGTACAGGCAGTGCCATAATCTGTTTTAAAGCCATTATGAAAGGTCAGGAAAAAGTGGTCTGAAGGACTTTATTACAGAATTTTAGGATTAGGGCCATTGCCTAGCTGCTGGAATTTCAGTCAGTAGGGCTCCTTCCCAAGTTGGCCAGAACTTGAGGATGTTTTGACTCCTTGCATGCTGAATTTTTAATCTTACGTCTCAGGTGGGTCTGGCAGAGGGTGTGATCCTGGGAGGAAAGCAGCTCTTTCTATAAGTTGTAGCTTGAGATAAATGAAGCAGCTGCTGTTGGTCTTTGGCCTTGTTACCTCTCTGCATTGTTCTGTGTATCTGCCCTCTGGAACATGACAGAGCTGTAGAATCATGGAATGGTTTGGGTTGGAGGGGTCATTAAAGGATCATCCAGTTCTAAGCCCCCTGCCATGGGCAGGGACACCTTCCACTAGACCAGGTTGCTCCAAGACCCATCCAGCCTCGCCTTGAACACTTCCAGGACTAGGACAACCACAGCCTAGTTATCCATCACGCAGGATCTTATAGTAACCCCTCATCCGTCTGCATGTATCTTCATCAATTATCTTAAAACATATTAAAGAACAAACATACAGAGACAAGTCTTGAAAAAATCAACATGTGGAATTTTCATGCTTACGTGATTTTTTTCTTGCGAAATGAAATGAAGACAGCCTAATTTTATTTTCTTCTCATTAAGAAAAATTCCGATTTTATAGACATTCCTTCTTTCTAACATAGACTCCTGCATTTATGATTGTTTCGCTTGARACTGGGTGAAATCAATAAGTGCCATCAGTTTGTGCATCCACTGGGATGTACACATGAAGCTGTTCTCCTTCTGTGTAGCTTTTGTTGAAATACAAAGCTGCATTTATTTTCAGTATGAACACAGCCAGACAGAGAAGTTAATCCCAGCATCTTGAATGCAGCATTACCTAAAGGCTGATGATACAGAAATAATTGGAAGTAAGTACAGCAAAGTTGTTGAGATAAATTTTGACATAAAAATGTAGGTTGGTTCATAAAAAGTTGCAGTGACAATAGGTTATAGTGACAGCTTTTCAACAACTGTATAAGCCTCCAGATGGAAGGGAATTTGGCTTAATGAATTATAGGCAGTCTGTGTAACACAAGCTCCTTTTATAGGAGCAGCTCAGAATAAAGAATAAACTTATTCATACTGGCATGTGTTAAATAACATCATTGTTAAAAACATGGAGTTGAAAAGAGACTGGGAAATGAAGGAATTAAAAAAAAAAAAAACAAAACACTGTTAGTAACTCAAGACCTTTGGGCTCCTGAGATGGGCACTGACTGCTTTGTTTCAGGATGATGTGATAATGAAAGTTGTCACTGGCCAACTGCGGAGGCTCACAGCCTTCTGGTGACGAGGTGACCCTGCTTCAGAGCCTCCTTTGTGCATTTGCTCTGGGTCTGGAGTAGCCTGAGCCAGTTAATGCTGTTACTTACACCTGGGGACAGATAGTCAGAGCTCCTGAGAGCACTTAATTCCCAACCTGTGCCACAGACAGGCTGCATGACCTTGGCAAATTACTTAATATCTGCTTTCCCATCCAGAAAATGATGATGATACTTACCTGCCTCCCAGGAGAAGCATTTGGGCTTCATTAAGGATTAGGACATGCTTTTAGTTTAGTTAGTTGTGTTGAAATGTGCTTGGTAAGCAAAAGTTATTGTTAAATAATGAATGAGGAGAAATGCTGTCAAAGTAATCTAAAGGACTGAGCCAGTGCTAAGAGCGATATCCGAATAAAATCACATGCACCGTGATGTCAGAGCAGGGGAGTGCGACTGAAAACTAAGAATAAGCAGCAGATGTCAGTGACTCATTAAAATAACAAACTTGTATTTCTAATTTTGTCAGCGTACCGTGGCACTTTCGATAGGACGGATTAACCGCTGATGAGCTTGTAGGATTTTTGACACACGTGGCGGTGAGTTAAGGACATCGCTGTAGCCTTCTGCCTGCTTCCCTGGATCTGTCTGTGGCTGGTTTACGAGGCAGGATTCAAATCCACAGATTGAGGATTTAGAAAAGCAGGAAGTTTCTGGGAGGCTGCTAATCGTGGATGTGTCAAATAGTAAGTTCTCTGGGTAGGGAGAGCTTTATTTTGGTAGGGAGTATTTTTCTAGCTGGTCTGTGACTTTAGAAATTTTCAGGTAGGCTGTTTTGCATCTTCCAGCTCAAGCCAGCAGCCATGTCATTGGCAGATGCATTTACTATGGAAGTGGAACCAATACTAAATGTTAGGTATTTTCTTACAGCAATAATCATAAAGGTGTGCAATTATTTTATCCCACTCCCTGTTTCCTAAGTGCAGGCATCTTAATTGTACTGGCAAAGCAGATGTGTGTGTTTTGTCAGTGCGACTGGGTGGTTTTGATACTCCTTCTCCTCAAACTCTGCGAGGGCTCATTTTTCTCAGCATATTTTATACTTAGCAGCACCTGGATCGTTACCCATGCACCTCATGAAGGCTTTTTCTTACTCATTTTCCTAATTAACAGCCCGTCCCTGCCTCGTGTGGATAATAACACTTTCATCCGTGGATAATAACACTTTCATCCTTGCACAGGTGAAAGGATGCTCTCCACAGCAGTCTTTTTTTTTTTTCTCTTTGCATCTCTAAAACGGCCTAAGATTATTTTGGAGACTGGTTTTTGTACAAACCCTGACCTCTGCTGAGACATGTTGGAGGTCTTGCTGAACCCCATTGTGGAGCTACTGGAAGAGAGAGTCGGGGAGAAGAAGGAGCCGAGGCTGGCCCCGGGCACCGCGGCTCTCCCGGAGCACACCCGCGCCTTGTCYGGCGCTGCATGACAAGCAGTTCTATATTAAGGGAAACATGAAAACACAGCTTATTAGAAGCCACGGGGTTGATTGAAAGCGTAATAAATGGCAGCCTACCAACAAAGATTGTTGCTCTGGGTAGATAATCTGATTAGTAAATATTTATTTCATTACAAAGTCTCTTTTATGGTTTGATCCGTGTTCAGTCAACAATTCTAAGTGACCTCTTCAGCATTTTAAAAGGGATCTGAAGGTTCTGCCATTTGAACCAGGGATACCATAAACAAATAAAGAGTTTCAGTGCAATTGGAGGTAGTGCTGTGAAATGCTATAGTATTTATTTAGAGAATAAGTGGCATCTGCTATTTGATTAGGCGGTTTGTTTACTTTGAACTCCTAACYTGTTTAATCTTAAACTTTGAGAAGATACAGAAATATTGCACTCATCTGGGGACAACTGAAAAACATTAACTCCTCAATTACTGCTGTGTGGGCATTCATTTCACTGGTGCGGCTCACTAACAAATCTTATAACCTAATGGCCTGCAAATTGTTTGTACCTGGGTTTTTCGAGCACTGTAGCAAATGCTTTTTTCCCAGACATGCCTGGTGTAATGAGCTATCACGAAGAAAGGAAAAATATACAAATTTGCATCGGCTTTTCTGGAGCATTATATGTACCAAAGCGAAGCAAATAATTCTGAACATCTTAGTAGTAGCATTATACATATATATATTGCATGGTCATTGTCCTCAGAACTCTTCAATATAATGTTCAAGGTCTGCAGATATAATAAAAGCATTTTTACTTTGTCCACTGTATCAGATAAAGGAATGCAGATTTAAAGGAGAAGAGTGCAGTACTTTCTCCCACTGGAGGTTATAGTTTTAGCTTTAAATTCAGAAAATGCTTAAGAGAACCTTATGAAATGTAATAAAGTTCTCTTTCCCTGAGCTCACACTCTCAATCTGAAATTGTATTGAGGGAATTTGAGTTTCAATAGTGTCCTTACGGAGCAGCTATGCTTATTACTTAGATATTAGAGATGCCCTGTTGATGTACAAGYGTGTGAATTCCAAAGGGAAATAAAGTCTGTATTTTCAGCTTATTATTGTACGATATTGTAGGCACTCTGCAGTAAGCGTCTGAAAAAAACTGTTCTTTTTCCCTTCTAACTTTCACCACCTAACGTGCTGTCTTGGCTTTCTACCTCTGCTGCAAAAGAAAACATCAGCTTAAATTTCCAATTCCCTAGTAAGAGGTTACGTACATTATAACACTATTATAGCTGATGTTGTTTATGTACTTAATTCTTTGTGCTAGCAGTGGTGGCCACAGTTTGAGGTTGTCGTGCCACCTAGGTGTTCAAGGAGAGGACTAAAATTACCCAAGGGCAGACTGGGAAGTAGGCAGCATGTCCTCTCCTTCTTCGTCTATTCCAACACTGGCTTTTTACGTCCTGCTAAGTTTGCCCTGTAAATACAGGGGCACGCCAGTGAGCACAGCTGTGGGATGGCTCGCTCAAAGAAGCGGAGGCAAAACCATGCAGCAGGCACATGAGGGAAGCTGTGGATGCCTCATCCCTGGAAGTGATCAAGGCCAGGTTGGATGGGGCTTTGAGCAACCTGGTCTAGTGTGAAGTGTCCCTGGCCACGGCAGGGGGGTTGGAATGAGGTGATCTTTAAGGTCTCTTCCAACCCAAGCCTTTTTATGATGATTTCTATGTACTCAGAAGGAGCTGCTCTGGCTAAAAACGCCTTGTCACATCCCTCACCATCTCATTTTCACTTGCATGTGCCCCTGCAGCGTTGTGGGAATACCTTGCTTCCAGCCTGGCTTGTAAATGCCTTTCCAAATCATCCCTTTTCCCACCCATGCAGTTGAAATGGAAAAAAAGAAAGCTCTCAGCTTTCTCTACTCTCAGCATGAAATGGAGCGTGGAGGGGATGCTCCAGGCAGGCAGCAGCTCCAAGTTAACTACCAGGTCAACAGGGAAGGCCAGGAGCTGCTCAGCGTGCTCCCAGTGTAGCCGGGGTGATGTGCCCACCTTTTGCAGTGGACAGGGTTATTTATAAATGACGCATGGAGGGATTTTGAGGTCTGCAAAGGCAGCGGCAGGGCAGCATCAGAAAATGCTTGAAGGTACTAATTTATCCAGGCTCTTCAGCCATGTTTTCCATAGCCCGAAATAAGCCCCAAAATGAGAAGGAATGAAAGACGTTTACTGGGTCTCAGAAGAACTTTCTCTGCTTCCAGTTGTTTAGCCATTAAATGAGGAACGACCAGTGCTGTGCAGTTATTGGGAGAGCTCCTCTTCTCTGTTTCATTTCTTTCTGACCCCAGCAAGTACAGAAATCTTCTGTTTAAATAAAAACCGAGGGTAGGATTTGCCCAGCTGAAATCAGGGAGCTTTGGCATTGACTTCAGTCGGGGTGGTTGGAGCTGAGTGCCCATGTGAGTTTTGGTTCATGACTTCTGTGGGCAGCATCGGCACTTTTGTACATAACTGGTCTACTTTGCATTTCATTATGTCTATTTAAGCTATATTTTCACTATATTGGGGGAGGGGGGCTTAGCCTCTGAGGTCATTTAGGAGTGGAGGAGAAAAGTCACTCCAGTCATAAAGCCTTTTAGGTCTTTCTGGTGTAGCAAGATAGAAGACATGTAATAATTTATTGCCATGTTAAATATTGATTTATTATGTGTCATGGCACATTTATTCAAAGCTTCATGCCATCAGGTTTCCACCATCACTCTGTGTGTGTGCACGTGTTCACACATCAATACTCATTAATATCAGATGTCCTGTCAATTCCCTGAATTGACACTGAAGTGGACCATGCATTTGAAAGCATATATTGGCATTTAGGAATTGCCTGTATCAATCAAAGATTTTTCTCCCAAATAAAGGAAGAGGCCAGCCAAATAAACAAAAAGTCCTTCTGAGATGTGCAGTCTTTGCTGCTGAAATATTGAAAGGGATTTTTTAACCTAAAGAACAATTGCTTGCAAAGCCTGTAGTACACAATTCACGGAGCTGGGTTGATGGCTGGAGGTCATTTTGTGAGGTTTTCCAAGCTTAGTTTCATGGATTGCTTAAAAATAGCAAAGAAACAGCTCTGCAAGTTGAGGCTCCATAACCATGGCTGTAACCTTCAGAGCTTTGGAGATGATGAGGCAAGCTGGGGGAGCCCAAGCACACCAGTCAGGCAGAGCAGATTGAGATAACTCAATAGTATCACCCATTCCACTACAGCCTAATGAAACAATTGTTTGTGCTGCATTTCTCCAGCAAAATACATTTGTGTGCATTATGACTAATAAATACACCAGGCAAATCAAATGGGACCTAAAGTGTCCATTTCCAAGGGAGTTCATTGCGGAGAGAATTTCCCATGCTCTTTTCCTGTGCTTTAGTTTCAGTTTTATGGGATTGAAGAGGTCAGGTTGTTGATAGTGCACCCTGTGAATGGTGGGTCCCCTGCAGATGGTGGTAGATGGCAGGGGGCTGCCCCCACTTCCCCACACATCAGGGCCTGGCAAATCCACCTAGATCTGAGAGTTACCTTTCAGAGGTTTGGCAAAGAGTTTGCTGGAAAGAAGTAATTGTACAAATAGCTTCTTTTAGAAAGAAGTGAGTGGCCTGACTTGGATGCCAAGGAATTGATAAGCAACTTCTGGCAGTTGTCAGCTCATCACACCACTGGCCTCTGCATCCTCAGGCAGGCAGCCTGACCTCACACAGCATTTCTTTCTGCTGCAAGTACCTGGTAGCTCCAAAATGGAAAGGGCTTCCATAAACAAACCAGATTCTTGCACGGACATCAGGACTCATGTCTCGATCTCCCTGAAATGTTGCCATGGGATGCCTTTGCTCTCACCTTCCTCAGTTGAAATTTGAAAAAGCCAAATTCAGACTCAAGAGAGAGGCTGTTGCACTGTAGAGTTTTGCAGCCCCTAAYTCCTGCTGATCACTGGCAGACTGTTTCATGGTGGACATAACCACTGTGGGCCAAGTAGTGATGGAGGGCTCTCAAGTGGTCCTCCACATAAGCCTTGTTTAAATATAGATCATGTTAATGAAATCCTGGTCTCCAGAGGGTTTCTAAACTGTACAGCGGCCCCATGTTGCTGTGTGGTACCCTGTCACCAGCACTCACAGCTTCATGAATAGCAAAGCCTGCCAGTCCATTGCCATGAACATCTTGGGGTGGTGTCCACCTATCATGGGTGACATCGGGTCTGAATTGAACTCTCTAGTCAGCACTGGCCACCACTTCAGTCATGTCACACTGACCTCTCCAATGTCTCTTTCAATTATGCTCTCTGTTCATAGTTCCTTTTAGTAGTTTCTTTCCTAACTTCCCTCTGTTAACAATTTCATACTCATTTTTCATTTTTCCCCAAATCTCTCTGCTACCTGCCCATTTTGTGTCCTGTTTACTGTTGAAACTCCTTTGCATTATGTATTCAGTAAGAAATGCCTCTCTCTACGAAACGCCTTCTGCCTGCAAACACCCCATTTCCCTTAAGACTTCCAGCAATGATCTCTGAAAATATCCACACCACTTCACAGAGAGCTTGTCTCTGGTGTATTCAGATGTCAAACTGTTTGTGTCTCGGCTTGGAGCAGACACTGTCTCATTTGTTTGCAAAGCCCTACTGTGCACATGGGACACTTCTCAATAAATAATAGCACCAGATTTGTCTGCTGCATCCTATAGTAAAATTGCAAAATAACCCAAACTTTTCACAGTTGAGGACTGTCTCTCCTCGCTTTCTTCCCTGCATTTTAAATTATGCTTTTGCTGTGCTTTCATTAAGCTTCTGCAATTGCATTCTTCAATGCGTGAGAGCTCACCTTGCACAAAATCGGGCTAAAAATCAACTACAGATTCYCTGTGGGGAATCTTCCTGGGAAGGGCAGAATTTCTTCTGGTGAAGAAGACACTATGGTCTCTAATACCACTTTCTTTTTCTAAGCCTGGGGGCTGGATGAGATGGAGAGTGAGGTGAGCAGAAAGAAGACTGATGCACTTTATGTGAGCTGAACCCACCATGGATGTGGGGTATCTTGCACCATCCCCACAAGGAAGGAAAGGACTTGTCGTTCTCTGACACAGAGCTGGGCCAGGCTGGGCTAAACTGAGTAAGCACCACGAAGCTGTTTCCTGACAGCTTTCTTGCCATGCTCACCTCAGACATGTCCATACTCCCTGCAGTCATAGGGCATTGAGCAGCAAGGTGGCACACTGGTCACGTGCTGTTTGCTTCCTCCTCCCCTCCCACCTGTATCCCTGCTGTTTCTTTTCCACTGCTTTAGTTGCATGAAGCATCCTGGGTTTTTTGGTTGGGAGTAAAAGAAAGCAAAAGGGGGGGTTTTAGGTAGCTGTTGCAGTGAAATGAGCAGTATTGTGGAAATCAGCAAGGCAAGACCAGAAGAGCGTGAGCTGCAGTGGAGCCAGCCAGCCCTGCTCCGTCTGTCCGTGTGTCTGCTGGTTGTGGTATAACAGCGTTGGCATTTGCAGGGCAGGTGTGTGTGGAAGCAAACAGGGCTCTGAGGAGGCTTGAAAGAAGGGATGTTGTCAATTTACAGTAGCAGCACTGTGTTGTTAGAGGTGCCCACGGGCCTTTTTCACTATCCTGCTTTTCTGCTCTCGTCCCTGCTGTTCTTGAACAAGCAGGATATTTAGATACATGAAAAATTGCTGTCTCCAAGGGACATTGCCTAGTTAAAACAGCAACTAATCTGTGAGGTGACCAATGAACATCACCACCTGAGAGTTTTGGATTTGTTTGTGCTCATGAGTGTGTCTGCACATCACAGCTGCTTCTCTGCTCAAGAGCCACCAGAGTATTGTAATATTGAGGAATCCTGCTCTTGCCCAGAAGCTGATTGCAAAACAAACCCTTGCTGTCCTGACCTGTGGTTTGTGCAGTGGATGGCTTTAAAATTAGGGCTTGGCAAATAATTGATCCATCTGGTAGAATGCCAAATTGAAAAATATCATCACCAACGCCAGTTAAATGCTCCTAGATGACTRAACAGCACTGTGTCTTGTTTCTTCTGATCAACACAAGAGCAGCAAAATGAAGAGGAAAAAGAAAGTACAAGGAGAATGAGGTTTTAATGTCAAACAAAAGAGTCCAATGCACTCAAGAAAAGGCTTAGTCCTTTGAAGAAACAGGGGGGAGAGAGAGGCAGACTTCATGGAGGGGGAGAAGTTCATGGCTCTCCWTTCACCTGGTAACTCAGTGACTCAGTTCTGCACCAGGTTGGCACTGGCCAGGTTTGCCATCCCTGTGCTGCCTGGTACAGCCTGGATCCGTCCTGCTGTGAGCAGCCAGCCTCATGCACCCATTATGCTCCTCCTCCTGTCCCTGCCGCAGGTCTGGGATTATACTCTCTGCTGATTAATAGGTCAAATATGCCCATCCAAGAGACTCCACTAAATGAATTGCAGCCAGACAGGAGTTCAGATAGTTTCCTGGAAAGCGGAGGACTTTAAATGCGTCCGCCTTGGAGCTGGGCTACAGCAAGGCTTGAGCCTGTTTCCCACCTCTCAAGAGGGCTGTTTTGAAGTTGTTTTCCTTTAATCTGTCCCATTTCATGTCAGCTCTGCGGTGCACCAAACACATAAAACATGCTGTACATATACATGCCACCATACAGCAGTAAGTAGAAATTACTACAAGTCTGCTCTTGCAGCAGATGTTCTTGCAACTCTCCAGAACAGAGCAGTGGGGCATTAAGAAAGAGAAAATTAAAACAGGGAGGAATAGCCCACGTGGCTTGATGTGATGCTGAAATTTTGGAGAAGAAAGCAGCAAGAAGCTGGGAAGCATGGTCGGGGACGGAGCCCTGCCAGCAGAGTCCTTGGAGTGAGAAGACCTGACCTCAGTCGGAATAAACTGGGAGGCCCCAAAGGGTGGGTGACAGAGAGCCTTGGCAGTATGTGACATGAGAGAAGGCCAGCAAGGTATCTTGGGCATAAATTGTAGTTGGCACTTTAATAATCTTGGAGCCCTTGCTTTGGCAGACTGATAGATTTTTTCAGAATCAGGTGGACATTCGAAAAATATGTTTTCTGGACTAGATTTTAATTTAGGGACCGATCAACTGTGGCACTGTCCTTTCTCTTAAAGTAAGGTCACTGCCACTTGTTTAGGCTGTGGAATACACGCGTCTCCCAGGTATTTAAGTCTCTGAGACACAGTGTAATTCATAATGTTGTAAATATCTTCAAGTTAGCCAGTTCTTGTGATTTGATTGCAAGTTTTGCAGTACTGTGATTTGGAAGGGGCAAGAAGGAATGATGGTTGTTGTGGCTCTTTTTCATTTGGCTTGAAATCCTCAGCTGTGAAACTGTGGAGCTGTGAGGAGACATGTTTGGTTGGTGGGTTTTTTTCAACTGGCTAATACCAAAGATCTGTTAAAAGTGTCCTGAATGTGGGGGTTTTTTCTGAAATACTTAGGAGAAGCAGTTGCATGTGCTAAGAAATATATTTCCATGGCTCAGGTTTGGTACCAGGGAGCCCAGTGGGCCCGTCACATCTGGCTGTGTCACAAGGTCTGAAGCGAAGTCCAGCACAAAGAGCTGTGCTGTTCTGTCATGTTCAAGGACAGATACCCATTTGATTGTATAGATGAAAGTGGTGCTAGTACATCCCATCTTCTTACTGCATTTGACCATTGCCATTTGGCTTCGTCATACAACTTGCATTTCAGGTCTGTGTCTTGAGGAGAACAGGTTAGCCACATCTTCAGTTAGYTGGGCATGTAGGATGTAGGCTAGTCTCTTTAGATCCTTTCTTCCAGGAACTGTGGCAGAGTCTTCTGCTCAGGTGTTTGGTTTATCCCAGTCCTTAAGCATTAATAATTTCCTTTTCTCTCATTTAACATCTCTGGCGAAGTTAGAACTCTTCACACAGACACAGATGGGTTTTTTCAATAATAAAAATAGCAGTAAAAGTTAGTCTTGGTGGCTTTTACTGTTCTGCAACAGCTTTTTCTAGCTGGAAAAGTATCCTGCACATGCATCAGGACAGGTGTAAGCACAAATATAGGCTAAGTGGAGAAGGGATGTGAAACATGTTGGAGCGAGTGCAGAGGAGGCCACAAAGGTGGTCCAAGGGCTGGTTCACCTCTGCTGTGGGGACAGGCTGAGAGAGTTGGGTTTGTTCAGCCTWGAGAAGACTYCAGGGAGACCTTAGAGCATCTTCTGGTACCTAAAGGTGCCTACAGGAAAGCTGGAGAGGGACTTTTTGCAAGGACGTGTAGTGATAGGACAAGGGGGAGCAGCCTTAAGCTGAAAGAGAGTAGGTTTAGATAGGATACTGGGAAGAAATTCTTCACTATGAGGGTGAGACACTTGAATAGGTTGCCCAGAGAGGCTGTGAATGCCCCATCCCTGGAAGTGTCCAAGGCCAGATTGGATGGGGCTTTGAGCAACCTGGTCTAGTGGAAGTTGTCACTGCCCACAGCAGAGAGATGAGATGATCTTGAAGGTCCATTCCAGCCCAAACCATTCTATAATTCTGTGGTTCACTTGAGAATGCCCTTTATGTTTTACCTTTAGGGTTTTGTAGAAGTATGTCAATTTTCCTTTTCACTTAGTCATTAACCTTTAGCAAGAAACAAGGTCGAGGGGAGGTTAGAAATCCAAATAGCTGATCTTTGCTGTTCTCTTTCAACCAAGTCTGTGATATCCTCACAGAGATCCAGCAAGTGGATGAAGCATCATTTCCCCTGTACTTACTCTCCATGGTCTCTTTTCTCCCTGCCTAACATGATACTAAAAAATAAACTCATAAATATTCTTTCTTTGCTGCCTGCAAAGGCAGTGTTTTTTAATTTCACTCTTCACATAGATTTCTTTCTTCACAGCCCCTCATCTGCTATTTGGTCACTTATGCAGGAAGCCTGTTACCATTGTGACAGAGTCATCATCCTACAAAGCCATTTTAAAACAGGCTTCTTCTGTGAGCAGAGCAAGAGAGGTTAATGCTGATAACTTCTATTTTGTCTCAGATTTTATGTATAGATCATGGTGGACATTTTATTTATGCGTTTCTGCAAAATCAAATAATTTCCCATTCAAGGTGCATATAGATTTATCTCAAAGGCTCATGCAAGCTGTGGAGCTCTAATAGGCACATAACAGAAAAATGGGCAGGTTTTTTCAGGCAGGTTTAGAGCGTATTTAGTTTCACAACTTGAAATACTATAAATATTTGCAGGCATTTTTCAAACAACATCAGATCTAATAGACGATATTTAAAGTTGCTAAACATTAGATGTTTTGTTATTAAACCGATCTTCTGAAAAATACGTTCTTCTTCTCTTGTAATTAATCTCATTAAAAAGTCTTTAGCTGGTATGGAGAAATAATGGATCTTTAATGTTTTGTTTGATATTGAAAGCAAGTTTAATAGTGAGACATTAAAAAGTAGTTTTAATGTGCCACTCAGCATGCAGAGTGATCACTCACCATCGGTGATGCCTAATGGAAAGGTGATGAAAACTGCAGCTTAGGCCAAAAAGCTGCRTGAGAAATGTGCTGAGGGAGGATGGGATGGGTAACTTGGCACCTGGGGACCAGCATCCTCCTGCTCTGAAYAGAACAGCCCCAGGGGGAGCAGCTCGTCTTGCATGTCAATAGTTGGTAGTTCAAGTCACATATCCCAGGCTACCAGTGTGTGGTCCTATTTTATGAAATATATACATATATTCCCAACTCTTCTTTTTATGGCATTTCTCATAAGTCATAAAAATTATAAAAATCTGTCATCTGAACTCCTCCTGTGTAGAAAGTAGACCTCAACATTTATCTGCAAGCCAAGTAATACTGGCCATTAAATGTCTCTGGAATATCTTGTAATCACTGGAAACAGTTCAGCTGGATCATATTCAGGCAGATATATCTTACTCTTCTGTATCTTGTTCAAAGAGTTTCCCTGTCTGTTTTGGGAATGGGAACCACCTATGACAAATAACCAGAGACCTACAGGATCCTGTTGGAAGAAGGCTATGAGTCAGCCACCTCCCTAAGGAGATGGTGTTGGCAAATAAAAAGCTTTCAAGTTAGCAAAAAAAAATTGACAAAAGCAATTTTACTACGTAGTGTAGTAAGAAACCTTTCACTGAAAGTAATTTAAAGATACTTCATTGAAGTTTATTGTCAAAGGAAAGGACCAACTAATTCTGCTTGCATGCAGCAGGGTGCCAGGCACCCTCTGACAGGTAATAAGGAAATGGTGAAGGTGGTGTGTTGGAATTTGAGTAAGGTTTGTGATGTGGTCACATGTAACATATTCTTAAGTTAAGAAAATGGAGGTGGCTTTTTGCTGGTTGTTTGCTTTATCAGTGCAAGGCAATTCTATACACAGAAGTGGAAGTAAGAAGGGAAAAACCCACCCAAATGAACAAATATAAATGGTGAGTTTGCTGGCTGGGAAGTGATACTGAAATAGGAGCTCTAAGTCAACTGGTAGAAAATTCTTTCTGGTGACAAATACAGCTAAGTACTGGATTGGGCTCCTTGGCAAGGTTTTGAATTGTCTTCTCAGGAGACCATTAAAAACTTGTAGTGATGGGACAAGGGGGAATGGCTTGGTTTAGATTAGATATTACATTATTAGGAAGGCAGATTTAGATGAAATATTAGGAAGAAGCTCTTTAAGGGTGGTGAGGTAATGGCACAGGTTTCCCAGAGAGGCTGTGGACTTCCCATCCCTGTAGATGTTTAAGGCCTGGCTGGATGAGTATTTGAGCAACCTGGTCTAGTGGACTAGGTGATCTATAAGGTTCCATCCAACCCAAACCGTTCTGTGATTCTGTGGTAGTGAGATGTATCCACCAGGGGCAGGCTGTGTTTGTGGGTACCACCTTTGAGGTGTCTGCTTGAGCTCCTTCCAGCTTTCTACTTTTTCCGTTTTCAGGTAACACCTTGCAGGCTGGGCTCGGATGAATGGCACTGTGCAAGCTCAGCCCTGTGCCTCCATTCCTGCTGAATTCATCTTCCTGTAATTTGTAACAAGTACTGTCTGGACACAGAATAAAGAAATACACCTGACAGTTATGATGATGGGATTTTTGTGCTTGTGGAACCGCTCCGGCAGCATCTGCTTTTTCTAACATTTAGATAGAAAAAGCATTACGGGCTTTCATTTGCAGTTTAGGTAGCTGGGATTTCAGGTGGAAGAGCCCTTGTATCATCCCTGCTCATTGCTAAAAAGACATGGGGAAATTGGCAAGAAAACAGCCTGCTTAAGAAATGGGATTCAAAGTGCAAATATYCTTAGCTGTGTTATATGCTGGTTTTGGCAAGTCATATCACTCTTCACTCTACATAGCCTCTCTGAGGCTCAGTCTCATCTCTTGGGAAGTTTTGGAGTAATTTAGAGAGACAGAACCGTGTAAGTGCTAAATATTATTGTTATCCTCATTTATTCTGTGAACAGTTTTTTATTTGAGTGCTACATTTTTGTATCTTCCTTAAAAGGATTAAGGATTACAGGGYATTTTCTTGCCCCTTTCCCTATAGTTCACAGAAGTTTGTATAAGTGGTTTATTGGTACAAACTGGAACCTCACAGATTTCCCATTGCTTCAAAATAAATTGCTACATTACATTGTCAACGTGTTTCTAAAGAACTTACATGTGTAGAAACTGCAGATAAATGTGTGGGGCCAGGCAGATACCCTGGCCTTTGTGGTGATACCGAATATTGTGGGCTAAGAAATATTAAGTCACTGCGACAGCACTGAGCATAAAGGGATAACTTCCTCTTTCTTGTGGCACAAAATCAATGTGTAGCATCAAGACTGTATATTGACAGYTTGATTATAAAGGACACTGAATATACTTGACCCTGGAATAACACCAGAATGGAACAGAACAAGACATTTATACAGCACCAACAAGGGTAGCATGCATTAAATCCTGCTTGCTCCTTTCAGTTACATCAGGTATTTTTAAATCATGTTACCATTACTCTTTCACACCTTTTTGCTTTCTGTTTGCTTTTCTTTACCTCTTTGGCACCAATGTTTCCTCCACTTGTGTAGCTGGCAGTTCAGTTCTGTGGCAAAGCTTTGTCACTCCCTGCTCTCTAGACACATCTTGCTTAGGTTGTGGGGGGAAAGCACAAGCTTACCCTTGAAACTGTGTGAAAACCAAATCTTAGGTGAGTTTTGTCCTTTTAATTTCTTATAGCAGGTGTAAGGTTGATGCCATGAGAAGGTCAGCACTGTCCACGCTCAGACTGGAGTCAGCAGGTGCCCCAGTAGCAGAGCTGGTGTGTCTCCTTCACTCTGCTGAGCAGTAGTTTGTCCCTCTGAGCATAGCAGCAAAGGAGCAATCCCCATGGCCTGTCTTTCTGCCTTCCTACATATGTTTTCCGTCTTGTTTCAGGTGTTATGTCCTCTCTTAACACCAACTGTGAGTTAACTGGGCAAGAGTGCTGGTTATCCTACCCACTTCCAGCTGGAGTATAAGACAGGGGACTAAAATGAAAGACCGTAGTAAACATTATGATTCATTTCATCCAAAAAGGACAAAACGCTAAAAATGGTAGCAAGAAAAATCTCTGCCTTCCCTATTTTAACTCGGGGATAGCTGCAGTTACTAGAAGCGTATTAGGCAGTTGCAAATGATGGAGAAATTAGTCTGCAGGGTAATTGCTAAAAATGGATTTGGCACTATGAAATTTGTGAGGAGTTCCAGTTTTCACAGGAGAGTGTAACCTCCTGCTTGTGAGTCACTTCTGTGGCTTTGCTTCCTACCTCATTACTGCCTGACCCTGAGCATTGCAAAACTTGATCTCTCTTTTGCCACAGAATAAACCACAGTGACATGATCTGCCACCTCTCCTTGACGTATTCTGCTTCCCATTACGGTTTTCTCTGTCATTTCATTGCTGGCATAGTTCTCATAATACTGTTATCTCTGTTTCATTGTCATTGCCCTTATTTTCCTTTGGCAGTGAGCACAAATTCCACAAATTTCAGAGGAGTGGGAGCTATCTCAGCTGTTTCCCCCAGCAGAGAAATCCCACCAGCCTGGGTGTCTGATACACCCATCCCAAATGGGATTTTCATCACCCTTCTCTGCACATCACTTTCTTCTAACCATCTTCATTTCAGGAATCACTTACTGATGGGAAAATCTCTCCCAAAGCCAAGGAAACACAAGCAGCTATAGCATTCTTTTTTTTTTTTTTTTGGAAGGGCTAACATTTAGAGAGATATCAATTATGTTTCTACAGTCCGTAAGCAAAGGTCAGTCTGTGCTGTAAACAGAGCTGTGATTGTGGTACAAGTCAGGACMCCATCCGAGCCTTAATCGCAGCAGCTTGTAACAAAACCAGGGGAGATGCAGCAGGAGAARTATCATCTGTGGCTCACCACGTGGGTGAGGATCCAGGCATCATGCTGGTACCCAAGGTGCTAGATTAACATTGGTTCAAGTACTACTAGAGGTGCTGCAGTTGTAATTGCTTCCCAATTATGGCCCRAATATCTTCTCTTTTTTTTTCCCTTTTGCAGCAGATCAGGAAGGAATAGAACTATTCTAACCGAGGTGGGTGCTCATCATTTCGCTTCCAGTCTCAAGCTTTCAAGAAGCCACACATTCAGCAGGGAGAAGTTGCCTTCCATGATCTCAGTGATTGTTTCTAGCAAATTTAAGCAGGATATTAGATTGCTGTTTTACATTCTTGCGGAGCTGCTAAAGCACAGTGTGGATAAAGTTTAGTGCACATCCGTCAGGAGAGGAAACATTATCCCCTTTTTTTGTTATTTAGAGGATATTGGTGCATACAGATGAGCTTGGCTCTGGCAAGTCACTTAGGGAGAAAAAAAAACCTCAAATCATTGGAATCCACTTACCATGTCATTCTCCCTCTCAGAGTAACTTTCAGTTGTAGGATCTTTGTAGGAAGCAGTTATATAAATTAGGGAACTGAAATATGTTGTGTTTATGTGTATGTTTGTGTAGTATCCATCACAAAATGCAGCTGTCTCAGAGAGGGATTTTGCAGTGCTTAAGAGGTGCACCACATCACAAACCAGATGACAGCACGCGGGGAAGAGAACCTTATGCAATTAGAAGTGCAATTTGCTACAGAGAATAAATCTGGCAAACTGATCCCTGTCAAGCTGTTTATCTGTTTAGCTCAGTTGCATTAACAAAGAGAAGCCCAAAGCACCGTCTCCTTTTGTGCTGGGTGTTTCAGCACCCAGAGCTAGAAGATAGTCCCTAAAATCAGCACCTTATGAGGTTATGATACAAGACGAGGTGGATGAGCAAACAGATGGAGGGAGCACAGCTGAGACCTTTACATTTAACATAATAAGCCATGGTCACACCATCTGTCTAACTCTTCTGGAGTGTTTAGTAGTCAGATTCTCACCTAAAACACCCCAATTCTTGGGAAGATTGCCATAAAGCCTTTACTGACTGCAGGGAATCAGGGTTTTCACTTAAATCATGTTTCTGGAATACTGTTACGAAATTGAATATTTTATCTGTGGCTTTGGTCTAGAAATAATCCAGCAAATTGTGATGGGATGCATGCTGTTATTAGAGCTGATTTTCCTGCTCTTGTTTGTTGTTGTAATTTGTAGAGAAAGGCCATAAGTTAAATCTCTAATTCACAAGTTTTAATGTAAATCATATCCCATTACAGTACATCATAGTGATATAATACAATATGTTAGTTTGCCCTAAGTGGATGTATTTGTCTCTATTTTCTGGCTCAGATAATAGTAACCATCTGGGTGTGTGTTTATTTTTTGTTGTTGTTTCTTTTAATCATTTGTGGTGCTGCTTGTTTTAAAGCCGAAAATGACTAAAATTTGAAGCTGATTTAGGAAATCGCCTGGAGAATATCAAAAGGAACATCAGACACTTTAAATGCTTCACATTTTTAACCTATTACCAAGAATATTTCAGTGGCCTTGAGGCAAGTTCCTCCCTTCGTTCTCCAGTATCTGTCTTTGGATATCTTATAAAATCAGCAGCACTGGAGTTGAGCATGAGAGAGCAGGACAGAATCCCAAACTTCAAACCCTTTCTTTTATCTGGACTTAACAAATATTAGATAATGTTGTGAAGGGCTTTGGTGTTGCCCACCCCTCTGTGCAGGATGCAGACAGATACGTCCAGCCTGACTCCAAATCTGAGTATTCCTGTTTCTGGCTGCTGTGAGCATTTGTGCTGCAGTCAGTTTTGTCTTAGGAGTCTGTGCATACAGCTGTAGCATTCATTATCGATATATTTTTATATGCACGTATTTTGTGCATCCTTCAGGCTGTTTTATTCAATCTCTTGCAACTCTATGCCAAGCCAGTAAAGATACATCATATGAAGGAATGTAGATACCTAATTTGCACCTAAACTTTATGTTCTGGTGAAGCTGCCCCTGTAAAGTAAGTGCATAAATTCCTTATAAAGTCACTGGGGAGAAACATTTGCTTTGAAGGCTCCCAAAGAGCGATCTTTCCTGCCTGACTCTGACACTTAAGTTGCTCTCAGTAGCGCTGTGATCTTTTTCCTTCTGATGAAATCTCAGGGATTTGAGGCATGATATTTTTTTTCTTGTTCTGCTCCGGTGCAAGGCGACTGTGGTGGTCAAAGATCACAAGGAACACACTGAATTGAATTTGCCCTCTGCTGAGGAACAAAGTGTGTTTATTCAGTTTTCTGGTTAGGGGCACCTATGAAAATATTTTAGATGTCAATTTGGAGAACATAAATGTAGGCTCCAAACTCACACGTGTTTAGATAAGCAGTAGATGCTTCACAGCATTACAGCTGCCTTCTGACTGGTTCCTCATGCATAGGCAGGCACATGGCTGTAAAAAGGTTGTGTTTCAAATCATGTAACTTAAAACATGAGAGAATACAACCCTGTTTATTCTGGTGCACCACTGCCATGGGGCAGTGCCCAGAGAAGTTGTGGATACCCCATCCCTGGGAGTGTTCAAAGCCAGGTTGGGTGGGGCCCTGAGCAACCTGGTCTAGTGGAAGGTGTCCCTGCCCATGGCAGAGGGTTGGAACTAAATGCAAGTTTGGATACAGCTTCCTAGACTGCTTTTGAGCCTTTCACTCAATTTTATTTTTCTCACTGCACGCAGAGCAAGGGAGAATTTATCCCAACAGCTTTCCCAGACAAAAAATGTGTAAATCATATTTTCTAATTATTTCTATTCAGACATGGAAATCCAAATCACACAGCCCCTAATGATGTTACATGCAATGAAAGGAAGGGCCTTTACCCAAATACTTGACTTTATTGTGTCACGATTAGAGGCAACAAATAAATGAGAGAAAACAAGGGTTTGGTTACATAGAAAAGTCATGGCTATTTTCTCTCTTCAAACTGTTTTGATATGATAAACTGTGGAAAAAGAAATTACACAAGAGAAAACACTTGAAATTACTACTGGTATTGTCAAACAGTACCATTTGCTTGAATGTCTAATGTTCAGACATCAGTATTCATCAGAAGCAGTGTTGAAATCAAATCCTCTGAGGTTGCCTTGAGATGAGTTTGAGAAGCATCTTCCTTTGCTATAGAATTTTGTTATTTGTAATGTGCCTCTGATGAAGGTTTCTGGGTATAACAAGATTTATCTGGGCCAAATATCTGGCCACGTGATAGATGTATGTACCTCACCACCAACACAGATAAGCATCCAAACCGAGCAAAAGGAAAATAAATTGAAAATTAAATTGCTTGACACATATCCCAAATTAAATTCTTTTAGTTGTTGTACATACTAGAGTTAAGCATGACTTTGCCCATGCCTTAGGCTCTGTCATCTCTTTTGTATTTGACTGCATAAAATATATCAGATGGAGTGGTGCTGTTTATTCAGAAGTTCAAAGGTGGGGCACAGAAGCTTCATGTATCTGCATAACAAAGCTTCTATTAAGTGGAACCAGCCATACTCCAACAGAAAAAGTGGCCAAGGGCCTTAAAGGAAATTAAAATGAGCCATAACAATTGGAATTCATACAAGAGCATGAAGGATCTTCCAAAGATAAATAATACATGCATTAAAAAACATTGAACAGGAATGAATGTGATAATGGAGATTATCTCAAAAGCAAAAACAAAATCCGAAAATAAAAATAAGAACTTTGAGTGAAAAACAAAGCTCTCTGACAGCATGCTTATGAAGGCTTCACAGGGAAGGCACACCTCTAGCCTGGACCTTCTGCCTGCGCAGTCTCACARGACTTCGTTGCATTTTCATTACTTGTCCCTGAAATGGACTGGGTTTAACTCTGTGTCTGACTGGTACAAGCTGAGCTAGCTTAGGTTTGAATGCAACAGAAAGAAATGTTCCGATGCAACTGTGAGTTAATGGTTTGGGTTATACAATTCCTTTTTTTTTTTAATGCACAAGACACATAAGACTAAAAAGAATCAGCAGAGTAGCCCAGTCCTTCTGTACATTGGCAGTGAAGTCAAAGGCAACATGTCCCTCTTTACTCCACAGGCAATATCTATAGGCTGTAATGGAACAAAAGCCCTAAGGTGTGTTATAGAAACACATCATCAGTGTCCTAGACTGTTGCAACAAGACATTTGGTAGGTGAGTATATGCTGCTATTCCTGTAAAGGACTTTGTACTGCAATAAAGAAAGCAAGAAAAGCCATCCCTGTCTGACCAAAGTCACAACCAATACACAGAGCTCAGATCTGCCTTTGAAACCACCCTCCACCACACCCACCTGGAAGATTATCCAAATGATGTTGGAAAAGCTCTGACTCATTAGTGCTAAAATCTGTGAGGGCTTATCCCAAGATCATCTGAAGTCAAAGGGCATGTTTATATTGACTTGATGAGTTTTGGATCAGACCCCTTGGCTCTTCACTCGCGTGACATCCAGCTTCCTAATTGTGTGCACATAAAAAGAGGGAACATAAAAGCCGTTGGGTTTCTGTGCCCTGTGATTGTCCTCAGTGATGCTTGGTACTCTTTTTCCAGAAGAGCTTCTGCTACCTTCTCACTCCAGGCTGTTTTGATGACTTAACAAGGAAAAGCTCTTGCCATCAAACAAAGCTCATCCAAATACACATTTTTCTTTGATGCATCCCAGGTCTCGAACTGAATTTCTTCAAAAGCAATAAACAGAAAAAAAGAGAAAACAATTATCATCTTTGTGTGTAGACATCTGAGCTTCTAAAACAAAGCTTGCTTTCATGTCTTCCAAGTGTTCGAGGCTGGAAGTAGGCTTTTGACCTGATTCTCTAGGGAAACTCCTTTAGAAAATAACTTACTCTTTGATTTCTTGTCAGGATTTTATTTCATGCCAGTCTTACTAGACTAATATTGTTAAAAGGACAATCTCAGGAAATAGCCTTGAAGCTGTAGAGAGGATGCTAATAGCTCCAGAAATAAGGAAGTTGCAGGTCAATTGGAGAACACAGAATTAGCTGACAAAATCACCATCAGCAGACATGCTGGCTGTGTGTCGTGAGGGCAGTTTCTTCACACTGGTGGATATGATACACCTTTTGTTCGCATTACTTGTTAGAATGGTTGTCAAATTTTTCCCCACCAAGGACAGCAGGAGCTTGCATGCTCAGGGATGGGAGTAAATACTTTACAACAATCATCTTCTCACATTGTCATATTATTTTATTTTACTCCCGGAAATGCATTTTTCATCTAGCGGATTCCCAAGTTGTAAGATGCAGTGGAAATACTTCATAGCTGAAAATATTTCATCCTGCTTACTATATTTTATTTTTGAACTTCCTTGAGAAGTGGCTCAATTCTGAAGAATTATGAGCACATTAATGCTCACATTGAAAACCTGGACTGCATGAGATTTACACAATTTTTTTCATTTTCTCTTTAATGCTGCCTATCATTTACTTGGATACAAGTATTTGTAAGATGGCTGACACACAACCCAGAGCCATAAGACCTGGCTGTACTTTTCAAACCACTTGCATTCTTCATTCATGCATGACAGGACTGAATCTTTCAGACAGGATCTTTGCATGTTCTTTAGGTGATGACACTGGTACACAAGGAAATATATGAGCAACACTACTTCACAGGAAGACAATAAAAACAAATACATTTTCTTCTCTAGCTTAAAAGCATAAGTTCTATTTCACATAAACATTAAAATTGCTAAAAATTAGTTTGGGGTGAAAGAAAAAGGTACTATTTCCACAGCAGAAGTTCATCCCTTAGTATTGCATTGCTAGAATACAGCTCTCCAGACTTTTTACTCCTCAGACCGATCATAACTTTACACTGCATTTTATTAGCCCAAAGCCAAACTTATCCACCATTTTTTCCAATAAAAAGCACTTGGAGATGAACCCTCTTCAAGCCAGTCAGTGCTGTTTGTTAGTAGTCTGTTGTTTTCCTTTTACTGCCGACTGTTTCTGTAACCTGTGACACATTTTATTTCTTCATAACCACTTCAGCCAACATTTAGGAGATTTTGTTCCTCCATGTATTTGTAGAGTTTAGGGCCGCAGATGATGCCTATGGTTACCTTCTGAAAGGTCATAGAGTTTGATCCAGTGATCCTGGAACAGATCCCATGCTTTATGATGGAGGAAGAACATGGCTTGAAAATCTCCTTCGTCCTTAGTCTGATTCTTTATTCCTTGACAGTATGTTCCAGTAGTTAACTAATGTCAAAACCTTCACCTTATTTCCCCTTTGAATGTACCCTTCTACAGCTCCCAACAACTGGATCCCTTTAGTCTTTGTCCCGTATGTTGAAGAATTAAAAGGTTTTTCCCATCTTAAGGTAACACTAGGCTTTGATGAAGTCTCCTCTTACAATTTTTAGTGTTGGTAGATATGACAGAGAAGATATTTTAGAGTCAGAAACCAAATAATGTAGCCTTTGAGGAAGCCTCTGAGGAAGCCATGAGCTGAATTACATGTAATTGTTTATGCGATGCAGTTTCAGGGACATGACAGTCCTTTTAGTGTCATATTGTAGAGATTCTTACTATGCCCTGGAGGAAAACCTGACAGAAGTAAGCAAACAAAGTTATTAATCACAAATCTGGGATTTTTTTCTTCATATAAAAAAGGTGTCAAAAACTAAGCAATAAAACTCCTCATGTGTTCCGTTATTCACCGGGAAAGATGCAAACTGTATCACCCACGCAAATCATACCTAGGTTTATTGTGGAGGAAAGTGGTATTAAATCCTAAAATGGAGCACAGATAATTATTATAGATAATCCAGCTAGTTCTAATGACAAGTCTATTTAAAAAGATCTTTCTTCTGACCTAGCAAAACTAAAAATGTTTGTGAGAAGACATCCCAGAAGTAAATCCCAGGAAGCTTTGTAATGAGAGGAAAGCTTTAATTCTCTAACTTGCTGAAGCAGCTCTGAAAGTTTTCACTTAAAACCTCAACGTCATTTAACATCCAGTTTGTTTAAAGAATTGCTTGAGACAGAAAGTTTAATGAAAATTAAGCATCTTAAATTCCAGTTAGATCCCTCATAGACTGTCTTACCTTTGTTGGCTCACATTTTCTGGCTGTTTGGTGTTTAATGCAACAAGCCTTTGATAAAACTCGAGTTACAACAACATTTCAATGCTCAACTAAAAACAGTAACAGGTAAAACTCTGCAAGTGCCATCATTTCTTCATGTCTGAGTCTGGGTGATGGCTTATTTTCAGAAATGCTGTCGGATGCTTTGGGGACTGTTTGGGATCCTTCTTTTGCTTTGTCTCTTTTATGCACATGGTCAGTGGTTAGCTTCTCTGCTTGCAGGGATGTGTTTGAATTGAGCAGTGGTTTCCATTCCTAATTCACCAGGTTCTGTAATGCCTTTGAAATTTTGTTTTGAAAAACTGTATCCTTTGCAATATCACTACAGTCCCGTAAATTCTGAAGCCTGACGTTCTTAAGAGTGCTTGAAAGTTCTCTCGCTTGTATTGAAAATATAGATTGTGTATATCAAAGTCTCCTGGCTTTATAGATAAAGTACTTTGAAACTTTATATTATTAACATGGCACACTTGCAAGTACTAAAATAGTCTCTTCAAGTGTTCTATTAAATCCTTCTGTAGGATTCATGTAACTTAAAATTTTAATTAACATGTTTCATAGCCCTGCCAAATATTTAACTCCACAGTTATATACTCAAGCAATCCCTTAGTTATTAAACAAACAAAATATTGATCTTGTAACAGAATCTTCCTCTGGTCATAAAAGCAGGTACCTGTCATCATCCRGTTCAAAATAGCATCAAGGTTAAACCACAAGCAAGGTTTAAGGCTGGATAAATTATTTTCTATTACACGATTTTTTTTTTTTTGCAAAGTTTAAAGACAGAAAAAAGTTTGAGAAGAGTCTGAACACAGGTAAACAAGGAGGTTGTCACCTCTAAAAGAAATAATGAATTGACAGTAATCCAAAAAACTTCACTTGAAGTTTCTCAAAGGTAGCATTCTTTTGGCATCCTTTTAATTCTTAGTAAGTTTGCAAACAACTGTGTGTTGTTTATATGATCATTTATAATAAGACATCTCTTCAGAGGAAAAATTGTGGTTTAAAATTACATTGTTGTGCAGGAATGAGGTGGGCTATTTTTATGGATGAGCTTATGGCTTGAAATAACTGAGGTTGCTGCATACTCAATGTACTCAATTAAAGAGTTAATTTGTTGGGATCTTCTAGGATAATCTTATTTTGAAAGGGAGAGACAAAATTGTCTTCAGTAGAGTCATAGAGTCTGATTACAGACATCCCTAAGGAAAGATTTTTTGCTTGTCTGGCTTGGGAAGGTTTTAGCGTCTTATTAAATTTAAGTTTACGGTTTCAAGTCTCACAGTGGATATTTTATATGTGACAAGAAAATTTTTACTATCTTTAGAGTACTGGGGAGTTTCAGGGGATGTCTGTGTCAGAACACAGAGTAGTAACCAAGTTTCCTGAACTTTTACTGTCCTTTCTACCCTTTTACTGCTTACTCCCGTTTCACTTTATTCACTGGAGGTTCTAATTCTTCCCAAATTGCTGTATTGGAATCTAATTCCCTCATATTGCTGTGCTTTGAGAGTCTTTACGTTGATGAACAAAATTAGTCTTTTTAGCAAGTAATTACTTAAATTACCTTAATTATGTAATAATGTAAGGTCAGCAACAAAATTATATATACTCTAGCTGAATTGTTATAATGCTGATGACATTAAGTGCCAAGCACTAACTTCCATCCTGTCTCTCCCAAAGCCAAGGTTTTGTACGATCCCACTGCAGTTTATTCAGTATAATTTAGTTTGAGGTGTTTATCATAGTGGAGATGGCCAAAAAGGTATTTGAGATAATTAGTTAAGTGATTTTGTAATTGCTAAAACATCTGTTGGAATTAATTCTGGCAAGGTAGCCATTTTATCGAAATAAAAATATTCTCATAATACTTTTGGTAAAATAGCTCCCTTGGAGTCATTGAAATGGCTACAGGGAAGAATTTGGGGAATTGAATTAGTCTTTGGGTGCACACTGTATAAACTGCCTGCCCTTCTGTCTTTCCAGCTTAGGAAGGCATTSTCAGGCTCAGTGCAGGAAGTCTTTAGCTGCTCATATTAAAATTCTTCCAGCTTCTTCAGCACTGAGGTTCTWCTGCAGAGTTTCAACAGTCCTTGTGTTCACAGGATGTTTTCTTTGTGTCTTCCCTGATCTCAAATGTGCTGACATTATAGTCTTTTYGCTTGTTATGGCTCTAATGAGAATCCACAGATGTGTTTGTTTCACGGTTTTATTTTTTGTCACTTCAGACAGCTGTAAGCCTACACATGCTTTTTCAGAATCCATAAATGAAGATGAACTTCTGCAAACACCGATATTATTTAGGCTGTTTTTAGAATTTAGAATCTCACATTTTGAGAGCTTGCGTTTTGGAAAATGACAGTGATACTGCAATTGACTATCTGTGGTAGAAAAAACAGTTCAGTGGTAAAAACTGTGTAGAGACTAAAGGTTATAAATGTACTTGTTTAGTAAGTGCAGGTGGCATGTTTGCCATTAAGTTAAGCAGTGTCAGTGGACAGACACCATCTAGGTCCATGGCACCCCGGAATGCTCAGTTGTCTCAGTGGTTCTTGGTACAATTTTGCCTTGACCCAACTGCAATTGTGATTCATGCACAAACAAAGCAAGAGATGGTGAGTGGCAAGAAGGAGGTACTCAAGCAAAGTGTCCAAAAAATAGCATTGCATCTAATGTTCTGAAATTTTCCATAAATATATTGACAAGGTCGGGCAGTCAATGGACACTGATATTAAAGACAGGGAAGGAGCAAAAGCTCTGGAAATGTATACTAAAGTAAGAAGAGTCATCCAGAGAGGTATAAGTGGTGATGGAGAGGAGGACAGGATGGCAGTGTATAGTTTGTATTTACACTTATTAAGATCAAAAGAACTTATGTAGCTCAGTAGTGCAGATCTGGTATTAGCTTTCACTTTTACCTCTTAGAACAGATAAGTTTGTTAAGGACTGGTTACTTCAAAGGTAGCTTAAAGGTATTTATGAATTTGTCATGTATCTGAAGTTTTCTCACCTCCACGAGAAAACAAGAGAATTTTTAGCTCCAGGTCATTTTCTGGAAGAGTGGAGGGATGGCAGAGCAACTGGTTGGTTGTCTGCAGGGAGCAAGCCCTGCTATAAGGCAGCTTACTGTTTTAAATGGGGTGAAATGTATTTGATGGAAGTGGTATGAAAGGCATTCAAAGAAACATCCCAGGGTATTTCTGCTGAAGTGCTGGATATTTTTTCTCTTTCTACATCACAGTCATCACTGCTGAGCAAGACACCCATGTTTCTCCGTAGATTTCTTTAGAGGGGGTAAAAAAAAGATAACACACAAAAAGACATTTGGAAATCAAGACTTTTCTTTCCTCTTTTAAAAAATGTTAAGATTTTTTTTTGCATTAATACRTGACTGATCTTATTTCAAAGTCCCTTTGAAATTCTGGAGAAAAGGAAGCTCAGGAGGGACCTTGTCTACAACTCCCTGAAAGGAGGTTGTAGCCAGGTGGGAGCTGGTCTCTTCTCTAAGGTAACAAGTGACAGGATGAGAGGAAATGGCCTCAAGTTGCGCCGGGGGAGGTTTAGATTGGGTAGTAGGAAAAATTTCTTCACTGAAAGCATGGTATGGGATTGGAATAGGCTGCCCGTGGAAGTGGTGAAATCACCGTCTGTGGGAGTGTTCAAAAAGTTTGTGGATGTGACACTTGGGGATATGGTTTATTGGTGAACACAGCTGGGTCAACCGTTGGACTCGATCTTGCAGGTCTTTTCCAGCCTGAATAGTTGTATGACTTTAGAGGGGTATGTGATGGATGAAAAGTTCATTGGGAATGAAAAGAAATGTTAAGTTTAAAAAAATTGAAAAACTTGTTGAATTGTGTTGCAACCAACAGTTTGTTTCTCACCATTTTTATTGATATTATTTTTATAGTACAGAAACGTTTTTAGTGGCAAATCTTGTGACTTATAACATAACTAAAGCCATTTAGAAGTTTATTCTTCTGTGACTAAACTTTCATCTGTCAGAATGTGTGTCAAAACACAAACATTGACATCTGGAATGCTGAAGCTTTTGAAAAATCTCAACATTTAGCTGGAGGCAGAGCATGCAGTTAAACTTGTTGAATCAAAGTTTACAGTAGGCAATCAGCATCACCTCCCTGCCTGTAAGAAATCATTTGTTGGTGTTCAATAATAAAAAAAAAAAAAAGACAAATAAGAAAGTATTAGGTACAGTAAGACTTTGCAGCCAGTGACTGTTTTTTGCTTCTCCTCTAAATTCTTTTGTTTTCAAAGCAAGGTTTGACAGTTGTCAAAAGCAAGGCAGGCAGCACAAGTATTGTGTTTAATACTGAGAAATTGGTCAGGAAATAATGCTTAGGTAGTTGCAAGTTTGTAAGTGACAAAGAAGGAATATATACTGTAGAAAAGTGGTTTATCAGGGTTCATTTGTGTGTATAAATACAGATGTGTGTGCAGAAGCATGGTGGCAAACAGCACAGGGTGTCTCTTCTTGAACGGAGTAGGGGAGCCTTCAGTTAAACTGTGGAGCATCTGAAACTCATGAAAGATCAGGTGAGGTCATCTAAACTCATCCCTGACATTCACAGCCATAAATTACATTGTTTTAAAGAGCCTGTTACACATTTTTTTACTGTTCTGATTTCTCCCACTCAGTCCTGAGCCTGCTTTCCCCAAGAGTCCCACAGGAGTTGGACCTTAGCGTTGCCAAAGGAACAGCACAGTATTGATAAAAAGCATAAGAGATCTTTATGCCTTAGTGCCCACATTTCCCATGGCATAGATGTGACCAAGGGATACAGAGCTCTCACCAAATCACCTCATACTCAAGTGATTTCCTGAAAGATTTGAGGTCGTGTGTGTCCTGTAGTGCTTATTTCTCTTCAGCAGACAGTGGGTAATAGTGCTTTTCTTTAGATATAAACACCAGTATTTTTGTCTCTATAGATGGCTGTTACGTTCTTAGAAATCAGGGAGCTCATCAAGCCCAGACTAATCTCAGATTTTCCCCGAGAAACTCTCACATACTCTCAGAGCATGAGTAGTAGAGCGTCTGACACCGTCATCCAAGGATGGTCTGCTCTCAGGTGTCCCCAGCTCCATTCCTAATGCCATAGTTCGGAGGATTAAATTACTATCCATGGTAGGAAAACACTGGCTTAGGAGGCACTTAGTCACCTGTACATATACAAGCCCATGGGACCAGACAAGGAGAGAGCTGTGGCAGCCATTGACCTAAGCAAGGCTGTTGACAGGTCTCCCATAGTACCCTTGTATGCAAATTGGAGCTGTTAGTTCCAGATTTTGGATAGGTGTATTGTAAGGTGGGTGAAAAATTGACTGGACTACTGGTCTTGAAGGGTTGTGATCACAGCATGAAGTTGGTGACTGGTTCCTGGGAGTTTCCCAGGGGTCTGGCAGAGCCAGACTCTTCTCAGAAGGGCACAGCAGGAGGAGAAGAGGCAACAGCCACAAGCTGCAGCAAGGGAAATTCCAATTAGATATTAAAAACGAAATTAGGTGGTCAAACATTGAAGCAGGCTGCCTAAAGAAGGTGTAACATCTCCATCCTTGGAGATACTCCAGACTCCACTGGGCAAAGCCCTGAGCAACCTGATCTATCTTTGAGGTTGGCCCTGCTTTGAGCAGGAGGTTGGACCAGATGGCCTCAAAGTGACCCTTCCAACTTAAATTGTGCTATGATTTTATAAACCACAGGRCAACATTTATATTTAAGAATACCTCCAGTAGCGCCAGCTCCTMATTTCAATGTAAAATGCTTAACACSGACTTTGGGGCAATGCAGGAGCTATTTTTAAAGCCTCTTCTGTTCTTTTGTGTTTGAGGCCACAGTGCCTGCAGATACCTTCTTACAGTAAACTGTGCTGGTTTAATGGGCTTTGCAGCAGTGCAGGGGATGGGTGTTGAACCGAGGACAGATGGAGCAGTGTTCCAGGGCAGCTTATTAAACACCATGTGCATAAGGCAACCTGAGTGCTTAGAGCCCTCTACTCACAAATGAGGTCTGAGATCTTTGGTTGCCCTTTCTCTCCACTGTGCACTGAATTTGGCACAGAACAAGGCGGTCTGAGCGTGATGATACCGAGCCAGCTGGAGGGCAGGAGGAGACACTGATGGGTGAGGTATCTTTCCTGCTGTCCCTCGATATAAAAAGTTAACATTTAATTGTTGCAACTGCTTTTGCTGCAGGCCCTGATGTTGGACAATTACCTTATCAATTTCTAACCTTGTACCTGAACCCTGAGGGTCAGATCTATACTTGGTAGAGCTGCTGCCTTCACTAGGTCTCTACCAGGGATCAGTCTGACCTGAGCTAGGCTCTGCTGTTGTCTAGTAGCAAAGTTTGAAATTTCTCAAATTGCTCAACAGTGTGACTGCTGCACAAGGAATTGTYGTGGTTTCAGTCTATCCTGCTTTGCTGAAGGCCACATCTAACCTGGCCAAACAATAGCCTTATGTCAAAGCCTATTTTAAATRTATTAAAGGAGCCTGGATTCACCCTGACCAGTTTCCATTCTTTTTGAAGCTGTGACCTTTATTTGACCCAGAAGCCAGTTGGAGAGGGGAAAGATCATAGAAGCATAGAATGGCTTGGGTTGGACRGGATCTTAAAGATTATCCTGTTCCAACATTCCTGCTGTGGGCAGGGACACCTTCCACTACACCAGATTGCTCAAAGTCCGATCCAACCTGWCCTTGAACACTTCCAGGGATGGGGCATCCACAGCTTCTGTGGGCTTCCTATGCTTCAGCACCCTCACAGTGAAGAATTTCTTCCTAATATCTAATTTAAATCTCTCCTGTTTTGGTTTAAAACCATTCCTGGTTGTCCTGACACTATCTGCCTGTGTAAAGATGTGGTAGAGATTTTAAGGGACTGTTAGAGACCCCCTGGAGACAGAGATTGAACAGTATTTTCATAATTATTCCACAGACTAGTCTGCGTGACATCAATGTGATTCATGCAAGGTCATTACAATATATCTTAGTATCCTAGTAGAAAGTGGGAACAAGATACTGGGGGGAAAAAAACTTGTTGGATCTCTGGTTTTGGTATAAAGTACAAACAGAATCATAAATAAATGGTTAGGTGCTGTCTTGAGAAGTTGGAGTGAAATAAGGTTGAAGGCATATTTAGAAAACCCCACATTTTCATAGGCCATTCTCATGCTTTTTGATACAGATTATCTGTAAAGCTACAATTTGATGATAACCAGCACAGCAGTAAAACTGTGTAATAAATAACAAACAAAATATAGAATGCTTGGTATAGTTGAAACAGGCAAACATTTATGACCTAAACTTTTGTTAATGCCTCTGCCTCTTCTAAGGAGAGCGGTGAGGATTGCCACCTATTTCTAAATGCAGATATTTTGCAGAGTGATTTCTTTTTGCRTGCTCCCCCCCAACACTTCTCAATGCATCTCTTATTCCTCTTGAATGACTATATTGCATTTTGTACAATAAATGGCATTTGAGCRTATATTGGAAATGACCAGGATTGGTATTAGAAATTAAATAAAATATTACCTTTTTTTCTTACTTTTTGTAAATTGCTCCAATGGTAGCAAATTAACAGTAAATTGATAGAGAAAGGTAAGCACAGATCCTTTAAATCATAGTGAAGTTTTTGGCATTCAAGCTAGAAGTGTCTCAATTTAACACATCATTGGTTTGTATTATTAGAAATTTCATTGGTTTGTGGAGCGTATGATGGTTATGCTCTAAAATTGAAAGTACATAGACTCAGGACTTCCACAGCAGGCTGAGCTCTCACGCGGTTACTGATCAGTGTGCAGCAACTGCCATGGCTTGTTAATAAGCACAGGCAAACCACCATTAAAACCCTACTTGCCACTGTATAGAAAGATTTTTAACAGTACTTATTTTCTTGTTTATAGTTCTATATCAATCATGAAATGGGAACTGAGAGACCAGTAAATGTCATTTGCCACTTTTCGAGTGGCATGAATTTATCATTTTCACTGCATTTCATCACATTCATCTGTTTCCTTCCAAACAGGAGTAGRGGATTAGAGTGGAAATGTGTCTTGAATCATTAAAAGAAACTCTGCTTAAAATAGTAGGGTAAATTAAGCTAGCAAACTTGTTTCAGTTAATACTTAGTCAGTGTGATCCAAACTCTTCTTGTACTGTTTGGAACTTTATTSCCCGAAAATTATCCTAGAACCCCCTCATAAGGGGGGAAATACTTGGTTAAATAGTAAAATATTTTTAGATGCTTGCTAAACTTTAAGAGGGTCTTTATTTGCCAATTTTTATGGCTGCCTTCTCCACAGTGTATTTGGTGGGCACTTAACAAGGGTTTATTATGTCTATAAAGTTCTAGCACGATATTTATTCCTTGTCATGTGCAGGCTATGTTAAATGTGCCTTCTGTCACGATCATGAAGCTGGTTTTATTCAAATGTTTTTTTTCCTATCTGTGGGGAATGAGAATTTCTCCACTTTTGTGTGCTGCTAGGAGGTAATTATTTTGGACTTACGATATGGTTTTGCCTTTTTCCTCAATGGGTTGGACTCGTCAGCCTTTTGCTCTTAAAGCCTGATGTTCTTCATTGTTCCTTGCTCAATAAAAATTGCTAAAATGCTTGTGCTGATGTAGGAAAAGAAGCTGATGTGTCTGAAGCATGGGTGGTTTCACTGGCTTGTCCCAGTGGTGCCCCGCTGGCAGGGCACAGCAGCGTGGGCCGTGCTGGGGACACGCCTGGTGACATGGCAGCCTGTGTAGGTGATGCTTGGAATGCTCTGTGGTCCTGCAGCACAATGGGACACTGGCATGGTGTGTCACCAGGCTGTGTAAGGACACAGTTGTGGCTTTATCAGGTAATTGTGGGTGTTGGTCACGGGATGGAAGAGTGTTTGCAAAACACTTGAGAAACCAAGTAGCAAAGGAGACGCCAGATTACTTCTTTCTCATATCTGGAAGCTCCCAAGAAGAGCATAGCTGGAGCAGGTAGCAAATTGGATCCATCCTGCAGGTTGCAAATTAAATATTCTCATTTAATCTATTCCATGTGCTAAAATACCTCCACAGTTGAGGATGGTCAAATCCAGCCCCAGTATAGGCAGGCAATTCATTAAGAGGTGCAAATCCTATCATGGTCATGCAGATATATTTGGTCAAGGACACTGTGATTCAGGACATGGCTCCTTTAGCACAAAGAATATCTGCACCGTCTACACTCTCACTGAGACATTGCTCTGCATAGCCCTTTTCTTATTGGAGCCAAAACTGGGATCTGAATGAGTTGTACTTGAAAGCAATTGTCTCTCTGCTTTTAATTAATTAGTAYTGGTTGAATACTACTGGTTGAATAATGTATTTAATGAATAATGCTGTTGTCCATCAAATAAATTATTCAATTAATCTTTTTTTTTGCATTAGCTAAACACTTCTATAGAAGTTTGCAAATATCCGTTGAATAACCTATTAGAATGATGCATTGCTTTTCAAATATACGATACAACAAATAATTTTATCTAGTATTGAGCCAAGTTTTCCCTTAATTAAAATTTGCATGTATATAAGAACTGTGCCTGAAGAATCACAAAGACTTTAGCTGGTAGCAGACATAAGGTGGAGAGAGTGTTTCTGTTATTTTGGGTGATTTATGTTTTTTAGCTGCTGTGGTATTGTGTTCTAAGAGTATGTCAGGGATGGCAAGAGTTTTGAAGAATCTCTTTCTCTCTTTCTTTCTTTTTTTTTTCTTTAATAGAGTTACTTTTAGACTGATCTCCAAATAAATTATATACATTTTACCAGTGAAGTGCAGCCACCCTTGCAAGAGAAGTGGTTGGCAGTCAGTTCATTGTACAAGGGTGGAGAATGAAGAAACAGAGACTGAGGAAAAGAGCCAATTCCACCACGGATAGATTCACATGGCAGATTCTGACATGCAGAGAGCTCTCACTCCTATCAAACAGCTCAAGGAGCCCATCTCAGAAGGGCTGACTACTCCTGTGAGGGTCCATAGCTGGGGATGGCTGGGGACCCAGCCTCCAGAACTAATATTTACACCAGTAATGTGCGTAAGCACATCAGATGCTTGGACAATAACAAAAAAACATTTGGTCAAAGCTCTAGTACGAGTAGGGTAATGACTGACCAGTGCCTCCTTCAGACATCAACACCAAGTCTTGTGGTCATACAMAGATACTGGGGCTGGGAGGCAAAAGGGAATGTGTCCAGCCGGCATCCCCTGCCTCATTTCTGCCACCATGCCAATGCAGGTAGCAGCTCACTTTTCCAAATGCACCCATGTCCCGTTTTTGGAGGTGGCAAGCTCCCCAAGTCGGGCTTTCAAAAGCCTTTAGGTGCCTCTGGATTTTCAGGTTTTAGGTTTGGTCACCGTAACTCCATCTCTGTGGATATGGGCAGGAATCAAGTGCCCTGCCTCGGCACTTACGGAAATCCCTCCGGTGACTCCCTGTGTTATTAAAGACATCTGACTACCCCTGAAAATGTGGCCCTAGAGGGCACTGCCAGCTGTGAGGGTCAGCCTGGATGGTCCCACACTGAGGTGCTCTGGGAGGTGAGTGTCCTGTCCTGAGGAGGGACACGGGTGATGGGAGGCTTTAGCTGTGGAAGAGTGGAGCTGTGGTGCACAGGGTGGCCTACTGGGCATTTTTCACTAAAATTCACTTAAACAAAGAATGAAAAGCTAGTCCTGTTTTGATTTAGAAGGAGAGGGAAGTCCTTTACTCTTGCAATTACATTTTTCTTTAGCTCCCAGTTAGTAAAATGAAAGAATAATTTAGAGGTTCAGAGGATCTCCGTGAGGTATGAAATAACCCAGTCACTGCTGCATTTGGGGACCTTGAAGACAGTCAGGGAAGTAGGATTGAGGTCATTAAGGTCATCTGGTTTTGTCTCAGCAAAATCCAGTGGGTTTTGATGTTTAGTAACTTGGTAAAGAATGCTTTTTAAAGGGAAAAAGGAAAAAAGCCATTTATTCAGGAATTTAAGTCCTGAGCTTTACTGCTAACCCTTGGGAATGGTTCTACAACAGCTCACCGTCTCTCTATTTCTGAGTGTCTCTCAAAATGATGTAGGCTCTTGATCTAGCCAACTTGCCTGTATCTTTTTATTAAAGTTGCACTTCTTATGATGGTGGATTTAATTTAATGCAAACGGAATTATGTCTAGGTGACATGATCAGACTGTGTTATGCGAACTCCTACATTATGACATTCCTCTCACACTAACTAAAAGCTTTGTTGCAACATATTAATACAGAAAGGGTTATTTGTTTTGCTAGTAATAAAGGCTGTATATTTGCTGTTTAGAAGTAGTAATAAGGTTGACTTTTACACAACCTTGGGGAGAAAGTTGCGTTATATATTTATTTTTGAAGAGTTAAAAATTAAAAATGCATCTTGTGTATGTTCAGCTGAGACGAGAGCGAAGGAGAGTACATACAAATTCCATCAAATACAATTAGCATAATCAGAGGCTGGATGAGAGCCACAAATGATTGCACAAGGGGAAAAAAAGTAGTTCCTGGGATCTTAGTACATCGCCTGAAGCTGAAAGGGACACAAAGCAGTAGGAACTATTTTTACCCAAGGGCAATTTTTGCTGATATTGCCCTTGCAAGCAGCTCTTATTTTATTATTTTTATAGATTCTTTTTCTGCCTTAAATTTGTATACTGAATTATCCATGAGGATAAATGTCAGAGTGGATTAAGATTAAATTAGGAACTAGATACTTCAAAACAAAAAATATCCCTCCTTCCTATGTACTCCCTTTAGTTTAGTGTAGGGTTTTTTGCGGGGGGTGGAAGTTGACTTTTTTCCCTGTAGATGCACTAGACTGCAGCTACATAGACTGTATTTTCTTTCGAATCTTTTTACATTCCGTTTTTCTGTGCAGATAATTTAACTTCCAATATCCCATTTTCTTTGGTTTAGGTCATCATTCTCTTCATAGAGTTCCTGAATTTCTTTCTTCTGCTTGTAATATAGCTGGATGATGTTCTTTGTCATTTTTTTTTCCCTTTTTCCCTCTGGTTCTGCTGCAGTGCACACGGGGGCATAGTCAGAGAATTTACAATGGCTCCTACCATCCGGAGAGTGATGAGTAATTTAGACCACTTGTTATCCAGGGCTGCCAGACTCCAGCTTCTAAGAGAGCCAGTGGAGGGAAGTAGGCATGACACCAAAATTAGGTACCTGTATTACACTGTTTGGCTGCTGCCCCTAGATCTTACCAAGTTAGTTATAATAACCCTGTTGATGTTAGTGGATAAAAGCTCAGTGTTTAAAAATTCCCCCCATGTTGTACACAGAGGCTTTGCCTATCTGCAAGACAGTCTTTTCCCTCCCTGCTTATTTTTTTTCCAAACCGGTGCTTTTTCCTCATCTCTTGTTTTCTCATCATCTGCTCACCTCCTTTCCACTCCCTCTGACACATGCAAATGCTCCAGAATACATTCACGCACTCGTACTTTATTAGTCTTTCTCATATGCATACTTTTCTGGGTCTTATTTTTTGCTGGGCTTGTTTTGTTTAGCATTCTTTTTACATTTTAATGTAAAATATGCTTAAGGGTGTCTGTTTAAAATTGCAGTTGTTTAAACACTCCAAATGGTCCCTTTGGGAAGGCAGAGGAGTACAGGGAATGCAGACGAAGGCAACCGATGATGACTTGTATGTAGCACATCTTCCTTTGCCCACAAAACCATGTTTACAGCATTGATCTGACCAGTTTCTGGCTCAGAGCAGCTTCCAACAGTTGCTTAGTCTTTAAAATATTTTTTAAAAATGTTAAACCCCAGTGCTTTCTCTCACTTTTTGTGTTCAGAGATCCCTCCCAAGAAAAATTCCAATGAGCAAGAGTTGGTCAGTTGAGCCACTACCAAGATGCTTTTGAGAAACAAAATTGCAAGCCCATACAGCTGGAAATAGAGCTCCCTTCCCACGGGGGAAACTTCTGTTTTCCAAATGTAGGAAAGATTCTGGAGGTTTTTAAAGTGCTTTAGCTACACCATTCTTTCCCTCTGGTACTCTTCCAGTTCAGATAATGCTACCGATGTCCCTGGGTATACASCTTGAGGTAAGATGCTATGCTGGGCATGTGACAGCTTTTCCAGACATGGAAATGTCACAAGTTTAAAACCTCCCATTTTATGCCCTATACAGCTGTAAACAAGAATTTTATTCCACTGAGAAAGGCAGATTTTTAGTTTGCCGGTGGAGTTAGCTCTCCTAGATAGTTTTGAAAGGGCTTGAACTCCCTGAAGCTTGGTATTGAAAAGCTGTAGACAGTCACATTTTATAGATATTTTACTTTTATTAGTGAAATAAAAAAAACAAAACTGAGACCTACCTGGCTCAACCTTTGGTAAATAATTTCAGTGTACAAGTTTACTCATGAAAGACAAGGAAATTAAAATATGTCTCAAGATGACTAGTTCCAGAGGCAAATAAATCATTTTTAAATAACAGCAACAACAGTATTGTACACTTTTCACCTCTTTAAGAATAACAAAGCTGTTTAGGCAGCAGCTGCTGTGTAAAATACAAGCAGGGAAAGCTGTGTCCACATGTCCAGCTTGGTGCTGAATGTGGCTATGATGCTGTGAAGCAACGTGGGACTGGATGAGAGGGCTCCCCCATCTCCTCAAAGCGACAGGGGAATATTAGGCAGGCAGAAATGTAATTACTGGAGTTGAAATTGGGCCAAGACAATGGGACTGACAACACATTCTTGGGAAATGTGCTCTTTGATCGTAAATATCTGTGAAGCAAGCTTGCCAACTGTATTGATTTTGGCAGTGGATTATCACTGACAGCCAGGATCTGCTGCCCTCCTGCTTAAAGCGCTGCCCTAATAGGTTTTTAGACAAGCAGCCAGGGTAGTACGTAGAGAATAACTCCCAGGATATGTTCACCCCATCACAGGTTTCCTGAGTGTGTCGGGTTGGCCACTGGAGAAGTACTGTACAGGTGTTTAGTGCCAGGGCAGCGAGTCCTACACATTTGGGAAGTACTGGACCCACAGACCAGGTACAGGTGCACTGTGGAATGTCCAACCCCCTGGCATCGGCAGCGCTGTGCAGGTGCCCATCCTTACACCGAGGCTGATCTGGCTTCACTCCCTTTCCATCATGAGCTTTGACCAAAATGAAATGTGAGGAAAGCCTGACCTGTGTGATAGCTTTTTTCCTTCAAACTCTACACTTGGGAGACAGTTGCTGGCTTTAGCAAATGTAAGACCAGCGTTTCAACAGCCGACATTAGGTAATGATACTTACAGGCTGCTGGTACTTTTGTTCTTAAATGAAATTGAGTATACCTATGAGGAAGCTGTTGGTTAAAATAATGAGATAAAAATTGAGAAAGTGCAAAATAATACCTGCACATCATCCAAATGATCTTTGTGTGTGAAATGCATAGAGATTGTGCCCTGATCTTCAACTGACAATTCCAAGTCCTACTGTAATACAAATAATAACCAGATATTTAGGATAGATTAGAATTTACTTTTTGATCCATTAGCATTTCTGTTAAAGCTGACAAACGATTTAGAAAATCTATATGAATTCAAAGAGCCTGCTCATCATATTTTGTGACAGCTGGGTGAATACTTGACATCTTTGTGCTCTTAAAAGAACATATGCAAAGACTCAATTTAATTTGTAGGGTTGAGGGAATTTATTTGCCTAATTTTGAGCCTACTAGCACATGATGGATTTGAAAGTTCAGTTCTAACAGGAGTATAATTGGGTTCTCATTTCGCTTAGGAGAGAGCGTGATAGAAAGGGTGAGGAGAGAGAGACATGGGGAAAATAAAGTAAGAAAATGAAACTGAGAATACTCATGAAAAAAATTGCAATGAGATTGAAAAAAGAATGTAGCAAGGCAGAGCATGAGAAAAAGCCCGTACATACAAATAAGTTACTCTTTAAGGGGACAGAAGAGACGAAATAATACATTCTTAATCATAATGCCAAATGTCTTTTGGCTGAGAAGAGCTGTTGCTGTAAAATTTATTCACTGTCGTAGCTGAAAACAAAGATAAAATATTAAGTCTTTAAGTTGTGCAAAGGGAGAAATGGATGTTTCTCTAAATACTTTCTCGAGCTCAGTTAGTAAAGCAGCTCATCAAATGTTCAGTCTTGCAAGGACAGTCCTTCAGTGTCAATACCTGGTGCAAAGGGTGAGCTGCAAGGAAAGGACACATGGCCATGGCCATACCAACCAGATCCCAGGGGTGAACATCGACCTTGCTGACCAGCGGAAGTTGTCTCATGCCTCCAGTGGTTTCTTTTGGGACAAAGACCATCTCACGCTCCAGAGGTCGGCTACCACTCGACAAACCACTTAGCTTGGTCTGTTCCCTGCATGCAAGGAAAGTCCTGGGATGATCACAAGTGACTGAGTGATCACAGGACTCAGTCCTGTGGGTGACAGGACGGGCATGATGGCAGTTACTAGACAGTCATTCCAGAGATGGAAATGGTACTGTACCAAGTGATAGGGGAGGAGTCTTCCCGTATGGCTCCTGAATGCTTCTGTAAGAGACAAAGATTCGGATTTGTTGATTTGGATCTGACCCGCTTACATGTCCTTTGCCTTTTGTTCAAATTACAGCAACTCCTTTTCTTATCTTTTTTGAAAGCTGCGTAAACCCTCTGCTTTAGCCCCCAACATGCACAGTGGGATCAGTGTCAGTGTAGGTTTCATCTGTGTGTTACTGAGTACCTGTGCCATGTGAGCGGCACATCCGGTAGAGTGTCGTTCTTCATCCCATGTAGGATGTGGGGCCAGGATTCACAAGCAGCACAGTGTGCCAGCATTCTAAAGTAGCTTTATTAACAGTCCTTAGGGAATACCTCGCCACATCCCTCATTTATCTTTCTCTTAGTGGAAAAAGAGAGCAGAAATTGAGTTTGGTTTCACTCTAACTCAGCATTTATGTTTTCCGAATTACTTCCGAATGAGCTGGCTCCTGATGTCCCCAGCCTTTCTTTGGCCTCACATCAGACACAAAGTCCCTTTGCAGCTGGTCCAGTTGAACCAGTGTGAGCCCAAGGCATTTGAAGGTAAATCTCTGTTCAGTGCTGTAGGACCTTGTCAGCTGCTTGAGGTTTAGCTTAGTACACAGCAAATAGAAGTACTTCTCTTGTGATACTTGTATTTACTTTGATTTTTAGGTAAGAACTACATTTTCAGCTGTATCACTGGCAACTTTCATTAACGCTCCTTGTTGAACAGTAGCTTTTTCATCTTTGTGCTTTGCTAGCGTTGTAGAATTAAATGGGTTTTTCTGTCTTTTTGATTGTATCCTGATATTCTGTCACCTTTTGATCTTTGTGTAGTGCACATAGACTGTAAACTCCTTGAGGTACAGACTGCTGGGGAAGGAGGGTGTATGGGGGTGTATTTTTGATTTAGAGGGTGCTTACTGTGACAGAGCCCCACATACTGTGGTACTATGAAATCACAGTAATAGCATTATTATTATTATTATTATTATTATTACTATTATTGCTGTTATTATTATTTCCACATTACCTTTCTAATACCTAGAAAACTCAATTTTGTTTAAAGTATACTGAGAACTCTAGGAAGAGAGGGAAATGGCAACCTACGGACACAGCAAATGGCCCGAAGTACTAATACATTTCTGACTTTATACAGCAACTTCTCCTTAATCCGATCACTGGTTAATTTAATCCTGTTTCCTTTGATTGGATCCCCTGGAACCAAATAATTTGTATTGTGTTTTAGTCTGGTATTTCTGATCATTGTCTTTGTTAATTTGATCAGGATTGATTGAACCAGTCATTGAAAATAAATCATATAATTAATCAAATGCAGCATTAGAAAAGCAGGCCCTCAGCTAGTCTGTTAGCTTTTGCCTCTTGTTTTTCTTCCCTAGTACATGAATCTTGGACTTCCTTTAGAAAGAAGAAGATGAACATTTTAAGAGCACGCACAGCTCAGTAGCAGAGGAGGAAATAGATATATATGTACATCTATATACATATACTTATTTAATTGTTAGAACAGAACAGGACAGAATAGAGTAGAAGCCGTTCAGTGGGAAGGGACCTCCAGTGATCATCTAGTCCAACTTTATTTCTTCTCTCAAAGCATCTTAATGTCACAAGCTCTGTGACCCTTTCTGAGGCAGGCATGTTTGGTGGAAGATCTTGCTTAATGGCTCAACTTTTTTGCTAACTCAGTGATTTTAAGAGAATCAACATGTGATCTATGTTTGAATTTGGCACAGAATCATCAATAAACATTAAAAAAAAAAGATATGGCTCTGTGCTTTGTTCTAATAAGGTCTGGATAGTCTGGTGCAGTCAGTGCTTGTGTGAAGCTAACGGTCACTCCAAAAACTGTGCTATGGGTGGAAAGGAGATTTTGGATTCACAACAGACAGTATTTTGATCTCCACCTGTTGTGTGGAAAGCATCTCTTTTGGGTTTTTTTCAGAGTAGGTGTGTGGTCCCATTTTGCTTCTTCTCTCACTCTGATCAATACTTGTGACCAAAGTTGGCCATTTTGATCGGCACTGTTAGAAATTTATAGATTTGTATTCTAACTAAAGCTTTATTACAACAAACCAAGGCTCAGTTTGTCTTCTGGAGGCAATGGTTGCACAGAGAACAGCTAGAACTCCCCTTGCCTCTCCTGAAAGCCACAGCAAGTTCAGCAGGGGACACGCAGCCTCTTAAGGGGTATTACCTGCAGTGACCCCATGCTGGCCTCCCTGGCGGTTCATCCTGGGGGAGATACAAGGGCACTGTCTGCTCTGCACCCATCCTAGCAGGAATAGCAGCTTCTGATGGACCATGACCTGCAACAGTGGAGGAGGAGAATTAGGAAGATCAGATAACGACTTGCTGTTGTAGGTGAGGTATCCCTATCAAAGGTCATTTAATTTTATCTTGTCCTTCCCTTCATGGCTTACAGAACCAACCTGTGTTATTTAGTGCTCACAATAACCCCTCTCTCTCTCCCTGTCACCCTGAAGTTTCTTGAGTGGGAGGTTAGTTTCAGAGGTGGTTTACTTTGTGTTAACTTCCTGGGAGCAAAGAGACTGTGAGGTTTTATGGTTTTTTGTTAACATGAATTTTCTTTAAAAGATACATAACAGGGGATTTTCAAAAGCAGAAAAGTCTTTGGCCAAACTCCCCATCCTTGCTGGATTTCCTCTACTCGTTTGTCCAGTGATTCAAACTGGATGCCTAGAAGAATTTAATCTTAAAAGAAAAAAAAGTAAAGGAATGTAAAGCAATGAAGGGAATGTAAGTAGAGCTTAATCTTGATGGTACCCGTTTATCCTTGGATGGCAAAGGACTGTTTAGCATCACAAGTTGCCACAAAAAGCGTAATAATGAAAGATCACCTGATTCACACCCAAAATGAGAATGAGGTGTCTGGAAAAAATGTGTGGCAATGTAGCACAATTCTGACAGGCGTACTAGTAACACTAGCCTGAGCTACACCATTATCAGTTTTGCCTTAAATCATGTGGCTGTGGACAGCAAAGTATGTCTAATAGCCATTTGGTAGATTTATATCTTGGGATGCAATGTGTTTGCCATAAATCTTTTAGAAGGATGGTGGTTGAGGCACCTGAGGCAGTCATGCTAGTCCACGAATACATTCTGCTGAAAGAAAACAGCAGAACTGGGCAGCTTCCTACTGGTAGCATGGAGATACAGAAACAAAACGAGCCAGGAATGCTTTGATGTGAAACCTCCAGAGCAGAAAAACTGGAGAAAACGGTGACTGTGTTTCCAGCAAAACTATATGTTAGCACTCTGTTGTAAATCCAGTTAAATGACTGCCCCACTGCCTGATCCTGCACTGAACTTCCTGTGTTATTAAAGCTCTGAATCTGAATGGAAACAGGGTTGCATCTTGAGACGTCACTCCCAAAAAGGATCTGCCAGTCACGTCTGGTCGGAACAGCTTGGGGAATGTTTACCTTCTTTTAGGAACCAACTGGGAGACTGATGGGTTCGAGCTGGTTTTGCACAAACTTGTTTGAGTCTTAAAAGGCATTTTCATCTGTCTACACAGAGAAAAAAAGGCATTAGTAACAGAGGGAAAAAGGTTTTAATAAGAATCATTGAGATACGTGATTTTGGATTAAAAGGGAATGCAGTATGTTATTGTAGTATTTTTTACTATGGAATACATTTGTGTCTCTCCTACACAACCAAAAATTTTAGCAAGACTGGAGCAGTTACAGGAATACCCAGATTTTAGATGTTATCTTTCATGTAGGAAAAGGGCTTTATTATTACAGTGTATAGTCTCTGAGAGATATAGCAATCTAACGCTGTTTTTCACATCTTAATTTTAGTGACTGCATAACTTACCTTCATAAGATGCTCTTAACTGAACATTTCAATAGAATTTGAATAAAGTCAAATATATCTCGGATTCCTCCTCCACTCCTTAACATACGATGTGAAATTTATTAGTCTTAATGTACATATCCCAGAGCTAATTGTTTTATCTTGTAAATCAGTTTCTCATCTTTTCTACGGCATTTACTTTCAGATATAAAGAATAAATAAATTCTTGATTGAAAAGTCATTTTTGCTTTGCAGTAGAAAAAGGGGGAGGCGGTCAGCTTTATAAATGTAAAAGGATTTTTTGTTCTTTTTTAATTATTTACAAATGCTGAATTAAAGGACAGCAGAGTTTAAATTATGCATTAAATTAGCATGTTACTGATTGAAGATGCTCAAAGAAAGTTGAAATTTTTAAATTGCTGTGAGCCAAATTCAGCCACAATTTAATAGCTCAATTGATGTTGATGAACTTAAGACAGTGATAAATCTGGACCTATAGGCTTATTTTTCTTTTTGCTGTGAAAGGTAAGCATGCTGTTTCTACAGTACTGACTGTCCTTTTGTTTGAGAGTTGACTGAGTATACTTTGATCCTTTTTTTAGAAAAAGAATTCTCTGTTCTCCCTTAAAGAAAGCTTCCTGAGACCTGGATCAGATTATGGAAACTAAAGTGAGCACACAAAAGTGCTTGTTAGAAAGTGAAATTTATGTGCAAACTAAACGTGCCCTTGATGATAGCCTTATTGATCAAGCCAAGTTAATAAATCAGTAATATCACGCAGCACTGTTCAACACTCACAGGCTTATATTGGTTTTCTTTTTTTTTTTTTCCTTTTTATGTGCCTGCTGTGTAGGCAGAGAACATGCACTTTCCTGCCACGGAGTGTGTACTACAATTGAAACACTGAGTTCAGAGGGCTTGAATGTAAAATGTCGGCATCCAATACAACAAAAGAGAACTTTTATAGCAGTAACTTAATACTGGGATTGGAGCCTTTTACTTCCTAAGTATCCCTCTCTTTATTTCTAATGCTTTAAGCCCTGATTCAGAATGAAATTCAGGGTCCTGTTTGGATAATTAAAAGAATTCCATGGGAAATTTGGCATGAAAATGCCATATGGAGTGGCTTCTGAACCTCGCAATGGCCAGCATTTGTGTTCAAGATAAATGTTTCATTTTCAAGAAGTCTGCCTTTAGGTCGTTCTTCAGTAGCTTTGCCAGTACACAAGGGCAACATCCTTTGTGCACCCTTGGGATTCTGGTCTGACAAGCACTTATTCCATTATTGCCCATATTTCCTTAAGCCCTCTGACAAAAAGCACTTATGATGAACTGGATTTATCTGCCCATGCCATGGGATGCCTGCAGGATCTCTGAGAGCCCTCTCGCATTGCGCAGTGCATGTTCTCTGTAGCTGCCACGTTGTTCCCGATGCCGCGTGTTTTCTTCTCCGTCGTGAGATGATTTTGCATTCGTAGCTTTGCTCTTGGTTTGGGGTTGATCTGCATGCAGACCGTGTTAGCAGAGGAGGTTCTGCTCAGGCTAAAGTGGGGCTTCTGTGCTCGAACCCAGTGTCGTGCGCTGATGTCCCTGGTGTCCTGGAGCAGCAAGTGTCGCAGCCGGGACCTTGGTTCGATACCTCAGCTCCGTTCCCTGATGTTCTCGCTGAGAAACGAAGGCAGCTGGGTGAGTACCTGAGCCTCTGCTGGTGCAATTTGCCAAGACAGAACACAAAATAGCATTTATGAAGCACTTCTTGTCATTCCATGGTCCTGCATTCATTCCTAGCTAATGACTGGAGCACTGGTGTGAGAGCGGTGGTTGTACTGGGCAATGAGCCACCAGAAAGAAATAGGTACCACCTATGGTCAATTCACAACCTTTTGCTATCCCATCTTTCTCCCTCCTTTTCCATAATCTCATTCTTTCTCTTGCCTTCACAAACTTCCAGCTAATGAGGATGGTGAGCCTTAGAAAGGGTTAATGAGACAGTAGCAGTTGACCCATTCCCAGTATGGAGTTATCTTCCATTGCCTTGTCAAAGCTGGAGAATTTTGGCTGTCTTATTTACGAGGGTAACCGAGGCTCAGTCCAGGAAAGCTGGGGTTTCTTTTGATGGTGGGAAGAAGCTGGACATTCTCATATATCTGCCTTCTTAGCAGCTCACAGACTGGGTGATGAGAAGCTCTGCTCTGCATGGAGCCAGGATCAGGGCTGCATAAAGGTACTGGTGCTGTGCCTGTCTGGGACTCCTGCGAATGGGTGGAATGCACCTCGCTCAAGAGAGAAGCTGTAATATGTTTCTTTGAGGTAGTTCAATAAGTGCAATGGAATTTGACAAAGTCTAACAGTGGTTTACAAAGGTTAAGTAAGTTTGATGGCAAGGTTCACCTTATTAATTACTGCATGGAAGAAGTGCACAAATGCAAATTGAGTTAGAACCAAGTTAGAATGTTTTGCACAGCGACCAGAGATACAAAAGAGTAAGGAAGACTCTCCCAGTGAGTCATGAGGTACAGAGTGGAGCCCCTTGCTTTCTAAACTCCTGGGGGAGCTTAGGTGCATCCGGGTCCAATCTGAGTCTCAGACTTGGACAAAGATATATATCTAATGAAAGAAATACAAAGAGTAAGGACGACCCTCCTGTTGAATCATGAGGTTCAGAGTGTACCCACTTGCCTTCTAAACTCCTTATGGAGCCTTGGTGCAGTTTGGTCCAGTCTTAGTCTCAGACTTGGACAAGGGGTTATGTCTAATGGAATTATCTATAATAAGTTTATAGTAATTAATATTGAGTAGCTACATGAATTAGTAATGTTTCATTAGTGTTAATTTAGGATCCTGTCAGATCTGGCATTGGTTAAAGGTCTCTGTGTCTCGACACCTTGAGAGGTGTCCCAACTCAAGATCACCTCCTTGCAGCCAGGCTGCCTGGCCTGAAGAGCTCAAGAAGGCTTACTTAGGCTGTCACATTTATGGAATAAAGTGGTTAGCTCATAGTCAAATTGCATGCGATGGAAAAGGTATGCATGAGTCTCCTTGTACCCATTAATTTCTTTGCTCCTTGATTAATGAGTCTTGCAAAAGCCACCGGCTATTCATGTGCTAATCTCATGATCAGTGTTCCAAGCTCATGTGCATCGATGCTCACTGTGTCACTGTTTCCTTTGTGGGTTTTCAGAGAACAAATTGAAACTAGAGACGTTCTTGGCCTGGACACAGATCAGACCTTTACTTCCTTTCCAGCCTGTACCAAACTACCGTAGTTGAGTGAAGGGGTCGAGTGCATCTGTCACAGGGATGTGGGCCCCACTGCACTCATGGGTTTCTCCAAGCCTGTGTCATTAACCTCAGGGTGGGGAGTGTTTTTACATCCTGTGGAAAGCAAGAACAAGTGCAGACTTTACCCCACTGCTAAGCCATGTGACTCTGAAGGCTGCGCCTTAGTGCTCTGGAGCTCACGCTGACTGGTGGCTCGTTGCTGGATGGTGTTTAAGGTGTTCAAGTGTTGAATTATTCTCTCTACTCAAGAGGGAACTAAGACTTCTTTTGTCTTTTATGCAGGGTAGTAACATTTTTCCTGTGAGTTAACTGTATTATTCTCTTTCTTGCTGCTTCCACATTAGTTTTGGAAAGAGAAAAACAACGCTGTGTCATCGCAGAATTGCCTGGTGATGGGAACTGTAAGGTAGATGAGTTCTTCTCTCCACCCATGAGCAAGTTCTTGAATGAGGTTTTACTGCAGGACTGTTCATTCTGTTCCTCTTGCACGCTGGCCTGTCAATATCTCTTAGGTTTTTAATACATTACAGTACATCCATCTCTTAAAACAACAGTTTCATTTCTGTAGCCCAGCCATACAGCCAGTGCTAGGGAGATATTGCTGTCATCACTGCATCTTTAAAAGCTCTGCTTCCATCCTTAAGAGCTTCTTTGGCCATGGACTAAACTCAGAAATATGCTTGGGTGGTGTCCAATGCGGTATAGGAATTTAGTCTAGATGAAGATTTATCCCTATATGGTTCAAATTTTACATGCGTGCCTCAAGCACACAAATAATACCTGTTTCATGCAATATTTAGCAGTGTGAATTCCAAATTAGACCATAAACTGTTTGGTGCAGAGACCGCTAAACTTTTTATAGCGCCAGGCACATTCAGACTTTCAACCTGACCAGGGCCACCAGTCATTACCAGTTAGAGTCATAGAGAACAGCTTTAAAAGGAATTCCCTCATTAAACTGAAGTTGCTTTTGTCCATGACAGGCCAAAATACCTGAATCCGTGGGAGGGAGTGCTTGCCTCTATGCATGCATGTATCTTAACCTTTTTATTTTCAATGGGGAGAGAAAATAGACTGGGTTGCATATTGGATACATTATCTTGGTATTAAGCTGCCATTCCAAATCTCTTTTGGAAAATTGGAACTGAGATTCGCTACTTCTCATCCATCCCTTTAAATGAAGGCTTCAGTAAAATAATTTTGATTGCTGGGAACCACAAATAGTATCCCTCTTTCCAGATAAGGTCTTTTTTGCTCATTAAACTGTTAGAATAGGTCTTAGCACTCTCAGCCACAGCAGGATGTATATTAGTGGTTCCACAAGCTTTGGAGAAGTTGCTGAAATGTGTTTATAAGGACCTCCCAGGAAGTGCTTGGTGGTGTTGAGCCTGGGCAAGACCGTATTGGAATTATTGTTACTGGATTTTTGTGGTTGTTGGGTTGGGCTTTTTTAAGTTCACTAACATACTCTCAGATGATGGTAGTAGTACAATAGGTTTTATGCTTCCATTGATGTAAAAAAGGTCTTACTAAAAGTTTAGGTCTTATTTCATCAAAGATTTGTAAAGCTTAGAACTTAAAGTCAGACCTAGTTGTAGCTATGCCTCCTCAACACCTAATAGTAGCCATGTAAACTGATGCTGTATTGACCAAATCCCTAATTCCCAATCTTTAGCATCAGCTGATGGCTGTGAACCCGTGAACTTCCTTGTGGATATTCTGAAAAGCCCCATGAATCTGAAGGTTTTAATGTTTTAATATAATAAGGTTCAGTGGACCAGCTGTACAACAATTATTGTTGCCTATGGGCCATGGTTTATGACTGCTTGAGCTACAAAAAATTAACTGTCTGGCAACTTGTCTGTGTTAGTCTCATGTAATTCCAGAATTGTTCCATCTTGCTCTCTTCTGCAAGAAGGCATCTGTATTGCAGTTAATTTCGTTAAAACTGGGAGACTGCTCCCTGCTGGAGTTCAGTGGCAGGTGGTGAAATGCAGATTTCAGCTGAACATTTTATTTTATTGGTTCTTAATGGTGGCTTCAAACTAAAAAGGGAAAAAATCCTCAGATTTGGTTCTGGGGTACTCTATCCACGACATAGAGCACAAACTGAACATTTTAGGGGTGCTACAAAGATGCTGGTGATTCCTTTAGTAGTCTTTGTAGTCTGCCAGGAATTTCAGGCAATTAACTAGCCAGTGCTGCTGTTGACTAGCCAGGCTTCAACAGACCTTTTAGAAACCTTCTGGTCTTTTCATGTAAATAGACATTTGGCAGTATTTTAAGATGTATACCCAGTAGATTTTGTAATGCATTTCCTTTTTTCATGTGTTCCATGTTTAATTCAAACAAGCATCTGACATGAAAGCTAAAGATAAAAGTGTAACATAGTACAATTAGTTTCTGTGAAGTCTGTGGATCACTAATGGAACACAGCTCTTCCCCCTGCACAACTAGCATAATACAGGCCATTTTTTGGTCATTTGTGTTGTACATTAAAAGCATCAAATAGAGCACTGTCGTGGGCCTGAGCGAATGGACAGAAAGTTCCTTTGTTTGATAACATTGGAAATAATTTCGCTTTCCAGAGACGCAAATGGGTAATTGCTGCAATCAGATCAGAGACATGTAACACTTGTAATGTAACCCTTCATGTATTAAGAAAAATAAAGCAGAAATTAGATCAGAGACCAGAACTATGTATATATTTTAAAAGCAAGGTCAGTAAGCTGTTTCTCTGTTTCCACCACCATTTCTGTCTGTGTTTCATGGATGTGTGTTGTGATTTCATACCAACTGATCACTGATCAAACAAACACAAGTTCAGGAGTACAGTTTGAAAGCTGTGTGCTGGATTTGTGCATTTAAATCCACTGAGCCTCTGATAAGCAGGGTTTGTGAGCATGTTTAGTGAAATAAAATTTGGGAAAAACTAGCATTTAGTGAAAATAGAGGAGAAGTGTTTATTGACAGCAAACCTGCAAACCTCATTTCTCTTATTAATGCTCAAAGTATGGAATTTAGATCTAGATTTGGCTGCAAACTCCACCAGTTTCACATGTGTCTGGTCTGGTGCTCTAGTTTTTTTGGAAAGCAAGTTGCAAAATAGGCAACTGGATTTTTGTATCTGTATAACTGTGTCATATACTCTCTTTTTTTCCCATTCTGGAAAAAACATATGTGTTCTTGTAAAATTGCAGCATGTGCGTGATTCTGTATTATTTAAGGTAGAGGAATAATTTTGTTTTCTTATCTTAGCTCAACACTGTTTTAAAGCAGCTTGGGAATGTAACAAAGTTCAACAAGATGCTGCACTTCCTGACAATGCCACACAATAATGGGAAGTGTGTATTTCAAACACGCTCGTAAGACAGTTCATACAACAAAGAAATGCAACACACAGATGCCACATGTGCAACACACAGGGCATTATCTGAGTCATGAATCCTCCTCTAGGTTCCTAAAAATGCCCATTTCTCTATACTGCATTTATGGTTTTTTAAAGCTTTACTTTAGGAGAAATATTTGTGTTTCTGTGGGAAGTATTTTAGCTGATAAATAAGCAGAGAATGCTGGTGGTGCTTTTTATTTATTTGTTTGTTTGTTTGTTTGTTTGTTTATTTTTCTACTGCAGAATGCTTTGGCTGATGTTAAACACTTTAGCTAGATCCAAAGGGATACTGCTACCATGAACTGGTAAACCACCAGCAGGGTTATATCCTCCTGTGTCAAAGATTTTGTACAATGTAAAAGCTAAAGGTATTCAGATTAACCATTTTCTCAGGACAATTTATAAATAGAAAGCATTTCAAAACTGAGACTTACTTCTTCCCCTCCTGCCCTTTCTTCACCATGAATAGACCAGAGCTCTTAAAGCTCTTGACTGTCTGCATGTCCTCTCTTTATGTCTTTTCTGACTCATTTTTATTTCAATTGCAAAAGTTATAGAGGTAGTTGAAATGGTGGGGACAGAAGGAAATGTGAATCTAAAACCAGGTTATCATTGTCCTTGGTGCAAGCAGAATAGAAAAAAAATCTGGAGAAATTACATTTAATAAACCTCCAAACCAGAACCCCCAAACTATAGAACAGAATAAACTGGCGTGCTTTGAAAAATAACAATCTCACTTCAAGGTTCCATGAGAAAAAAGACATTAAGAATTGCATTTCCTTGTGAACATCTGCATTTAACAATATATAGCCATTTCTGGGGGGGAAGTATTCCCATTGTGGCTTCTGGGAGCAAAGAGAGCAGCACAGCAAAACCCCTGTCCTCCCTCCATCGAGGTCTGCATCCAGAACTCCCGACTCCAGCAGCCCACAAAGGATAAAGCTCAGATAGAAAAGGGAGTGGGTGTCAGGAGATGTCAGAGGCTCTTGGATGAAGGAGGGAACGTTGGAGCAGGGCAGGAGCTAGCAGGGTTGCTAGTGGGGGAAGAAGGGAGAGCAGGGGGAAGCAGGCGCCTCCAGTGGATTTAAAGACAGGAGGAATGACTGATGGGCTTGGGAAAGGTGTGCATGTATTTGCAGAGGGCATAAATGGGTCTGCTAAAGACTTTCGTTCATGGGGTGATTGAGGTACTCATGATGGGCGAACAGGCTGCTGGTGTTGACAGAGATTTCATTGGTACAATGTGACCCAGGGCATTTATGGAGCTGCTGTACCCCCATCTCCGAGCTAAATTACTTCCCAGATGTGAGGCAAACAAGCAATCGCTCAGACTGGTCTCCTGTTCTTTATGGCTTCAGTCTTCAATACTCATTCAGCAATAGGCAGCTGGTTCCGTTTGCTTGGTTTAGAGGTTCTGACACCAGTAAAAACAAAACAAAACAAAAAACTTTTAATCTTCCAGCAATGAAATACACTGCAGACTTAAATAAATGACACATGTTGGAGCACCCTTGTTTTCTACAGGCATTTTCTCAGCAAAGGCATGATTGTTTGTGAAGGTCCCCTAAAACTGCAGCAGGGGTCTGGTGTAGCCTTTAAATCCATGTGATAGTTTTTTTCATCAAGAGATCTCTTTCAGATCATGTCCCCTTTGATGATTATTCAGCCCCAATCCTTCCCCTACTTTACAGTTATTTTAACCTCTCTGAAGACCTGCCAACATACCCACTTTAGTGGCCAGTGATGTTATGCTGCTTTTTTTTATTGGCATTCAATTTTAAGAGTTGACAGACAGTAAATACTAAGACTTCTCTTTACTGTTCTACAGTAATTTGTCCTACAGTTGTAAATAAGTCTCTCTTGTTCTGCCTCCTGCTAAACAAAAGCCACTATTTTTGGACGAGATTGAGCAAAGAGAATATTGTCCCATTTTATGTAGCTGCCACTGAATGGATATTACCATATCTGGGTTGTTGGGATTTTTTTTTATTTTCATAGCAAATGAAGCATCTTATTTCTGAAAATACTAGTTTGTTGTGGATTTTTTTTTTTCCTAAGGTGGATCTATTAAATTTCCAAAAGCATTTTTTTCAAATATTGTATTTCCATATGGACATGTCATGGAAGCCTGGAGGACAATCACAGAATTGTTAGGATTGGAAGGGACCTCTGGAGATCATGTAGTCCAACCCCCAAATGAATGATATTTAAGGATCTTAGGATATCCTCTTGGACTGTAACAAACAAGCAAGCTACTAGTTATGAGGAACTGTAATTAATCCCAGTAGTCAAAACATTTTTATTCTGTATTTTTCTTTCTCTCTGGTAGACACCTTGCATTTCCAAGACTGAAAATCAGCCTCAAGGACTTGCAACAAGCGTCAGGTGGGGACAGACACCCATCAATCAGTCCACGCCCTGGGACACTGATGAGCCTCCCTCTAAACAGATGAGGGAGAATGAAAACCCAGGTATGTCTCTAATCTTATTTGTAATTCTACCAGGGAAAATCGTTCAAAGCAAATTCAATGCACTATCGCCATTTACCTCCATAAATTAGACTTCAGTGTGAGCCCTTTCTTTCTTCTTTAGCAGGAGTTTTTCCTCATTGTAAAGACCCCTCAAGTTTCTTCTATGCCGGGCTAATATGAATGTATTAAGATGCTGCAAGTTCATTAGAGCGGGTTTTTTTTTCTCCTTCTCTGCCTTCACTAGAGGAAAAGGCACTCTGTAATACTTTAAGACTTCTTTTATGTCCAGAACTACCTGAAACGATTTCCAGCTTCCAGACACATATCATACATTGTGCTACTATGCCAGACGCCTAATTACAATGTCTTTGTAGTGGCTGGAGCACCATTATTATACACACAGAGTGTTTGTCAGGGAGCTGTGAAAGCGCAGCGGGGAAAGAGGTTAATTTTCTTGGAAGCGTGTGCTTAAGCTGCATAAAGTGCAAAATACATAAAACCGCAAACATGCCGCATGTCACCTGACGAGTATTTTAACAATTGCGCTCACATCGCTGCAGCAATTTTATGCACTTACTGCTTGGGAACGGCTCCAGATCCCGAACCGCGTTAGGTATTGTGCAGCGGGGCGTGTCGGCACGATCCGCGGGCGCGGGAGGGGAAGGACGAGGGTGTTTGTGTCTGTTCTCCGCTGTGTTGGGCCCACCACCATAGCTGGCCTTCCTTCGTGCCACAGGTGCAGCGCCCTGGGTCACCACGGTGGCAGCGGGCAGCCAGCCCGCCCTCATCACGCACTCCTACGGGATGACACAGCCGCCCACCTTCAGCCCCGCCGCCAACGTCCAGGCCCCCGTCATCGGCGTCACACCCTCCCTCCCGCCGCACGTCACCCCCCAGCTCCCGCTGATGCCGGGCCACTACCAGCTTCAGCCGCAGCCCTCCCAGCCCCTCAGCAACATGGTGGTCAACCTCCAGAGCCAGCCCTTGTACACCAACAGCCAGCCCCTCAGCATGTCCTCCATGAGCGGCGTGGGCCCAGTGGCCCACCCGGGCCCTGGGGCGGTGGGCAACGGCCACCTGGCCTGCCCCATGCTGCCGCCGCCGCCGCCAGCCCTGCCCTCGGCCGCCCTGCCCAGCAGCGCGCCCACCACCAACGGGCAGGCGGCCGCCCCGCTGCCCCCCAACCCGGCGGCGGGCGGCCCGGACAACACCAACGGGGTGCAGATGCTCCGGACGATCGGCGTGGGGAAGTACGAGTTCACGGACCCCTGGCACCCCAAAGGTAAGGCGGACCGGCTCGGCCCCGCGGGGCGCGCAGCAGGGGCGGGCGGCGGCTGACCCTCGGCATCCCCGCCGCTCTCTGTGGGCCTGCCAGCCCAGCCCCAGCGGCTGCCTACGCGCTTTTCTAAAATGCAGAGCTTTCGTGAGTTACTGACTACAAAAAGCAGTGTGTTAACAAGAGGAACGACAAGTTTTAGGTGAAAAGTAGTGAAAAGCAGCTTTCAGGCCCATCAGATAAGCTGGTCTTCCCAAGGGTAAAGCAGCCATCATCCCATGCCTCTCCCTGTGAAACACACCCAGTCCTGGCTGCAGTTGTGCATCAGCCACAGCAGTGACCACCTTCGTCAGCCCTTGTCTTGTCCCCACTCTGGTAGGAGCCCAAGCCAAACACAAGTCAAGCTGACTGCAGCTGAACAACCCAACGCGTTCAGCGTTAAGGGGAAAACTCTTCATTACCAGCTTCATCGGGCTCAAATGCTGCAAAACACCCTGAATAGTCATGAGCATTCTGAGAGGTTGACCTTTTCCGAAGAGTACTTTGTAAATGAGCCCCTCCGCTGGGTCACGGTGGAGTATTATTTCCGAGTGTCTTACCCCAGACACTTCAGAACTACCTATGCTCTGTGTGCCGAGTTTCTAATTGCATTTGCAGAGTTTTCCCTTCCTCCCTTACAAATCACGACTGGGCCACGTGTACAGGTAATGCAAAATGGAACTTACAAAAATATTAATGCAGACCTATCAGCAAAATCAATTAAATTGATTTTGTAAAAAACCAGCACCTTCATTAAGTCTGTAATATTTTATGTATGCATTTGTATTCAGACACAGTCCGTGTGTAAATTATTTATTTGCCACAAGCTATTAAGTTCTGTTGTGTAGCTCTGTRTTAAAGACAAGGAATCTCTATTAAAAATGATTAGTCCAATAACTCCTCCTGCTCTTTACGTAAATTGTACTTTGGTATGTGCAAATTCTTACCAAACTTCCCTTGAAAAGGTGCTCAGATACAATCTCAGGAGTACTTCTCTAAAACTAAATATTTGGATTGCTTTTAAGTTTTCACCTCCAAACCCCAAATATGATGAGGGCTCTTGGTGGATGGTGAGCTTCTGAATTTTTCTTTGAGCTCTCTCTAGATGGACTTTAAGTGACACTGGCCCAGTCAGGTATGCAAAAATTGACCAATAACTGCTTTATAACAGTTTTGTTAATTCTTTTGCTTTAAAAAAAAAAGAAAAAAATGACCAAAATCCACAAAAGTAATTTGTCAGGTTATGTTTATAAGTTACAAACCATTGGTTTTGTAAAAAGAGAAAGGGGAGAGATTTATACTCTAATCCTGCTAGACTGAGCTCTGCTGGGTGTCTCTCTCCTCCACAGAAGCTATTTGTCTTCTAAGAGGCATCATCTCCACTTTCCAGAGCCACCTATCCCAATTTGCTGCACTGGGTACTCGGATGCATGATCAAATTAACGCAATTTAAAGGATTACTTGGTGTCACTGGAGACATGTGCAAATATACAATACAAGGGAAAACACATAAGCTTAAACCACTTTCACGGCAGTAATTTGATCACATATCTGAGCCCTAGTGACACTAACCTAGTGAGACAAATGAGCACGTCAGTGACTGCACACTTGAGGTTAGGAATAGTCCTAAATGCCTCGCATACTTAGGGCCAGCAGCATCAACTGTTATTTACTCTTCCTCCGTCAATTAACCTTCAGCAGATCTCTGGCTAGCAGATGAAGTAAACTTCAAATCAAAGCCTAAGTAAAAAGATCGTAAAATATTGAATCAGTCTTTAATATTTGATTTACAAATTCTTAGTCAGCCTTCTTGCTTAACCTGCTGTAAACCCCAGTCTAGCCTGATAGTCCGAGCACCCCAGAGACCAGTCAGCCCAGGAGATGTTCATTAAGGTGTGGAGGAGAGTTCCTCACTGGCGTATGCCAGGCATGCCAGACCTAGCTCTGCTGCTGTGTTTGGAAACCCCTGTACCTAGGAGAAGGATCATAAGGAGAATATTAAAACAAGCAGTATTTCTAATCCATGGCAACTGCTGACACACTGTACTGAACCTTATAAACTGCAGGCTAGACAACTGTTTTTCCAGGGATTAGGGGGCTTCTCTGTGACCATCAGGTATTGAGTTATCCCCATAGTGGTTAAAAACAAACAAACAGAACAGAATGAAGCATGCATATACAAATGTCTCATAAGCAGGACCTATTTTATAAACTAATCCCTTCCTCCGTTTCCAGTCTTAAAAGCCCTTAGATCTAAAGCTATAATTCTTCTTGACACACCTGAAGTCAGAGAAGATATATGTTGGATTTGCTTGTTTTGAATGAGAGAGAAACAATCAGGAAAGGGTAGACAACTGGATGCCGAGCCAGACCTTAAAATCTCACTAGAATAAAATTCTTCATATAAATTCTATGAGTTTCAGTGTGGCTTGATTTTCTAATTATTTTAGGTTTTAATTTCTGCCCTCAGGGATTTCAGTCTCGAAAGCCTGACTGATTTCAGAGGCTTACATGATAGATACCTTTCTCTCCAGGAATGAATGGAAACTAGGAGACAGTACTAAGCTGTTCAAATATACAAGTTCAAACTAGTTCCCTACAAGTTTCATTTAAATATTCTCTCTCTTTCTTGGGGAACCTTGGCCAGTATTATAATAAGAGCCACTGCTAATGGCCTTGAGATCTATCTCATTATCCTGTGGAACTCTGAATTATTATTTCACTTGACAATCCAGTCTTGTCCAGGTTTGAATAATTACCCAGCTATCCCTTAAGTGAAAGAGCAGTTCTTACTGGTTAATATGGTAGGGTTTCTTATATTTTTAGATTTTATTAGGGAGCTGATTTGAAACATTATGTTTTATTTCCTGTAGTTATCTTTCATTTGGCTGGATACATGTTTGGGTCATTTTAGTTTGTGTTCATGCAGAACTAGGTTTCTTACTCAGCTGTTTCTAAATACATATAAACAAATAAGTTGCCAAAAGTTAAAGGCACTGCTAGTATGCCATCTCATTTGCAATAGGTCAAGAGATCTCACTTACATGACTGAGAGTCAAGTCATTTCCATGGCTGTGCAAAAAATGCATTTTGATAACAAGACCCATTATATAAAATATGTCATATAAGATATGTCAACAGATGTGTCATTCTCCTTCCACTGTGACAGCTAATTTCTACCTAATTCCGCTGAAACTACTTGTATGAAAAATTTTGCATGGATTAGAGAATCTTCTTGGTCTGGGTGGGTTGCGTTCTGTTAAATACAAGTGTTAACTTTAGCTACATGATCCATTTACATAGTAAATTTATAAAGTTGCTACATTACTAGAGACATAAATAAAGTTTCAAAGTAATTATTGCTTTTAGCAATGTATGAAGAACTGTAGAGCTGCCGTATGAAATGCATGGGGTCTTTTACCATACACAATTAACAGGAGTTTTGGGAAGCGTCTGGTTTTGCCTGTAATTTCCCTTTGGATAGGACTTATGCCAAGTACTCCTAGCTGACTTCAAAAGCATGACACCTTAACACAGGCATGTAACCTAATATTTTAGAACAGGATCAGCCCTTACTTTCTATCCATTTCCTAAATCTTGCTCTATAAGCTAAAGATTAAATGCCAGGGCAATTAATAAAGCAGAATATTCAGAAACATAAAAATGTTCATTGTGAACATACTCAATGAAGATCCACTGAAGTTCTCATAGCCAAATTTTTACGTGGCTTCTTCAGAAAATACAGAGTTGCGAAGAATATTCAAACATATTTTCAATATCTTCAGGCGACATGATGTGGCCAGCACAAATTGTCACTTGCACAATGTGCCTGCAGGGAAGAGAAAAAATCATCCCTTCAATTTCTGACACAAGGTACCAGTGTCCCATGCCATGGCACAGTGACAGAGACCAATGTCTATGTGCCTGCCAATCCAGCTGAGCCTAAACAGAGAGGAATTAATCAGTCTGATGAAGGACTAGAAGAGATTGGTTTCCTTGCAGAAATAACTAAGTAACTGAGATTTAGTCGTTGACTGTTTCCTAGGGCAGCATGCTTCCTTATATTCAAGACTTTAAATCCAAAACTGAACCTTTGGTGGATAGCCCTGACATACGTAGAACATAAATGTTCCAGCTTGGACTCTGAGATCTGTTACACATTTGGAAAGATACTCTCTTCATAAAGTTGATATACTTTGAAGCATAGTTGCTGACACAAAAAATGAGGAAAATGCAATACTTCATTGCAGTACTTACTCCTGCAGTGTAAAATTAACCATGGACATCATGGGGTTTAATTTGTGGATGTTCATGGATAATACCGATGTTTGTTTCCATAGTACTTTTGTTCTGTAATTCTTTGGTTTGCAGTCCTTAACTAGTGGGAAAAGAAAGCAGATGCTAATTAGTGTTCAGAGTGTAATGACTGTAGAAACATAACAATATCAGAAATAAAATCTGAATGTTAATCCTTGTAGCACTAATTTCTTAACACTTCATTTTCAAGCATCAGCAAATAGCATGAACTAAACAATAACAAAACTACAAACGAATACTGTTGCATCATCCTTATTGATTGCACCTTTCACACTTGACTTTATTGCATTGGAATTCTCATTAGGCCTCAGACAATATTTACTTTCCTTAATCATGAATAGTAACAAGGCAGAGTACAACATTTCGTCAATAATTATCAACTTTTTCTTCAGAAAGGCTGAATTTTCAAAGGGATTTCAGCTTGACCTGCCTTTCTGTGAGTGTACCTGGTTCTAGACATGAATGCTGCGGGGGTGGGGAGTGTTTAAATTCAATGTGCAACATAACATTTGGAATTCTAGTAACATTAATTAAAGGCTATTATGTGATGAAGACTCTAGAAATCTTATTTTCCATTCTCTGCCTTGCACCAGAAAACAGTGGCCTGTGTAACCTTAGGGAAATCTCCCTTATTTTTCCATCCGTTGGTCTAGAAAGATAGATAGATAGATAGATAGATAGATAGATAGATAGATAAAGAGATTATAAAAATAATAGATATAAAATTATAGATAAAATTGTATAGTGTGTCTGTGTATATGTATATACATATATATGGATATGTATGCATATAGTTGTAGGGAAGGAAATCTACAACAGAAATAGCTGCATTCTATCTCCTGTTTTTTGTAGGAGAGCTGGGTTAGCATGGAAGTGTGCATTTTTCTTACTGTGCATTCTTCTTACTGTGTATTCCTTAGGATAGTGGTGATTTCCTGGGGTGGCCTAAGTGTACCAAGGTACAGATGACTAACTAGTGGTCATTTGTAAGCTGAGCTTGGTAATGATGCATAAGAGTTCACAGAATCACAGAACAGTTGAGGTTGGAAGGGATCTCTGGAGGTTTTCTGGTCAGCCCCCTTGCCAAGCAAGGCCATCTAGAGCTGTTTGCCCAAGACCATGTCCAGATGACTTCTGAATATCCCCAAGGATGGAGACTGCACAACTTCTGTGGGCAAACGTCAGTCACCCTCGCAATAGAAACACATTCCTCATGTTCAGAGTGAGCTTTCTGTGTTTCAGTTTGTGCCCAGTGCCTCTGGCTCTGACAATGAGCACCACAGAAAAGAGTCTGGCTATAACCTCTTTGCACCCTCTCTTCAGGTATTTATATACATGGATGAGATCCCGCTGAGCCTCCTCTTTTCCAGACTGAACAGCCCCAACTCTCTCAACCTCTCCTCCTAGGAGAGATGCTCCAGCCCCTTCATCGTCATGGTTCTTTGCTGGACTCTCCAGTATGTCTGTCTTCTATTGAGGAGCCCAGAACTGGATGTGGCACTTGAAGTGAGGCCTCACCAGTGCTGAGCAGAGGGGCAGGACCATCCCGTGTGATCTCATGGCAGTCCTTGGCCTAATGCAGCCTAGAATACCACTGGCCTTTATAGCTGCAAGAGCACACTGCTGGCTCATATTTGAGCCATACTGTTGCTCATGCACAGTAATGAACTTAAAGCAAACAGGTCCTCTAAAATAAAATCTTTATCAAGTTTAGTTACCATCTTCTTTCATTAATATAATCCTAACAAGATTGCAAAGTTGATGAGGGTATCTAAGCCATCACTTGAGTGAGAATGAAATACCTTTCACCCTTCTGTGATCCAGGTGGGGTATTTTCAGTAATTCCTGTCCTGTCTTTTAATGTCACTGTCGGTCAGGTCATGACAAGACAGTGATTTACTGCACTGAAGAGTCAGAGAGGACTGTAATAGTCCTTGAACATTGTCTTGCTAAACATACAGCATAAAAAGGTGATTGAATTCCTTTTTGATTGACATCTCTCAGTATGTCAGTGACTTGAGATTTCCACGTTTCAACTGGAGGAGGATCTTCTCAGCACCACCAATATTTTATGTGGGTTATTGAAAAAAAAAATTGGGGCATGACTGAAGTGAGTTAAAGCTCCCTGAAACTGCTCTTAAAAGTCATCTGATCCATGCTGCTATTTCTCATACCTCTATTTTTTTAAATAAATGTCAGATTTGCAACTGTAGTTCATGTGTTGAAAATACAGAGCTGAAGAGCTTTAACTGTTGTATGTTATTATGTCATCATTTGCAGATCCACCTAGTTAGTTAGACAGCGATATATTTGAAGTTGTCTTGAATTCCTTCCCACTCTGTAGTCTTAAGATATGGTTTGCTTAGAATGTGGTTTCCTAACAAATACAGTTTTGTCCATGACCGTGGCCATCAAATGCATTCAACATAAGTCTGAGAGGCGGGAGAGTTCTGTTGAATTACTATTTTCTCTCCTGTCCACACAACACTATATTCACAGAGTGTAAAATTTCTCAGGGCCTGGATGATAACCAAAATCTACGCTCTCTTTTGGCACATAAGTGGCAACTCTTTATAAATACAGACCAAATTTCCAGGCAGGCTGCCTAGCCATCCATCCCTCCAAATACTGTTCCAACAATCCCTTGTAGGTAGCTGGAACTGCATTTGGATGTTCTAAAAGTTATTAATTGTCCAAAACACTGCGGACTTGCCATTCTTCTTTCAGAACTTATGTTTAATATCTGGATTCTCTGACCTTTTCTTCCCTTGGTCCTCTTTTTTGTTCAACTCTTGACACATATTTGGATGCAACAGGAAACATACCAGTTCCCTTTCACTCTTGTCCTGCAGTGCCTGGAACCACTTTAGAGCTACCTTTCCTGAGCATTCCATTTGCTCCACAGTTTGGCTTTTCCTAGAATTTCCCACTAAGGTTTCTTCTTCACAGCAGCATAATTCCACTTCTTTTGATGTCATGACTTAAAACGTGGCCAGTCGAGTTATAGCTAGTACAGTGTCAGCAGAAAATGGGGACTTCACGCTGAGTCCAAACTGAACAAGCTGGGTCCATCTGGAGCCAGACAGTGCATTTATGTATATACCTAAAAGTTCCCAAAATGGGCCATTCTGTGACCTCTGGAGAACTCCAGACGAGCGGATTTATTAGATTGCAAATGGGTTTTGGTTTCCTTAGAAGAAAATAGAATTATTTTTTTTTCCTAATCAGCAGTCCTCCATGGAGCGGTGTCTAAATTCTGAATGAAGAAGAATCATTTCTGTCTCATTACATTCAGAATGAAAATTATTCTGTCCCATGTTAAATTTAAAAAATCTAAACAGATTTGTGAAATGCAAACTTTTCCAAATAGTGACTTTTCTTACCCTACTGTGCCTTGAGATTGCTGATGATAAGCTCCACTGTCCCACAGCGTGGCGGGCTTTGAGCTGTGGTCAATAATAATAATAATAATAACAACAAGAAGAAGATGGGTTACATAACACTTTCAATTTTCAAAGTGCTTTTGAGGGCATAAAAGTTATGTCACTAAGCTCATTCTGCACAGGAGGGTTGGTTAAGCTTTTTCCACTCAGTGTGGTTAGTGTTACGCATATATACAGGTTTCTAGTTGTACCAAGTGAGGGTAAAACGGTATTTGTGTATATTTCCACCTTAATATTTACAAATCACTATATTAGATTTCCATGCTAGATATTCTGGAAAGTATCATCAGGTGATGAAATCATCAATAGGAAGGGGTACATAAGGTTGCAGGAATGATTACTCAGAGACAAAACTTCAGCCATCTAGATGTGCACATAAAAGTGGCATGAAGTCTTGTCATATTAAATTCAGAAAATTACAGTATTAGTGTTGTATGTGCTTACTACTGTACTGGAAAAATCTCTGGGCTGCTGAAAAAATCAGGAGGTTCAAGAGAAGTACTTGACCAGGACTRCTTTAAATCAGAAACATTGACTACAGAAGGTGCCAAGACACTTAGTCAAGTTTGCACAATATGACTCTGCAATACTTTCCAAGATGCTACAACAGATTGGAGGGTTTGCCTCAAGATTTTGTACATTATATTCTGCACAATGCTCATTGGCTTTACACAAAATTAAAAACACAAGAATGTAGGATTAAAGAGAACATTATGTTTTTTATTCATGATTCCTCTGATGTTTCAGAGGGAAGCAAAATGCGTTTTGCCCATCAGTCTGCACACTCAAGTGTTTGAGTGAGGATGAGGAAGATGGTACAAAAAAGACAAAATTGGCTAAAATGGAAGAGGTCTTAAGGGAGATGTGGGCTGACAGTCCTGTTCAGTCTGACTGATTTATAAAGTATCCAAATCCAGCATAAAACCCAACTCCTCTGTGTGGCCTTTTCCTTGTGAAGGAAGAGGGAAATGTTCCTTGCATCCCCAAGCTGTGGATCCTTTAAAATGAGGATCATTTTGCACAAAACACTACCATCCTGTGGAAAACAGATGGAGGAGCAGTGCTAGTAGATTTCTATTGCCTGTAACCTAGGAAATACATGATTCTGTCTTTTGCCTTTTCCAGCATGCTGTGTGAACTTTGTTACAGATGTGGATTTTCTAGATGGCTGAATTTGCTGTGTTTAGATGATTTCTGCTAGGTATTTTCCTATGATGGCCATACTGTGGTGTTTTAAGAACATTCCTTTTCTTTGAGGGTTTTTTTCTTCTTCTGTAGGATGGTTAGAGCTCTGATTTGGAAGCCATATTGAGCATCCAAATAGACAAGCACTTTATAGGAGCATTTCATAAGAGCTTTTGCTAGATGGATAGCAGGTACCTCCAGCAGGAATCATTCAAGTGATTTCAGGTTTGGACAGTTGCAGATATTTAACCATCAGTATGTAAAGAACCATTTCACTCTGAAGAAATACATGAATCTCTCTTTCATTTATATAAATGTAGCAAGAACAAGGGCTCATATTCCTTCAGCTCCAGAATAACATGTTCTCCATGTATTTTGCTTGCTGGAACGGTAAAAGCAAATTTGACATCTTGTCCTCGGATCAGCTGTTCAAGGACAGTCAAATCTACTCATGAGCAGAAATTCAGTACTTCCCAAGAAGAGCCTATCAGTAAAAAACCCCACACCAGTAAGAATTTCTTCTTTGAGAACATAAATGAGTTCCACAGTCCTTTGCTGGAAGTGCCCCATATGCCTTTGGGAAAGCCATCATTACTTTACTTATTTTATTTTTTTCTTTCTCTCAAAACTGCCATATAGGCAAACCTTGTGCAGTAAATCTCGGTGTTATCAGTCAGGGCTACCTTAATTCACTTTCATGGAGATAAAGTCATGCTGAGAACACCTCTTAGCTTTAAGGGTAAACTCAATCAATAATTTTACTAGAGCCAGGAAATTATGTTAGCATATTTTTATCCAAATTTGTGGATGTTGAAGCGGTAGATTCAGTATTTCAGTAAGATGAGAGATTTCCTGAGACTAAGTCCTCTTTTTGTCTTTTAGAGAAAGTAGAAAAGGGCTGTTTATATACTAAAGATCTACATAGCTGTCTGGAAATAATGTATTAACATATTTAGAAAGCAAATTCTAAATATCAAAATATGTTTTAATAGAGAGTTAGGAGAAGGGGCCTTTTTCAAAAAAGTGAAGTCCTTTTCCATGTATTGAGTTGGTAACATTGTGTAATTCCTACCCCTTAAAACACAATGAGAGAATATTGAGATTTTAAGATAAGTTCTCCCTGAGTTGGGAGGTAGCCAGCCCTGGAGTGGAGTGGGACCACAAGGTGTGTTTATGGCAGGAAAAAGGGTACCCATATTGCATCCAAGCGAAATAAGAGAGGTGGTTTTAAGGATATAATTTATAATTACCCAGACTGGATCTAGATTATAATTACATAGTCTGGACCTATGCCAAGACACTGAAATTAATATTTCAAGTTTGAAGGGAAGAAAAATGAGATAGAGTTTGGCTGTGTTGGTAGCTGTCTATCAGCCATGAACTGAGAACTAGAAGAGTTCAAGGAACTTCCCTTGAACCTTGAATTTATGTCCCAAAAACACATTAGAAGAGACTTTTACTTAAAATCTTAAATGGAAAACAGAATATGTAAAAAAAGACATTCTAATAAGGAAAAGACAAGAATGGCATCTTGGATTGTTATTATGTGGTTAGTGAATGAGAAAGAAGAATCATTTATATTCAAAACTGAAGACTTGGTTTACAGAGCCCTAAACAGCAGTCAGGTCTGTTAGGTAAGATTCCTACCCTTACTTACTTACTTACATTTAGAAAGTGAGCATGTCACTCATTCATGTAAGCATGGGCAGCGAGGGCCATGTAGATCCTAGATGTATTACTACATCTTCAGTAGCTGCTTGGTACTGGGAGAGCAGAGCTCTTCCACAGGTGCTGGCTATTAGGGGGACTCTTGCCTGTCCCAGAACATGTCAAAAGTCACCAGGGACCAGTGTGTCAATAACTGCACTGAGCTCCTCTGGTTGCCCAGTTGAATCTCTCTGGGTTCTTCACTGCACTAACCAGGTTTCCATAGATGTGATAGGCACTTATATACTTAACCAGCTTGAATGCACTTGTATTTAAATATCTTATCATAACATCAATCCTATTCTAAATTTCAGGAATAGGGTCAGGAGTCTTAGCAGATGGACACCTCAGCATGAACATAGCTCCTCTGTCAGAAGTATGATGTAACAAAGTACAATTTTTGTTTTATTTTACCGTCATTGTGTTAAGAGAGTATTTTGATAATGTTGGTTCAAATCACCTAAAATTAATACAGTATTTGACAACGGAATGTGGTAAGCAAAGACATTTAGTCTCTTTTTGTGATCAAGATGGCTTTCCTCTTCTGCCCATGGAGAACTACTTCTGAATGTCGTACATCCAGTCATTTACCAGGCATCATTTCGTTAGCGCCGCTAAAGCCAATTTGGGCAAAATATTATCAACAGTTTTGATTCAGGGTTTGTTAAACTTCTACTTACACTGTTCTCTCGCACAATTTCCAGTGCTGTCTTACACTGTTTAAAATATTAAGGCCTGCTAAGAGGGTTAACTTTGAGAGAGAGGCTTATATACCTCATTCAGGAGACATCACTTGCAGTGGCGCGGTGTCCCGCAGGGGGCTTAAGCTCTTTCGTTCAGCAGTGACTCAGAAAAGGACGAGTGCCGTGCTCGCGGTTTCCACCAGCGCTTGGTCTTTTCTCAAAGGCTTCCTCACTAATTCCCAGCTCATCACGGTCCTCATCAGCCTGTGTAATGTGCTCATCACACGCTCATTTTCAGCTTTTGATTTGGCCTGGCTGTCTGCTGGGGAAGGTTTCCTCTGGTAGAAGTCTCCAAGTGCATGAACAAGTGAGCTCTAAGTGTTACTAATAAAAAATCCTTTAATCCACTTTAACAATGATAAATTGGAACTGAGAACTCCTCTTACTTTACAGATACATTCAGTTCAGAATTTCACTTAAGTCAGGAAATCATTTTGTGGGCAAGGGAAAAGTCCTAAACACCCCGATGTGGACGATGGGAATGAAAGACCAAATGCTTAATTGCTCTTACTGTATCTGCAGCACCTAACGGTGACTGAAACTTCCACTGACATGGCTGGTTCATATAAAATTCACTAGTCTTTGCCATTATTTTTATTCTTAATTCATCCTGGAATTTCCCTTTATATTTTCCCCACATTGTAGCTGATGGTGCATGATGAAAGAAAATAACTGGTCTGGGACACCGAAGTTCAGATTGAGCAAAGATCTGTCTAAAATGTACTTTTCTGGATTTAGATGGATTGCTACATTGTCTTGGTAGTAAGTACCTCACACCTAAAATCTGTATTGTTATCCACCTGCTGTTGTATGTTTATTTTTGCTTCTATGTTAAATAATGTAGCATGATCAAATACAATGAAAAATGAAGTCTCTTTATTCTTCTCCTTTCCCAAAAGCATGGGAGTTTGCACTGACTCATCCGCAATGGTTTGTGCCTCTTGTAATCCCTATGGATCTCTTTTTCAGTAGTGGCACTTGAACATTTCCTAAACACAGCTCACTGCAGCGTTAGACCAGGCACGAAGCAGTGTCCAGGCAGCAGGAGGGCCCTCGGAAAGGTGTTCACCCTGCCTGGCCTTGCTGTGGGGCTCCTTGTTGGAGCAGCTCAGGTACCTCCTCCGTGCCATCATCTTACGTGACCTGGTCAGGCTTCAGAAGGCAGCTCACGTCCCAGTACCTGGTTTCCAGGCATCCATCCGTTATCTGGCAGCAAATGTAGGCTCATTGTTTCATGTCTGATTTTGAAAATCTGGCCCCAGCAGCAGGTTTCTGTGCATCACTGTACTAACATCTGGCTTTTACTGGCTTGGCGGGCCGTCTATATCATTAAGTAGAACGAAACTATGCATTGATATGGATGGAGATGATCCTGCATCAATTTCCAAAAGGACGGTAGGGCTATTGGCAAATTAAATAGTTGAAGAAATTCTCCATCTCTCTTCCTTTTCATGATGTATCAGGGAATAAAATTGAGGGGAAAGCAGAAAACAAACTAATGTGAGTGTAATTCCCAAATTTCAATCTTCTGTGTATTATGGGTCATTACCCGTTAATTTGCTAAATGGCAGTTTTCTATGAAAGAAAAGTTTTGTTTAGCTGTATAATGATGACAGATGATGTAATTAGTATCATCCCCGCATTGAGAATGATAAAAGCGTTTCTTTTGTGTGTCACTGCTTTTAGACAGTATAATATCAAAAATGATAACAGTGTGAAAATTGGACCGGCCGCCTTCATATTGTGCACGTAGAATACCTCAGTAATATGATGCAAGTAATGACAGGTACTTTGCCATGTATTCATTTTCTCCACTCTCTAGCCTTTATATTACAGCAAAATTAAAGCACAGCACTAAGCAGACCAGACGTGCCTAAATGCAGACCCATCTGATGAGCCTGTAAACGGCCGGCATCCCTTTACTAGTGCTGGTTATGATAATTAAGCAATTATAAACAGGGGTTTTGAGGGAGAACATTGAATCATTTTTCAGTTAAAGAAGTTGGGGGTATTTTAATTTCAGGCCACATTTGTTGCTTGAATTAGTTTTAATTATATTCTCTCTAAGTACTTGCCCCATATCCTGGTCTTGATAGTGGTAGATATTCTCATTTAAATATAAATAAATGCCAAACTTATTTAACATGGAAAAGTGACTGCTGTGACTGTGTAGTAACAATTTTCTCTTTGTTGCCATGGTTTGGATTTTTATATAAGCTTTGCAAATATAATAAACCTAATGGAGCTCTTCATCCAAGGAAATGGGTATATTCAAGAAAATAAATTACATTTTGCAAGCTAATGAGCTCTACTAATTGTGTTTATCCTTGTGAATTAATACAATTTAAGCAAATCTATCCCCCAAAATCAAGCATTTGATTGCATTTTAGCTGCGTGGAAATCTGAACATCCGGATCAAATCTGAGTTTACTGGATATCCAAGGGGTAGGGGGGAAGGTTAATTTTCATTGACTTGTACAGCTGGTGCTAGTTGCTTGTAGAGCAGGAAAAGTTAGATTTTGAAAGTTCTGACTTTTGTTTGGGTTTTTTTTTAATCCAACTACTTCCCACACAGGCGGAATTCTCAACAAAGAGTTGTGTGTAATAAATCCCATGTAATACAGTGGCAGGCATGTACAAGTCATGGTAATTAGCCCACATGCCCACAGGACAGGATAAAGGAAGGCAGCAAAAGGGAATAACAGTTGTACTTTTTAAGAGACAGCTTGTCTTCATCCACTTCCCTCTCTCCCTCCCTTTTCTCTCACTTCCCTTTGCCAACATTGGATTTCTTTTTTTTTTCCTTCCTATAAACAGGTTTTCATTTCAGAGAGGCATTTTGGGAGATGTAGGACAGATTAGAAAAGTCTGTGTATATTCTGGCAGATTTTAGGTTATTCTCCCAGTTGGCTTCTTGGAAGGATGTCAGAGAGTTGAGAAAATGGTCAGTTTGAACTCTCAAAACTCTCCAAATAGCCCCAAAAAACTCTCAAGCAAACTGTGTTGGTCAGCAAGAACAGACAAGCAGGTGCTGGCCAGAAGGTTTGTGCTTGAGAAGGGTGACAGCAGCTGTCAGCAGTGGTCCTTATGGAGGCAGTTTAGCTCGCCACGTGTTGGGTTGCTGCCATTTTTAACACCATGAGCGAATGCATGCCTGAGATGAAGTCTGAGCCTGGCTGACTGTACTTCCTTGGTCCCGACTGCTTTTTTATCTTGCCAGATCATTTTCAGCACTGAAGCGGGAGTCCCAGCAGTTAACAACCGTCGCAGATTCCTCAGATAGAGCTGGTGTGAGATCAGAGCTCTCCTGTTTCTCGGCAGCAAGCCCCTCTTCATTTAAAACCAGGATTGGGAAGCAAAGCCAGCCTTCTTTTCTCAGCTTCTGAAAAAACAGCATCTTAAAGATGGATAGCAGACACAAAAAAGGGCTCAGAAGTGAAATACTTGGTTTGTTTGTTGCAACTCTGGTAAGAGCTAGGATGATCTTTCCCAGTCTGTGCACTGAAAAAAATACACTTCTTCCATCTCTGGTATTCAAGTACTGAGAAGGGCTGTTAGGACTTGTCTTCTAGAAGCTTTGGATTAATTGCATTGGTGTAGTGAGAAGAGCACAGCTCCTCAGTGTGGATGCAATTGTGCTGTTCTAAAGGTGCTTAGAATGRCTTCTTGTGGAAGGAATAGTCAGAGATGAGTGACATGCTTCACTCATAAGAGAGAAGCAGCAATATGTTTGTTGATACAAAACAGTGATTTTAGAAAGTTTGATAGTAAATGCAGCGTGGTTTAATAAAATCCAGTGGCAAGGTACACTTGATTATTTACTGCAGAAAGGTCAGAGTCAGGCGAAATTGTCTGGGGCACCCTCTCATTCAGTCATGAGGATCTGAAAGGACCTCCTTACATTCTAAATGCCTGTTCAGATGAGAGTTTATGTGCTGCTGGACCCAGCCTTAGTCCCAGCCTTGCTCCTAATAGTTTATGTTTTAAAGATTATCTGTGTGCAATCAATCCTTTGCATCATGTAGCTAAGATTATAAAGTTTAGCATGCTATTAATCACTTACCAAGAACCTCTTGTGGCAAGAAATCTCTCAGTTTTGAGGAGTGACCTGGAGAGATGTCCCTACTCAAGGGGAGATCCTGGTGTGCAACCTGTTGCCAGCCAGGGGAGCTCAGTGGGCCCTGGGCTTTCCACTATTTATGGAGTGAGATAATTGACTCATAGTCATATTTGCATACGAACGACACATTAGCTTCTCCCAAATTTGCCTTGAGTCAGACCTTGTTCAGCACTGTGGTTAGGTGGGCGCAGTGCTCAGATTAGCCCTTGGCTGTTGTTATCTGTGTCCCCTGAATTCGCTTTGAGCCAGATGCAGCCATCATGACCCAGACATATCCATTATGACCCCACTGGTGGTTTTCACTTGGGCAGAATTATGGGAAATAAAGGTTAGGCGGGGGGGGGGGGGAAGCAAAATTGAGAGTGATAGTACGACCACAGTGGAATAATAACTTGGGGGGAAAAAATGCTAGCAAATGAAATATTCATATAAGTAAGTCTTGATGCACGGAGCTGTTCTGGGTTCCACAGGTTCCAAGCTCCTCAAGGAGGCGTTGACACAGGCCATAGTAACTTCAGGGATGCATGCAGGTAGATACATAAGTATAGGGTCCCAAAGTACACATTAATGAAACCATTATCTTGTCAGTGATACAGAGTGCAGAGCTATCTTTAGCAGAAGTTACTATGATTTTTCATAACAGAACCATGGAATTTAGTGACATTTTTAGTATTTGACATCATATCACTGTTAAAGTAAAGAGGAATCCAGAAGAAAGATAAAGTACAAAAAACTTTACATGAAAAATATTGTTCACCTCTGATGGAAACTATAGGCAGCTAGGAGAAAAGGATCTGGAGTTTTTCAAGTTCTTGGCATTAAAAGATTATGATAGGAGCAGTTTAAGAGTTATCTGTTGCAGCAAAACTGCATCTCAGAAATGAGTATAGCCATGATGACATGATAGCTTTGGGCTGCTGACTTACTGCACAGACCCATGCGTATCAGCGAGAGTTAAAATCAAAGTAGAACCTCTGTTTTGAACTTCCTTTTTCTGCAGCATTTGAGTCAGATCTTCAGCGTTTCATGTCTCACTGTGTGGGGTTGTAGAGGTCACTTCTTGGGCCCCATTGACCCCATGCAGATTTATTGTGGAATTGTTTCGGTGAAAATAGAGCTTTGAAGCATCATGCAGGTTGCCTGGTGACTCCCACAAAGTGCTGACCACCCCAAGTCTGAGGGAAGAGATACCTGCACAGAGCCGAGCTCTATTATGGGTTATAAAGCTGGGACAGGTTTGAATGATAGAAGGAGTTCTGGCAGGCTGTTAGCTCTCCCCATCTGGGAAAATGGGAATGTTTATTAATAAGAACCTTTGACATGAAATGCATGATATGTGCCCTCTGTGCTAGGCCCATGATTAATAATATTAATTATGGGGAGTTCATTATAGTCTCATGGGGATGTGATACGTAATTCAGCCAGCGTTTCATTGTAAATTTGCATTAATGTCCACTTTAAGTACAGTAGCTATCTATAGCAATGCAGAAGGAGCTGCAGTCAGTATGTACAATAACATCACCTCCTTATTAAATGATGGTAGACTTTTACTTCAAAGAATTATAGACCTATTAGCATTTCTCCTACATTAAATCTTTGCTGTGTTTGGCAATGTAATATCTGTTGCAACCTACCTCCTAGTGCTATTAAAACTTTCCTTGGTGGTATTAGAAGAGTCCAGCTCCTTGCTGTTTTGAAAAAGGAACCAGATAATTTTGAAATCCGGTTGGAAGTAGTCTTGATTGCAGTTTCATTAGCAATTAAAAGAGCGTGTAACCTAATGGTTTTTCCACCCCAGTCCAGAGAAATTATGCACAGTGGGCAGCTCTTCAGTTGGTGTAAACCATCAGAGATGTAATGAAAGCAATGAACCTTCACTGATTTGCACTGAGAATCTTGCCTGCTCCAAATTGTTCAAACATATGCCTTCCTAAGGCTATGCTTTATTGTTAACTTGTTTAATAATGAAAAAATAGTTCGTCTCACTTGGAATTCCTTTTCCCTAGCTTGCCTTCCAGGAATCCCTTGTGAAACTGCCATTACCTGGCCTCAGTTTCTTCTGAACCACATGTGCTCATTCACTTACCATCATACAAATGACCCTTATATACAAACACGGTTTCTTTTCGTCATTATGTAGTTTCTCAGAAGCCAACAGATACTTGAAGCCACTGCCTTCCTTGTGGATCCTGGAAATGGCTGGGAGGACCATAGCCATGGTGGCCCCAAATATGTATGCTTTTAAGCAGCTGGGGAAGCAGCTGGTGGCACTGTGGGAAGCATCATGCAGATGCCAGAAATCAGCTGAAGGACAGAGTGTTCATTAAAAGACTGTATATCAGTTAAAATACAATGGTGTTTGAACAGGAATCCAGTCAAACCAGAAAGGAGAGAAGTGTACAAAACCAGTTGGTTTTTTTCTTTTGTGAGGAAGTTGACAAGTTATTATTCTTATTTATTTGTTTGTATTGCAGTGGGTTTTAGAAATGCAAGGCTAGAAGGGGCCTCCTGGGTCGTTGTGTCCCATCTTCTGCAGTCACAGGTAACCTTGTGTGAAACATCCCTTAGCAGAGTCCAAGGATCACTTGCCTTAGGTTCCAGTGCATACCAGGGGCCTCAGACTGCTTCCTCTCTGAAATCTGTCACCTGTAATGAAAGATGGAAACTCACAGCTGTACTGTGCCAAAGGAAGACAGGGAGAAAACTCAAGATCATCACCAGCAGCTTAGATCCTCAGAGCTTTCTGTTTGGGAGTTTGTTCATTTCTTTGAGTTGCCTACCCAAACCAGAGAACTGTGAGTTGAAGTGGCTCTGCAAATGCCTGTCCTAGAGAACTGGGTAGCAGCCTGCAGCCATTTGGCACCAGAGGATGCGAGTCTGGATCCAGCACCTGTTGGGCACTAAACACTTTTCTTAGAATCCACRCAGCTGACCAGCTCCTGGGGAAGAGGCAGCAGCTGCTGGGCAGCAGTGGTTAAATATAGGAAACAAAGAATGTCACATCCAACTGGAAAGGGAAAGAGAGAGACAGGAATCTAGAAGCAGTGAAAATTCTTTTTCGTCAAGAGGACTCTGGGGTGATCAGGAATTGGAGGCATTTACACCCTCTGTTTTCTCTCTTATCTGTGACTGCACCTACACTCACACACTACATCAGCCTCAGATAATGCCCAACATTGTTTGGTGCTGACTGTATTAATGAGTGTCATTTCTGAAATGTTTTAGAGGAGCATGTGAGGGCCATGTCTCTTGCTGCAAGTCACGTATAGTTGCTGAGATATGTTGTCCTTAATTTGACTTGATTCTTTGTAGCACTTTTAATAGCAAAAATGCTGTGAAAAGCTTAAATATGAAGCGATACAGATTTAGCACAGATGGAGTTTGAAAAGGACATTCAACCTTCTCTAATCTTCAACTGAGATCAGCAAGTAAAGCAAAAGGAAGGACAACCTGAAAGATAATATTTTTCATTGTGATAATCTGAAGTACTTTAATTTCGCCCAGGCATTTACATGGCCCCTTTATTGAAGAGTCTGAGTGTTCCTTTTGCTTTAGCTGGAGGACTGTTAAAAAGAAGCAGAAAAGCAAACCTCTTTGCTTAGCCAGTCTTCAAGGTGGTGCCAGATATGCTCACAGAGAAACACAGCAGTGTGAAGTCGAGGAGGCTCTGCTGCAGATTGGAAGGTTATCCCTGTTCTTGAGATGAACAAAACAAAAGAAGGTAAGAACAGAGAGGAAGAAACTCCTGTTTTGTTTTATTCACCTGCTGTGCATGTACTCAAGAGAGAGGCTCAGGACCCACAGGAATCCACAGCCCCTGGCCCTGGTGTCCCTCTCCATTCCAGGAGGACATCTGGCCAGCACACCCTCCTCTCCTCCCACCCCTTCTCCTTCACACTGGGCTGCAGCAGCTCGAGCTGGCTGAGCCTGTCGTGGTGATGATATCATGCAGCTAAATTAATTCCAAAGCTGGTCATGCTTGGAATTAGTTAGACAGGAGATAAAAAAGGAAGCTGAGAAGGAGAGAAAAATGGACTAGGTGTGAAACACCATGCAAGGAGAGGGAGTAGTGAGCATGGTCCTAAAGGTGCCTTAGGGTTCAGTTTAACACAGAAGGTCTGAGGTGGCAGGAGCACCACAAGCCTGCACAGATCCCTTGTCTCCAGCTCTCCGTACAGGGTTTCACTAACTGCCTCTTGGCCATTCAGCCATCCAGAGCTCCAGAGAAGCATTCCTGTACATTTCAAGGACGACACTTAGATGGACATAAAGATTCTTTGGCTTAATATACAGCAACCATCTCACTTTACCTCCTTCCCTGACTTGACCTTGCTGTGGAGCATAACCCAGGCCCAGAAACGAGCAGTGCTGAGCAAGCATCATGTTCTCCATTCACAGCCTCAGCATCTGCTGCAAGTTTGGGCCAATAAATCACAAATGTTGGGAGGAAAGGACCACCTCCTATTGCATGTCCTGACAGCAGTTCCCACAGTGGGCATCTGATCCTTGACTGAACCTCAAGGCACTGCCATATGCAAATAGTAGTAATCTCTGGTTTGTTGTTCCTCCAAAGGCGGATGCACCTGCATGTGTCTGCCTGCTTGGAAGCTTAAATAAACCCAGTTGAGGTTTGTTTGCTTTTGCAAGCTTGATTCATCAGCTTCATTTTCGGAATGTGTTAAACATTTCCTCAGAATGGCTTTTTGCTATCTTTCTCCCAAATTTGCCTTAGAAAAGACTTTTTAAAAATACATAATTTTAAATCTTATGATATCTTGGATGCTGGCCTGCAAAATGGTAGAAGAGTTGGCTTCTAATTCTGTGACTTATATTTTTTTTTTCATTGTTTCCCTCCTATCCATCTCAGAGACCCTATGAACAATGTAAAAAAGAGTTATATTACAAATTTATGGCATATGATGTGACTCTTGGGGATGGTCCTGTGCAGGGCAGGGAGTTGGACTTGATGATCCTTGTGGGTTCCTTCCAACTCAGCATATTCTGTGATTCTGTGAGCTTTAGATGTTGAGCCACGTATAAGGAAAGGAAGGAGGACTTCAGTAAACCAGGGTATTTTAGGAGCTTTTATATAAAGCCACTCAGACAAACTTCAATATAATAATCCCTAGCAGGGCCATCAGAATTGCAGCCTTTACCAACTTTTACACCTTGCCTGCAAGTTACCTTGTTTATTTGGTACAGCTGCTCTTTTATACTGTTATTTTGCATTAATTTTGCTTACATACAAATAATATACAGATAGCATTTATAACAGGAAAAGAGAAAGTAAAAGGTGGCTGCACTAGGCAGTCTGTGAATTATGAGGGCCTTTCTGGTCCTGCAGCCAAAAATAGTGCTTTTCACTGAAGTTGGTGGACTATATCCTTCTTAAATTGCTGTACCTGATCAAAAGCATTTGCAGAGCTAGGACCCACACTGTTACACAAGACTTCAACTACTTCAGCTACAGCAGGGAAAATTATGATTAGGTCCTTGAATCTGTTTCCAAGTGCTGGTCCTAGCTTTTCCACATACACTGTTAGCTCTTGAGTAGCTCACCAACGGGTCTCCATCTATCATCAGTGAACAAAGGCATTGCTAGAGGACTGGCCATTCTCTGTTGATTGTACAGCAAATTTTAGCAACTTGGGATACAGGTGTGTCGTTTGGATGCTGAGCTACAAGCCTGGTATTCCTTGCAGATTGCCTTGCAGATCTCAGTTTCCTCATCTTATCCATAGTTAAGGGGAAAGGGTGCTTTATGGTTATTTTAGACTTCAAGTTCTTCCTTCAAAATGCAAGGCTTGGGCCTCTGTATTTCTATTAGAAGTTATTTGAACAGTTCAGAGGTCCCTTCAAACCTAAATTATTCTGCAGTTCTATGAGTCTAAATTTTTTAAAAGTTCCTTAAAATTAAAATTAGGTGGGGAAAAGCATAACTTTCAACTAGACACAGAGCTACTTTAAATCTCTTCTTTGAAAATTTCCCTTTGGCTGCTCTCTGAATTGTGCACAGTTTGCCCTCAAGGACCCATTTGCTCTCTCTTGGCAAATCAGGTTCTTAGAGATATGAAAAAAATGCTGGGAATATTTTCAGGGCGGGGCTTGCTGCCCAGAACACAAATCTAACAGACACTCTCTTCCTGTGTGCAAGCCCATTAGACTGCTTATATGTTCGTGTATGAGAAACCGGTATATTTAATGCTGAAATCAGTACTATGTGGATATTTTGGGTTAATTAAGCCCCCCAGACCACATCTACACTAATAAATTAAGGATGTGTGTGATGGGTCCCTGGTACAGACATCCACCTGGCACAGAACAGCTTGCATCCTTCTTCTTAAAATCATGTACTCATCCAGAGAGGCTGTCTGAGTGTAAATAATCTCTTGGGAACAATCCTTGTCCTGTTAGGAGAATGTTATTTGGCCCAGACCAAAACCACATGAGAGAACTGAGTTCTAGTGCGGAAGAGGGTTCTCTGGCAATGTTGAATTTGCTAATACAGATGTATCTTTGGGGAACCCATGCTTACAAACTCCTATTCATAAGTAAAGGCACAGTTTTCCCTCTTCTCTGTGCATGCTTTTGTGGGTTGTTTCATTTGTTTGTGGTTTTTTTTCCTTTTCTCTCACACTCACTCTTAAAATGGTTTATTTTTTGTTCAGTTGCAAATTCTTCTTATTACCCCTTATTTCATAAGGTCTCTATGATGCTTTCCATCAAATCTTCCTAATTCATTAGAACTAGGAGTGACAGCATGCTGTTCCTTCAGCCCACATACGGCCAGCATCAGATGGACAACATCCTCTGTAACACCATCTGCCAGTAGAGAAGCTGAACCTTTAACTTCCAATCCTGGCTCTTTGCCCAAATTAAATAATCGAGTGTAGACTGACCATCATGGTTTCTGTGAATTAACCGCTAGAGGGAGGCAGGACAGACTTAGCTTATTTTATTTTTACAGACTTTGTACTGTACAAAATTTTAGATACTTTACACATCCAGTTTTTGTAGTCCTTCCCTTTTCCATAAACTAAAGCCAGTTTTTATACAACCCTTACTTGTTGCATCTTTATTTGGGCATTGGTTATGGGCTGTTCATCACAGATGCTGTCTCATGACTTTGTTTTTATGAGGCATCTAGTAAACCGTCACAGTGTTTGCAAAATGTATTGCATTTGCACGTGGTATGAAATAGTGGATTTTGGGGTTCATTTTAGTAGCCAGAATTCTCCAACCATTCCTCCTCCATAGCTTTAAGCACAGCAGAAGCAGGCAGTCAAACATTGCAATGGCATGTTATTTCATGTAAGGAGGGAGCTTTCCTGCTTTCGAAACTAAAAAAGCACTGCCAGCAGTGGGAATTGATCAAACCATAACATTTGTGTGCAACACCCTAATAGATGCTGTAATGCCGTTAGCCTGGCTTACAACATGGCAGCTAGACAGGCATATTAGCTGCATCCTTTTACATGCAGACCTTGCTGTTAAATCGTGTTTGGCTAATCTTCCCTCAGGGGAAATTGGATTTCAGCCCCTCTCCCAACCTCAAACCCCACTGTAAGATATAAAATTGGGTTTTAGAAGTCTCTTTTTCTCTAAGGCGCTTTAATTGGCATAAGGTAGTTGCTCCTATAGAGAAACTATCGATTAGCATTTTTATTTTGCTATACGTTAAAGTGCACCACTTTCAAAAGCATTTCATGAGCTACCAAGGCAGTAAACCTCACAATAAAAGGCCAGAATGGGGACTGACTTGGCTTGCTTACTCCTGCTGGTCTCGTTCAGTTTATTTTTTCATTTTTAAAACTGGCAAATGGCTGAAGCTGTTTTTCATCAACCTTCTCACCATTCCTTGAGTGAAACCCAAGCTGGACACAGGAGCTAATGTCAAGTGCACAGCCAGATTTGCCTCTGGGGTTGAGGGACCCGGAGTTCCAGGTAGCTTTGTCCAGCGCAGTATGTTCTGCAGTGCCTACCTCAGCTTAAAAACAGGCACAGTCTGTGCTTAGTCCTCCCTTTCTTCCCCAGATTTGGAGTTGCTGATAGTACTGTGGCAACCACCCTGAGGAAGTGGCACAAAGTCATTAGAGAAAATAGACTGGGGGGATTTTTCCACAAGAAAATATGCATGTGTCTTAACATCTCCTTGGATTTATCCAGCATACTTTATTAGGCTTCCTGAAAAGTCTTTAATGCATTATTATATCTTTGAAAAGATGTTAAAATGCCTCTTTTAGCCCTCAACACCTACTTTCAGCATGCGTACATTGGTGACCACTCTCAGGGCTTTGTTCCTTTGGGCTTTCTTTGTTCCCAGAAATTAAATAAGTTACAGTTTTAAATGTGAAAGTCCCTCAAGTTAAGTCTGTCTCATGTCTGTGTCAAACTCAGTTTTCTCTTAGTTAATGGGTTACTGACAGCCTGAAGTCAGAAAGTTATATGCATTCTAGCTGCAGAGCATGTCCTGAATGCCTCATTTTTTCAATTTATCTTTTGTCTCCTACTGCCTGTCATACACTAAAAGCAAAAATAACACTTGGCCTCTTTCTGTTTGCCAGCACTAGTGAAAATAAAATTTAAGTATGTAGATGGCAACACTATGTGTTTGGAAACTTGTTTATTCAATAAAGCAAATACTTGAGTTGCCAGAGCTTTGTAGCAGTAGAGTACATGAGTACTCAAGAGCAAAAAATGTTGAGTAAAAACAATTTGGTGATCCCAGTCCAATCTTGTTACTGTACTTATCATCAAAATCCAGGTCTTGGAGGCAAAATAATTTTGACCTAAGACAAAGCATTTGTATATTTAATCTGTGATTTCTTTTATAGAAACCATTGGGGGGGTACATTGCTTTGCCTGGATCTTGTATTTAATGGTACTTTGCATCCATGTATGCCACTGAGACAGATTTAATTTTAGAGTGTTTCAGAAGCGCCTTTTCACCAATCAGACATTAGCTGTACAAAATCACCATGAGCTACTTTGCTTTCTCAGCGTGGCTCGGCTTTATCCTCAGTCAATAGACATCTTATCAATCCTTGTTCAAAGACATTCTCTTGCTTCCCCTGGGCTAGTGCTGGTGATAGATAAAAAGTCTGCAAGCTTGGGTTGTGATTTGTTAGTCCCAAGTTATTTGAGGCAAATGGATAATAAACAAATTTTAAAAGTCCACCCAGTTCATTAAAACTTGAAGCAGTCATTTGAAAGTGTGGTGGGGTTTCTGAGGGCTCTCAGCTTCACAGCATGGCCCGTGATGATGCATGCGCAAACCAAAATGTAATATAAAGTACACTTCTTTCATCTTCACAAAGAGGTTTTATCATACAGCCTTAAAGACCTTTAGATCTTTCTACATCTGAAAGGAAGATCCAACATATCTTGGAATTTCTCAGTATAGATTCAGAACCCCTTTAGTTACTATGCCTTTGAATCTCTGGGTTAACTCTCATTTTTGTTTTCTATTAAAGTTTATTCTTTTATTACCTTTTTACTTACAAAGGTCATTAGAGGATTATCCCTAAACTTGAGAATGTGAGCAGTTTCTGACGGCTCCTGCTATTTCCCTTCCTATGGTTAACTTGACTTTTCACTTGAACCAAAAAAATAATTCTTACCATTGCTTTATCTTAATTCTAAAAACTTCCCTGAAGAACATCTTCAGTTTTCTTTAGTGTCAGTGTGACAGTCTTCCACCTCATAGCAGACAAATGAAAGGTTTAATAAGAACAACTTTTCCTTGTTAAAATTAAGAACATTCTACATCTGTGAATTAAGACTATGGTTTTAGAAGTAAATCCATTGGTACTTCTATAGCAATTAGCTGTTACTAGAAAAATCACTGCATTTTTTACAGATTGGTCTATGGATACATGGGGAAAACATAAACAAAGCTTCTTTTTTAATGAATGTAAAGTATAAAATGGTCTGCAATCAAAATATACTCTGTGAATAACTAATTGTAATCTGTGTGTGTGCCCAAGCAGCTTTCTCTCCCCATCCGCTAAGCTTTCAAGACAGCCATTAGTCTAAAATAAACAGCCATTTCCAACTGGGAAAATTACAAAGAACTTCAGAGAAGGCTGGGCCATCTGAGGATGCTCCAGTATGAGAAGGCAAATGTGAAAGCATTTAAAACGCAAAAAGCTTTTCTCTCGTGAGCCAACATGCAAAGGACTTGAGAGAAATGAATGTGTATCAGCACCGGTATTAGTGTTTATTATCAGAATGCAGTGACTGAAACAGTGCAGGTGAATGGTGAAATGTGATACATCTGCCATTGGTTTAGCCCATCCATTTCTCAGAAATGCAAATATACTCCCGTGGAGAGACTGTTCTGCTGCTGCTGCTGCTGCCTTAGTTTGCCGTTACTGTGGATGAAAAGCTCTACAGGCAGATTTGTCAGTTATTACCGGTCCTGAATGCCTGTTGTAGGACCTGGGATAATAAAATTCCCCCAATCTGACAAAGGTTCCTGAAGCAGCAGAGGAGTGCCAGAATATTTCCTGACTTAATTTGAAAAGTTCTGGCTGTGGATTCCTCCTCCTCCTCATCTTCCTCCTCCTTCTTCTCCACCTCCTCCTTCCCCTTCCCTGCCATCGTTCTTATTTTGTTAGAACCCATCATGCCAGTGGCCATAAAGGGATTTGGAAGACATAGTTCTCAGATTACAGTTTCCATGTCGTTGTTCATCAAAGGTTGCAATAAAAGTCTCCAGAAATAGACTAATGGGGGCAGAATTCTGGAGGGCCCCAGTCTGTCGGGATACCAAAGGCTCAGGAATGCCAGTGGGATATAAGCAGATCGCAAAGAAGTGATAGGAATTCAGCATATAACACTGGAAATTCAGCTGAGTGAATAAATACACTGTCTTTCTGCCAAATTATTTATGGTTATTGAAACTAAGGGAGCATTTTACTGGAAAAATCATATTATAAGGCATAGAGCTATTATAGTCCTACCTAATTGTGCAGGTGATCTCATTTACAATTATGAGAGGTGGAGAGAAAGCCTACAGACACAAAGGTTTTATTTTTGTTTAACTGAAGGAAGAAGGCATATATGGGTATAAGTCTCAGAAACAGATGTGCACAAAAATGTATGCATGATTTACAGGAATTATGTATGTAAACTTGATAGCAATGCATGTGGCTAGATGACTAAAGACCTAAGGGGTAGCTTGCATATGGAAAATTATCTACTGATTCTTGGGAGCGAGTTTTCACACCATGATGTGACCAGATTAACTGCCACCCCTGTGGAATTTATATCCTTAGAGAAGACTGTAGGGTTTTACTGTTCTGTGATTCTGTGATTCTCTCATCTCTTTAAACAAACATTCTATTTCATCAACCGGTGTTACACGTAAAAAGTTAAAGGAGAGTAAAAATAGATAAATTGAAACAGTGCTCTGATCTGTCTGCCTTGCTATCATGTCTTCTACAGTAGTTAGATCTGATTTTTAGAAAAAAAGTAGAAGAAATTCTGCAGGAAGCACTTGTAGGACCTCTCCTAGGCTTATGTAGCTTATTGCTTTCATTTGAAATCTCCTTCTATTAATATTTCATAATTTCAGAGTAGAAAGAAATCCTTATGGCAGAAGGATGAGAATAATGGGATTTTCTCTTTGTTTACTTTTTATGCAAGGTAGCTGGAAAGGTAAGTAGGGTTTCTCTGGGAGTAGGGAGGATTTGATTGATTTTTTAGAAAGGTTTTCTATGTTATTGTCATTTCAGCATGTTCACTTTCATCCAAAATCAGTTCATCTTGTATTGAGAACTAAAGGAGATTTCTAAGACTTTTATAAGGTCTGAAACTTACACAGTCAGAGTATTTTATATCAGTGGGTCTCGCTATTGTCCCACTGTTTTTTAATTTGATTAGTCCATATAAGCCAAAATTCGCGAAGAGTTCCTGTTCTCAGAGACTGTAATTTTCCTCCCAATTTTATTAAATACTTGATGAATAGAGAAGAGAGGATTCTACATTGCCTCGTATGTTCCACTGAGGAAATGTGGAGCATCTCAAGAACATTAGGAATGCCTCGCTTCTATCAGAGTCTTCCTGAAAACTGGAAAAGCAACCACAAGACTATGTTGCTAGAAAGCCATCCCTGCATGCTCCCAGACCGAGATGTTTCTCGTGGCTGAATGTCTACTGGTCAAATGTTGTTCCCCCCTTCATTACACTGATATACTGAGTGGGGCATTTGGCTTGTTGGCTAATAAGCATAAAATACAATTAATTGCTGGGGTTCTGAGACAGTTTAGGAAGAGCAGTGCAGCTACTTGAAGTTAAATATCTGCAGAGGAAATACTTTACCATTGTATGGGCCATCAGATTTTTAGGTGGCAAATGGTTTGACAGGGCTGACACTGTGTATGGCCCCAACACACTCGCTGGCTGGAACATGTCCCTTCCCACTCAATCCCCCACTCCTTAGACAAGGAGGCCAAGACACAAAGTTGTGATGACTTGCTAAGGTTCACAGAGCAGATCTGTCACACAGCTTTGAATCACAGCACTTGGTCTCAGCAATCTGCTCCTCTCTTCCAAAATGAGAGTAACACATGCTCACACACAGAGTCATTTAGATCTCAGTCCCTAATGCTGATTTACCAACAGGGTTTCAACTTCTCCTCGCATTATTTCCACACATGCTCCATTTTTACCCCCATTTAGGACAGAGTAAGTACCAAAACAGTCCTGCATCACGCCCTGAATAGCTCTGCAGGCATTCAGCTTGGCATGTGAGAGTTCTGCAGGGAATGTATGTTTGTGGAGGATTAGGGACTTGAAGTAGGTGGCACTTTATGATTTTACTGACCCAATGATTCAACCTGCCTTTGCAAACTACCCATCAGGATCCTACTTCATTTTTCTGGAGGCTGCTTTAGTTTGAGTAATCTTGAATGTGGAATGAGTGCTCGTAATTCTGTCTCTGAAAATGTTTTCTCTGAGGTTTGATACCACAGTTTCTTCTGGTCTGTGATGCCAGTGTATTATGTTGTTACCATGTGCTTATAGTCTTATTCTAAAATGACAATAAATAAAAAATCTTCAGTGTAGAGAATGAGGACAAGTCAGACAAGCCTGCCTGCTAAATTACTTTCCATTCCTGTGGTAGTTTCTCTGTGATTGGATTAAAAGAGGTTGTCAGTGTATGCTCATCCTGTCCCCTGGCTAGGTATAAATAAAGGCTTGGCAGGTTCTAGTACAGCATCTTGTTTAACCTCTACAAGTACCAATATTTACTCAGAAATTTAAAACAATGCATTCAGCCTTCTCTTACTGGAGGGCAGCAGGAGTACAAAGTGGCCAGTCATGTCCATGGCATGTCAGCTCTCCCCATGGGCTTCCCCTTTCATTATCTCTTGCTGTCTCCTTTTGTTTAATGTATGGACTGAATTATGAACTGCTCAGGAATTCCAGACCCATTACCACAGTCTGCTTTGCAGAGAGCTCTCTTTAAGGTATTCAGTGATTGCTTTCTCTTACATCCCAGACTGGAGCTAGAAATGAAACATTTGCCATTCTGTATTTTCCAGCAGTTGTTTTTTGTATTAGCCACACTCACAAATCTGTAGAGTTGTGTCCAGGCTTTCATTATAAACCCTTTCTTCTGGTTCCTCTAACTTTTGCTTTTGCTAAGAGTGCAATGGATTTGACCATGTGTATGGGTAAAACGGCATAGAGAAAAAAAATTTGGAAATTCTGCATATTAAAAAAAAATATTAAATTCAAAATAGGAATGATATTTCACTGCATTTCCCTCACATTTTCTCATTTCAAAAAGGGATCAAAATTGTTACAAAGGCATGCCAAAAAGGGATCAAAATCCATACAAAGGTGTGTGAATGGGGTTGTTTTCTAAAAAGTGAGTTTTTACTTAAAGAGAAAAAATTCTTTGCCTCTGAAATGGGCTTTGTCAAGCAGCTTGGAAAGAAAATACACAACTTGAGAGAGTCACTGAGTATGCAGCAGCAAAAAAAGAGATTATAGTACCTCTGCATGGTCTAGATATTGAAGGAGACCCTTCTGTCCGTTCCTTTGTTCCCTGAATCCCTACAGAGCATTCCTTTGTTCCCTGAATCCCTACAGAGCCTTGTCTCCTCTTTTCACTGTGACACTTCTGCAATCCCTTTGAGCTGCTGTGGCTTCCTCCCAGCCTCAGTCTGTCTCATTGCTGCCCTCCAGCCCTGGCACTGCAATTCTCTCTGCTTGTGTTCATTTTCTTTTACCCTGACCATTCTCTGTCCCCCTGTCCCCAGAGAGGCTTAGGCATTAGCACACCAATGCACCAGAGTCAGGCTCTGGGCTGCAGTTAGCAGTTCTGAGCTGGGCTTTAAGAACAGAGATCACAAGGGACAGTTGGCACAGCAGGGCATCACACGCAGGACAGGTAATGGGAAAGAACAAAAAAATTGGTACGTGTAAAATCTCACCTCTTTTCAAGACCTGGATTCCTTTTGGAAACGTGGATTCACACCCTCAAGCTTCACATTTAGACCTTTAATTCATGTATGACCAAGTAGAGGGGAGGTGACAAGGAGAACAGTCTGTTGGGTAGACACTTTGCCTGATAAATAGGAAACACAGACTCAGTCCCCTCCTCTGTGTTAGAGACTCAGACTCCTGCCTCCCKCCTGTCAGGGCAGCAGCCAGACTCAGTAGTCTCAGGGTGGATACTCTGTTGATGCTAGACTGTTCTGTGTGGCAGTCATGAAGCTAGAAGATCAAGTAGGAAGATGTATTGCGGCCCACTAAATCATCTGTGAGGGTGGGAGAGAGCCCTCTTTGGAGCTGTCGCGCTTGTTTTGTAGAAAACAGATGTTACAAGGAAGCTGCACCCCTAGGACATCCCTCATGGCAGAAGCAAATGGAAAAGCTGCACAGCCGACAACAAAGGAGAAAAACACAGGGCTTGGTTTAGGTGCAGATCACAGGGGGTCTCCTGGAGCAGTGAGACAAAAAGGCAGGAAATAAGGAGATGTGGAACGGTGTACAGTTATGGGGAAGCAGCAGGCCCTTTACCCAGGGGGCCTTCCCACTGGCCATCCAGGAGCCATGCTTAAGGGTACATCTAGGCATCCTCATCCTGCCGGTTCCCATTAATGGTTGTGACTGTGGTGCCATTTCCTTTTTTAACCTCACTAACGATCCAGCCCCTCGGGGCATGCTGTGCTGTGTGCTGGATGTGCACCCAGTTGAGTCSCCCTGTCATAAATCAGCCTGGCAGGACGGTCTGTGAGGAGTCTGGGTATCACTCTCCTGCTCTTTTATCTGAACTTCCTGGTGATATTCTCAGTATCTGTGCAAGAAAGATTTGATGGAAAGGCTAAGGCTATCATTCCTTGAAGATGAAACAGGCTCCTAGGTGACTGTCTGAGATCCTGTCAAACTGACAATTTTAAGGCTGCCGAGATTTGCTTTCATTATATATATTGTATAATTAATGTAACGTGAGATACGTGTATATAATTAATAATGTTAGGGTGTCTGGAGTCCTGTATAAGTTAGYAGATAACCCAGAGTAATAAATAAAACAAACACATGGGGCTACTCATAAAGAGAACTGCGAAGCAGCACAAGGAGGGGGCTGCAGCTTTCAGCACACACAGTTGGAAGAATCAGATTTTATGAATTCCCTGAAAAGTGTTTGGTCGTAGGGGTGAGTTGAAACATTTGTAGTGATCTGTGATGCCCTACGTGATTTGTGGTCTACAGGTCTAAAGGACGCCCTTCTTTTATGTGCGGGTATCACAGCTGAAATTAGGAGAGGCATCTCTCGTGAAGATTTCGGAGGCAGAAAACTGGCACACTGGAGGTTGCCTCAAGCRTTGCCTTCTGGAACATATCGGCTGGAAATGAGATCAAAATGTCACATCTCTGTGTGATGGGGTTGTACTTGGGCTGCTTTCAGGTCCTACCTGCTAATATGGGTCTGGTACAAAGCTAGTTGAACAACCGCAGGCAATCTGAGAACAACTATAAATCAATTTGTGAAATACAGCCTGATCTGCATACTTTCTGCTGAAGAGTCTTTCGTAGTTTAAACTTCTTAAAGCTCAAAATCTGTTAATAATATATAGTACACAACCTAGAGATAGATAAATTAGTAAATTCACAATATCGTTGCCTTTGTTTCATGGAGTATCAGTCTTGCCCTGGCTACTTCCAAGCTCTGTTTCTAGATCAAATGCATGAAATATCTCTCCAGCTTTTCTGCTGGAAAACRTGCACTTCAGTGTTTACTGTTGCTACTGAAGAAACTGTCCTGCTTCTACTGCCATGGCAAAGGGGGAAGAGAGTTTTACAGGTGCTGCTAGACCCTTATGAATGCCTCTGTGTTCTCTCACATTAAGACTGAATTAGGGGAGAATCAAAGGGAATTTTCAGTGCTGTAAAAAGCTGGTCATAGGAAGCTGGGCGAAATTAAGATTCAGAAAGGATGGCTACTTCACAGCCATGAGCAAAGGTCCTTCAGCAAGACCTTCTAGCCTAAAGAAAACAGATCCAAATCCAGTGCCTCTAAACAAAAAAAAAAAYCTAAAAGAGCAAGTAAGCAAAACTATATTTAAAACCAAGGGATTTACATGGGAGGTGAGGTGTGGAAGGAGACCACTAGGCTGCAAAAGATCTTTGCTAAGGGTAGCAGGAGGAGGAAAAAAATAGATATATCCTCTTAAATCTGCAGTGAGTCATCACAGGTCATGTTTTATGGGGATTTTATTGCATGCTTCATGTGTACCTTGTAGAATAAAACCATATGCATCTGATTAGATTACTTAGTACTGGGAGTGTAGGGTAAGAACATAAATTGAATGTAATTATTTTTAAAGGAAATTATATTCCTGCTGCTTTCTGACTGTCTGCTGTCTTCTATCTTTTTCTTTTTTATTGTCTCTTTTATCTTGGTTCTAAGATGGCTCTCACACCGTATCTACCTTGCAATCCCCTAGTTTGTGTGAAGGCAATTCACGGCTCAGTGCATTACCTGTCTCCCCTGATTGTTTACAACTGGTTTATTAACCAGGCTTTGTCTTGGACTATCTGTGCTTCATCAGGAGGGAGTGGAAGAGCACAGTTGTTCGTTTTGCATTAAGCGTGTGTGCTGATGTGGAAATATCCACCCATACCCCTCAGCAGAGATATCTGTGTTAAAATGAAACCAACTTTTACAGGAAAAAAATTAATTTATTACCAATGCAAGGTTATTACTTGGACCATATAACCCAGTGTAAGTATATGATATTGCCTCCACCTAAGAGTCCTGTATTCCTGATTAAAAATTGCCAGAGGGGAGTATATGCCTTGCAACAACTTATCTGCCCCGTTTTCAATTTCACCTGCTACAGTATTCCATTTGAACTCTTTCTTAGAATTTTCCAGCTGAAGTGAAATATTTGACTTTCTCATTGGGCTTCAATTTTGGGGTGAGAGGGCAGGGGCTTGAGAAATTTCTTCCTTTTCCCTGCTGCCTTCCTGTTCCTTCCCCTAGAAATATGTTGCCATAAGTGCCTTTGGCAAAATAGTGATTAGCTATAATGAAGATCTGTCTGAGAGAGATTACTGCCTTTATGAGGTGGCATTTTTCAATGTGACTGTGCCTGCACCTTCTAGGCAGTTTGCTTTCTCTGGACACAATTATATTTATTTTGTTCTATAGTTTTAAGTACCTAGGCTAGGCCAGGCTGATTTATTCATATTATTTAAGTAGACACAACACATAATGTATTGAATCTCATGTTCTATCATGATATATATCATCCTTGCCATCTACAATAGCAGATCCACTTGTAACTATCCACTTGATCCTCAGATTCCCAAGAAGAGATTGCASCAAGATCGAAAAACTGGTAAGAGGTATATCTAGTCTAATGATTTTCGAAACTCCTCTGGGCTCCAGACATGTTTCCTGGGGTAAGATTCATCACACCTTACTTCAGGCAGTCTACAGGGTGGTTGTTAACATTTGAGGTATTCGTCAAGGCTCTTTTTTATCTTGGTGGAGATCTAGACGAGCATTAAGGGACTCTGTATCAATTTGTCTGATCCACAAAATGTGAACTGTGCATGTGACTCTTTTGGCTCTATTGACTGCATCTCCTCTGTCTGTTGAGAGCCCAGGTAGAGATACCTGCACCAAGTCAGGTGGGTCASAGCCCACATGTCCTACTAAAATCTTGGCCTTTAACTCTGCATATGTCTTACCATCGGTTCAAGATGCTTTTACTCAAAAACGGTGATTTACTACCTCCTTTACTTTGTTGCTGTGAGAAACAATATCATCTCACCTGCCCTTCTCGGGTATCATGTTCAATTTGTGTATGTTCTTCCTCGCAGTCTGGTTGAATTCACAAGTCTTGTGCTTTTTCTGCCCTTCCATGATACAGGCTTTCCAGGTCATTCCCACAGCCTGAGAGCTCTTTTTCTCTCTTCATCTCATATCTCAGCCACTACAGCTTCATATTCTTTGACTTMGACATGGCCAGGCTTGTTCCTTTCAGAGCTTTCAATCAGGCACATGGAAAGACTGTAGACTTGTCATCAGGTTGCCCAACTTTATGAATCTCTCTATTGCCCTCACTTACTCTGCTTCRTCAAATATGTACCAGCATTCACATTAAAGGTCCTTTAAAGTCTATGCCTTTCCTGTCTACCAATTTTTAGTCACTACTGTTAACTACTGAAGAAGCTGCTGTGCTCAGACATCATACCTGAGACACCATCTCTTTTGCCTTCAACCCAGCACTGTCTTTTCCCATGCTGCTTCTTGCACCAGGAAAGGATGCCTGTAAACACCTCTAAGAGCACCCAGAGTTCTGCTGCCAGTTCATCTGGAAAACTCTCCTCCTCCGTGTTTAGCAGAGGTTCACAGGCAGCTCTAGGAGATCTGTGCTTAAACACAAGCCACATCCCCATAGGATCACCTCCATGTCCATGGCTAATGCACACACCAGTACCTTTGGGCTGCCTGTTCCCTTGGAAGAGTCTCATCATAGCCATTTCTCCCCTTGAGCCAGGCAGCATTTTGGCCATATGCAGTGGTCTTTATCTATGCTTCAATTTTAACTGAAGCTCTGTAGGACTCTATTACAAGGTCGGTGATCATGTTTCCTGTTGCTTGAACAAACTTTATTCTGACTTGCAGTGCCCTTCTCAGTGCTCACCCATTCATTTTCTGAAGCAGCACTTCCCTCCACCACACACTCACACCCACACACGCTGCAAAAAATAAGGAGAAATAATTTACTTTTTCTTTTAAAACACGGCAACATGCGGGATTGACCACTTCTTCACCTCTTGAGAGTATCGCTTTGTTAACATCATTTTCAATAGAAGTCTTTATCTGTGCTTTTACAGGTCTAGCCTTTTGAACCCTCAGCAGTATGTTCTTGGACTTTATGATTTTAACCAGGTCCATTATTATCTAAATACTTGGGGAAGCAGGCAGGGGAGGGAAGAGAGAATCACAACTGACTTCTTAAAGTGCTGTTCTCGGTAGCTCTTTACAATATACATTAGGAACAGCAGGGAGAAGAGCTTTCATGGCAGATCTGAGCCTGTTAAAAAAAGAAGCTATGGTGCATAGTCTCAAAAAAAAAGGGGGGGGCTGGTTCGTGTCTGTCATCATGGGGCTTGGCATTTCATGTTTGTGTAGGGTGATCCTGTTGTGCGCAGTCTAGACAGAGAAGTGTCAGGCTTGCCCCTGCTGCTTTACAGTTGCGCTGGCTATAGTTTGCTCATGAACAAAATCTCTTTAGGTGTTTTGGGATGCACAAGGCTTAAGATCTTTAAATGCTGCTCTCTAGAGTGTGTGTTCCTATTAAYGGGCCCATAAAGATCCCCTTATTTATTATTGTTTAATTATGTGCAACTTGTAGCTCCAAAATAGCTGTGCATAATTGGTATTTATTTCTGGGCTGGCTTCTGTGTACATGTACTTAAAAGATACATTTTGGGTTYGGTGAATCCTGTGTTACTGATTGTTCAAAGTGACTTTATTTTTTGTTGTCTTTTCTCTAAATGTTCTTTTGATATTTAGAGTGTTAGTGACGATATTATTACATTGCTGTTAGCTATTGAATGAATGATTGCTGTTGTATTCTGAATGTGCTGATGCTGAAAATCTGTGATATAAATAAACTTCCTCTGGTAACATCATTATAATAGCACAAGCAGCAGAAATTTATGGAAAGAACAGATTAAATGCTTAGACTTAAATTCTTCAGTGTGCAACTCTGCTTAAACTGCTGTGTCTGAATTTTGGGTTGCTGAATCAGGTGGAAAAAATCAAACTGACACATCGCTTGTCTGTGCRTTTTTACTATGATGTATTATGTTACTAAAAGAAAAAGCTCAAAATCTACCATTGATAATCCTGGCTAAAACTTGGAACATAAATTATTAAGATCTGTAGTTTCTTTTCAAAGTGGCCTGGGACTTAATGCATATATCACAGCAGAGAAATGTAACATCAATATGTACTTACGCATTATAACATGAGACGTTTTTATGTACGTAATAAAGCATTCACTATGTAACTGTTTATCTAAGCAACCGATAGGAAGGTTGAGAAATTCACASAGTTAATCATATTTATTTAGCTAATTAACAGCTAATAGCATTAATCATAAAATGCATGAATATTTAAAAACCAATTTATTATTGAATATGAAAACTATTTTCAAACTTGCTTTCCAAACTATATTTTGTTTATTTATATTCATAAAATCTCCCAAGATACCCAGACTCAGTACTTCACRTACTTATCCTGTAAATTGAAAATGCGGGATGCAAAGTACTACAGCAGGAATTTACCAGGGATCCACACACCTCCACTAACCATCTCCAATTACCCTGTGTAATCACTCCTAGGCTAGGAAAATGACACTCCCAAAGTCAGGGGTGCTTATCTCCAGATTGCTACMGTCACCTACACCTCGTGTGGAGCCTCAGGATTTCCCTGAAATGGGTTGAAAAGTAATATTATAATTATGCAGTAAGACTAGTACACTGGTCCCCAACCCTTGCTGCCCCTTGGCAGCAATACTGTGCAAGCAGTGTTGTACAGTGGGATCATAATTTGTTCTCTCTGTCAGCCTTAAGTGTTAACTCCTTAATTCCCTGTAACTTGGAGCAATGCTGTTCATTAACAACCTGTGGGGAATTAGTGAAAAAGCTGAAGACATCACCAGCGTCTGTGTTTCTAATTCAGTAGGTTTGTTCTCTTCTTTTCGATAACTTTTTTATTACAAGTTTAATAGTGCCCAGTGAGACTCACTAATGAATGAATGAGTGTTCATTTCCTGCAAAGGTTTTGTCAAWTTTGCCCTATTATCTCCCGAGTCCAGACTAAGAGTAATAGAGTGACAAGTCTCACTGAAAATTGAGGAGAGGGAGATGTGTCTCTCTGGGGGAAGAGCAGGAAGACGTGAATAAAGGCAAAATTAAAGCATAAAATCGAAAAATAAAATAAAGTAGCATTTTACCTCTATTTTTCAACTGTCTATTTGTAACTGCGTTTAAATTAATCGAAGTAAATGACTGAACTCAGCGGGTATGTGAGAGATGAAATTATATCCATTCACAGAAAGCATTACAGCAACACATTAGCAGTTCTGTGGAGATGGCTGTGTAGGAGGCATTTTCATACCAAATCCTTTTTTTTTAGTTATTTATAATTGTTTCAGGAAAAAACTACATCCCTTCAGGGCTTTGGACTGTAAGAGTGGGTGCTTGCTTTCTYTATGGTGATGCATTTTAAAATGGGCCATGTTCCTTATGGCCATTTTAGAATTATCATACTGGGGTACAACAGGTTTAGACCAGCTGAATTTTTTTCCAAATTATGTTTGTCTGGTTTRGGGTTCATTTTCAATGAGCTGAGCATTAGTTTATTGCAGAAAGGAAAGCTTTCAGTCAGTAACTTAACTCCAAACTGACTTGGACCTTAATCCTGCAATGATTTATGCAGATATTTAATGTGTCCATAGAGAAGCCAGTGGGCATGGAGTCTGTGCTTTATGGGACTGCCTCACTYTGGAAATGGGAGATCTGCTGATGACAATAACTTGAAATGCTCACTTAAAGTGGGCCGCAAAGTGCGCAATTAAACAYGTTTGAGTTTCATCGTGCTGGGAGACTGTTTCCAAATATTCAGAAATTACCTGGGTTTAAATCTCATGTGAATGCTGTTAAAGATGAAGAAATTCAGTGTAAAAATAATGAAACACTGTATGCACATGTACAATTCAGTACTGGATCGTTTCACTCAAATTCTGAACATGTTACATTTCTCTTTTATGCGTAAAACAGGAGACTGCAGTCCAGCCATATTATGATCTAAGTTTATACTAATATATTGCAATTTGTGTGCTCAAAACGATCATTTTAGTTTTCAAGTATTTGTACATTTAAAATKAYGCATAACATCATATAGATAAGGTCTGTGAAATTACAAATTATTGTAGTCCAATTGGATTATAAGAATTATGAGTTTATTTTAAAAGTATAYGTGCCTTTGTAARCTAATCTGAATACCTAGTTTAATAGGGAACAGCATCCTTTTCTGGGTTTTTGTGGTGGAGGAGTGAGAAGAGGAAAGGGAAAGTTTTTCATCCCTCCTATAGAATACTGTAAAGAGATTTTAAAGGAGAAATTTTAAATTATATAGAAAGGTTATAATTTTCTGTGAAGTCATATGGAACTCAGCACGAAGTGCTGATGACTTATTTTCATGTAAATTCTTCATCTTGATGTAATTCATATGGCATCAGCACTGATAAGTAATCAGACCTTTCTGATAAAACCTAAAGCACAGAAGAATAAATGAATGCCATGCAGTTAACTCTTGACTGTAAAGCCGTAGTATAGCCTTGGTTACAACTGTATAATCCATWAAATATACAAGATACATGTAAAGCAGGGTGCCTGCAGTAAATGTGAGCCCAGCAGAAGCTCATGGTACTGTACAGCACAGGATTGCTGCTGTGGGGCAAGACCCACTGTAGCCACCCCAAACTGACTTCAGGCCTGCTAAGCTCCTGCCTGGCACACTGACCTTGGCCATGGGGCAGTGGTGTATTTAATACATAATTAAAGTTATGCATAGGAGTAGGCTTATGAACACCCTGCTCTCTCAGAGTTGAGGATTCTTTGTTCAGATCCCAAATGAATTTTGTTTGTGTGTGTATCAGTGTTCTCTGTTAGCCAGGGACAAAGACATATTAATACTTATTCAGTCTTTTGTAATATCCTTTGCAATCTTCAAATTAAGGTTCCATGTAAGTATATTGTAGTGTTGTCRGTTGTTCGTGTTATTAATCCTGAAATAATAAAATGTGTATTAGATAGAATCAGGGCAGCTCAACAGTATATTGCAGGCTATAAGCTTTCATTAACAGCTACAAGAAATTTTTTGTTAACTCAATGTGTGTAGAGACAGGGAGGGAGAGGAGCTGGAGGGAGTGTGATTTGGGTTTGATAAAGAGAGGATAAAACAGGAGTAGGATTTGGATTCTGGACAGCTCTAGCTGCTCTTCAGCTTTTTCCATCAGTTGTCTTCTGGCAATACATTGTGCTGCTTGCTCAAACATAATAATGGTCCTTTATAATGGTCTTTTAAACATGTGTTTCATGGGGCAGGTAGGTTAATGTGCAATAGGTTTTTATTTTTACTATTTTTTTTTTGTGTTGCTCTCAGCAAATAGGTGAATGCAGAGTGCTACAGAATGCAGCAGCTTTGGGGATTTTTTTCCACTATGATTAAGGAATAGTTCATCTATAACSAGAGCAGATCTCAGTCACCAGGAGATTGCAGTGCCCAAAAGGGGTATTTAATCATCTGGCTAGGATCAGATCTGGAAAGAAAGGCCATTGTTATGGCTGCAATCTGACTGCTGAGGAGAAGCAGCCAGAAGTGAACCACCAGCTCCTACTTCCATCCATCTGCTCCCTCCTTTCTCAATTTTTTTGAGTATTTTTTTTCTGCCACTTGAATTATGATCAGCAGAGGCATTTGATAGAAGCTCTTTGTTCTGACAGGTGTGGTGGGCCCTGCGGTTTCAGCACTCCTCTGTCTGGGAATGGTGGAGGAGCACGACAGAAACAAGAGCGAGGTGATAAACTCGGGAGGTTGTTCCCTCACCTGGATGTCACGCACRCTTGGAAGGGCAGGCATGTGTTTATTTCCCAAACGCTTTTGGCTGGAGTGGCATGTAAAAGCCCATTTCACGTGTTGATGCATATGTGCCTGGTGCTTTCATGTTCCTCAAAGGCATCTGATGCTGCTGAAGCATCATGACAACTTGGCTGTCTTTGGGATCAGAAGGTTCAGCATCTCTTGGGCCTGCTGCATCTGCTGGTTCATTTGGCAGGAGAAGCAGTGGTTCATAGTAATGTCTTCCACCTCCCAAGTTAAGCAGAAGAATATATTAATTGTAGTTATGTGTTGTCATCTGTACACTCGGGAAACAATTAGGGAAAACCTTCCTAATTTTCACTGCAAGCTGAGCCTCGGGTGTTCAGTAATAAACCAGCAAACTGTGACTTTGGCGTTTGGATGTATTGGAACCTTGCATGACTGCTGAGCTAAAAATGAAGCAATTCTTTCTCTCCTTCCTTAGTTCTGATCTTAACACTCTATTTGCACAGTTTTCTGAATTTCAGGTTTCTGAAGTTTTCCCAAAGTAGCATTGTTATGTGGCTTAATAGAGGCTTTTGTGTGGGATTATATACATTTGAGAAAAGGAATCAGCGGATTCTCATAAATGAATAGTGCTGCATTTCTTTAGCAACACTTCTCCTTGATCTACACGTTTCATTTTTTCTCACCACATTACAAAGAGAAATTGAGTCAAAAAAGTTGTGGCCAGTGCTAGACAAGGAAACAGCATGTTGTTAGGGATGGAAGGTGGAAGCTCTGTATCTTGTGCTTTGGTTTGGCCCAAGGGAGGCTGCAGGCATTGTGCCCGCCCYGGGTGCGGTGCAGAGCAGCACGTGAGTGCCCTGGAGTGTGCAGTTAAGACGAGTTGAGCTCTGCCAGTTTAAGCAATCAATCAAACCAGTCTGCCTTCCTCATCAGTTAATGCAATGAATGGGATTCATAATGTACCATGAAATGAGAAGCTTTTCTATGGAGGTTTAAAAACAGAAATGTGACTGCTTAGATAAATGCTATACAATTGCCTTCAGTTCCAAATCATATGCTATCAACTTCAATTAGGTTGAAAACTATTATAAGATTTGACTTTTGCATCTGGGCAGTGTCTTAAATTGGGGTGTTGGTCATAGGTAAATGCAATCTGACCACCGAAACACAGAAGAAGCAGTAGGAGACTACACCGAGACGTTGCAGCTAATGACAACTCCTAAAGCTGCCAGGCTGGTTTACCAGCATTCCTGTAAATCAACTTCTCTATTGTATTTTAGGCATTAGAAATTCTATTATCACACCGCTGTGGTTAAAATTCCCATTGCAAATGGCAATTGCATGTTGTAGGAGGTCTCAGATGCCTCATCCATGGTGCTGATGTTGCTTTAGTGCTAATGGCAATGTAACTTCGTCAGTATTAACAGATGCAGTGGCTTATCTAAGCCTATCATTATAGTAGCCATATGCTTACTGGGAAAGTGCAGTATCCTATTTCACAGAAAGTTAAAGAATTATTGACAGTTTAAGTGACAGTATGGTATATAGGGAGATGCCATAGTGAAAAAGTTATCTGATGGCTTAGATTTATTTTTTCCTGTCGAGTTTAAATTGTCAACACTCCTTGTAATAATAAAACTCTTTGCATGGAGAGGACTGTAATTTAATTTACTACTGTGAATATTGATTCCTGGATAGTACATTCTTTATCTTGCAGATGACCTAGATCCTTGGTTCCCTAAGGGTTTTGAATAATAACAGCAGCAAAATGGTCTGGATTACATAAGAGACTTGATGGAGATTAGTTACTTTCTCTGCTGACATTTTAATTTTATTCATTTAATTTCTTCCTCATATTCCGTGTCTTGCTTTGTAAGCTGGAAACCATTGTCAGTGGATTGGTGTTGATGAGCACTGTTTTAAACATCATTTTTCCCAATCATATCAAACCTTATGTTCAAAGTAAACCAGAAAAGGCCACATTCACTTCAGGATGTGATTTCATTCCTAATAAATTGAAATAATCCTCATAGAGATGATTACCTCCAAATCTCTCTRTTGGGAGGATGGTTCCCGTGTGCTCCTGACAGAATTCCCTTACAGCGACCATCATGGTGTAGCATTGCCTCTTCTTTAGAACCGCTGGGGAATATTCCCACAATGCAGGGAAAACTAATGGAATTCCCCTTGGAATCCACAAAATCCACTATTCCCAACTCCTGCCATTGCAAGAAAGGATAAGAGCCACAAAAGTGATAGAAGATTCTTGAAAAAAATAGAGGAAGGTGGGAAACAAGGCCAGTGGAAGGAGGGAGAGAAGAAGGGAGGGATGGTGGGAAGGGTCTATCAGTTGCTTTCTGAATCCCCAGTTGAGAGTATAAATTGATGAAATATTCAGGTTTTTGATGGCTCTGTAGCCATAGGGAGCAGTGATCAGTCAGGGTATTGGGAGCCTAAGAGAATTATCAGGTCTCTCAAACTTCCTATCTACCCATGGGAATGTGGCAGAATTCTATGTGGAAAACCCAGAACAGAACACAACAAAGCAGCACAGTTTCAGCATAAAGCAGGGGTTACTTCAGCAGGTTTTTTAGCAGTATTTCCTTTGCCCAGTTATTTTGAGCCACTCTAAGGCGATTAGAGCGGCTCGTTACCGACGCTGAGGAGCTGAGAAGGCGAGTTGTGTTCCCTTTTGAGAAAACTGTCACTATCTCTGCGTGAGCTCAGATGGAATTGAATAAAAGTCTGCTTTGTGCTCAGAGTACCGAGTGAGCCCTCCTTTTGCTTGCAGCGGCTGGGGGTTAATACAGTCTGCTGGGGGATCTAAAGCCTGTTTGCTCCATCTTGCAGCCGTCTGCTCTGTGAGCTCTCCTGCAACAGGAGATATTGTAGAGGTACATTAAAGACTATTTTCCCTGTCCTCTAAGCATTTCAGTGCTGCCCACCAAAGAAGCCCTTACCTAATTTAGTGACTGTTTTCTTCCTGAAACACTTTCTAGTCAAGGACCTGATTAACTAATACTTTAAGCTTACAAAAATCTTTCACCGCCCTTATTAAAAAGAAGTAGGAAAGATGTAATTGCCTGGACAGGATTTGTGATGGGCACATTTATTAGCATAGATTATTTCCTATCTATAATGGATACATAAAATTGCTTTTATATAAAAATAGAATTCTAAAAATGTTGTTAAGTCCCTAAAAGTTACGTTTTAATTTTGTCTGAGACAAAAAATCTGACAGTACAGCTGTGTATCTGCTATGGACATAGAGGGAGAAAATTACTGTATGTGGGAAGTGATAAACCCTCTAAACCCATCTCTGTCTGGCACCATGACTGAAATATGAGGAAGAGATTCTTGGAGTAATTGGAAGATATTTTTGTTGAAAATCAAATTTTAAAGTTTTAGTAACAGCCTTTTAGGTCAGAAGGTTATGTGGTTTGTGTACCACAGACAAACCTGGTTTGTGTACCAGGGAAACCAGGATACTTGACCACATGTTCAGTTTCCAAGTAGATAATTACCGCAAGTATTCTTAGGAATACTATAGACATTTAGGAAATGGTATAATGAAATCTGAAAAGAAATTCAGAATGGAACAGCCTGGTTCTTAGTCATAATCTCAGCCATTTGAAGCAGACGCAGATTTTATTTCATTCAACACAGTCACTGCTGTTCCTTATATATCTCCCACACTTCATGTTGCACAGTATGTTCCTACTGCACAATCTTCAGGCACAGAGAGAGAAAAACTAATAGTTTTTAGATAGGTGTGGTTTCTTAATTAAGTGGTGCATTTTAAATCATCAAATATATTTAAATTTAGTCCTGGCAGTACTCAGTGTTATTATTGGATGCAAAATCTAGGTCAGCCTCTCAGAAGATTCTGGGATRGGGGCATGTCAGCATGGGCAAAAGCATTAGCCATTCAAGCTGCATGTGAATATGCAGAGCTTCATATGAATTTTTACTACATTAAAGAAAAGGGTTAAGGAAAAAGCCAGAAGGGTTTGATGGAGAAAAAAAAAATATCTGCGTTTGTAAGTAACAGGATTTTGCAATTTAGCCCATGTGTTAATGGCAAAATGAGCCCTTAAAAGTATTCTTTTCTACAATACTTCATTTATGGCTGCTGGTTAATAAGGCTACTCTGATTTCAATAGTTGCCTTAATTTAAAATGCTACCTTGATTTTCACAGGAATGGCTCTTATTCCGTGAATAAATTATTACTTTGTCACTGTTTTTGTCAGCACTATTAACTATGGAATATATTCTGGCTGGTCATTTTAAGTGTCTTCCTTATCAGTATTGTGCCTGGCATTCATTATCCTCTTATCTCTCCTCCATTTCTCTCAGTAGAGAGGTAATGGATTGATTACTTTCACTGCTATATTGGTCAGGATGTACAACAAATTCTCTTCAACTCTACAGCTCATTCATCATGGATATCCTTTAATCCCCCATCCCTGAGTTTAAACGTTTCATTCTCTTCATATATATTGGATATTCTTAGCAAAGACTAGAATCCAAGCAGTGCATCTTTTATCACTCCTTTACTGTAAAACATAGTCACTGAAAATGTGTGTGGGGGGTGTCTCTGTTACACTGCTCAAGGGGTGTTTCAGTGCCACAGAACCACTAATTCAGCAGCATTTGCATTTTCTGAAATACTGAATTCTTTGTGGCAACTGGAGAATTACTGAAAAGAAAAACCACAAAAAGGGTTCTTTGTGATGTGGTACTCCCCAATGTGCTGCACATATGTATGGATAATAACAGAATCTCTGCTATATGGGTGCATATTTTTAATTTTTAAATAGTATTTGAAGGTAAAGACAGTTTTCCAGTAAAAATTGTGTACTGTACATTGTACATGCATACTGTGTGGAAACTTTGTTAGAGCAGCTGAGTGGGCGTCACAGGGTTTCCTCTGTGTAGCAACTGGAGCACAGAGGGTAGGAGTGCTTTCCTTGGCTTTTCTAAGAAACTTGTTCTTCCTGGTTAAACTGTCATTGCAGAAGAGTCCAGCAGGCATCAACATTTTCCTTGGAAGCACCAAGACTGTAGAAACATGATAGGACAAACTGAAACTGAAATTATACATACTCTTTTATAGATAGGGAAAGAAGTTCTTCCTTCCTGAGGTATGTGAAGCACACACAAAGTCTCTGTAGTGCAAGGGAGGTTCCCCAGAATACAGCCGTGTATAGTAGCTCTATATCACTAACTGCTTCTTCCTCTAGGAGTTACATTTGCTTCCCTTGTCGCTGGCCCTGTTCCTGATACTGATACTTATCAGTCAGGTCTGCACCCAGGCACTGACACGAGGTTATACCAGCACCTCTTGTGTGGAAAGGGCTTAACTCACACTTCTTAAAGGCATCGTCTTMATCCTGGGAACAGTCAAGTCTTGACTCCAGAACGGATAGAGGAAAGAAATATTCTAAATCTTCCCAAAAGGTATTATTCAAATATGCAGAAAGGCACCAGTCACTACAAACTAATTCTGAAAAGCAAACCCCAAAATCAATGATAGTCCTATGACTCAGTCTGTGTTACAGTCAAACCCTTTCTGAGTCTATTGCTGATGAGAGCTTCTTGCAGAATAGTGAGGTTCACAAATGGCCTCTCCAATGCTTTTCCCTCATATCCATGCCCTAGTCTCACTCTCCTCATCAATAAATATTAAAATCTTCTCAGACTTATCCCAGGTAGCCATATGATAGCCATATGATAGCCATATGGTGACCTGGAAGAGCAGCAAGTCCATCCGAAGAGGGTGGTGGTACTCATGCTTTCTTTTTTTTAAACAGAAGAGACATGATATCAATAAATTAGAATGATGAGTTATCTGAAATCCTGTCAATATTCAAGTGTCAACAGCCATGATGCCTCTGGATGGGGAAGAAGCAGGAAGGAAGGAGATCTAGGCTATGATTCTAAGAACCTGTATTTGAGCATGTATCTTACAATGCTATAACAGACTGCAGAGAATAGACCAAGCGCRACTGATCCAATGTTCAAAGATGTAAAGAGATGGAAATTTATCTTTTTTATTTAAAGCATAAATAGTAAAGCACTGAAGCATTTCCAGTAGTGTCTGCCCAAAATAAACCACAGAACCGCTGCATATTTTCCCTTGAGAAAAGGGAGAGAGTACTTGTTTCTGATGGCAGCACACTTCCTAACRTGAGGTTTTGCAAGAAAAATATATCACGTCAGGACACTTTAAGGCTGTCCTGCCTCCTCAATTAAAATTAGAAAAACCTGCTTATCTTTATACCTATATTCAATCTCTGGGGAGACAGTGAAGAAGGAAGATTGTATTGCTTCAACTGGGTACTGAAATCTCTGTAAGCAGCCCCTTACCTCTTTCACATCTCCTCTTAGATGTCTTGTCAGAGTCTCTGCCTCTAACATCTCTTTTCGATGTCTTTTGTAGTTGCTTTAAATGGAACATGGCCAAAAATTAAGTTCTCATCCTTCCCTATGTCCCTTTTATTGTTATCAACAGTGCTATTATCATCTCCATCTCTCAGCAGTCGGCATGTTCATAGTTACACTTCTGAACGTTTTACTTGCCAGAATTTGTCTGATTGGATCAACAAGGTTTTTTTTACTGCTCTAGAAGTAATTAGGAAGGACAGATTTCTCAGCAAGAGAGAGGCACGCAAGCAAATCTAGACCCGTGTTAGGATCCGTGAAGGTTACTACTTAAAGGGATAAGATTTTTAGTAGGGCAGTAGAGCCCAACAGAGGGGAAGAGAATTTTTCTCTCTGCGCTGTTTTAATTTGTACTGAAACTATTAATAGCCCAGGCTTTTCTCATTTCCTGCATTTTTCCCAGTGTGTTATCCCTTTCTGCTTTTGCTCCCACCAGATTGAAAGAAAGAGTTATTTGTTGTCTTTAGAAATGTCATTTGTCCTGTATCACAGTATTTGATTTCCCGGCACCTTTTGCTCAGCTCCGTGGTTCACAGTGGGGATAATGTTGTGTCTCAGTGACCCCATCATATTGTAGTACAACACTGAAATTCTTTCAGGTATGCAGGAGAGGGAGAACTGCTAAGAGTTCGATGTTGCACTCTCCCGCAAAGAGCACTCTCTATTTCAGCCCATCATTTATTTAACATTTGACAGCCTCCAAAAGGAAGGGAAAGTTATCCATGCACTTAAATGCATGCTGGAAGGGTGAGATTCAGCCTGTATTACCATCAGGCAATCTGCAGGTCTGCCTCATTTGACTAATTTCTGCTAGTATTGTAATAATTTCAAAAACAACCCTTGCAGAAGTCCTGCTTTCAGTCTGCCCTGCCTTTGAATGCAGTCTCCAGTATTCACTCAAAAATCAGTTATTCATTGTCTTTAGAAAAGGTTTCCCCTGACTTTGCTACTCTGGACCTGATACCATACTTTTTTGACTTGGGCAGRGACTTGGGACTGAGAGCAGCAGGGTTGGTGTCCAGGGAGCTGCAGCCTCAAAAGCAAAATTCCCAGTGAGTTTTCTYGGTGCTCCACTGTCAGGTAGTGCTGATGCACACACTTTCTGTGTTACACTAGAGCTTGTGTCCACCTGAGTCCTCAGGCAACTTGAATCTTGTCCTTGGCAATGACATTTCTGCTTGTCCTGGCTGAACTCAGGTATCCCGTTTCTTTTATCTATACCAAGATCACTTGAAGCTCAGCTGCCATCCTCTATTTCATATCTGGAGGGCACCCACCMGTGTGGTATTTCCCGCTGACTAATGCAAAATAAGGTTCTTTTATGCTTTTTGAGAGTCAGGAGCTTCTAAATTATCATCTCTTCCAAACTGCTACCTCTGCCATGGGTTACCTCTGTGACCTTTATTTTAATAATTGTATCCAAAACATATTCAAATAGCTGTGTCAAGTTTGTCATCAGGACCCCATAGTACTATTCTTAATATACTAAGATCATTATTAAGAGACTATATATTTTTCTTCCATATAACTCCTGTGCACTGATTTGACAATTTTGATCGTTTTACACGTTTTTGCTTTTGAGTTCTTGGGAGTTATATGAGATTAATTATTAAAACCAAATACCGATGTAGCATAATTTCAGATGTTTAATAGCTGAAGAAATAATAGCCCAGTTTCATTGAAGACACAAAATTTTCAAGGAAGTAGCTTAAAATATGAAATATTTCTTTATTAACATTTAAATATGGTACTTAATTTCTGTTTGTTTCAATTTTGATTAGAAATGCTAATTCAAATAAATTTGAGCTGAGAAAAGAGTTTTGAAAACTAGCAGTTAAAAAGAGATCCGGAACCATCACTGAATAGGATACAGGAGAATTAATGCCATCCTTCTTAAAGCAGGTTGAAAATGAAAGCCTGAATGAGTATTAGCACTATTCTTTAAAAACATGCAATACAATATTCATTAAGTTTTGATAAAATGTTTTACAAATGGAGGGTGATTCAGATCTTTTTTMTAAACTGATTTTATTGTAGGAGCATTTTACTATTAGATGATTTGCCTTGCTAGGAAAATACTCTCCTCTTATTATATTCAGATTAGRCTGAGATTTAGCTTAGGAGATTTTGAGATTTTAGGTTTTGGTTTCCTAGAGCTATCCAGGATAACTCTCCTCCTGGTTTCATGAGAACAAATGCTGTATTGAGTGTTTGCCATGGGAAGTTTGAGAWGGCTATTATCAAACTCTGAAAAAAAATCCTGAACTTCTGCTTTATAATAACATTTTAATACAGTATCAGAAAGATGCAAAAGATCTGCCTGGAGACTGATATTTAGCTATTGTGCTCTTTTAAATTAAATGACAGCTCGTATAGGCGTTCCAGGGCTAGGTGTAGAATCCTGTTATTTAAACATTGTCAAAGCTTGGGTTTAATTAACTCTAATTCAGTGTAGTTTCCCCATCCTTGCATACTCGTTCTGTCTTTCTTTCTCTCCCTCTCTGTCTTTTCTTTCTGCTGGCCTTGAAAGGCTTTGGAGCACCTGTCAGGGTTACAGTGGGATTTCAAATGCCTTCGTGCCTGTTGCTGGGTGGAAAGAAAATTACGTCCTGGCAGAGCAGCAGCAGAGCATTTCATTGTCAGCTGGGAGATTCGGGTTGCAGGGTAAAGCTGGAGTGCTAAGTCCCGAGCTGGCTGGGGCTCCTAATGTYCCAAATGACGTATGGGTGGTTTCTGAGGCAAACAGAGCGACCCTGCSTTGCTGATCAAAAACGTGCATGGAGGACACATTTGGACTTCCRGAGCCAGAGTGAGCAGGTTGTTTGTCAACTTCACCATCAAATGGGGCAGGGAAGTTGCACTGTGCCTGTCATGGAAATCATAGAATCATAGAATGGTTTGGGATGAAGGGGACCTTAAAGACCATCTCGTTCCAACACTCTGCCATTGGCAGGAAGCCTTCGACTAGATCAAGTTGCTCAAAGCCCCRTCCAACCTGGCCTTGAACACTTCTGGGGTGGGGTGTCAACGGCCTCTCTGGGCAACTTGTTCCAGTGCCTCAGCAACCTCACAGTAAATAATTTCTTCCTAATATCCAGTCTAAATCTACCCTCTTTCATCTTAAGGTCATTCTACTTGTCCTAAATGTAACAGGAAGGGCTATGGTGCCAGCAGAGCCTGGGGCTCTGCGATAGCAGCGCATTGATGATCACAGCCCAACYGTGAGAGGGATGGGTAGCAGCTCCTAAGAAAATCAACCAGTAGYGTGTGGCAGGGGATGGGGAACCCATCAAGTAGTGTGGTGACACAAACACATAAGGAGATCAGAGTCTTAAGTTGGCTTTCATTCGGTGCTCATTCTGATTATTATTTTTTGGCAGAAGTAGTTCAGATAAAATACAACAATTCCTGAATGCTTTTAAAGAAATAAATGGCCTTCTATGCATACCTTCACCTCTCTCCTCTCCTTGAAATGCTACTGCAGTTCCTCAGTCTCTATGGATATATGAATTATTAGTCTATTTCTCCAATGTGATTTTGGATGACAAATATTCCTAGGCCCTGAATGGCAATTTTGTAATGAAAGTTACACTAGAATAGGTCAGGAACCAAACAGTACCCATTACAGTTTGCTTCTATGTAACCACTATTCAAAAAGCTGTCATCCAGCCTTTGGGTTATAACAGTTTTCCACCTCAGTTACGCCCAGTTCAACAGCTTGGTTGTCTAAAATAAACCCTAAATTTCCTCCCCTTTCTATTTGAATCCCCTTTCCCTCTTTGCATTCAGTTCACATTCTTCCGCTTTCAGAGCTTTCAGAGCTTTTATGGCTTCAGAACCCTCTTCAGTTTCTCCCAGTGACTTCCCAAATAGTGAAAGTCACCTGCTGATTTTCCCCAGACCACGAGACCTCTTTTTGTCCTGATCAMCTGCCAGCATGTGCATGGTGTCCTTCATGCCAGTGGCTCCTGTCCCAGGTGCTCCCCGGCCACTGGGAGCAATGCGGGCAGCCCTCAGCAATCTCTGCCTTTCAGCAGATGAGCATCAACCCAGCTGGATCAAAGGAGCTGAAAAATGTGGACAGCTAATCAAAGCTCATCAGCTCCCCTTCCTTTGTACTTAGCAGAGAGAGATGGACAATCCTGGGGGAAACCCAGCTGTGCTGAAACAGATGTCCAAGGAAGTGAGAAGACTCCCCCACTGGAGCTGCCTGTTTCTGTCTGCAGAAGGAGCCTGGAGACCGAAATTAAGGCCAAGTGCCTTTTACACAGCTAAATGTAGATTTGATAAATTTCATCCCAAAATATGTACCCTCTGTGAAAATGTGCAAGTATGTTTATCACAGTTCAACTTTAATAAGCAGTATTTTGAGGAGTGCTCTCCCGTCTTCTACCTGAGGGACTGGTGAGCACAAGGAAAGCAATCGCATCCTCAGCTGTCTGCTGCAATGCTAACAGAGGTGGACTGAAACAACTGTCAAAGCTGACACATCAAAGATCTTTCTAGCTTTTCACTGCCTTGAGAAGAAAACAACCGGCTCTGATGTTTTCCTTAAATTTTTTCCAGATTTTCCAAGAATAGCCCCCTTCTCGTTTAAAGAAAAAAAGTTAATAAAGATAATGCAGTTATTTTTCCATCACTCAAGGACCACTGTGATTCTTCTTACTAAAAACATTGATCCACATGGGATACCATTAATACTGGAAAATAAGACGGAGTTAACAATAAATATTTCCAGTGCATGTATAGTGTATATGTGAAGTAATAAACTTGAAAATGGGTGTACAAAATACACTTGAAATTGATAAAAGGGCAAAGGTRTGTTACTTTCCAGTCTAGTAGAAATGAATAGGCATGTACAGAACATTGTTCTCCTTTGCTGGCTTTTAAGGCATGAAAAGCAATTTGAAGTGTAGTCTTGCATTAATGCCATTTTGATTCCTCCCACAGTAATGTCAGTGCCTTCTGTGTGTGTGTGTGAACATCTACATAATGTTTCTATAAAAGAAACTTACCTCAGTTCTGGTTAAAAATGTTTTGTTGTGTTGCCACCATTCATGCAAACTCTAAATTTTGTGTAGCTCCATAAAAAAATGCATTTCAGGTGTATTGGTGAAGTTTCCACCAACCCATCATGGCCAATGCTTTGGGCCATGTGTGGTGCTTTGCTTTAGATGCCAGAAGAGTGACTTAGAGCAGTTGAGTTCAAGGAGGCTGAAGGTGATGGGTCAAACTGTGCTGTACTGTGCCTGTTGTTACAGGTCCAAGTGCAGGCTAGTTACCCCTGTGATCTGTTGGGAATGCTGGAAGTTTTTCCTAGAGGGATGAGCCGTAAGCTTAAGCACAGCRCCACCAGACTGAGTCTGGCCCTGAGCTAGCGATGCCCACACATCACCACTCTGTGTTGTGCCATAGTTCTGTCGTGCCCTGGGTCCTTTGAAACCCAGTGCTGCTGCCTGCACTCCCTTCTGTGGCCTGGAGGTACCCCGYGAGATGGTACAGGCACGAGCTCTGGGGCTGAGTACCTCGAGCATCACATCGTTCAGAATATGAACCACATCCATCTAGCAGGAGSTGAGGGGGCAGTTTGCTTTGTGAACTCAATGCTTTGATTAATCTATTCAAATATTAACATGCCTGGTGAGGTAGACCAAAATATCCTCTGGATTTATAAATATTCATATACTAACATCTGCCACATCTGCATAGTTGTAACTCTGTTTTCATGGGAGGAAAAGCATCTCTTTGAGGCAGGTCCAAAGTAGCAGAGGGTTTGTCTCTTCATACCTGTCACTTAAGAAGTTGTGTAACTTTTAAAGATCTCTTATACTTGCATTATTTTAGAGTTAGCGTGGTCTGCAAGGATTTAACTCCAGAATAACTGCTATTAATGTTCCTGAACCACTTTTACTATGTATATGTGAGGTAGTATGTGTTTTTCACAACATAAAACAGCCTCTTTGATCATTTGCAGGCTGATTTCTGCCACTGGCACAGTCTTGAAACAGCCACGCTTTGCACAGTTAAGAGAGTAAGATTTTCCTTATAGTCTTGACCTTTGGCACTTAAGAACATGCCTTCCATTTCCTGTGGCTTGGCACAAGCCCTCGAAACTCCATGTCCTTCCTTTTTTTTTAATTGTATTTTCTTGCTTTAGTTTTACTTTATTTATGGTTATTCTACTGCAAGAAGCCTTTTCACTAGGTTTACTCCTAGCTTCATTCATCTGAATTTTGCCTCTAAGTCTACTTGGCCACCTTCTTCCAAGAAAAAAAAGAAAAGAACCGAAAAACATAATCAGCAGCCTTATTTGTCAGTAGATTCCGTACAAACCTACAGCAGCTGACTTGCTAGTAATTAAAAAAAATTACTTTTTTTTTTAAAGTTTGGCATACTGGAAATCTTTGTCGCTTTCTAATTTTTGGCATATTGTTTCAGTGCACCACCAGATATGTGGGTGCACAGCAACAATATCTCTTTTTGCTTTCAAAAAGGACTTGAAAAAGATTGTTCTCCAAGTACATTCAAACTGAGTCTTTTTTTCCCTTCCAGAAGCTCTATTCAACACTGCACAGTTGTTTTTAAGGAGTTAGATTAATTTTTCTCATTCATAGAGTGAATACCAACGACCATGTAAGAATGGTTTGGGCTATTTCTTGGGTCCATCAACTACAGAGGARGAAAAACGTAAGAATAACTAGTTTGCACTTCCAGTTCTGAACTTTGTCTTCTCTTACTTGAACCAGTATTTAAGATTGGTGTGAAAATGATGTAAAATTTGTGTGATTAAGACAAGAATGGTATAGTCCCCTACAAAAAGGGATGTCTTGCTTTTATGTGAAGTTGTCATTGCAGACTATTCCCTGCAGAACAAGCAGAGATTTAAAGCTCTGATGAATGGCTGTTTTACATAGTAGGTTCTTGCCTTCTAGCTCTATCTTTTTAACCTTTGACATTACTTTGGTTAGTCAAAAGCAATTTGACCCTATTATTTCAAGAGAAATCCTTGTTTGTCTTTATGACAAATTACAGATAGGTTAAATTTTCAAGAGCTGTTAACTCCCAGGCTCAGAAGTTATTTAGGCATTTTGAACAATTTAATCCACGTTTTCTGGGGTTTAGTTGGTGTTTTTTTCATTTCTTAGAGTTCTTGCAGATAAGGACCCCAGAGCTGCTGCTTCACCTTCAGTTTTATTTTGCATTTACCGCATTATGAATCTTTAAAAAAAAGTTGCAGCCTACCCAAATTACACTTTGGTGGAGCAATTTGGTGTCCTTAGGAATGCATTCAATTATCTTAATCACATTCTCAATGATACATTACTACCTTTAAAAATTATTGCCAGGAGAAAACCACAAGTGTATAAGAGGGAGCTGAAGAATAAACGTATAACAGTTACAGGAAAAAAGAAAGACTAAACAAAAGCCAAGATATAAGTTAAGCTGACTAGAAAATTAACATTAAAAATCGGGAAATCAAGAAACAGTGTTCCTTTGGTGGTACTGCACGTGTGTGTCTCTATAGCTGTATTTATTATGCAGTGCAGTAATGGGGACCAAATTCTGCTCTCAGTTGAAGGGGTGGGTGAGTTGGAACTGGGAAATACTCAGTGTCGCTTCAAAGGGCTTTGTGTCKGTTTAACTCCGCGAGTTACCACACAGCCACACAGCCAGAGCAAGCTCTGATAATGGCTAAGTAGGTACCGCCTGATGGAGTAGTGACAATGTCTTCAGTGAAATAAATTGTCCTTGAAACTATTTTTTCCTGTAAAATGCCATTTTAATCAGTTTTTTCCAAATCACGCTAATTAGAAAAGTCATTTAACCATCATTAACAAGGTACATATTTCCAGAATTTGTTATGAGAGATGATGTTGTTTGAAAATGTATTTTATATTTGTTACCCAGTTTAATGAAATTTAAATYGCAAGTAGATATGATAGTTCATTAAGATGTAAAATGGTCAAATACACTATTTTCATTTTAGAATGTCATGCTTTTAATTATGTTGTTGCTATTTAGTACCATAAAAACGTCTTATTTTCTAGGTCAATGTTTCATATTTGTGTTACGATTAAAACAGTTTGACATTTTGAATAAAAATATACTAATTCATTGTATTAATTAAAAATAATGACCTAGAAAAACGTTTCCAAACTAACCTAAAGACGTCAGCTCAGTGAGACATGACAGTTGTGCCATATTGTCACTATTCATGACATTTTCTGCAGCAAAGTAAAAATGTACATACAAATGAAAAAAAAAAAATTAAGAACAATTTTCGTTTTTAAAACTCTGTCCATGAAATCTTCAGTCCACTGAAAGGGTCAYAAGTACTTGGAAAGACAAAACCAGCTTTTGAAATATTGACATTTCATGTGAAACATAAAGGGCAGCTTTTGCACAGGTAGATGTTTGTTCTTCTTCAATACATATTGGCCTTCTGCTGTCGGAGCAGAGAGGGCAAGTACATGAGAGGAGAAATCACAAAGCCCTTGAAGTTTAACCATAGATTTTTAATGAGTTTGTTCCAAGACTGTTAATTTGTACACATAAACTGCTATTATCATATACTTAATTAAAAGTGCTACAATTTTATATATATATATATATGTGTGTGTGTGTGTGTGTGAAAATTTATGGTTTGGAGAAATGAGAAAAAATGAATGAAATTATAATAATTACCTCTCCTGAAACCAGTTCAGACACACAGCATGTGCTGATTAGAGACACCAGGCTCTACTCTGTGTCACAGGGCAAAATATCATTGAAGACAAAGTAAATGATCACTAACTGTTTTGTTCCTGAGGAATGCAAAATAAAAATTCCAAAGACCACTGACAATAAACGGTGGTTACTTCATTTTCAGTTCTGYATGTTCTTTTTTGGAGCTCTCATCACTGAGTTTAAGGCTGCCCTTTGTGAGGACCTTAGGCAGCCATCCTCTCTAACTTGGTTGTAAGTCCTGGTTTTGTGTGTCACAGATCAGTGAAGTAGTTTATGGATGGACATCTATCAATTTCTGTCAAAAATCTTCTAGCTAAATTAAATCCTGTTATTTTCACTTTGCCTAAACCTGTAATGTGTCCCCTCTCCAGAATCTTCATGGTTTGAGCAAAGGTTTTCAAAGATACCTCCCAGCCCTCCACATTTCTTACATTTCACTGTCTTTAATGCCCAGATTGAAAACTGGAAACAGTTACTGCTTTGTTGTGTAGATGMCTTTTCAGATCAGTGCAAGTGGCTTTATGGACCCCTGTAAACCTGCAAACTACTGTTGGGGAGCTCTTGTTCCAGATATTTTCAGTCATTAGCAAGAGAAACTGCAAGTACCTTAAATTAAAATAGATCTTTGATTTCCCACTAGGACATCCAGAGAAGAAATTTACTTCAATTCTTTTGTGAAACTTTACAACTTTGTCTTCCCAGTGCGGGCTGGAGCCCTGGTGAGGCTGTCATTTGAACTGGAGCTGTGTTGCAGCCTCTTTTGTTCTCTCCTCGCCTTAGATGCCGGCTCGCTGCCTGCTGGCGTGCCGGAGCGAGCGGGATGACTTGTGGTGACAGCTGTAAAGTTGCGGATGGGAGCAGAGAGAGGAAAAAAGCCCTTGTTCAGTTAGGAGGGGTTTTATATCTCTCTGTTGCCATAACTACACAGAAGGAGAAAAACATGCTTCTTTCATGCTTGTCTAGATTCAAAATTGCCTGTTGTCATCCTTTCATAGGTTCAGCACCTTTGCGGGTTGGTCGTAGTAGCATTTTCGGATTATGAAATGATTGTGAAATTTGTATATTGCCTTCACAGTTGAAATTTTGACTTAATCACCATGTTTTCTGAGGTGTTCCTTTGTTTTCATTTGTATTTGAAATGTTTTAGCCAAGTCTTATCAACCATCTTCATTATGTGAAAGCCATTCAGCTCTCAAAATGGTCTTTATAAGCTTACTTAATTCTTAGAGAGCCCATAAATTTTAATACTCATTAAATAAATCTTTGTCCTTTAATCTCAACAGACTTCTTAAAATTGTCTTTCTTTTTTTTTTTTTATTCCGAGTTTGGTAAGGCAGCTACTTAAGCACATCCTGATAACTTAATTCTCTATGAATAGAAACAACATTTGCAGTTAAATGGTTTCTTACATTATCAGCTAGTTGTGGCTCATATTCTCTTGCCGTACTGTACAAACCCCCTGTTCGGGCAACACGGATACTAGGAAGTGACTTTACTAGGATTTATACAAAAATATTCAATATTAGCAGCAATACCTTCCAAAAAGTCTGCTTAAAAATAAAGGTTTAAAAATCAAGGTTTACCCTATTACAGGGAAAGATGAGTTAGGCAGAAGTGAAAAGGACGTCTTGCAAAATGTTTCCTAAACAGCTACAACACTGTTAGACTTTGAAAACTTTGCAGTGCTTAAAAATGTAGGAAAAAAAAAAAAAACCAATTATAAAGTCTTTCACATCTTCAGGACAGATAGAATCTAGAGATTTGAAATTATTGTAAGTAGGAAGATGTTCAAAGGAAATCTTGACACAAATTATGGCTTTTTTAACGTAAAATACTATGTTCTTAAAGCTCAGGGGGCCCAAAAAATAGCTTATTTATCATTTTTTTCCAAACCTATAGTAATTTATGGTTCTTAGGGAAGTTAACAGCCCTGTATTTAACTATCACAATTACTTCTGTAGTCCTGAATAGTCATGATTGCAGCCCCTGACACCTGCTGAAGTTACAGAAAAGGGAACCAGTTGCTTAAGTGGAGTTGTTGGGTTGCAGAATACCCCAGGGAGGGCCCAGATTTGACAGGCAGATTATTTTTTTTCATTTTGCAATATTTGATTACACTTATCTATTCTGATAGTTTAATTAATCACTAAGACTCATTGTGGGGACACAGTCTGTATCAAAAATCTCTATGATATGAGATGTCCACTGGACCAAGAAATGCTGTCACATGCATTTAACCCAGTGCATAACACATGCCAGGTACTAAGTCATCCACTGAGTATATAGGCCTAACTACTSAGATTTGGTCCTTTGTTATTTATAGATGATGTTTAATATCTTCTGAAAGTGTGAGATTTCAGTGCTGAAGATTTGGGTTGTTTTTATTTGCTTTCATTAGGCATCATGTATTGCAGCATGTGAATGCTAGAAAATATGTGMTTTATCACTGGCCAGTAAATATGTATTTATTTCAGAGAATTGTGTTGATTACACTTACATACATTTTATGAAAAAACCCATGCCCTGCCCCTGTTGAAGCTGGGCAGCACTGCTTCGTTTACAATGAGCAGAGGAGCAACCTCATCCTTGCTAATTAATGTATGTTAAGTGCTTTGAAGTCTCTGATTGTCAGGTGTTACACCTTAGAGTTCTGGTGTTTGGTGGTTTTTGCTCTACTAGATGCAATTTGCTCTGAATGCATCACTGGTTTCTTTTCAGAAACCCGTCCTTTTTTATTTTTTTCTTTTGAAACACAAGTGTTTTGTTTGCTGGCTGATGGTGCACACGTGCCTGTGGCTGCTGTTAACACACAACTGGCCCCAAAACTGGTCAGTGTTTCACGAGTGGTGCTGTGTCAGGAGCCTGTTGATGATCACACCATCAGTTTCACAGATGGGTGCTGCTTGTTCAAAGCCTTCAAAACTCAGAAACGTTTAGCTAATGCCTTGCGCTACATAAAGAGATCAAAAAGGTCCAAAAGCTATCTCATGGTCTTCTGCTACAAGCAATTAGGATAATGCTGCATCCATCCCAGACCACATAGTAATAAATATTTTAGCCTTCTCTTAACTGTGGATTGATATTCAGGGCTGCCTGCTGGTAAATAAAACAATCAGAACTAAATTTCTCTTTGAATTCGAGCTATTCTGTGTTTCCAGTGCACAGAGATTAATTTTTTTTTCGTTCTCTTTCTGCCTGTCTCTCTCATTTTGTCTCCAGAGAAAATTATTGTCTGCCTGGAAATCAAGTTACAGTGCTAACTGACATAGTGGCATGTTACATGTGGAGAGGGGACCAGGCTGGCAGTTTGCTGGGATCTCCTGGGCTTTGTTTGCCTTGGCCAATATAGAACAGGCTGCAGCCAACTTTGTATGTAATCAGGGGTGAATCCTGAAAAAAACTCCAACAGATCGTGATATAGGAAGCTACATCTTTATCTCAGCATCTCCGTGGGTGTTTTTATGCTGGATTCTTTGGTCGTCTTGTCTGTCCTTACATGGATCACAGTCTGTGGCTGGAAAATGAAAGAGGTCAAATTTTCACTGTATTCTTTTGTCATTCTTTGCATCTATATATGTAATATAAATGCAGTTCGTTTTCAAACCCAGTCACATACGCTCACTGTGCATTTGTAACCCTGTTTGATTATAAATTAGTAGGCATGGATATCATAGAAGACTTTACCTCATAAATCAAAGCAGAAAAGACATTCTAGCCCCCAGACTCCCTTTTTTATTATTTTAATGTGTAACTGTGGTACCAAAATCTCTCCAAAGTTGCATTTAAAGCATTTTTTTCCTGGAGATTAGGGGTGTAGTTAGTCTCTGAATATTATCAGAAAATATGTTGAAAGAGTTCTATGGCCTAATACAGGAAAATATCAACTCTGTAATGTGTGAAGGCAGCGTTGAGGTACTTCCTAATGTCAGTTCCAGTGATGATAATAGCCTGAAAATTAGTTTCAAAACATGATATGGTGACTTCCCTGTCTTTTTAATGTATTTAGAAAGGTTCCATTTACGCATAGCGTTGTAGTTGTCTTCCTCAAGTGAGTAATCACCACAGCTGACTTTGTTGACCCTTTCTCATCATAAGGTGAGAAGAATTTGTCTATGTGAACAACAAAAAATTATTTAGCACAACAGGGCGTCTCATTKCCAGCAATCCTTTGAGTAGAATTATCGTATACAGCCACATACGTGTTTTTCAGCAGGATTTAAAAATATTTTCGAGCTCTGCAGCATCTGTTACTGTTTTCGTTAGCAGCACAGGTGTCTAACAGTGTCAACACGACTAAGATCTAGACAGGTTGGTCTGCACTACAAAGTCCTACTGCCGTGGCTGTATCAGCCTGGAGTATGACAACTTCACACCTTGCATTTCACATTGCTGTGCTGACAAAACCGAGCAGAAGATGACTCTCGTTGCCTTTTGTTCAAGGGCTGGTGTAGCTGTGCCAGCAGTGATACCTCTCCATCAGCATATGCTCCATCTTCACCAGCGTGTGTAGCTGGGTAGCACGGGCTCGGCAGGGCACGGGCCTTGCAGTGCTCCTGTAGTCAGAATTGAGCTTTTCTCAGCTCGTTTTATTCTGGCTTAAGGGCTTAGGAAAGCAAAATATGCAGGAGACAGCCACAAGCAGTTGAGCATTTTCACATGCCTTTGGAGCAGGATGGTGTCCTGTGGAAACTCCATCATGAAGAGAGACCCTTAGAGGAAGACTGGGCACACCAGTATCATGCAGACAGTATTTTGCACCTCCATCCCAGTCTTTAGCAGCCTTGGCTTTTTACAGTACAGAGCAAATGGTGAGTGCCTCACCATTTGTCTGCCTCCCCCATCTCACTGATAAAGGATCCTTGCACAGGCACTCCCAGCTTTCTTACGCCCCCTTCTCCTTCTGCTCTTGATAAAGAAGTTCAACTAAAGTTGAGATCCAATAAGAAAAAAAGGCGAAAGTATTTATCTGCAACAGATTAGTTCTCACCTTCTAAAAAAGAAATGACTGTCTGGTCCCAACTAATTATTTAATCTCCTTTAGTAATCCCTGGGGAGAGCAGTGCATCCTACCTGTCTAAGCACACAGAACAGGCTGAGTTGTGCCTGAGACAGGCTTCTGTCTCTATTCAACTGCAGACAGCCCAGGTAACTGGATGGATAATCATTAGGGTCCAGGAAGGAAACTGAAGATCACAGGGTAGAATTGGGTGTTAAGTTCTTCACCCGGCGGGTGGTTGGCCACTGGAACAGGCTCCCCAAGGAAGTGGTCACAGCACTAAAGCTGCCCGAGTTCAGTAAGTGCTTGGACACCTCTCTCAGGCACGTGGTGGGATTCTTGGGGCTGTCCTGTGCAGGGCCAGGAGTTGGACTTAATGATCTTTGTGGGTCCCTTCCAACTCAGGATATTCTATGATTTGAAACATCTGTTACTGATTCTCACCAGGCTTCACTCATCTCCCTTTTTCACTACTATTGCCCTTCTAGCCAGAAGAGAATAAAGGACCTATTTCTTACCCTCAGTTCCAAGTAGGAAGCTGTTCTCTAGAGGTGTGTGCTTATCTTCACATCACAGAGAATATGCTGTAACTGATTTCTGTACTTGTCAGCTGGGAAATAACTAGCCCCCATCCTGAACATCGTTGGAAGCCCTAAGGGATAATGTTCATCCTGGTCTGCCAGGCCCAGGATGTCTGAAGAACTGGAGAACAGCATCAGCCACTGCAGTGCCAAGTGTGTCTGCTTAACTTTATCAGCCTGGCCTAAAGAGGCAGCTGGACATTGAGTTGTTATCTGTCTCTGCAGCTGCTTCAAGACACATATCACCAGAATGAGGGTACATTCTGCAGGTTATTGTGGCACTCTCCAGGCTTTGAGGTTCTCTGTGTGTCTGTGGATGTTGTGGTGAGGAGAAAAAGAGACTTGTCAAAATAGCAAAAAGTGCTGAGTTCTTGTGTGTTTCACATAGGAAGGGTTCACCATGGTAAGCTCCTTCCCATCACTCGGAGCTCCTATTTGACTACTAAATCTTCTGCTTCATAATTTGGTTTCTTGTATCTACATATACTCTACCACTATCAAAACAAGCAAGTGTGGGCAGTGCTGGCACTTCATGGTTAAAATTATTGTTTTGCATAACTAGAGCATAACCTTTGGAATTAATCTCCATACTTATTAAGGCAAGAAGGTAATTGGATTTTCCTCCTGGTAACTTTTCTTGGCTTTCCCACATTTTCTGTCCCAATCATGAAAGCATGAGCCTATCTGAGCAAGCATTGGTCTCTTGCACCTTCTTCACAAGAATAATTAGTGATGTTTCATCAATTACCCTTTGCAGTTTTATAAGAGGTTATTTTTTCCAAGTAAATTTTTTAAAAAGCTGTTTGTAAAAATTGTTCTTCCATATTTTATGGTTCATTATATTTTAGCTCTTGCTGCCCCTTTTCAAAGCTTTATCTACTAGAGTTTAAGTAAAGAGTTCCTTATTAAAAATGGAAAGAAACCTGAGAGCTTCCATTGTGCCATGGGAATGTGCATTAGAGATGGTCTTTAAGTATCCAGTCTCCACTGTGCTTAAAATACAGAATAAATAAACTTTGGGAATAAGTTCCTTGTTCATTTTTATTTCTGAGTGTAAGTAATTTAAAAAATGCTCACTATATAATTTCTGTTCCCTTTACTTGAGTTATACTATTACACAGTTGTGCTTGGTCCTGTATTTGATCCAGGACTTGTGGGCTCTTTGGTTTAATTTGTAATTTGTCCATTAATTAAGAGGGAGAAAATGTGGTGTGATGGCTGGAGCTGGGGACAAGAATCAAAGCTGCTGAGTTCTTCCTGTCTCTGTTCCTGACCTGAGGAAAGTCACTTACACCTTCTGACCTATATTGTCTCTGGGACTCTCAATATAATTATATTAAATGCCCCCTAGCAATGATACCAAGGCTGATAATGGCAAGACAGAAAGTGCTGCCTTTCACAAGCTCCACAGAGATGTTCAGTTGCAGGTTTCAGGTCAAGTCCCCTTTAGGTTCAGCCACTATGTGGCTCATGTAATTTTGGGGTGTCTATTGTGCAGTTCTTTATGAAGAAAATATTCAACCTGTCCTTCACTGAGAAGAATTTAGCATCAGTAGTGATGAAGAAGACAGAAAGGACTGACTTGGTTTCTCTCATCCCAGTGTGCGTGTGCACCTGCGGCAAGAAGGGAAAATCTCTTGCACTAGGAATGCAAGAGCATTGGCTGTGATTCACTGAGGAGAGGGAACATCAGTGCTCACCCTGCTGAAACCTTGCATCTTAACTGTCCATGCACTTCATTTTTGCCCGGATCTGTTAAAAAAACAAAAAGTCCAAAGAGAGGCAAAAAAAACCCCAAAACAATGGAAACAAAGTCCGTTAGAACAAAGGAAGGGGAGGAATAAATAACCGGTAGGAAATTCCTAGCACATCCCTTTCTGAAGGTTTCAGGAAATTCCATTTGTTGGAGGAAATGCTGAAAATTAGGAGGAGCCCAGAAGAGGGACTAGCAGGAGACAGCTGAGGTCATTTTTCACTGCCAGGACTGCACTGTGTTGTCTCTTCTTTTACAACTCATCGGCAGGCATTATTACCTGGTGAAAAAATTTGTTTTGCAACTCATCCTGAGTCCTCATAAATCATTAATGCCTGGCTAAGCACAGTGTGAGCATTACAAATAATCTGGGAATGAGGGCCCATTCTGATATAACCTTGTGTCCAATACTAATGCTTGCTAGTTATTTAGTAATACAAAGGAGCCTGAGCGAGGAAGATCAATGAATCAATGCAGTCTCCTGACTTCCTTCTCTCCACCTGCCTCTCCTCTTTCTAGTTCAGATACCAAGCTGCAAAAATTCAGGACGGTTCATAGTCATCTCTCTATGGGGAGCACTATAACAATTTCAGGGGACAAGGAGGGAATCACGGCCTCCGAATGTTCTGTAGGAAAAAGAGGACTTTCAGTTTCTCATTAGAACTTGTTCTGATTTCTAGTTTTTTATGAGCCAAATTGCACAAGTGCTCCAGACCTGTTTTCTGTTTTGCATCCCTTAATGAATGCATGCAGCATAAAGCACACTCAAGTGTGTAAAGAGCATAGATAGAAGCTGTGCCCAGGAACTGCAGGACTGAGYGTAATTAAAGGGTGCTCAGCAAGTCCAAATAATGAGCCCATTACTTGGGGGAGCTGTTTGGGGACTTATATTCTCAAACCATCTCTCACAATACTGGAAGTAGCACAGAGAGCACAACATCTATAGGTGCCGTGGCTGAGTTTGTCGTGTTTTTCAGTAACTTTGGCCTCAGTCAGGAGTTCAAAGATGGTCTCTACTGTCCTGCTTACCCTGAGTTCACTTGCCAAAACCCCCAGCCCATTCAAGAGTGCAACTAAACTGTGTTTCCTCTCCTCTCCTCTCCTCTCCTCTCCTCTCCTCTCCTCTCCTCTCCTCTCCTCTTTCTTCCCCTCTTCTGTCCTAAAGCACAGGATCCATCTGTGCAGTTGCTATTCATACAGTTGTGCCCTTTGAACACTTTAATAATTGATCATGAGCTTTGAAAGAGGGAGATGGAATGAGGTGAGGTGGGGATTGACCCTTTGGGTAGGCATAATCTTAGACTTGTATGACTTAGTTGTGGATGGAGCCCTTGTCCTGAAAGGCTTCTGCAAGGAAGGTTGTAAAGTCACAGACACAAGAGAAATGGATCTTGAATAGAAACTTAGGAAAAGTGCAAATGGGGATGAAGAACAGTGGCTGCGTAAATTTGAAAACGRGAGAGAGTATCAGAAAGTTTAGAGGGAAAAGTAACAGTCTTTAAGGCATGAAATGATAGAAAATTGGTGTGAGGAAAATGTCGATGCTGTAAATAAAAGTGGGAAAATGGACCAAGACAGAAAAAGGAAAAAAAAATCTGTTCATATGTGAAAAGGGACAGAAAAATGCTTCCTCCACAGTCACCTCCAAATATATGCAACTGATAAAGCACCTGGTGCTGTTCCTGTGAAACCAGAGACTTCAGTCACTTTGGCCCTAAATCAAGTAGAACACCCCTTGTGCGCAAAGCATCCCTGGTCTTTAGCTGAGGCCTGAAGTGTTCATGGTGCAGTCAGACTGCAGGCATCACATCTCCAGCAGAAGCCTGAGACTTCCCTGCAGAGGAGTGAACATTTAGATCCTGTTTTAGGTTTTGCCCAAAACATATCATTGTGCTTTACCTCAGCTGAATTTGTTAAAAATACTCCCTGCTATAGCACCCACAGGACAGAGTGGTTTATTTTCCCCTATTATAGATCTGACAAAAGCCTGCTGTTATTTCTGTGCCCTCTCTAATGATCTGCTTGCTCTCTGGAGAGCACTGACCCATTTCAGCACAGAATAATTAGCCTTTCAGACACTACTGTGTTTCCATTAAATAGACATAAATGTGCAAGGTGACATTTATTTACTTAGGCCTGAAAAATATGCACTACAGATGTTGGGGCTCGGGAGAACTTCAATTTCTTTTCATGGAGCAGTTGTATATTTGCATGCTTTTGTGACGTTAAACACGAGCGCTTTGGTGAAATGATTCCTGTTGAGTTTCCTTGGGGAAGCAAGAGAGCACAGGGATTATTTGGGTCTTGGTTTCACCGTTAGGCCCTTTGGCAATGCTTTGGCAGCCCATGCCCAAGCCCAGCAGTGGCTTTGAGCACAGTTAGAGTTACACACTCTTGAGGTCCCTTTTACTTTGTGTAAGGACTCTGTGTAAGGAACTGTTGTTGATTTACAGATCTGTCTGAAAAGGAATGTGTTCAGGGTGTTACACTGAGAAAATGAGAACCTTGACCTATTGCAAACATAAAATAAACCCAAAGTCCTTTAGTATTTAAAATCAGCTCTTCTGTCATCTTGATCACTGGCTTCTGAACCGCCAGGCTATTGCCCAGGTGAAAAGTATATTATTCATCTTGATAGCCACTTTGGTCTGCAAAGTTGGAGGGAAGTCTTACCCTTAAAAGTCCAGGCAGCATATAAAACACGTAGGTTGCCTAGTAGTTCACATCCCCACATGGAGACGTGGCATGCTATCATTTCATTCTGTTAGCACCAATAGGCTGTATAAAAGGAGGCATCACGCAAGGTAGGTGCTTTATTGCAGGATGGAAACACTTTCATAGGTTATTTTAATCATTATGATTCTTTCATGATGTGTGAAAGTTGATTGTTGCTGTAAATGAAGCCATTGAAGGCTAAAAAATAAAAATGCTGTGATGGTAAAAATCCTTGGAGTGCAAAAAATGGGAATTGCTATAAAAGGCAGTAATTTATTCTCTGCATGAGATTATTTTTTATCATAAGGATGCTTTTAAGCTAATTCTGAAACATATACAATTGTAGTCTGTATAGCTGAGGTATATTGCAAGGTGCATTGATAATTTGGCTAATTTTTTATGCACTGTAATTTATATATTATTTAGAAGTGCTGTTTTATTCTGTTAACTGAGAGGCTTAACACATTTTTACTATGTTAAGGATAAGTTATTTTTGCAGGTCTTGTGGTTTTATTATTTTGATCATATCCAATTCATATTGCATCATAACGCCATATTTTTACTAATATTATTCTAGTATGTTCAAAACTTATTTCCATTTGGATAGAAATTCATTAGCTCTTGATTTTGATTATAACAAATTATTTTAACTTTTCTGTGATAATGCATTCTCTGTGTTTCTGATTTGCTGATGCTGAAATATTTTGTTTTCATTTTTAACCCTTCCAAATTTAGGATCGTTTTTGCTTTTTTTCTGTGTATATATATTTCAGTTGTTTAGACCTACTGGTTCCTGCTTTTTTCTTTTTCTTTTTTTTTAATATGTTATGTTCATAACTTCTGACTGTCTGTGTTGAGCCAATCTTACCAACAAAAATATCAATTGTTTCCTGTTTCTCTACTTCTTTACAAAAAAAAATGAAAAGTAAAAAGTAAAAATAAAAAACTCTTAATGGGAACCCTGGCACTGTCTGTCTTCTCTGTTCTGCAGAAATGTTGAAGGAGTTGAACCAGCAACGCAGAGCGAAAGAGTTTACAGACCTGAAAATTATTGTTGAAGGCAAAGAGTTTGAAGTCCACCAAAATGTTCTAGCTTCCTGCAGCTTGTATTTCAAGGACCTGATTAAAAGGTTTGCCTTCCTTCCAGCTGTGATCTGCTCTGTTCTTTTGTAGGGCGCATTTGTGTCGCTTTTTTTTCCTCCCCTCTCTTGCAGGTTTATGAAGATTGAATCTCCTGTCACAGAGCCAGTAGCCATTCTTTCCACCTCCTCTGAATGTATTTCCAAACTGAGACTCAGATCCATTTGTTATACATCTGACTCGTACAGTGTAATTATTTCTGATGAGTAGAGGCTGGTTTTGGCCGAAGAAAGTGTTCYACCACTGAGAGATCTAAGATTTAAACTCCACTGCTAATGGTGATTCAGTCCACAACTAAAAACTACTGCTGTCAATGTTTGCAAGGGACCCTGTCACACACGACAAAAGTCTGTGCTTCAGGCTGCAAAAAGCCGTCAGCGCTCAGGTGAACGGTGCTGAGACATCTTGCAAATAAAGCATTTGGAGTATTGTAATCCCTTCACCCTGAAATCTTTGTTACATGCTTTTGTGTGGCTTTTATGGGCAAAGGGATTGATATTTTTATTATTTGGGGACTTTAAAAAGAAGAAAAGACAACTGATTAATTTCTCTAGCAAAGATTGGAAATAAGATGATTTTCTGGTCAAAATGTAGCTCGGTCTGCATGTTGGACTAACAGTAGCCTTTTCATACAAACACTTCAGCTTAGGGTAGGTACAATATGTACATTTTCTAAACATCATGTCTCCACCTTTGCATTTTCCCCCAGTCTGTTTCTAGCTGATTGATTCTAAACAGTGCATGATAATCTTTTTTTTCCATTACATTGATTTTTCAATTTGTATGCTTCATATACTTGCATAGGAATAAATTGGTACTCTCGTATTATTAGTAAGTTAGAGTAGCAAGTAGGGAGAAAAAGAAACACGAGGATAACTTTCATTTTTCTCTCAATCATCAGCAAATTAATGCAGCTGCTGATTTTGCCTTGCAGTATTTTCCTGAGCAGACTGAGCCTGGACTGTGCTAAAAAATGGGATTAAAGAACATTTTGCTTGCTTCAAATCCTGTATTTAAATTTTGCCAACTAACACAATAGTGACTGTATTTTATTTCAGGATGGCATAATGGCTGGTATCTMCTTTCAGTGTATTGTGTCCTTTTGCACAAAGCTGGTTCTATAATTATGGATATATATTACATTTCTCTGATGTAACTGTACTGACTGCCTTATCAATTATTCATAAAAAATATGTTGGCCTAGGAAGCATGTCTTTTCCCCTCTGTAAATCTAATGATTGCTAGCAGTAGCTATGCCAGATCTCTCCTGTCCCTTCTCTTCTGTCTGCTCATTATTATTTAATTGTTAAGGCTACAGTATATGCTCTTTAGGGTGATAAATAGTAGAGTCTACAGGAAAAGAAAAATTTTAGAATCAACTTACAGAAATCAAATCACTGACTGGCCAAAGACTGTCATTTGGATTTTGTTGTGAAGACATCTGCTTGTGTGCAGAAGTCACCAGGCAGCATCTATTTATAGAAGGACACTGACAAATCTTGCTGCTTTATTATTTAGTTATCAAATGGAGATATACTTTATTGAGTGCTGCTGTGATATGAACTCAGTTAAAACAATAAAAWAAAAACAAAAACCCTCTTTAAATGCTCTGAAAAGAGGCTATGAAAGCAAACCCCTGGATTTCAGCATGTATTGTCTTTCAGCTGCCCACATAAGGCTTGCATGCATTAAAAGAAAAAAATAGTGTAAGGTTTAGCCTGCTTGCTAAACTCACCACTTTTTGCCTTCTTTCACATCATCAGCAGCAATAAATATTCCAGAGGTCAATTTGTGTCCACCATGAGGTCTCTCCATCCCAGTTGTCTTCCATATATAACCTCCGTTACGCACATGTAACCTTGATGGAAGCTGATGGAGTTGCACAGGTGTATCCAAGGCAAAAATACCTTTATTACTGATGATGATGCTTGAATAAGAAAAAATTCAGCTTGATGTCAAGTTGAGTTTGCAAAACTGTCAGGTGAGAAAAATAAATATTCACCTATAAACTGAGCAAATGTGTCTTTGTGAGACAATAAACTCAGGGCTATGGGGTGGAATTTCTAAAGACTTGCATTTTGTAGGATACTTGCAGTGTAAAGCCTTGTCCTTTAGAAAACCCCATGGAAGTCAAGGACTCAAGTTGCAAGAGGCACTCAATTTTTTGTGGGATCATGCGCTTAATAATACAGAATCATTATAGTTCACAGAGTTGGAATGTTTATAAATACATCTAGAATCCTCTACTGATATTTGTTAGCAGCTCCTTTGAGACAGCACTTAAATCTTTATGTGATTTATATTGCACTCCTTGTGTTATTATAGAAATCAAAACAAGAAATGGCAGTTTTTCTTAAAGAAGAAAAAAGATCTTTTTATATTAAATATAATAGAAAGGCCATTTCAATCAGTGCAAGCCAGGGTTAAACTCTAGTGTCATTCCAACCAAAGGCACTGATGTGTCACCAGAAACATCAATGAGATGATCTATTCATGAAGGTGCTATGAACATCTATAGAAACATGCAGAAATAGAATCTTTCAGAGTATTTACTTGGGCTTATTATTTGCCACAGGCTGGTTATTATTAACCTCATATTCTGCCATTGATTCCACTGTGTGTTCAAGTTGGTATCTGATGGTAGAATAGCAAGTAGTGTCTCAAAAGAATAAAAGAGAAATGTTCGAAATCAAATAAGATCAATTATTTCCTTCTCAAAAAAAAAAAAACCAAATACAGATAAAAAACATAATAGAACTAGAGTTATTGCTCATCTTGAGGAAGGCTATTTGATGAGAATTAGTCATAGCAGGGAAGAAAATACGTCGTTTTTATTGCACTGATAAAAAAGATGATAACCACATTTGATTGTCCAAAACAATTCTAAAGTTATTTATGAAACAAATTTGGTAATGAGAGCACACTTTGAAACCCCTTTAGTTTCTCAGAAGATGGCTGATCCTGTGCTGAGCATTCTGCACCTCATCCACAAAATTCCCTGTTCCATGTGATTTATCTTTTAAATATGTGAGCCCTTCTGAGTTTGGGTTAGTCCAGTCCTCAGCACCATACCAGGCACCCGTTTTGGAAACAGGTTATCTAGTCCCCATCAGAAGCTGAACAGCACTCAAGCCTAAGCCAGGACTTGGTGTTCATCTCCTTCCTAACATCAGCTGACCATGGAAAGCAATCTCAGTTCTTGTCAGTGCAAAATGATCTGAAAAGGATTAGGTGTATTAGGAACAGAAGGTGTGAAATGTTCCTGATGTCTGTTCCACATCACTCTATGCCCATGGAGGGAGAAAGGTGAGATTCAGGGTAAGGGTGGGAATCCATTCAGGACTACTGCAGTATAGGGCTTCAGGAGAACATGGATGATAAATAGCAGCTGGATTAGGGTTCTGTCCCCTAAATGCCATTTTATGTATTTTGAGTGCACCACCAACCACATTGACTCCAGGCTGCTCAACTTAGGCCTCTAGTTTGCACCCATATTTTAGCTACTTAAGGAATCAGCCATCTTGAAACAAGGGCTTAATTTATGGTACAGACAATGAAGAGAAGAACCTTGAAGGCTTCCTGAAGGATCTTTTTCTCCTAACTCAGGTTCCTGTGTGCAGGCAGGTAGGAGATCCCCCCTGGACCGATGGGAGGTGCTTATCTCTCATATTAAGTAGCAAACATTTAAGCCCGAAGTTGGCATCTAAGGCAGGGTGAGTCTAACCTTGCCTTCTCAACTATTGTTACAGTCTGCAGAGACGGAGACAAACCCATCCAAGAGGCAGGTCCTCTCCCCACAAAATAGGTGTATAAGAGATGAGGTGAAGGAGGAGGTCATCTTCCTTTACTATTAAAGAGAGAGACAAGGTGATTTGCACAGACAGTGAACTTAAGATGGATGTTCCATTGCTTCCTTCAGGGGTCCAGTCTAAGCTGACTGTCTAGACTTCTCTGAAGTTGGGAAGGAAGATGGGAAAATCTATAGGACGATTCATCCCACCTTACATTAAATAGCATGAATTGCCTTCTGTAAGTGCTCATTTTTCATGACCTGGAGAGAAAGACCAGTCACCCAGCCTGAGTCATAGTTGACTAAAAGCACGTGAATGGTTTCTTATGGAGAAGTGTTTTTCTTAATGTCACATACTTATGCTCGTATGTGTACACAGAAAAAGAGAGATAGATCCAGATCCATCGAAAAACCCATCTCCAAAATATGCCTCTTTCAAAGCACAGATTTTCTTATTTAAACCATTCTTGGTTTGTGGGAGGAGAGAAATGAGCTCTGTTTTTGTATCTGCCCTAGAAGAAATGGTGGAATGTGTGTGTGTGTGTGTGTGTTCCGGGAGGAAGGAACAAATGGAAAATCCCATTAAGAGCCATCTTTTTCTTTCCAGCTGTATTTGGGATAGACAAATGCAGCTGTCAAATAAATGGAATATCTGATATTTCCATAACAAAAAAATATTTCACCGGAACATTTTAATTTGCTGCTTTCTTCTTCTTAACCCAGAGTACTGGAATCTCTACCAAATATGGCATTATTAATAAGAAGCACTTGACATAAAAGTCTCTTCTTGGCCAAAATGCTTGCTTTTATAAGTAGACTTTTACAAGTAGACTTCTCTCTGGTCAGTTACTAAAGATACACAGATCCTGTCCTACAAGCTTTATCTTTTCAAGATTAGATTTTAATGATGATTTCTAATCTTGAAGTCATCTTAGGTKCCTCATTCCACTGGCACAGAGCAGTAAGTCACATGTACAAAGAGATTTTGTCACAAGAAGCAGCATTTTGGATGCATTGTAATCTGGCCATGCTATGTTCATCCTTCTTTTCCTACAAAGCAGAGCCAGTGACTTCATGGCCAAATTGCTTTTCCACAATGCCTTGTCTTTTTTTCAAGTCTTCAGATTTATTTATTTATTTATTTGTTTTTTCCAAAATGGGATCATATATACCCTCTGAGGGCTTGAAGGAAAGGCAGGCAAAGTAAAGCATTTAGGGTGAGAGGACTAAATTCCTCTTGCTTTACACCTACGCAGAAGACTAAGATGTCATTCTGCATTTTACACCATTGTGTGGAAAGGGAGCCTTTGGATGCACAACAGAGAAACCTGCCACTATCCATCTGAAACAGCCTGACAAAACTGCAAAAGCATTTAGGTGTCTGGAAAACAGACTGTCTGGTTTGTGTTTACGTTCTAAAAAGCCCAAAATGAGAAATAGCAGATGAAAGAAAAATCTACTCTTAGTGACCCCTTCATGTTTTCCTGCTTATTAAGAATCTTGCTTTTAACTCTGGGAGAGGAGCAGGCAGCATTTCTACATCTGCATGCTTCAGCTCCATTGTAGAACTGAATGAATATGGAAATAAACTATAACATGTAGTTGAAAACAGAGAAATAGGGAGTTAAAAATACGATGTTTGTTTCAGGTGCCAGGAGAGGTACATTGTGCCTAGACAGAGAGCACCAGGGGTTTCTGTTAAACCATTTAAACCATGAGAATGGGAGGTCGCATGGGACTGTAAAATATCCTTCACCCTTTACTGCCAGGGGACAGGTGTAAATTGTGCTGTGGACAAGGTTTTTCTCTTAAACGAGGCAGTGATAATTGCTGTGTGTTGGGCACAAGAACTTGGCGTGGGACACAGCTCCCTGCTCTCCACAGCCCGTTTCCGTGAGCGTGCGCTCGCTCTGCCTGCCCAGGCAGCCGCCCACCCACCTCTCAGAGCTCCCTGCTGGGCTTCAAATTTCGCAGCTGCCAGACCTCAGAAAACATGTTTTCATCAAGCAAGAATGTATGGTTTTCTACATAAATGAATGACAGATTACAAATATTCGGTGGTGTTCTGGCCTGCCAGGCTAAGGAACTGGCACAAAACCCATCGCAGGTGTCACAGCCCGGCTGTTTCCAGCCCGGCCAGCATGGCTGTGGATCAGGAGGGTGAGTGGCTTGGGCTGGATGCCGCTCTGAAAGGAGGGGCAGAGGAATGTGCCCTCTCTGAAGAGAAACCATGGCAAGGAGGACGGAAAGGTTTCTTGTCAGTCCTCAAGGTGCAGCACAGAAATTAGGCTTCTGCCCTGTAATGGCAGCAGCAGATCCCTGAACGTCTCGCTCCTCTCCCTCATTGACAGCATCTCTGTTTACTGTAGCTGGGGCTTCTCGCTCCCATAATTTCTAGACTCAACTACAAATTGTGCAAATCTTACCCAAGGAATGACAGACTAATCACCTCTTGCTCAGGTTCTACCCATCCACAAGCTACACAGCTGTCATGCAACAACTCATAAGATACCAGTGGAGGTGACCTACCTGTGTTTACTTACATCTCACAGCCCTGTCTAGGCTTAACTCTTTTAAAATTTAGGGGTGAAAGGGAACAGTTATCTAACAAGGCGCAGTTCAAGCTAAAGGAATCAAAGACAACAGAAAAAAAACTTCAACAGCTTAGACACTGGAGCTGTGTTCTTGAAAACTGTCATTTTTGGGCAAATTCCAAAAGCCACTCTTGCTCTAAAACAAGGGTAATCAAATCTCCAACTCCAGCTTGCTCGTAGGTAGCTGCGGGGATCAGTAGTTCACTCCTTTCATTTAAATCATCAAGGATTAGCCACTGCTGGATTGAGATAATGAATTTGAATTTGTATGACCAGGTAACAATCATATCTGATCACGGTGCCCTCCTTTTGCTTGCTTAGTGCTGAGCTTCAGTGACTGAAATACTTAGAGCAGTTCTGCAGAGTGGGTGGGGAGGGATTGATGGGGTGAGAAGAGCTACCTGCCCTTTCCTGCCTATACTGTGGCCACAGGTGATGTGGTGTAGTACGTTTCATTGATGTCTCTGGCACTATATATAGTGTAGAAAAGCACTAGCAACACCTTGTAGCTGAAGGAGAAAAAACCAGTGCCTGACAGAATTAATTCTAATTACTGAAATGCTGATTGGGATCTTTGGGCACTGCCATAATCATAGTAGTAGTAATAAATAATAATCGTGGTTATCATTATTTTATTATTGTTTTCCCTCTAGACATTGCAATGATGAGAAAGAGTCTTGGATAGACTACCTAGATAATTACTTGTATAAATTTCACCACATTTCTAAGAAATGGATTTATTAGCTGCATGCCAGCTCTGTGCTAAGCTGGTTTTTGATGGTGTAATAAATATCATTAAAAGAAATCAGATAGGAGTTGGGTAAGGGTTTGAGCTTTAAGTTTGATGAGAATAAATTTTTTATTCTGTCATTTTACTTTTAATCTTCCTTCCCATATAATCCCCCAAAACCTGCTTGCATCTTTTATTTACCTTTAATAAATAGTAGCTCTCATCCAGGTTGTTTTGCCACTGAATTAGGCTGTCAGAGATACTTGCAAACGAGTTAGATCCCGCACGATTAATAAGTTGGCCCAGTTTTTTACTTCTCCRTTAGTACCTTGCAAGATGCAGTTTATTCTCAGTCCCTAGCAAAAGTCTAGGTCATGAAACGCAGTGCTTCCAAGGGCACTTGCTATTCACTTCTTCATTCACTTGCCAGTCGTTTAAGCCAGCATCTTCAAACTCGTCATCTTCTTTCTTAAATCTCAGCAGGGAGCCAGATTTGTGCCTCTGACTGTGATCTCCGACACTGTAGCATTACAGGCTGCCGCTGATCCCGCCTTTAGAAATGGTCTTGGCCGAGCATTTAGATTGTGTTCCATCACTGAATGGCATTAAGGGTATATAGGAAACGTGGCTCTTTTGTTTGCTTTATTTTATTCTGGCCATGTTGTCCGTGAACAAAAGCGTTTGCTCTTAATCCCGTTGCTCGTCTTGGTTTGTAATGATCATTTCTGTGATGGTGAATTAGCAGGAGCTGCTGGTGCGTGCCCGAGCTCACAGCCATTAATTTTCCTGATTTTCTTCTGATAGAGCAGGTGCAAACCAGCAGCATTTGACCCTAATAAGTTACACTAGTCTTGCCAGATTTTGTTTGCCTGGAACAAGGAACATTATTTGTATCAACATCCTGATAAAAAGTGAGCAAATGTATTTGTTGGTCAGGTAAATTTTCCTGATGAATTTGCAAGCTTGTGTTTAAACAATGTAATTTATTTAATCTTGTGGTTTTACTAGTTCTTTATTGTAATCATACAATAGCACCGTTACAGTATATGTTTTCCTCTCTCATGAGACAGATGGATAGTGACTGAGGCTCAAAGATAATGTTTATCTACAAGATAGTAAAACGAAGGCAGAGATTTGCAAGTTAATACATTTTGAGCTGATAAAACAATGCCAAAGGAGAAGCGATGCTGGGGTGTAATTTTTTTTTTTTTTAAATCCTGTTTAATAAAACATTCAGTGCCTTTTGACATACGTATTGCAATGATGTTGCTCTATAAATGTCCCGTCCTGTCATCATTTACATGATTGATTACCTTGCAGCTGCATAAACTTGTATAACTCAGCAAATAACCTATTACCTCAGTATGCACATGTTTCTTGGTGCGTGTCATGGAAATACATGTTGTATGTTTGGGCATCTATGCTTTTATATCTCATGAATGTGTAATTACGATAAATCAAGATATTCAGTACAAAATACGACTTTCCATGTAGAGTGCTGTGTCTGATCTGTACATAGCTGAAGGTTGGCTATAATTTAACAAAGTTTCTTTTTTGCTTCTCCCAAGATACATAGGCATATGGGTTTTGAACCATTAATGACTCTGAAGATGATAAAAAAAATCAAATAGTGGACAGTTAAGATTCAGCATCATTGCACTCTCTTCTTTGCCTGGAGTTTCACTGCTTTAAGGATTAAAGTAAAAAGTTAAAGGTCCACAATAAACAAGATGTTCAGTCTAAATTGTGTCGACTTGAACAGCAGTTTCTAATGAGCATACAGCTAACAGACTCTTAAGCCGCATGAGAAGCTGTCTACCCCAGTCTGGAGTCCTTTCTTTGGTAATCAAAATAATTTGACAGAGATAAAAAGAAGTAGCTTTTCTTCAGTTAAGTGCTTCATCTTACATAAAAATCTTGGATTTCCTGTTTTCTGGAGTCCTAAGTACTGTCCAGGGAACAAAGCGATTTAATTTGATTTTTTTTTAATTGTCTTGTCTATCTCGGTAGAAAGTATGTTGCTCTCATGGAATGGGAACACAGTTACTGTAGGGTAAACATTTCTATTCCTAATTATGAAAGCAAGCCAGCAAGATCAGCATGTTGATCTGATAGGGCGGATTCTAGGAGGGCGTCAGGTGGAGAGGCCAAAAGGCAGCTGGGTGATGGGACAGGCCATTGCTTTGGTCCATGCAGGGAGGCACCAACCCCAAAATACAGGCTTCAGTTTCCTCAGTGCAGGGTGGAGCTGGAGCTCCTGCCTGCTGCCGACAGACCTGCAGCCTCCCTTCAGCTCAAACACATGCCTTTAGTGGATGAGATTCAGRTTCCTAAGTTGTATGAGACCCTGAGCCATAGACAGTCAAAGATAGCAATTTTTTTTTGTTATTACACTACCAGAATGAGTGTGTTTTCCTGTTTCTTAAAGATAGATTCTGAGTGAAATATGAACAAAATTGAGGTTATATTATGGATCAGGTAGCTCTTTGCTGCTGTCTCCTGTTGGGAGAAGCAGGTAGTGGTGATAGGCTCACAGATGGACCTTGGAGAGGCAGAAAGAAAAGGATACACACCAAGTCCCACTTGTCCAGGGAAAGATCACAAATACGAATTCTAAATGTGTCTTTATTTTAGAAGATAATCATTTATTTCAGTGCCCTTTTGGAGCACAAAGCTTAARTATACGTCATACCTCTGAGTGTACRGCACAGTGAGTCATATGGCATCGAATGTAAATAGGTGTCACAAACTCTGTCAGTCCTCCTGTTCCCAACCAGGCAGCCTGGGAGGAAGCTGAACCAACTGTTCCTAGGCAGTAATGTACATTTACATAAAATGTTTCACATTTTTCATGTTTATTCCGTGCAGATGGCTCCATTTTGAACATCCAGAATTTGTTTTGACTTTGTGACTGTAGCTTGTAAACAGAGTGTTGGCTGGCATCTGCACCGGGTATAGGTAGCTTTTYGTATTTGATCTAAAATTGAGCGAAGCTGTAGCCAAACCATTAGTCAGTCAAAATAATGTTGCAAGCCAGTTAAAGGCAGCATATCCAAACCATGAGGGAAGGCTGAATGAGAGGCGGTAGCGCTGTCCATAAATTGACAAATTGATGCGCTCACGGTGTTTCACTTACACAGCTACTTTAGCCAGACTCTAAATGTGGCTTTGCAAATCAGAGCATCTCACTATTAAATGTTTTGAACAGAATCACACAGACATTCTGTTATGGGAACGTGTTGATACAAATAATGCAGGAAAAATGCACAGATACACATCTATTTATAACTCAAGATGCAGAAAAGTCAGTTGCATCACTATTAAGCATGAAAACACAACTGCTGATTCTTGTCTGTGTGTATTACATGTTTGGAAATGATTTTCAAGGACAAATGAATACCAAAAAATGTAAATTTCTCTACTTTTTCTTTTGTCAGTTCCACTACAAGATCTTGCAGATGAGATATTAGGGTTATTTTTCCTGCTATCATGTATTTAAACATTTTAGCTGTTTCATATATATTAGTTAACAGAAAGGGACACTGATTCTGATTTGTTATTTGAGAGTGTAATCGAGCCATCTTTTGCTTTAAAGGGTTCCCTGTGCCTTTGTCTTCTCTAGTTGAAGCAATTAAGTTGAAGGATAAGTAGCCAGAGTATGTTCAAAGGCATTGGCTTGATTTTGTTAGACTTAATTATTCCAGACAATGCAGAATATTTTTCAGTAACTCCCCCCTTACCCATTCAGAGTATATCTGTGCTTCCTGCTTATCTGCAGGTTCAGTCCTGCTTGCACATTGCTCAGGTCTATCACCGTGCTGGAGAAATACATGATTTGTAAATCTGAAAGAATTCCCCAACAGCTACCATAAAATTAAGCTGTTAAAGAGCTCTTGGAGCTTGTTTAAATGTAGACCTAAACAAATCTCTTTGCTGTTTAGCTCAAGATAAATCTTTTTAAAAGTCCTGTTCTAAATCACTTCCCAATTTTAATGAGTTTATATATCAGCCTTTGCCAGATTTTTACTGTAGCTTTTCTCCAAGATTACAGCCATGATAAAGTAAGGACTAAAATTGTTTATTATATATTATTCTTCAGAAGCAAAACTTTTTCCCCCAGAGGCTGTTGGGAGAGTTATTGATTTTCTGCCACAATGTGAAATGTGTGACCTTTATAATATGAGCAATGATTACAAGGCCAATAAAATGACATCATTCTGTTTAAACTTTAGAGTTCGCAGGGCAAATAGCAGAATGTGCCACATTTAATGATGTCCATGGATGATAAGTGTACATTGACTGGCTTCAAGTGAGACTGAAACATGAAGGAGACAGGGTCTCAATCCCCAAAACACCTCATGTTTTTGCCAGGAGTTGGGGAACAGGAATGTATGCACCTGGTAGAAGTGTGACTTCCCAGCTTGTAAGGCAGGAAGTAGGGGCTTTTCTGGTAATAGACTTCTCTAAATGTTTGCATTTGCTGATGTCACTGACAAAACTCCTCCTGTTGTGATACAGGATGAGCTATTTGGGGCACAGCTCTATATATTGCTACAGATTTTCCCAAATCCACTGCATATGCATTTACATGACTAAATTCTATTACTGTAGTACAGCTTTAGCCACTTGGAACTTGCAGTTCCTCTAGAGAAGCTGAGAAAAGTCTCTGTCCCAATTAGGTCAACTATAACTGCACAGGGCATATTGACATTCTAATATGTGTGAAAACAAGGAACACAGAAACATTTAGTCAGGCTTTGAGKGGGTTGCTACAACCCAATTCATTGAAGTAATTTCATGAAGAAATCTGTGGAATTTCCCACTTCAGTCACATCAGTCTGTTTCCCCACATTACGTGCTTCTCTTCCTTCAAACACTGATTTTTGATCCATTAGGACCTGCTTCAGCCAATTCCCTGCCCATTCTCCAGCCTGTACCAAGCCAGATCCCTAGTGTGGAAGCCAGGGTAGCAGTGATTTCCCTATGCAGGCTGAATCCAGCCTGTGCTCAGTATTTGTCCAGCCAAATGTGGAGCTGAAGGGGGCTCACTGCTTAAAAAGCACAAGCAAAACAGCACAATGCATTCAAGGCACTGCAGAGGCAGGAACAGGGATAATTTTCTTTCCCATTTCTGGCTCATTGTGTAATATCAATAATCTCTGTAGCTTTGTATTATACTTGCTGTAAGTGGCTCTAGTGATTGATTAAACACCTTAGCTTTTCTTTGGCATTTAATCAATTGCAGCAGCAGTTTATTGCTTGGTGTATTACAAAGTAAAAGAGATTATTACTTAATTATTGTGAAAAATAGCAGCTTGCAGTTGCTGCTAACATGGGTATGTGTCTGTGCTGACATTGGTGTCACATCATCCTTTCCTTTGTGCCTCCTGGTCTCCGCTCTGGGTGCGACCGTGCGATTCCCGGTGGATCACGCGCAGTCCTTCCCGCAGCCGTCACCAGCACAGTGCAATTAGTGGCGTTAAACAAATACTTGCTTATGGTAGGGCTTCCCACAGTGCAAAGAGCCCGACTCTGTCACTTGCTGGTTACCTCCAAACCTCACTGAAATTTTAGGCAGTGTGTTTGTTAACCAGCCCATGTGAATATGAGCTCACTGTCAGGTACAAACCACTTCTGGGAGCAGTTCAGCAGGAATTGCATTGGTACCCAGAGGTATTTTGACAGCCCAGAGTGTAGCACCAGATGTTATGTACAACTGGAGATAAATCAGATATGGGGCATATTATTGGTGCATGAGTGTGAGGAAAGAAAAAACCCAATATTTTGTGACATCCTCTTGAGGATCTAGGARATGGCAACTCTTCTGTTTTGACACCGGAGGTTTTCTGGCTCAGATGCAGAATTGAATCCATATGCAAGACTTCAGAAAGAATATTGTGGTGTGATAAAGCATAAGGATTCAGGGTAGCATACACTTCTGTGCTTGTAGGGGTACATCAGGTATCATCATGAGTATGCATTCTTACCATCTGCTTCTGGAATACGGTCTAACTCGCCTGTGTTGCCATGCAAAGGGACAGTTCAATATTTAGACTTTTTTAAATGGGGTTTAATTTCTTGGTTTGCTCCCTGACCCTCTATGATCATAGGCAAGTGATTTTGTTTCCTTGTGCCTCAGTTTCCTTTTGTGTGGGAGTAACCATCATTCACTACCTTAGAGGAGACTATGAAATTAAGGACTGCTGGCTGCTCCTCCGTTGAAAATGAAACCTCTTTAAAGCTTTGATCCTGCAGAGATTCATACAAATTAAAGCTGTGCCCTTGACTTGATCAGGGCTAGTCAATGGAAGATCAGTGACAAAGCATCCACTGCAAATTTTAATCGTTTCCCAAAATGATTGTAGATGTTGTTGGGCAGGGTGGTTGGGGTGTCATGCAAGGAGAAGACTGAACCTCGTATGTTGTTTATTTTTCCTCTGTGATGGTACTAGAGGTCTGACCATCGCCTTTCTAGGCAGCTCTGTGAACCCAAGAGGCTGGTAGTGCTCATGGTAGCTTTTGCTCATGCTTAAAGGTGGCGTTGCCTGTGAGTAGTGATGCTTTGGCCAGTCCATCTCTGTCACGCCACATCGTGTGCCAGTTTTGTGTCACTCGTGCAATGGCTTTTGCAAGTACTGGAGCAGAATTGGAGCGAGCAGACGTTGACTGTCCAGTGACAGACAAAAAGCTCATGTTTCTTTGAGAAGGTGCTGGATGGTCCTAACCATTAAAAGAGTTTGTTTTCTTACTCCCAACAGATTTCCCCTCCCCTCCTTGATGTTACCAAATTTATCATCACTTTTGTCTTTCAGGTGTAACCTGTCTTTAGTGTTGCAGACACATCAGCCAACCATGCATTAAGAACTGGGCCCTTACTTTAATTCAGTATGACTTTCTTTTTGTCCAATAATTTCACAAGCACTAATGCACACTTCAAATGCAGGAGATACTTTAATCCCCAAATTGTTCAGCACTTCATGCAGGAAAAACCGTAGGCCACAGTCATGAAACTCCTAGAGGATGGCTGCTGGCTTCCTGTGGCAGAGCTGGTTGTTGTTTTCCCCCCTCTCCCTTCTTTGCTCTAACCATTTTGTCTGTCTAGCTTGTCTTGTATTCAGTTTTCAAAGCAATTGCCATGAAGGGCTTCCTTTTTTTAGTGCCTAAAAGGGAACAATAGATTTTTAGAATAAGCATATATTATATTTTATATTACCATCTGTATACCATAGATATCATATTGATCATATCTATAATTTAATATAACATACTGAGAAGTTCAAGCTAAATAGAAATTAGTATTTTTTTATTACTGTTTTTTATGAAAAGGTCTTTAAATGTATCCTTAAGTGCATATGACATCTAAAATTATTCCAGTGCTGGATTCTTGAAAAAGTAGATGACCTTTTCTCTTGAAATTGGAGAGTGGTTTTTCCTTAACAGTTATATTATGCACAGAAGATGAGATGTTAACCAAGATGTTAAAATGTATTGTTTCCCTTTGAAAGCTAATCCCGTTCCTCATTTTCATTAATGTTGGATCATTCATTTTCCTTTTTCTTTTTTTCCTTTCTTTTCCTTTCCTTTTCTTTTGCAACTGTTTTTGCATGAAAATGCAAAGTAGCAATAAACAGATTTTTTGTAAGACTTGCTTTAAGACTCTTCTCTTTCAGATCCAGTTAAAGTTTTTAAGTTCAGTCATTTTAAAATTCATATTCTTCAGTTGCGTAAACAAAAATAATGGAGAAATATAATGAGGTGCAAAGCGATTTTCTAGCCCTCACTAATCAATAAATGCCAATAAAATGGGGATGGTGTAATGTCCATAATTTAATTGTCTGCTGTTACCAGGTCACCACGAGACAGCAGCAGAAGTGGGGAGAAGCTGGAATTGGCCATGTCCAACCTCACTGCGGATGTCCTGGAGTTACTCCTGGAGTTTGTTTATACAGGTTCTTTGATCATAGATTCAGCCAATGCAAAAACTCTACTGGAAGCTGCCAGCAAGTTCCAGTTTCATACTTTCTGTAAAGTCTGCGTTTCATTTCTAGGTAAGAATAACTGCATCTAGCGAGGTCTTAAGATCTTGTGTTAAGGTTTGTAAACCTGTCTTTGAACAACTCTTGAAAGATCGTTAAGAAACCCAAGATGAAATAGAGTAAAATTAAGTAAAACATCAGTAATTTGATTTGTGATTTGAATATGAATGCTGACATGATGGCCAGTGGAAAATGGTCTAGAGAAATCTAGCCTGTTGTTTGAGTGGCAACAGCTTTCACATCTTGGATAACATATTTTGTTGAATCTTGTTCCATACTCGGAATCTTGATGACATTTTGCTTCCCAAATGATCTCTGCATAGATACCAGGCCTTAACACACAGGTAGCTTGTAACTGTGACAGCAGATTTTGGGTTCTACACCAGGTCAGCTTGGTCCAACTCAAACGAGTTTGGAGGTGGGCTTCAATGGAGGAGGAACTCCTGCAAATCTGCAAAATCTGCAAAAAATTTAAGGACTGCATTGCAAAATCTGCGATTTTCTTGCATCTGTGAGAAAGTCCTTCTTTACATGTCCAGTGTTCTTGTGAACAAGATCTGATTGCACTATTCCGGGGTGAATGTTCACAGGGTTTGTTGCTACATACAGAGCTATGGCCTGATGTCATCATAAAAGGTGGGTGGAAGGAAAGGTTGCTGTGCCCACCCCTAGTAACTGGTGTGCCCTGTGTGCACAGGGAGCATTTGCCTCAGTGAGGGTCTCCAGAGCAGCATTATCTCCAGTGCCTCTGTCCGTCCTCTCATGGCCACGAGAAATCCATGCTTCTTGTGTGGAGCATCCTGTCATCCTGCTCCTTTCACTTTCTGCTTTCCAGCATAGACTATTTCGAAACAGTCCAGGATTTCCAGCTCAGCTGACCTGAACTGGAAGGAGACAGACCCATTTCTGTCATGGCAGAAGGGGAGGGAGAAGTGGAGCTCAACCGAAACACGTGTTGTTTCAAATTCCTGCCTGTACCACAAGCCACTCCTTCACTACATAGCTATAATACCAGTTTATGAGACAGTAATGATTTCTAAATTTTTAACACAAATTTATTAGTACAAAAAATTAATCTTGATGTTCTATTACTTGCTTCCCATGGATAAGTACCAGATACCCTTTTTTGGACGTCTGATTTCTGCCTGGGCTTCCTCGACTATCAGCTTGGTGTGGGGAACATCCTTCTCTCTGATGCCCAAACCAACTGTAGGTTCTTCCTGGGCAGTTCTCATTCAAAATTGACATCTACAATTGCAGAATGTGCAAGATGAGAGTTTAGAAAATGTTGCACTCAAAAAACAACAACAAAAAAAACCCACCTCAAATGAGTCCAGTTTACCGCTGTGTTAATTTTCACTGCTAAGCCAGCCTGCTGGCAAGATGAGTGGTGTGACTAGGCTGGTACAATGCAGGCATCAGTAAAGAATCTGTGGTATTGTATTCTCCTTTCCAACTTTTTATACGTCCCTTGTTTCAAAGTCTGTTCTCAAATGGGTGGGTACTGGTGATGTGAAATTTATGCTTTGCAATCCCACATGGGGACTGTGCAATCTGAATGAGGCTCTGGCATTGCTTACTCCCAGCTTCCCTTCACCACCTTTTTACAGTGATTAGATCTTACAGCCTTTCCAGGAACACAAGATGTGTTTAGGTTGAGCTATCACTAAAGATTGAGCCACAAAACCAAAATACATTTATTTCACTAAATCAGTGTGAGTTCTATTTTCTGATAGTTAATATTTTAATTCAGTGAAGCATGTTATGGTATAAAATAGCAGAGTTGGTTATAAGTTCAGTGATATATGGGGAGTCACTGGAATTTTGTATTCTCATTTGGAGAATTCACGGAGTGTAATTGCTTATTTTCATTTATAGCTGTGACTGGATTGCACTACATTTCCCATCTGAAAAGTTTAGAGAAAGGTATTTTGTCTTCTCCGTGGCTGTGTTTTTATTTTTCACTCCAGCCACCTCTGCTCTACAAAAAGCAAAAATATGGTAAAAATCTGGGKTTTTTTTCCCCATGGTTTCTGGAGGATTCACCAATATAAACAGTGAATCTTTCCCATCAGTGGCCATGTCTAAATTGGGAGAGAAGTGGAGGGAACTTTAAAGAAGTAAAAGCCCCAAATTATGAAGTCTGTTCAGCATACCACAGCATCACCTCGGAGGAAGTTCGGTTAATCCTTTTTCAGCCACAAAGATCGAGGAGGATCCTGACTGGTTGATGTCCAAGCAGCTTTTGTGTCTCTATCCCGGGCCTTTCAGCAGCCTTGGGCAGAGACACCCCAAATTTTTTTACATTTTCTGGTGAAAATATGCTGCAAAATGTGTCAGGGAAATAGTTTCATTTTGATGGGAGATTTCTTAACCAGCTTCCCTGGGATAATTATAGCCATGTTCTCTCTCTCCCCCACATGCTGTCTCCTCGGCTTTTGTCTAGACCATAAGAAATGGCAACAGTTTTGTGCTGACTGATGCAACGATGGTGACAGGTTCATGCAGGCACCATATGATAACTGGACAAATGTTTGCAAACTGGTCAGGATATCATAGGTATTTCCTCCATCCGTACGGCTGAAGACTTGAGCCTTTTTTTCTGGTTTTTTTTTCATATTTGTTTTGCACTATCATCACAGTCATGGCTCAAATTGGGTTTCAGATGATTCACCAGTATCATGGTTTGGGTCTGTGGTGGACAGACACCCGTCACAGGATGGAAAAAATTCTGAGCTTGTACTTCAGCCTTCTGCTGATAAAGTAAAAGTATTCTTCCTTAAGCCTAATGAAGTTGGTGGAACCTGGTAGTTTCATGGAACTGGAAAGAGCAGGAGCTCTGAATTTTCTTAGTCTCTTGAGCAAAGAGCTCAATGTTTGGAAAGAGTATTAGACAGAGCAATGAGAAAAAACTGAACGATGGACCACTGATGAGACCTGCATGAATAGGCATCTGAGGAGAGAAGAGGCCTTTATGGTCCTTATGAGTTTGAGAGAAAGTATGATGGGCAATTTTTTTGTTCATCCAAGGTGGAGAATTTTGAACCAGCTAGAGAACGACACTCTCCAGCACTGGAGAAACTGAGCCTTCAGCTATGTCTGGAGATAAGAGAAAGGAAGAAGACTCTCACAAGGGAAGGGAAATCTTTGGGACAATTCATTGGACATTCATTGGACAATGAATGCATCCAAAAGTCTTCTACCTGTCTCCCATCTTCATGCTTTTTGACACTTGTAGGAATACCTGAAGAGTAAGTTCCTCATCAGAATGTATCAAGAAGAAGTACACGTTTTATACTGTTTTTAGTGATGTCCAAGTTGTCATCTAGAAGGCTTTTCTAAGTGAAAATACAGTGCTTAGTGCACACAGAGGGGGCTTGCAACCACCACTGAGCTTCCATCCTACTGTTACCACAATGTCACTGAGTAATCCTTCCTGCATACAGTTTATCGCTGACTTTATCTCCAGTCGCCCCACTCCCAGAAGTGCAGTTGGAGCAGTCTGCCGGACTGATTGTCTCCTGATGACTCTGCACAGGATCCTGCTCCAAAGTCACATGCAACACGGTGGAAAACACCAGCTGCTGCTGATCTGCATTATTGTGACACATATAGGAGCAAATGTGCTATCCAGCATAGTCTCAAACCAGTTAGAACCTACTAGATTACATCTGATATGCCTAAAGTCCACTCATGAGTCTGTTACAAACTGTCCTTGAGTGTTGGGAATAGCTGAGCAGTCAGCAGTTGTGTTCTGAATGGAGACAAGGTGAAACTTCACAAAAATGTGTTGTTACAAGCCCAGTGTCACTGTGGCAAAACAGCAATTATTGTAAACATGTCAGTGTCCAAAGGAAAACAGCTCAGGAGCAGACAGAGCAGGACTGGTCCTTAGCTGTCTTTGTCATGCCAGCATTGAGAAGCACCCCTGGATTGCAGTCACTTGGGATGTGCTATGTTATGTTATGTAGCAGAAGTCTAAGTAGTCATGTAGGCTCCCTTTATAGTCAGTGAAGAGTAACAGGCATTGGTGAGGCATGGTTCTGCTCATCTTGAGGTTGTTGTCCAAAATATTACCRGATTAATCCAAAATATTACCAGATTGCTACTTGGAGTCGTTTATGGGTGTACAGGGATATTAATGTGAATGCACAGTTGCACCACAGACAGCTGGAGTCAAGGGACATGAATATTGCCCCCAAATTTTGATTCAGAAGTGAAAAATGAGTGGAAGAAGTGATGTTTTTATGTTCATAGGATAGAGATTTTCCATATCTCCTATAGCTGTTGCTCCAACAGTTCTTGCCTGCAATGAATCCCTCTAGTTCATATGCCAACCCTCATCTTAAACAGATGTCGCTGTGCCCACCTTGCTGTGATGCCCATCGCATCAGAAGTGAAGTGCAAAGAAGTGTGTCACCAGCCTCCTGCACTTCCCCTGGTCTGCATGTCCCTGGGACCCCTCTCCAGAGGGCCTCACGATAATTGCCAAACCAGACAGGGATAACGTCACTGGGATCTGCCACCGACGGGTTTCTTGGGGAAGGGGAGGAGAGGGAGTGAAGCTCAAAGGGACAACAAGGACCTGCTTGGACCAGTGTACCAGGCTGCATCAGTCACCCAGCATTGTTAGAGGCAGAGAAACCTGTCCAGATCAGAAGAAATCCATTGTGAGCAGTGTTTTTTCTGCCTCACAGCACAGGCTCGGTGGGAAATGGTATGGGCATCTCTCCTGATAGAGGTAAACCCAGGCACTTGAACACAAAGACTCCTGCAAGTCTTCCCTATCGTATGCTGCTTAATGAGTCAAAATTGATTATTACCTTCATTATTAACCCTATGATGATAAGGTGGAACAGTGTCAGATTGGCCTTTGACTTGAGAGTTTGCCAAGAGATGGTGAGAGTTTTGGGCTGTTTTAGATGATTATTTGAGCCCCAGCCATATGTATACATTAAACTGTGCCAGCAGACAGAACCAAGGAACATGGAAGAGGTTTTTGGTCTTTTTTTTTTTTTTTTTTTCTTCTTTTTTTTTAGGAAAAGCATTGGTAGCTTTGGGCTTCATAGCTATCAGTTTACAACCTGTCTCTGGGCAGTCTTTGAGTGACAAAATCTACTGACAGCAAACAGTGCCTCTACTGCAGTCTGCTTGAGGAAATGGGCTCCTTGGAGTCAGTACAATCAACTGCTGCAAAATGAGAGAACCTGGTTTCGAGACTGCTGGATCTGTAAAAGAAAATAAAAAGAGTTGAGSGGGGGAGAAAGCAAAACAAACCCACAAAATTCCTAATCTCATGTCAGGTTGAAAAAAAAAAGAAAAAGGTTGTTCATAATCCCATTTTATTAAAAGCCACATATAGATAGTGTGCTGGTTTTCAATCTGATGAAGGCAGAAGCTGGGTATAGGGAAGAATCCCTGAGCATTTCCAGCAGAAGCAATCTGATGTGAGTTTTGTTTGAAGAGATATGGGGCTATTGCACATTCCTGCCCAGTGCTCTGTCATCGTGCGCTAGGATATGACACTGCCAAATGTGATAGACTTCTCTGACAGCACAGGAGCCTGTCACTCGTACTGATGCCTTTGTGATCTATTGCAGTCTGTCTCTTATTATTTTTTTTTCAGTCCTATATTTTAAAAGAATATATTCTGCTTATTAGCAGTGGCTTGGCTAACAAAAGCTGAGAAGAATCTGAGAGTTCCTCTTATAAATGTCTAAAATTGGTGGGTTTTTCTTCAAAATAGCTGGAAAGGAAAAAAGTACAGTCAAATGTATGGTGTAGCACACTTCGAACGCAAAGCTACACACTGTGCTGCTGCTTCTGTTTGCTGGGAAGGAGATAATTCTGTCTCCTCTGTGCATGATTTTCTTTGAAACCCACTACACAACGTTTAACAGAAGGCGTTAGTATAATCTGTGTTTTGCATAAGGGATGTCATCACATTCAGCAGCAACAAAGTTCCTTTGAAAAAAAAGAGGGGGGAGGATTTTTTTTTTTATTTGAAGTATCTTAGTAGCTGAACAGGGCAGAAATTATCATAAAGTGACTGCAGCATTCTCAGAAATGTCCTTAGTGCTGTTTGCATTTATTCTTAAGTGTCTGCACTGGCGTTTACATCTTTGCTGTTCCTTAAAGCAACATTGTAGGCGGTAGGAACAGCGGCAGTCTCTTGGCTGGGTTCCCATCCCTTGGGAAGCCCCAGATACTGTTATGTCAGTAGGTTTCCCCAGTGCTTTGTGGAGGCTTACACAAAAAGCAAACTCAGAAAGTGCGTTTCTCTCCTCATCCCCAACTCACTTGTTAGGCAGACTTTGATTTTTATTTTTTAAACCTCAGTTCTAAATTAACCGAGGGTGCTGCTTCTAGTTAACTCCCTGAAATTAATTAGGGTTGGAGGTTTGTCTGTGACACTTGTTTTTCTCGTGGTCTTGGAACAAGTGTGAATCTTGCTTTTAATAATTCTCAATTGCCTTTTTTGTTTGGTTTTTTGCTCCTTTTAGAAAAACAGCTGACTGCTAGCAACTGCTTAGGAATATTAGCCATGGCTGAAGCCATGCAGTGCACTGAACTATACAACATGGCCAAAGCTTATGCCCTGCAAATTTTCCCAGAGGTGGCAAACCAAGAAGAGATCCTTAATATCTCAAAAGATGACTTCATTTCCTACATGTCCAATGACAGCCTGAACACCAAAGCAGAGGAACTGGTGTATGAAACAGTGATAAAGTGGATTAAGAAGGACGCTGCAATCAGAGCTCAGGTAAAAATAATCTCAGCAGCTTCACTCTGCTCCGTTCCCATGAATGCCTCTTTTAGAATAGAAACCATCTCCATGCAGTTTTAAACATACGGGTGCGTCAGAGATGGGATGGGCAGTTCAGATAAAAAAAGACAAAGGGAATGCAGGCTATGCACAAAATGTATGTAATTTCAAAATCTGATCCCTATATCTGATCATTTAGAATGAAAATCTCATTTGTGACATGTATGGTACAAAGCTGGGGCCTCCAGTTGTTGACTGCAGGCTCAGTCAGAGAYAAATTGGGAAGAATTACAATTGTGTGAGATGCTGCTTTAAGGGGATGCAGTTTAGTAACAGCAGGAAATAAAAATCTGTCAGAAAATCTGTATTTCTTTTGATGCCACATACTGAATGAGTATAACTTCATAAAATAAAGTTTCTGTATCTTTATTGGCTGCTTAGATAATCCCTTGGGTTCTATATATTTATTAGAGTTAGCCTTTCCTCAGCCATCTGAGCTGTGCAGTCTGCTCTTGCCTAAAGAAACTGAGTCTTTTGCTTTGCCTAGCACTGTCTCCAGATAAAGCTAGAAGCAAAGACTGTTTGGAGGCTGGTGATTGTCCTTGGGACCAGAAGTCATCACTGTTGGTATCTGAAAACCTGCTACTTGCCTTCAGTGCATCTCTTGCAAGTCAGCTTTGGCAGGTAGTGAACTGTGGTCTGAACCTCTTCATTTAGAGGACAGTTCTCCCCACAGACCCCAGAAGAGGAAGGTTATTTTCCTCCTTTCCCCTTSTTTGGAGGCCAGAGTTGTTTSTGTTGATCCCCAGTCACAGGTTTGGCTGGTTTAAGGAGGACAGCCGAGTTGCTCATGGACCAGACTGGAACTCGGAGGGACACTTGACCACATTGTTGGTGCTGTCCCRCATCATGATAATCTGTACCTTCTTGACTGAAATGTGAATTGGAGCACCTAAACATGCAGTGAGATGTTAAATGTGTCGTTGGATGTGATTCAGAGCAGGTGCACATCCACACCTCACCTCTAACGTGGGAGAGATAGGCATTCCTGCTCTCCCCTGGCTGCTGGATGAGGATAAGGGCCTTAAGGATAGTGGGGTACTGCATGCCAGGCCAAGCCTTGCTGCCTRTGCTGCTCCACCAGCTGAGCCCTTGGTCTCTGCCAGACCCTTCAGCCCCCAGGGCCTTGCTCCTGCCCTATGTGCCCAGGAGATGTGGCTCAGCAGGCCAGTCCCAGGCTGGGACCCACCGCGTGCTCTGACCACCTCCCCCGTGTGCCAGTGGTGCCATTTAGCAACATCATTATTGCCTGAAACATTCACACAGTATAGATTTAATAAAATGCACCGCTTTGAGGCTCTAGTTGGCCTTGAAAAACACACAGTTTTACAGTGTTTCCCTGATTGCTCGAAGTTTGATGGCAGCAGGCAGCTCTGTGCCACTCTGAACTTACTGCGACCTCAGGGACTATTCCCAAGGGCTGGAGTTCAGGAGCCCTGCGGCAGGAGCCTGTTTGCCTGGTGCCAGCAGAAGGTGTCACTCACCAGACGCTCTGGCTTATGTTCTCAAAATTGCGGTTTTAAATATTTCCTTCTGCATCCTGCTGAGGCAATGTTGGGAATTTGTTTTTTTAAGTGGTGGTTTTTCTCGCTGCCACCACCGCCATCCTCTCCTCTCTTCCTTTCGTGTTGCAGTTGAGTTGCTTTTCTGGATTTTTTTATTCCCAAGTTTCCTTCCCCTCTGTCCTGGTTCTGCAGTGCTTTTGTAGTTTATGATGGCAGTTTTATTTGCTTCTCCAAATTTCTCTGTGGTACTTTGGTTTCATGCATTACTTTACAAGAGCTTTTAATTTTTAATTTGTATTTATCCAGAGATAAGGATTTTGAATAAATTACTATTAAAGATACCAAGAAGAAACTATTTTCCTGCCCAATCCTACCACTAAGCTAGTTTATTTAAATAGTAGCTCTCACTTTTCTTAGTACTCTGTGCACTGCTTGATCTATTTTAAAGCTCTTAGTTAAATAGGTACTTATTTTTTAAAAGTAGGAGCTCACACTTACCATGAAAAGTGCCATCTTTACAGTAATGACTTCTGCATTTTCAGAGCCCTGGAACAAATAGCTTCTGTGGTGGATAGGAAGGAAGATAGACCTAAATAATCTTATTTCTGTTGAAGATGATGGTAAAGAGTAAAAATTTATGCATGGTGTGCAGCGTGGCCTACCATGCCAGGAGCTGCCCAAGCTCCTGTGAGATGCACAGGCTGCTCAGAGCTTTGCAGAACTGGGTGACTGTGGCAATACTGGACACAGGATGAACTTTCTTGCAAGAGCTGTRCATGGATATTTTTATTTTATTCACATTTTGGAGATAGATTGTATAAGCTGCCTTTAGAGTCTTTGGGGTGGAGGACTGCAGGGCTGTTGGGGTCTCTGGGAAGGGTTGATGGATGCCAGGAATTGCAGCCAGTTCCGAGACATCACTCCAGCTCTACTGCACTCCTCTGGTGACCCGGTCTGATTTCTCTCTCCCAGAGGTAGTGCTGGGAGTTAAATCCTTCAGGGCATGGATTTCCAGAACCCCCACTTCCTTCATATCTCCCCATCTCCCTTTACCCTGACAGTTCAGGCTCTATTGTCACGTTTTTATTTTCAGTAGCTCCAATGGCAGGTAACTAAAATGCCTCTTTGGCAGCTTCTTCCAAGTCCTGCATTGGTGATCCTCCCAAAGGTGGAGGTCTGGCACAAACAGGGAAAGGTCTGTGCTCTTCATCTCACCTGCSTGTCCATCTTCCCTGGCAAAGCCTGGCAGGGGCTCTCTCAGCAGAGACATCCCTGCAGAGGAGCTTCTCTCTGAATCAGCACCCTCTGCCCCCAGGGCAGCTGCAGCCCTCCAGAACTCCTTGTGCTGTAATGGCTTTGTGTCACTCTGCAGTGCCTGGGGACAGTAAATCTCACCACTTGTGTTCCCCCACCGCAGCCTCATGCCGTGCTCTTACAACAACTTATCCATCACTGCCTCCCCTCCTGTCCGATCCCCTGCTGAAAGCCTCTGGGAAGGAGATTTTCAACGGAGCCTCCCATTCTCCTGGAAGGGCGTTGTTTACTGTCTAGCTGCTCTTCTCTGCCTTTCTAAAAGCTTTTCTTCAGGTGCCTGACTGTTTCTGCTTTTGTTAATTCTTTCCCCACCAGGCTGGAGGGCAGTGACAGGGAAGGAACCGGGATTTTCTTGCAAGGCAAGTTGAAAAGCTGCGCTCTGGCTGATGTTTAATTGTGCACATTGTGCTCATATGAACAGTGCTCATAAAAGTGCTCTGTGGCTTTACGAAAGACAGCACCTGAGCCTTGTTACAAAAAGAGAACAGCAGTGCTTTAAGGGTTGCTGATCATCGGCATAAGACAAAGAGGCAGTTCAGAGAGTGACATGTTAAGCCAGGGTCTGGTAAATAATTGTATTCCCCCAGTGTGTTGGAGCAGCACCCCAGCTCATATGGTAACATTTATGGAGCTGGTTTAGTGCTGCTGGTAGTGCAGTTTAAAATTGGTCTGACCAGAAGGAGTGGCCTGTGAGGTGAGGTCAGGACGAGCAGGTAATTTCCTGTGCCAGTGGACACAGAGCCCTTGGTGTAAGAGTCCTCCTGATTGCTGTCACTGAGTGCAAAGCCTGAAGCTGACTGACACATCTGGGAAAGCTGAATCTACTCTTTTTATTCCATTTATTTCTCTTCCTGACTGATGGACGAGATTGTAGGGTTTATCCTAACAGTTATCCCCTTGATAAGCTTATTACAACTCCAGCGAACTCATGCAAAAAATATATTGTATAATGGAGGCTTTGCTGTCTGAAACCAGCACGATCTGAGCTGCCCAAACAAGGAAAGATTTCTGCCAGGCCCAACGCATCCCCCAGCTCTCTGCATGGCCTTGGGCAGGTTGTTTCACCTTTTTGCCCCCATTTCTTACACTGTAAGCTGGAGGGAAGTGATGCCTCCCATGTGGGCTGTTGGGAGGATCCGGTGGATAACGAGCCGTGTTGGCCACAGGTACTGACGACTGCCAAAGCTGCGCAGAGCTGCAGTCGTGTCCAGTGTCCACACGGGATGGGAAAGATATGAAGTTGCTGGATGTGTAGCAATTTGCTGCCTGTCCGAAGCACAGACATACCAAAGGTCATTGGAAACTTTCCCACTTTCTCTTCCAAGTCCAAAGTTGTATCTGTTTTCTCTGATAGAAAAAAACATAGTACCATGCTTATTAATAACAGAAAGCCTGGGAAAACAAGAGTCACCATTGCATGAAGCTTCCCTCATCCTGAGGAGGGACAGGAAACGAAGAGAGGGCAAACAGGTTGACCAGTTGCCCAATTTAGTGCTAGGAGAGAGGCAGCTACTGCAGTGATGACTGATGGACAAGTGACTCAGCTGAATGGCAATCACCTTTTGTTGCACTCTGCAAGGGTATACTTGTGTGCTGTTTTTCCAAACCCTGTTCAAAATAACGGTGTCCAGCAGCAATACAAAATGTCTCCACCACAAAGGCATTAACAAGCTTTCTATGAACTTCTGTCCTCAGAGGCAGATTTATCTAAACAGCATCTTCATGGTGTCTGAGAACCAGAGATGCGTAGACAAATTTGAGGTAATTTAGAGAAGAGCAACACAAATGATTAAAAGACTGAAGGAACTGATGTGAGGAAAAAAAGATTAAAAGATGTGAATATGCATGACTTGGCCTAATGACAGCTAAAGAGGGATAAACGACTACACATGTTTGAAGCCCCAAGGAGGGGAGTTGTCCTGAAAGGATGCATGGGAATAACAACAGTAAGGACCACTGGGATGAATTTGAGACTCGGCAAATTAGTTTAACACTAAGCAAACACAAAGCCCACCTGTAAGCCCTGTATCTGTCACTGAGGGTAAGGAGAAGTGATGGAGAGAAGGAGAAGAGGATTTATGTCAAAAAGCTACAAATGCCCATGAGCTATATTTTGGCAGTGACAGAGAGTGGCAGTTTGAAGGCAAGACGCTACAGAGGAGGAAGGGTTGGTAACTGTGAGAGAGCAGATGGAAGATCCCTTACTTCTCAGGCACATTTTAAAGAGTCTCCATGCAGTTTGCTTCAGCAAAATGGAGAATCTGACAGGTAATGACAATTCCAACTCTGCTCTGCGGTTACAAGGAGGTGATGATAGAAGCTGATACCCAATACCAGCATGTACAAATTAGTTCATCATAATAAGAAATTAATTGATCAATCAATGTACTTAAGGGCATTAAGTTTCAGGAAAGAGTGTTGGAATAAGTATGAAAAAGGATGCTTCCAAGGGAGCCTAAGCGAATTAGGCACTAACACTCTATAACAGTTCAATTAGGCTTCTTTGAAAAGCCCACACTACCCTGGTGCTTTGAAATCCATTTGTGGGAAGAGCAGACAAATGCAGAAAGATGCCATAATGAAGGTACAAGAAGCTTCAATTTCTCTGAAAGTRAAAAATGCAAGGGATGAGCGGTAACCCCTGTGATTTCCCAGGGATGGGCTGCTCAAAGAGCTCCAATTTGAATGAAGCTTTTGCAGACACTCAGCTCCCATACGGGCTTATGGAGGGAGAAGAAAAGGCAGCAGCAGGAATGGAATCAGTGCAGGAACATGCCCTTAGCTATATATTGGAGGAAGAAACTGCATTAAATAAAAAAGAGGATGCAGGTGACATTAGCAGTTCCTGAAATTCCCTTCCTACTAAACTTTTAAGTTTTTTTAAAGGGATACCCTTGACAGTAAATCTACAGAACGATTTCTCTGAAGTTTTAATTGGTTTGAGGAGCTCCCTTGTCTCTCAGCCTCCTCGGTCTCTTCGTTTGTGGCTTTTCCAACACATTTTCCTGTTTTTTACAAAATCTTTCTTTGCTGTTGCTGAAGCAACGGCCTTACAAAGACCCACATCCACAAGCAGCTCCTCACACATGCTCTCTTGCCTTGCTTTGTGCTGCATGTGGCCCCAGCACTCAGGACCAGCCTCCAGTAACAAAACCATTTTATATCATAGGCAAGAAGCATTTTGGAGAGTTATTGCATATGGATTTGTATGGCAGTGTGTTGTAGGGGTGGAGGCACGATGAGTTTACTTGGTTCTATGAAGCACCTGAGAAGCTACAGCTGTCTCGTTGGCATAGTGCTTTTGAGGTGCATCTATTTGGTGACTGCTCATAAACAAAAGAAATGCCACTTACCTCTGGTACCCTTTGGGGGAACTTCGAGGGGTTATTTCACAGAGTTTAGTCAGCAAGCTAGAGAATGCATGGTAAGAGTGAGGGGTTTTTTAATCCTTACTATCAGGCAAATTCCAAGTGTGGTGGATCAGTGATTTATCTTCCTGTGCATGTAAAATCCTCTCATCATATTACTGCTGGAAATACCGACCCTGCTTTGCAAACAGCTCGGAGAACAGGACAGCCGCTCGCTGGTGACATTACAGTGTTTAGTCAGCTGTGCTGCCATAAAGATGTCACATTGAAACCTGATTGCAGGAAGACAGAGGGGCTGCTCTTTCCTTCTTGCTGGGCATGAGATTTATGCACGTGGCATCCTGCCACTGAGCCACCAGCTGAACCCAGTGCCTGCAAACCAGATTTTCTGCCACATGTTTATCTCATGATATTATGAGGCTGTCGGCTGTCATGCTACCAAGCCTTTGGGTTTAATCTGAAGGCAGCATTGCAATTCCAAGAAGTCAATGTGGGTGATTAGTAAGCACTCCAAGCGCACCAGAGAGCTTAGTTGGGCTTGGATATGACCTTGGTGTAGGAATGCGCAGGAGTTTACTGGAAACACAGTGTGTCTTTGTAATACCTGGGGGTTAGATGTATTAAAGCAAGTCCCCTCATTACCAAGTAGCAGGGCAGCACCAGGAATATCTAGCCAAAAAAGGCTTATATCTGAGAATGGCAAAGCAGTTCACCAACAGCTTTGGCTTCCCCAGAACAGCCAGTTCCCTGTTGGGCTTGCATTTCAAAACTTGGAGCCAGCAATATTTTGAATATCAGGTTGAGTAACCTGTGGGGGAAGCTTGGGCTGGAGATGGGTGTAGGAAGGGACCACTCGTGTCACCTCTCCAGTGTGCCAGCTTGTATGGCCACTATGCCACCTCCCCAGCCGTCACTCTTGGCACAGGGTCGTTACCTGGACACAGCCAGGTGGTTTTTAATTAGCATGTCCTGTTCTCATTTGAAGGAGTCTGATGCAATGGAGAACTGTTTCTCCTTCAGATCTGCCCCTGATGGCTTCCTCCATCCAAGGAGGTTCCTGCTCTCACACTGGGACTATGCATGACGTGAGGCGAGTCTGAACCCAGGGTTCATATGAGACAACATAAATCTCCTTCAAGGCTCTCAGATGAATCAAATATATTCCTACTTCATAATGTTTTGAAAACTATTGCAATTATGCATAAAGTGCTGAAACAGCAGTTTATTGGAGCAAAACCCTATCGTAATGTGGGTAATCTACCTTCTGTATTTGTATTTCTAGCTGAAGCCTGTTTCTTTCGGCAGAAAGTACAAAGGGGCCTTTGTAGGGAGGGCAGTAAACTACAGAGAGAGATTACTTATAAGGCATAAGGGAAACATTATTTTAACCTCTTTGGGCATTACTTCAAAAATGTTAAAAATCTTGAGCTTTCCAGTGGATCATTTAAGGAGCAGGAAATATGACTGTAGCAGTAGACATACTTCCTTTAAAACCTAATTGTATACTGTTGTGGCCCAAGTCTATGCAGGAGTACAATGAGAGTCCTTTTGGAGAATACTTGTGAGGATTTTACTGGATTAGAGATTTGAGAATAAAAAGATTATTTTTAATGGGATAGTGAAGTGGGTTTTGTAACTGAGACTGTGAAGATGTCAGAACAAAGCTCACTTGCAAGCAAGCATTCATAATACTGATGTAATCAGTAGGAGAAGAAATGTCATAAAAAGTTTAGCAAAGTAAATGTTCTCACTCAAACTACCAGTCAGGAATAAAAGAAACATTAGAGGGTTTTGTAATCTCATTTGCTAAAGCACTGGTCTGCCTGGTGAGATGGGAGTAATTTATGTATGAGCAGATGATTATGGAAAGGCTTGGAAGGGGCAACTTCATGGTATAGCTGGTCATGTTGATCATATATTCCTCTGAGTCAATGCTGACCCCATGATAACACTTAGGCTTCCTCATAGCATGATCATGACCTTCTGAGCACAGCACTCAGGACAAATGCAACCAAAAATTCCCATCAGAGGGGAGAATTAATTACCCTCTAATTTGGATTGACATCTGGTTGTAGACATCTTAATGTGCCATGGTCTGAGGCATGGTCCGAGGAACACAGTCCCTTTCCCAGGAGCTGATGGCCCAGAAGGGAACACTGATTTTTTCTGCTCTTTTAGCCCAGAAGGGGACATTGATATTCTCTGCTTCCCCTGGTGCTTGATGCATCCTCTCAGCTCACATTCCTCTGGGGACTGTTAAGTGTGTTGACTAAATCTCTATTAATTATAACATGAGTTTACACGTCTGCCTGACAAGTAAATACTTGGCTTGTATGAAACCACTCACGTGTCTGAATCCAGAGCTGAATCTCTCCCCCAWAATGTTTAGGTAATTAAGGAAAGATAAGCTCTCTTAAGATTTTTCCCTCCCTTTATTTTGTGAAACACACTTCTGATTGCAGACTGGTGGAAGATCCTGCTTTCTGTTCAGCCTCTGAAATCAGTATCAGTGAAACAGGTCCATTGAAGCAGGCCAGATAGCATCTCTCAGAAGTCTGTGCTCTACTGTGTCTGCAGTGACTGTCCAAAAAGACTTTGCTCATGTGGCAGCAGTGCCCTGGCTCCTGCAGAATCACCCTGGCCATGCACAGGGTATCTGGCAGCATCACCACTCAACAAGGAGCTTATGGATGAGATCTTCTGCTGATGCAAAACCTGAGCAGCTCCCTTTACCCAACTGGAGCTATGCTGAGGTGCTTGTCACCTGAAAAAAACAAGCCTGATGGTGTTCAGAAACTGTCCTAGCATTTTAAACAATACATTTGTAAGTTTTTTGCATAATGGTGTCCATTCTCAAGGAGCTGAGGCATGGTCTCCCATGTTTATGAGTTGGTGACTCCTAATTTTAGGCCTAGAAAGGGCATTAATATTCTCTCCTTCATCCTGGCATGTGATGCAGGTTGTAGAGCAGTCATAATTCCCAACAAACATGTGAGAAATATTTCTACTTGTCCAGCCAGCGCCTGCAGCCAAGCAGGGAGAAGAAAACATCACTGGGGTTACAGGTACAAACCACAGCTCCAGGGACCTGAGGTTGCTGAATTTGGCAATGTGCCCCGTGGGGTATTCTGCTGCTTTAATGATTACTGGTAGCGTCAGTAGGTGCAGTAGATGTTTCATAGCTGTATAAGGAACAACGGAAAGACAAGAGAGAATGGAGAGCAAATAACAGATGGTAAGGAGGTTGAAATGCTTTATGGTGCTTATTCCAGTCTTAAATGAAAAGGATAATAGTAACAGGATATTTAGTACAATCATAGCTAACGGAGCTGGGAAGCCTTCATAAGGGAGAAGAAGAAGAAAAAGGCTGCTGATTGCCTAAATCACTTGAATATTCTTAAATCAGTGAGGCTAAATGAAATTCACCCTTGACTACAGTGCTTAAAAGAGCTGGTGCGAAAAGACGTTGCTTTATAAAAGCGTCTCCTGTCTTGTGGAGACGCTGCGATGGTTCGAACTCCTCAAATCCCTTGGTGAAAAACACTGCAATTCTATGTACCCTTAATGCTCTCAGCACCAAGCCCGAGTCGTGACTGCGTGTGGTCGTGCACACACACACAGAGCCAGCTTTTTGTAGCTGTTTGAGCAAAGGGAAGAATAAGAGTGAAAAGTGACATCGGTTTTGATATGTGACATCAACTTTCAAGCTGATGAAAGGGAGCAACATGTTCTAATTATTATTCCCCTTCACAATAAGCCACGAGCTCAGACAAAAGAGCAGAGAAAGGAGGGGGGGAATCCAGGAGAGAAACAGAATCACATTTTCTCACTTATCTAATTAAAGCAAGGTGGGTGAGCGAGAGGGAGAGCTCGCTGTGCTCAGGCAGCAGTGCTGCCCCATTTATTCAGGGAAAGTGGGAAATGGAAGCGGTAACTCCACTGGGCCCATGGGAATTGTCCCATCCCTGCTGGAAGGGAGCTGTTTTCCCAATGCTAATTCACAGTAAGCTTTGGGACACGGTGGTGCCTATGAAACCCCATCTCTTAATTCAGTGTCACACCTGTTTGTGCCAGTGTTTTGCAGTGCTTTGTGTTGTGGCTGCTGCCAGGGCAGACCAGCCTCGGGAGTGTCAGGGGCAGCTCCAGTGTGTCCCACTGCACCAAAGGAAGGTGCTGGCTCCTCTGTACATTCCATATATTTTCCAATTTCATTTAAACTGCCCTTCAGCGACTTGTACTGCTTCCTGAGGAGCCTGTAGTGGGAATTAACCTCCCCTCTGGGGTTGTCTTGCTCCTCCCCAGTGTACCCTCTCTCCGCATTATTCCCATGTCCCGATGCCACGTTTTGTCTTGGCTCCCGTGTAAGGTTAAACGCCTCCAACCTTCTTAAAAAAAGCACTTCCTGAAGTCAGAGCTTTGCCACCCACTGCCATATGTCCACTGCTCCCTCTCTTACAAGGTAATGACATTAAGATATCTGCAGCCAAGTGCCTGACGTTTGTGGCTCTGGGGAAGAAGCAGACGTTGTACCTCCTAGAAAGTGCCTCAGAAATGGAYTTCGGCAAGGGAAAAGAGGAGTGTCTTCTATTACAGTTTGAGGTTGATGAAGTGATCTCAAGCCCTACTCGGCCCAGTGCCACACCAGAGGCAACAGCGAGGAGTCAGGAGCTTACTGCTCACAGGGGTGTTTTTTTTGCAAAAGAGAAGCACTGTCACTTTTCCATCCCTTCTGTATCACCAAGCAACTTTTTTATCCCCAAACACTGCAGGGCGGCCAGGCTTCAACTCTTGAGGCTGTACCTAAAATTGCCAGCCCCAGTGTCAAGGAGAGCTGATAAGCAGGGGACTGGGAGTCACCCTGAGACCCTTCATCTCCTTGGGGCCACGGATCTGCAGGCGTGTGTGGGGCTTAGCTCCCCACAGGTTATTGCATTTTTGCTTGGACAGAGCTTGCACCAGGCTGATATGGCTCTACAGCAGAGCAGTGTKCATTGCAAGGAGACATCCTTTGTTTTCCTTCTAAATTAAGGCTTTTTCTTCAGTTTGAGCGGGGAAAGGGGAAGCCGTGGAAGTGGTCACGGGTGTCACTGCATCCCCTACCTGCTTGGCCAGCCCATTATCCAGTTCAGGCCGTATCCCTTCCTTCCCATCTCGTTGTGTCCCTGCTCCATTCCCATCCCTGCTCTTGCTCCTGTTCCTGCTGTGACTTGGCTTTCACACGCTGCAGAGACAGCCACACTGCTGAAAAAGAAAGTAAGAGCCAAGTGCCTTCTGGAAGACCAGAGGCATCTGCAGGCCAGCAGATGCTGCTGGCGCCCAGTGTTTCTTGGGACCAGTCGCATGGACCTCAGGAATATTTATTTGCATCCTGGCCTCAGTCCCAGTTGGGATCTTTGGATGCTGCGGCTGTATGAATATTTATTGCAACAGCTGATTATCTTTTCTTGCTGCACACCCTTAGTTTGCATCCTGTTTGTGTGCCCTGCTGCTGGAGAACTGTGTTCTCCCCTTGCTCTGCTTTTCACTGTATTCTTGTGCTGTGTTGTGATATACCAAACTATATATAAAAAGAATAATCTGGAGATGGACTCCTGCTTTTTAGATTCCAGTTTTCTCTCTTGGGGTTTTGTTCTCCTTTAAGCCATGTTCGGTGACAGACAGCTTCATTTGCTCGGGTGTCCTTTACCCTCTGAGGTTTAATGTATTTGTTTAGAAGATGAAACTTACTGTTAGTATTTCTATAGCACCCTCTGGAGTCAGACTTCCCCAAAAGCTAGAGCTACATGATTTGCTTCACCAACAAATAAGCTCTACTAACTGAAAGATTTTTAGCAAATTGGTTTATATTATTCAAGCTCTACCACAGTTGTTGTTGAAATCCACCCTATTTACTGACTTTTGTTTCACATTTATAGTGCCAGAAAATACTTGTTTTGGGCTTTTATTACAGCGCAACAACCACACTCACATTTCAAGGTTAATTCAGATAACTCGAATGCTTGCTCCATGTCTCCAGTGCACAAGATGATATATTCAGCCTGAGTTCAGAATGGGCTTTTATTTCCAAAAATCCCTCCATTCAGTGCTGTATAATAGGAGTTGCCACCTTTTGAAGATTGTTTTCAGTCTCTTGTGCTGGGGAACACTGACAGCCTTGTTGTGTCTGTCCCACCCATTCCCTAGGCCGGGCTTCTGTGCAGCATCCATGACAAGTGTCTCTTTCCAAGCTGGATGGCAGGGGATGGTTTACAGGGAAGGAGTTGGAGATGCCAACTGGGTGAACTCTGACATGAAGGCTGCATGTGTTATTATTTCCTCCCCTCACAGTACGCTGCAGAGCTGCTGGCAGTGGTGCGGCTCCCCTTCATCCATCCCAGCTATCTGCTGAATGTTGTTGACAATGAGGAGTTGATAAAGTCTTCGGAGGCTTGCCGGGATCTGGTGAACGAAGCCAAACGTTATCACATGCTGCCACACGCCCGGCAGGAGATGCAGACGCCAAGGACCCGGCCCAGGCTCTCTGCAGGTAAAGCAAAACTTCCTTCAGCAACATCAGGCCCTTACTTYCACATTTCCTGGACATGGCCAGGACATGCCCTGGGATGGGGCACAGACCTTGGCTCCTTCTCCTGGCTCCTTCGCAGAACCTGGTGATATTTCAAGCTCAGTTTTGCATTGTTACTTTCCTTAAGCATTTAGGAGCCTCGCCCAGTGGGTGGACATGGGTGTTTCGATGTATGCTCCTGAAACAGGATTTAAAGGACCCTAATTTCTAGGAATTATCTTTGGCAGAGACCATAACATTCCTCTGTTGTCCTGAAAGTGAGCCCCTTGCCCTCTGTGGCTCTGTTTCTGTAGCTGCAGAAATAGGTSAATAATTTGCTTCTTTGCCATTGAGCCTCTTGTGGGGAGGATCTGACTAAAATTCATCAAACAGCTTCACTTTCACAGCCCTTTGTAAATATAATATTTTTATGTGGCGAGGCTRGTGTAAATATAGTATTTTTATACTGATGAGTACCAGTTCAGGCTGTTTAATGCCTCCAGAACAAATGGATCACACGTAACATATTCTCTTTTGAAAACCCAGCAGCTGTGGGTGAACTGAGTCAAATTTTAAGAAGTTTCTCACCCAAGGAGCATATGCACTTTTGTTTTTGGAAAAACACATGGTAAAAATGTCGAGCCCATATCATGGTGGTGTGAGAAATATCCTAAATATTTGCTGAACAGGGAGTGCAAATACCATGTAGGAAAACTGCATCCAAGAAGGAGTCTGATGAAACAGGTGAATTGTTTTAACATGCTGCCTGTACTTCTGCCTCCCATAAGTACAAGCAGAAAGCCAGACAAAACTTTCTGTCACTGCCACTGATGCTAATGTGGCACGGAGATGGCATATCAAACCACGGCATTTGCAGCTTCGGGAGACTGCCTCATCAAGGCACCTTTCAGAAGGACGAAGTGTAGAGGACTTTCAATAACAATCTACCCTAAAAAGTCTTTCATTGAAGATGACTAATGGCGTGGTGTTTGAAGGGATTTTTGAAAAGTGCTTATTTTATGTATATAAAATTGTAGGTGTAATGTGATCCATTTCCAGAAGCTTGTTGATGAGGGAAAAGTGATTCTCTCAGGGTAAGAGAGGGTGATTATAGTTTTTTAGGTCAGAGTCTAATTATATAGAATCATGTTATTTTGCATATCAACGGCATTCATGGAAGCACAAAGGATCTCTAAACACCCTTTGTGGACTCACTGCTGCGTGTCACATGCCCTCTTGAGGTCATTGATTATAATCAAGTTATGTCTTGCACAGGTGATTAGATTTTCTGGTATGGCGCAAAAATAATGATCTCTTGTTACTGAGAAATATTTGTTTAAAACCGTACAGCACTTTATCTTAGTAACTTTTAAGAGAGTAACCTTGCTTGAATGACACAAATATATTTTTTGAAAATGCTAATGAAGAATGACGATAATCCATTACTCTGCAGACACATTTCTCTCCGCTGCAGCTCCTAATCTCTCTCACTGGCAATCCTGCTCCTACCCCACACCTGTGCACACTTGTCTCTGGGCTGGGAACGGTAACACATTGCAGCAATGGCTCCTGTCAGGAGACAGCTCCTGAAATAGTGATTCCTTGCAGCTTGTGGCCTCATGGTCCTGCTTCTGAGCCTACCTCTCCTGGCAACAAATTGCACAGGGGCTTACAATTGCAGCAGAAAGGTTTTTAACACTTCAGCTACATGCTAAGTCCAAACTATCCCTAGCACATGACTCTTGGATGGAGCCAGAAAACATTCCAGGGTTACACTATGACCCATCTCTGTGGGAATGAGTCTGGAGAGGAGTTTGGAGTAACAGTGAGATGAGACACAACTCAGCTGCGGCTGTGAAGTGAGAATAAAACCTCAGAGATGTGGACTGCAAAAGTTTTGCATGAATAGAGAGTTTGGCTTGCTGGTCACCCTGCCTGTTACRGACTTGTGGGAGCTGTTCAAGCACAGATAAATCTCAGTTAATAACTATATTAAGGCAGGGGCTATCTCCGTCACATTTCCTGTCACCTGGTAGATTCTAAGACCATGATCCATGACTTACTTGACCACATATTATCTAGGAATGGAAAATCTGCTTTCTCTGGAAAAAGCAAAAAAATCCAAAAAATAACCCACCAGAAAATGATATATTAATAGAGTGCATGCAGAAAGAATATCAGGATGAAGATCCATAACCATAGCCAAAACTTTCTTCAGACATTAGGTTTTAGTGTGAGAAGACTTTAAGTCCAAACATACTTTCCCTGGATAATGACCAAGCTTCAAAGCTATCACAATCCTTGACAAAATTCACATTTTCTTCAGTGGAAGAGGAATTTGCTACCTGCAGGTCTCGCTAAAAGACAGTTGAAATGAATGGGCATTTTTACATTGAACTGCCTTATTTCTTTCCCCGTAAGTTATGCCCAGATGGCATTCTCCCTCCCTAGTTCTCCCAAGAGTGTTCATAGTGTCATTCCTCACCCACTGCTCCCCCTACACACACATTCCTGTTTTTTCTCACCCTTCTTGATTTGATTGCAGACTCTAAAACAGGTTTATATACGATACATTAAAATTACCCTGACTGATGAGTATTTTTGGATGGGTTCCTGCCTGGTTGAGAGATGCCACTTTTTTATAATACTGTTTTTCTTACTTGAATCCTAGGAGTAGCCGAGGTAATAGTCTTGGTTGGGGGTCGCCAGATGATTGGCATGAACCAACGTGCTCTAACAGCAGTGACTTGCTTAAATCCTCAAAACAACAAGTGGTACCCATTGGCCAGCCTGCCCTTCTATGATCGAGAGTTTTTCAGCGTGGTCAGTGCTGGAGACAACATCTATCTCTCAGGTAAGCAGCAGATTCCATAGAAACACAACCACAGAAGGGTTTGGGTTGGAAGGGACCTTTAAAGGTCATCTGGTCCAACGCCCCTGCCATGGGCAGGGAGACCTTCCACTAGACCAGGTTGTTCCAAGCCCTATCCAACCTGGCCTTGAACACTTCCAGGGACGGAGTATTCACAGTTTCTCTGGGCAACCTGTGCCAGTGTCTCACCGCACTCATTGTAAGACATTTCTTGCTTATGTCCAATCTAAATCTACCCTCTTTCAGTTTAAAACTCTTACCTGTGGTCCTGACACTAAAGGCCTTGGTAAAAAGTCTCTTTCTATCTTTCTTATAAGCCCCCTCTAAGTATTGAAAGGCCACAGTAAGGTCTCCCCGGGGCCTTCTCTTCCCCAAGCTGAACAACCTCAAGTCTTTCAGCCTGTCTGCATAGGAGATGTGCTCCAGCCCTCCAGCCATTTTCATACCCCATGTCTGGACTCAGCCCAACAGGTCCATGTCCACCTTGTGCTGGGGACCTCAGAGCAAGGGGTCTCAGGAGAGCAGAGAGGGAGAATCCCCTCCCCTGACCTGGACACGCTGCTTTTGGTGCAGCCCAGGGTACAGTTGACTTTCTGGGCTGCAAGTGCACGCTGCTGGGTCATTTCCAATTTTTTGTCCACTGGTATCCCCCATTCCTCCTCTACAGGGCTGCTCTCAATCCATTCATCCCCCAGATTTACTGGGTTAGGAGAAATGTTACAATACAGGCAGCCCAGATAAAACAGGAGATGCCAGAGTTTTACCCAGATGCTCCTGGGGGGGAAAAAAAAAAAAGAAGTGGAATAGAGGTTGGGAGAGAGGGATTTCCCTGCTTTTATCATTCTCCATGTCTCTGCGGTGTTAACGTTCTCTTAGAGCAGTCAACAGCAATGTTTTGCAGTTGCAATGTGAAGAAAATAGGTCTGACAACCATCAAGCATGCAAAGAGGTTTCACTGCCATAGAAACACAATTTAAAATACTGGCTGTAGTTGAATCTAAATGGTAGGTTATGGAATTTGAGACAGACAGACTGAACTGCTGAATATGTGACCTACACTTAAAGCATTTGCTTACAGGAGCATTCATGTTTCGTACTTGTTGAAACCTCTCTTTTGACAGTAGTCACTAGCCCTATAATCTTCTTAGTTTTGATGAAACTGAGACCACGCTCCTTAAAAGGCTTTAAAACTCCCAAAGTATCTGTCGACACCGTGCCTGGAGCATCACAGTGTCTGGTTTTTTGCAGTCTGTTGGTACCTCTGCTTGGCTGGAGAGGGAAAAGCAATTCCCACCAGACAATGCAAAGATGCTCCGATGGCAGCTGAGTGGAGGTTGGATGATTAAAAGAGGAGGCTGGGCAGGGAGGTGCGGATGTGTGTGATCCGAGGATGTAGTTGGGAGCACAGATGCACCTGGCATCTGTATCAGTAAGGGGTTACAGCTGTTGCCTTTCCCCTGCCGAGCTCCCTCACTGCATTTTCTGCAGTCAATTGCTGCCTGTGGTGTTAAATTCCATTAATACTGCATAGAGACCCTAAGAATTGATTGGAAATTATTTCTTGATTTTTTTTCCCCATGCTTGTTTGCCCATGCTTGAGAGCAGCTGGAACAAAAGTCTTCTGGGGAGGCTTTTGTCAGATGTTGGCTTTTAGTTATTCTTAGCTGAGGTACTTTCCAATATGTACAGCCATTTTAGGCTGTGCCATACCTGGTAACAAAAGCTTGGAATCCTAATTTCAAAGATTATTTCAACCCTTTCTCTTGAATCTGGATGATTGACTGGATGGTAAGCTGCCATGAGAGCTGAAAATGTAGCTAAGAGTCAATTGATATTTTGCTTTGCTCACACTTAGAGGACACAGGGAAAAGGGAGGGGGAACCAACAGAATTGAGAATGGACCACTGCAAGCTTCAAGTGCTGGACCCCACACTGCATAGCATAGGTTTGGAGAGCGAAATACCAGGGATGAAGTCTGATTTTCTCATTAAACCATGGAACTGTGTCTAGTTCATTTTCCTGGCTTGACCACTGACTTCTAGTGTGGTCTCAAATAAATCATTTCACTTCTTCGTGCTTCAAAACAGGATAGTAAGACACCGACTAAGTGGCTACCTTGGAAGCTTCAGCCGGAAGTTAAAAAGTGACCGATATAATTTCACAAGATCATCTTGAACTGTTTTACAGGAGTGGTACATCTGGTTCTGTCTTTTATCAGCAAATGAAAATAAATAAGAAATTTGTCCCTGGAAATTAGAAATTAAGCTCACAGTGCAAGCACTGACTTTATTCTGCCCAAATATGTGCTGCTTCAATCCATCATTGGATTAAGCGTTTTAGATTTCAGGCTGGCCTGTGTCTCACAAGCCAAGATAGACTCGCCTCCTGACACCTTCTTGCAAGTGTTGCAGTAATTTAATAGATTGGAAGTTGTTTATGAACACTGAGAAGGGTCTATCCCCTTGTGCATGTGTCCCTCATAGTCTGACATCTTGATTTCTTCATGTCATCTTGTTAAAAAAAACAGCCTTTGGGGCACATGAATAAATGACACAGATATGCATCATCAGAACAGATGCTCAGTATTGAGGGTGATTTATTTTAATTAGTCAAATGTCATTTGAAGAGTTTTTACTTTGTAACTGGCTTTGATTGCTGTGTGCAGAGCTGCTGCCGCTGGAGGATCTCACGTAACTCTCCCCTTTTCTCTCCCCCACCCGCCCGTGGGTGCCAGGCGGCATGGAGTCGGGTGTCACGCTGGCTGATGTCTGGTGTTACATGTCCTTGCTCGATAACTGGAACCTCGTGTCCCGCATGACAGTCCCAAGGTGTCGACATAACAGTCTGGTGTACGATGGGAAAATTTATACCATTGGAGGGGTCGGTGTGGCAGGCAACGTTGACCATGTGGAAAGGTAAACAAAATCCCCAAAACTGAAAAAAAAAAACCATTGCTGTTTGCTGGAGCTTTTCCTTCATGCTATGCTAAAGGACCGTTTGCCTTTTAAAGGACACATCAAATGGACTGTATGTGTTAAAATAAGCTTTTGTAACAGCTAAGAAAGTAGGAAAGTGGGCAGGATTAGATTTCATTTAAAAGCTTCAGTGGAAAGCATTGTTTCAAAACCAAAGACGAAAGTTGCCAGCTTCTCAGTTTGCTCAGGGGAGTGAAGAGAGGAATTAAGCTTCTTTGGATGTTTTTCCAGGTTACACAATGAATTAATAAACTTCCTTTGAATTTAGTAGTGATGAAAGTCTTTACAGACCACAATAATACTTTTATTTTTTTAAATCTAAAAAAAGCAACAGCAAAGTAGGTTTCTTGTATGTGTTCTCCTGGTGAAGCACCTCAGCCTTGACCTGGCTGGAAGATCATTCCTTTGGTGGTCCTGGCCTGGGGCTGGGACCTGACAAGTTCAGAGTAAAACAACCAATAAATGGAAACAGTTTTGAATTCCTGGCTGAATAGAGGTTGGAGAGAATGGAAATTTCTCTTTTCAAGTAGACTCCAGATGAAATTTTTTTCCTTTTTTCACGTGGAACTTAAAAAAACAGGAAGGAACAAAAGTGCAACGAAAATATTTCAGAGAGTAAAATTCCAAAACCAACTAATTTCATACCGCCCATGGCATTCAATAAGCCATAGATTTTATATTATATCAATGTTTTCATTAAAAAATAAAATTCACTTTGAAATGCAGTTTATAAGAATATTCTGTTCCAAAAATGTCTATATAGTCCTAGCCTTACTCAAACACTTAATTGTGACACATTTTTGGTAAATGTTTTTCCTAAGTGAATGTGGCAACCAAAAATATGAGGTGTTTTCTTTTTGTCAGTTTTAAATGCTGAATTTGAATACTTCTTCAGCAACATTTTGAAGCAGGCATTTTCCAGTAAAAGATGCCTTAAGAGACAAGGCAAATAGGGATGGATAATTAAGAAAGATTGGGGGAAAGAAAAAACAACATATTTTTCAAAAGGTTAGGAACTGGTGTTGGTGATGATGCTCTCAGCAAATCAGGGAAATGCAGACAGCAAAGAGTGAATGATAAATCACAGCAGTGAATGCGACATGTGAACGTTGTTTCCCTCCTTAACCCTCAGCTTAAGGTGGGCACTGCCCGTGGGACTTGCTTTAAAACAAATCTCACCCTTTTCTGCAGATTTGTTTCTGGTATCTGAAGGTATTTGTCCTGTAATTTAAGTCAGTAAATTTTTAACCAGTGGAAATATTTTTGAGAACACAGGAAGGAGAGAGCCCAGAAAAGAGATGCTGTGTTTCATTCCATTTCTCAATAAAGGTGAACAYTGAAATAATGCTGTTGAGGACAGGAGTCTTGATAGTTGTCGTTGATTAAATTATCTCTTTTCATTGTTCATGGGGCCTGATTTCTGTCTCTGCTCTGGTTCTCATGGTCTCTCTTGATCAAAGCATCCAAAATATTGGTCAGTTGAATGGACCCCAAATCAAKCAAATTTCCCCCCACTCCTTCCTTCTCATCTCAGTCACCCCAGCCCTTGCCAGAGACGACATTGCAGCCTGCAAAGTCACGCTCGGGCCCTCGGCGGCCCCTGCTTGGCTCAGTGAGAACAGCCATGCTGGTTTTCCATTGTAACGAGCCCACCAAGAGACCTGGATGTGGGAAAGGAGCAGATTTCCTCCCTATCATTTCAGCGCACGCTGTCTCAGCCACAATAAGGATGTCTTGTCATGGGGATTTGCTAAACCCATGGTTATAATTAATCTGCTGTTGTCTATAGAGTGACTTGTGAGACAGAGCCATGAAAAAAGTGCAATATGGCCTCCTTTGGGCTATGCTGGGAAATGAGAGAAGTTCGGAGATGTTTCCTTTCTTATTGTTTGTATTAAAATGACAGTAGGGGGTGACAGAAGTGAAGCATGGCATGGCTGAAGCCGTGTGTTTTGGAAAGAGTGTTTCAGGGTCTGCTGTCAGAAATGCAGGTGAGGAAAAGCTGACCCTCCTAGCTGTGCTGAGCAAAGTCAGGCCTTTTCATACAAAAGCATTTGCCATTTGGACAAGGCAGGGTTCAGGAATTTAAATCACAGTACCCATTTTTGCAAGCAATGAGGCTTTCTGAATGTGGATCGCAACTTTGCAAAAAACACACGAAAATACAAACTAAAATCACGTTAATTGCTGAGTTGGCTGCTGTCTTATGTGCCAACTTCTTGACTCTGCTTTTCTTCCCCCCACCTCCCCTCTAAAGTTAACATTGTTCCCCTCAGTGTGGAATTGCAGTCACACACTCCWGGGGCTTGGGTAGCTTTTCACCTCATAGGAGGCATCTGAGATTATAGCCCTGTCATTCACCCAGATTCAGGTACAGAGGCTTATCCGGGTCTGATACACAATGTAGTCCTGGGCTGTGCCACCAGTGTGAAGGGCAAGGCACTGAACATCCTCCCTCGCTGGACCACCTACCACCTCCCCTGGTGCACATGCGGCTTATCTTTCCCAACCACATTTGCTCTCTGCTTGCTCAGTTAGCCCAAGCGTGACCATGCCCAGCTCTGGCCAGGTTTTGACGTGTGTCTGCTGGCATGGTGAAGGGCATGTCTCTGATCCAAAGTGACCTACCCTGACCTCAGCAGTTATCAGACCCAGAGCATGAAGTCTACAGGGTGTCTCACCGCAGTGGGTCTTTGAAGACAGAGAAAATAGCATTTTCTCCCAGTTTCTTTCTTATTGTCCACCTGGTTTTCATGGGGTTCTTGTGATATTTGATCCCAAATGGCCAAAATCTTAGAAAGATGTTTTTACAGCATTTTGCTTTTTAAAAACAAATGTCAGACCACCTTAGCTATACATGATGGCATGGGACTCCTAATGATTTATGGCATCAGCTCCTGTGTCCCTCTCTCCATGCTTTGGTTGTGTCTTTGATGCTGAAGGGTGCAGCCTTACCCAGAAATTCTGGTGCCACTTAAACCAGTGGGTGTTTTCCCATCAAATTCAACAGGGCTGAGATTCTTTACCCTTTATGTCCCATTTGTCTGCAAGGAGGCAGCAAAAATTCCATCTCGATGGATAATATTATGGGACTATCAATCACAAACTGATGAACAGGAGTCATTCGTTACTCATCCTAAAACAATATGCATGTGCCAGAGGGGCTGAGTTATAAGTCCATTTCTGTGGCTGTACATGGGTATATGTTCAGGGAAAGTTATGTTTTTGCAATGAGTGTTTAGGGAAATAACAGCACGGCTGCAGTTCTCCATCAAGCCCCTCTGGCAAGGTTCTGTGTGACAGGAAGCAAGTCATTAGGTGTTAGGCGAGAGGGTATTACACTTTCTGTCTTCTTCTGAGAGATGAGTTGAGTTGGGAGCTGGCGAAATGAAGTGGATCCACGAACTAGGTCTTTAGATAATGGATGGGTCCTGTAATATATGCAATTTGAGAGCCGAGAAGACTGCGTATGCTGACAAGACAATGTATGCGACTGGAAGTGCAGAAATGTGGGTGCTTTGTGGTTATTATATGTTTGAAGGACAGAAGAAGATGAATCCCCTTGACCTGACAGCACTTTTACAATAGGGTTGTCTAAAATTGGGAGATTACTTTTGTTGGCAGTGTATACTTCGAAGACAGTCTAAAAAAATCAGTGTAAAGAATAAGCTTTATACACTTTAGAAACTGCTTCAGAACCTACTGTTTTACTGAGACATGGTCATGTGGGAATTAGGCGTTCTCCCCCAACGAAGGTGGAAATTTCTTCGCCAAAAAGATTGCCGAGCATTGGCACAGGCTGCCCAGGGAAGTGTTGGAGTCATCATCTCTGGAGGTATTTACAAGGTGTATAGTTGTGGCACTGAGGAACGTGGTTTAGTGGTGGCCTTGGCAGTCCTGTGGTAATGGTTGGGCTCAATGATTTTAAAGATCTTATCTTACCTAGACGATGATATGATTCTATAAATGCCTCAAGAAAATTAAATATATTGCCTTGTCCAAGGATAGTTTCCTAAGCCCCTCAGAAGAGTCAGAAGAACAGAAAAAAGGCAAAAATAGTAATCCATTACTGTGATTTTAAACGTGTGAATCATCTAAAGAGCAGTTCAATATGACACTGTACAGCTTTAGTTTAAATAGAAGCTTTCCTGCAAACGTAATTAAATAATGGTTAAGAAACTGAAAGATTTCTTATGTACTGACAGAAATGGTCAGTCTGTAAGTGACTGACCGTGATGTAAGGATTTTATAATGTGAATAAATGAACATACCCATATGGCTGTTTAACCTAGAAGGAGAGAAATTAAGAGAGTGAGGAGAAAAAAAATTACTGTTTTCAGGTACTGAAGAGATCAAAAGTCAAGAAGGCAGCAAAGAGAGTGGCACAGCTTGAATTAAGGGTTTTCTGCTGCTAATACTGAGGTGGTAGGGAAAGAGCAAGGAAGGAGGCATTGAATTAAATGAATGAAGGGGAAGATCGGGCCCACAGATGAAATCCTAAGAGTGGAGAGTTATGGAAACCAGCAAGGTTATTTCTGCATGTGCGGTCTTCAAGCCTGAGCTGTATTTTCTGCTGGGTTCAGATCATTTGCCATATCATGGGCATATAAATAATATGAATATAAATTATATATATACACACACACACATATATACATTATCTGTACAGATAATATGCATATATACATCTGTAAGATATATAAAAACATAAAAGATGTTAGTAATTATATTAGTATATTAGTATATTAGTAATACGTAAATCAGAAGGTAGTAACTGCACAAGGGTCAGGTGAGATCCCTGTGGTCAGTGCAAGTGGAGTGACAGGTGAGGACACACGTGTCCTGCAGGGCCAGGGACCAGCAGGTTGCAGGGACTGTGCTGGAGCAGAGGAAGGAGTGTGAGGACAAGGGTGTAAAACCACACGTGAGTCTGTAGCATGCAAGGACTGCAAACCAGGAGTCAGTCGTGTGAAAGAAGATGACCTTGAAGATCCAAGTTCAGCAAATTGGATGGGCTTGGTAGGCCCACAGCCAAGGACAAGCATGGACACACCGGGAGGGAGCAGAGGAGGGGGAAGAAAAACCTTTGCTTGGCTTGAAGCCAGCTCACATTATGTCTCCATCTACAGCTTCAAACAGGGGATTCAAATGCAAAGCTTGACTAATGGAAAGAGATCAAAGTGATTATTCTTTAAATCAGTTCCCTCCCTGCTGGCCCCTGAGCAGGGCTGGTGTGACAGGCAGCCAGGAGCCCCAGGAGCACCAGCGGCTGGTGTGATGGCAGTGCCAGAGATGACACAACAGATGGAAAGGCCCTGGGGCAGAGAGGTAAAGCAGGTGTCGGTATTTTCTGTCCTGGAAGGTTGCAAAGGTTCACCTTCATTCATTTTTAAACCAATTTAGTTAATCTGGTGCAAATCCTTGAGTGAACACATTAAGASCTGACTTGAGATAGACCAAAATGATGGAAACCTGCCTTGCAGAGACTTAAGGAGCTTAGACTGCTTAGTTTATCCCATAGAAGGTGAAGAGTTGACTTTATTATTTTCTGCACGTCCATATGTGAAAGAGATTTGATAGCAGACAGCTTTATAATGCAACAGGGAAAAAGAAACAAACTTACTTTCTGGTGGGTGGGAACTGAAGCAAAACAGACTAGAAATCAAGTCTACAGTTTTTCAAGGAGGGAATGAACTGGAAGAATAAAATCCCACGGGATGGAGGGACTTGGTGGACAGCTATCAGGAAGCCTTGAAGGCAACAATTTCTCCAGCCTCAGGGCTAAGGTAGGCACTCACTTAAGAGAGTTGCTTCACTGAGCAGCCTGTGTAAAACCATATTAGATGCCCATGTTAGGTGGTCAAGGATTGCTTCCACCTGCTTTATGGTTCACTGATTTTTTAAATCAAATGACCTTCAAGAAAAGAGTGGGGTTTTAAGCTGCCCCACATGCACCTGTATCCAGTAGATTTGCAGCCTTGGACTTTCAGCAGTGAAACTGGTTCACTGAATCTTCAGTTTCCTGGTGGCAGACGAAGGACAATAGAGAAAGATCAGTTCTGTCATTGTAGAGCACAAACGGAGAGCAGTGAAAGTGGGTAAAAAAAAGGATCTGTGGGACCTGAGGCTCCAGTAAGGAAATTCATCCAGAAAAAAGGATTGTTTTTGTAATTTGAACTTTTCTCCAGTATTCTTATGGATGTGATCCTCAACCGCACTGAGCCCTCAGAATATGTGAAGGATATAAACCTCTTCTTCCCACAAATGTATTAAGGCAACCAGAAAGTCATTAGGAATGTACTTGTCTTGGGAGCTGAGGTCTGCCAGGTACTTCTGCCAGCAACAGAGAAGGCATTGGCTGTTCACCACCCGTTCTCAGACCACTTTGGCTGCCCACAAATGTTCCCAGTGCTAAGTCAGAGTGGATGGTGTGAGACAATACATATCAGGTGACAGGTAGAATTTGTCTTAAAGGAGGAACAAGAGAAGGAGCACTAGGTCAGTTTTCAGCTCTGTTGTTTTTCCCGTTTTCTAACCAATTATAGCCAATTTTTTAACCTGCTTTTAACAAGACATCAAGACTTAAATTACCAATTACTGCAATAGCTAAGTTAGCAAACTGTGTCCCAAAAGCAGTGTATGAAACTTTATATTATGTGAGATTTTTGCATATCTGCTTGGGTGGATGTGAGTGCTGCTCCCTCTGAGCACTGTGGGCAAATGCAGGAGATGCAGCATGTGGTGACTTACCTGGAGGAGCTGCTTGTGCAGTCAAAATGCATCTGCAGGCTGAGGTTTGGTACAAGACTCAGCCCAGTAAAGGTGTGTCGCCTTGAATGCTCCCAGCACCATGTTGTTTAATCTTGTTATATTTCTTCYCTTTGATCACTTGTTGTAGATGAATTTAATTTCTCTGTAACTAATTTAGAGGATCATACAAGGCAGTTCTCCATGCTCATTATAAGGGACTTTCCTAATTTTTTTTTAGTTAAAGTTTGCCTCCCTCTTGCTTTTGCTTCAGTTTTATGACTGTGTTAATTACTTTCAGTTATATTACTTGGAAACTCATTAGTGCATTTTTATTAAGCACTTTATTTTTTGCTGGTTTTGCCATTTATATCATTTCTCCCTTTTATTTTCCCCAAGTTTGAGGAGTGAAAATTTGAGGGACGTGTTACAGAGGGAGAATTCCCCTGTTGCTAAATCATATTTTGCAGATGAGTTCATGTTTTCATGTTCATCAATTCATTGCATATGCATATTGCATATCACTGCTGTTAAGAGCAAAAGCCCTGAATGGGTGATGAGGGCTTCTGTTCTAGCAGTCAACAATTCTGAAAAATCACTATGCAGGAAACTCCTGTTTGCATCTGTCATTACATGGAAATATAGAAACCTAAAAATCACATTATTCTCCACTGTCTCCAAGACTCATTTTAGAGCAGCTATTTGGATCCCTGCCACATTATCTTTAAAAAAAAAGGATGCCTGTACTTGTGATATTGTCTAAAATGAATCTTCATCCATGGATTGTTAACTGCACATCCCTTATGGTCAATGACTTAATTAAATCAGATACTGATGACCTTAAAACTAATTTAGCACTTTCACGCATACTCTTTTCTCTTTGATTCATGTCAAATATGAATGCAATGGTGAAATCTTACTCCAGCAGTAACAGTTGCAGCATCCTGAAATGAAGCAGAGTAGCTTGGTTTGCACARTGAAAATTAGATGAAAGCAACTTATTCTGGCACAAAATGTACGTTGCTGGTCAGTTAACTAGAGTAAAAGGAGCCATCATGTTGCATTATGTTGCAGGTGAGATGTGTTCCACAAGCTGAACAACTGAAGTATATTAACAGTTGCTTGCCCACAGTCACTATTGGATATCGCTGCACTGATTAGCAAGAATAATCTCATTGTATACTCATTAAAAGAAATTAATCAGTGGAAGGCATCTCAACAAAGATGTCCCAAGTTTCTGCACCTTGGACTATAATGAGATTTGAGAGGCACATACAGAAAACAGAACCAGCTTTCTCTGGGCTTCTGTCAATGTTTTAAAACCTTAGGAAAAAACATTCATTACACCATCTACCGAGTGGCTGAATTTGTAGGATGTTAAAAAAAATACATTTCCACCTTTGCTTTTYTTCTACTTGCCAAGCTGCCTCTCTGTGTCCCAGCCTGCTCTCTGTGCCTGTCTGTGCTGCCCAGCGCTCTCACCCCAGCTCACGTCGCCTGCTGTCGTCCCCAGGTACGACACCATCACCAACCAGTGGGAGACCATCGCCCCCCTGCCCAAGGCCGTGCACTCGGCCGCGGCCACCGTGTGCGGGGGCAAGATCTACGTCTTCGGAGGGGTGAACGAGGCCGGCCGAGCCGCGGGGGTCCTGCAGTCCTACATCCCTCAGACCAACTCGTGGAGCTTCATAGAGTCTCCCATGATCGGTAAGCRATGCGTGGTGTCAGAGTAAACCTCTGCTGCAACAGGACTCTCTGGTATCCTAATGCTTTTGCAGAAAGCAAAGGAGTTGTGGGGTGGGGGGAGATATCCTTATAACATACTGGCAGAAATGCATGGATATTATACCAGAGARGCAATTATCTGGATCTCCACTGAAGGCAATTGTCACTCATTAATACAGCTAGTTACCAGCTAGAAGTGATGAGTTCAAAGCAGAGGAGAAAGGAAATCAGTTATTAGCTATGAACAATCAGCAATTTTAGATTAAAAAAAAAATCTCCAAGTGCAGTGAAACTTCATGCCAGTATCATGTGTTGCTCCATGCAGGTTCACAACACTGCTCAAGTAATGGATTATCACTCATGGGTTTGTTAAAATGCCACCTGTCCTKTGGGATGTGACAGGCATTCTGAGCTGGCATTCATCGGCATCCACAGGCTTCAGAGGCTGACATCTTCAAGACATAATTTATTAACACTGTGTTTGTTAGTTTATGATGCCGTTGAGCTCACCAAACATTTTGCTGAATAAAGAGCAAGATCAGAAGCCAAATTTTCCAATGAACCAGTCAAGATCAGAGGTGGTGACTTCCCTGCAAAATTAGAACAGCACTCAGAAGTTTGCAACTTACTTGCTTTCTGTTGCAATTTGCACCTTGAGTGTTTAGGCTGCTTTTGGAAATGAGGTTTAGAGTTTAGCCCAGCARGGGCATTCCTGCAGGGCAACAGCCGGCCTGGGCCTCCTGGCCAGCTCTGCTCTGGGCTGTGCCAGTCTTTGGTCAGGCTGCACCGAAGTGGCCAAAGAAACAGCTCTCACACAGTCATTGCAGAGAAGCTGCTTCTGGAGTGCTTTGCCTTCACATCCTAGTTCAGGGAATCATACAGTGGTTTGGAACCTTTAAAGGTTAAAAACCTTTCACCCAAGCAATAAGCAGGGACATCTTCCACCAGTTCAGGTTGCTCAGAGCCCCCTGTCCAACCTGACCTTGAATGCTTCCAGGGATGGGGTSTCTACTGCCAGTCTGAGCAASCTCTTTCACCATTCTAAACCTCTTAGTTGTGGGGAAATTGTGACATGAGATGCTTCATTTTTAAAAAAYAATTTTCTTGTTATTGAGCCACAGAGCAATAGGAGTAGCAAGTAAGACATTATAGAAGGACAGTTGTAAGGTGTTCAGGTAAGCATATTCAGAAAGTTAGAAGAAGCTGCTCTCTCTGTTGTAGCTTGTTACAATGGTTATGACTCTTTTCTTGGGGTTCCCTGGTAGATCAGGAGCTGGTACTCCACGGCTGTAGCCTCCCCTGCACAGGCAGCGCGGCTGCTTCCCGATCCCAGCTGCTCCTGGTGTGCAGCCTAACACAACATGACATGCATATGATGCAGCATGAAGCGCCCAGCGGGAGGGCCTTAGCCGGCCAAAGTCGTGTTTATGTAAGACAGCAGCACAAACAACCCCATTGCCTGGCTTTTTCCATCACGTGGCCACAGCTATTGCTGCTCGTTTAATCCACTGACTGACAGGATGAGGCTTTCCTGGACTCACAGCATATCGCAAAAATGAGTGCATTATGCAGTTGGATTCCTTTTCCTTACCGTAATAGTACAAGTGCCACAGGAGCTAAGGAGTCATCGCCTGGGCTCATTAGAGCCTAGCAAGTGTCAACACTATGTGTGTTTGAAAAAAATCATCTTAACCATCCAGAGTTGGGTACATCACCCATTGTTCTAATGGATGTGTACTATTATTTCTTAACAAAAATACATGAAAGATACTGGTGAAGTTAAAAGATGATATTTATGTTTTCTTGGTGTAAGCAAAGTTCATKAGTTAAGCTGAAGGCATAATGTATACGATAAAACACGGAGTTCTTTGTTGGGTAATGTGTAATGTCAATTTACTTGCAAATAACTTAAAATAACACAGAGTCTGAAACATGGCACCCCCATGGAGAATGTTTGGGAATGTGAACAGATGTGATGCCTGATTTTCACTACAAGGCAGTGGGAATGTTGGAAATATATTTTAATTTTTCCAGCTCTACAAAAACCATAGTGTCACCTGTATTTGCAAAGTATCCTCCCAAGAACTGAATGTGATGCCAGGTACAGTACAGTCTAAAACAAAGAGGAAGTAGAAGGAGCCTTTTGCGAAATGAAGCTGGGATGAATCCTGCTATGATCACTGCCAGGRTGCCTCTGACAGCCTCAGAGCCTTTTTGTGTTGATTTCTGAATTCCTGAGGTTAGGCAACTGAGCTAAGGCAACTGAGATGTCTGATGGTGAGTTGTTGTAAAGTCACCCTAGAGATCAGTGAAACCTATTTGACCTCAAATAGGACAACAGTTTATTTTAAAATGCCTCAAGCATGCTCAGATATGCAACAGTAGCTGCAGGTATTGAAAGCAGCCAAGGTCTGCGGAGATTTTTAGACCAGTAGTACGTCTCAGTTTACTGTGGTATTTTATGATAGTGAGTTGAACACAGCCTATCACGTTTCAACCCAACAGTTCATCTCTTTCAAAGCATCATGTGCCAACCTAACCCAAGGCAACACTGGCATCAATCATGGCAAGGGCGAGGCTCATGTTCTGTCCAGTCTGAATGGAGGTGAAGCAGGCTGGACACTGACATCCTGCCTGTGCAGAGGAGATTCAGACTGGAGACTGATAGCAAGTCCACGCAGCTCAGCCCTTGCTCTCTTTTGCCTGGATTTCATCTAGGAATATGCAGTGAATTCACTCCCGGTTCCCATTTATTCCTTATGCATCACCTGTCRGGAGGTGTTGGGACGTGGGTGCCTGTGAGCAGTGGGTATGACATCAGCCTCACCAACACGCTGCACATGCATACTGTGGCAGCCTTTGGGCAGGTGTTGGTCACATATATCCACATTTGGAGAGGAGAAGGCCTTTCTCAGTGCCCCCTCCAGGCCCATGTCAGTCCTCCCYACCTTTGGAGTGGGCAGATGTTCCTGCAGCAGCAGTGCAGCCCACAGCTTGATGGTACTGGGAGAATGGAGCCTCACGGGGCTTTCACACTGCATGTGTTTGGTAAACCACCTTTCACATCCCCTCCTTGTGTTTTTAGCTGTAAAAACMAAAAACCTACGTGAGTAAATGAACCTGGGCTATGTACTGCAGCACCTGCCTTTCCGTTTCTGGCCAAGCTGTCCTATATAGCTGTGCTAAAAATGGATTTCATGCCCAGCTTCCTGAGCTTTCTCTTATTTAATAAGATGGCCTTAGACATGCTGAAGTCAAGGATTCTAAGCCTAATTACTTGGTCACTGTCTTAGTTCACTTTGTGCCTTCATGGCAGGGCACTAAAATATACYTTTTTTGATACCCCACACAGTCAGTGTGAAATTAAAAGTTTTTATTAATGTTTCTGGATTGTAAGAAAACCAGTGTTTAATCATCACCACTATGGAATTTTAAAATCTGGAGAGAACCAGAGAACAGAGAACTAAGTTCTATGAGTATTTCTGGTTTCTAATCCCAGTATCTAGTTCCTCACCATACTGTTTACTCCTGCACTGATACGTCTGACCAAAATGGGACAATCACAGACATAAGAATGCAAAACACATCTAGAAAACAGCATTAGCAACGTCTGTGCATTTTTACTGCACTGTCCTGTGGCTTACTTTGGCTCAAATGCATAATAATAATAATTTTTTTTTTTACTTCACAACAAAAATCTTGGTACTTGTAGAGGAGTCTGGCTGGCTCTCACCCAGAAATCTCCAAAGCAATGAGTGTTTCATCTCATCCTTCAGTGTATTTTTCTTCCCATGACCAGTTCTTAGTGGTTTGCCCCCTCCTAAGCTTGAATTTTACTTTCCTTTGTCTCACCCATTTCCTCTGTATATGCCATGTCCTCTCTTCAGAATGATCTTTTCCACTCCTCAGTGTGTTTCCCTATCCATTCTCTGCCCTCTGCCCAGCAAAATCAGTAATTTTGTGTTGCCCTTGATCAGATGTCCTTCTTTTCATGCCTCTCCTTCATCTCCGTGGCTGTGCTGTGTCCAGCTCTCTTCAGTTCATTAACAATGTGCCCATAAATTTGATGCTAAAGCTGCCTTGCGGTGGCCGATGGAGTCTCTGCCTTGGCATGGGCCATCCCCACCACACATCCACAAAATGTGGTGTTTGCAAGTGAGGACACTCAACTTTGGGGGTCCCAAGGAGGGTTTGCTCAAGGGTCAGTGGGGAAATCTTAGAGCTGGGCGGCCAATTGTGTATTTGGGAGAGATCAGCTCCCAGGAGAGCGCTGAGCCCGCAGGGTGACAGCCGAGCCCCCACTGTTCATGCAGCATCTGCACCTGGGCCTCACCAGCGGTGTTCAGGATCAGACCACAGTCTCCTGGTTATCCTATCTATGGCTCTGCCATTCTTGAGCTTGTCTGCAGAGTGTTCAAGGAGAGGAAGAGGCACTTACTATTAAAAGCAGGCTTACTTTGTATTAACTTGACTCCTTTCTCTAATCTGCTTCATCAAGTGCATCAACCCCCTCACCGAGCACCCACACTTGCCAGGAGACAATTTGGTTGGAGTTCTGCCTGGACTGGGGGCACGCATACATTTCTTCCTCTGGATAAAAAGGTTATAATAACCTTTTTCCATCTGAAGTGGTGTTGCCATTCGTTGCAATGCCACTTCAGTCCCTGACCACATGCATTCCTGGAAGGCAGCGTAAGATCTTTGAGCAATCATAGAAGGGAAAGCAGGACTTGGCCATGGAATGCGGGGATAGATGAGAGTCACAGACACATCCCAGACAGCAGCCTGGCCTTCCCAAGTGAGGGGCACAGCAGCAGGTTAAATTATCAATCCCATGTGAAGTACACCTCAGCTCAAGGATTGTCATGGAGTGCACACTTCTTCCTCCAATGGCCTGTCACAGAATAGAACTACTGACTTATTTTCCTGTAGCAACAAGGGAGAGTGATGTTACCMTGTTATCCACTTGGAGAGAAGATTATCTTTTACCTATTATTTCATTTACGTTTATTCTGCCTTTTAGTCTCAAGTGTATTTGCTGTCCTGGACAAACCACGTTTAAGATTTTCCAGCCTGAAATGGATTACTATATCCAACAGCCCCAACACTTGAACTTTGGAGGGGAAAGGAGGCTGCTTCTCTCTTTCCATGCTGCTTCTCCCCTCTCTTGCTTCCCTCCAGCAGTCTTTTGAAATAGCCAGTGGCCCCGCTGTATCCCACAGAAGCCTGTGACACGTAGAAACTCATGTTCACACCCAATAGCATTGACTACCTCCTCTCCAGCTTGCTGCACATTGATCAAAAAGACCAACCAGAACATGCTTTTGCAAAATTAAGCTACCCAGACATCTGCCTTGTACTGTGACCATCTCAAGGACTTCAAGCAGGGACAGAAATTGGAGCCTCCTGAGAGTTTGCACGAGGGTACCAAGCCCTGAAAAAGACACCACCACAGGAAGAGTGTGGGTAGCACCTGAGATGAAATAAGGTTACATATGGAACGTGGTCATCCACACCTAGGTATCAGGCATGATGACTTGAGGTTTCCAAAATCCCTGTATCCATGAACAGTTTCTGTCCCCATGGTAACAAAACAAAAATGAAACCCACTCTTTCCTCTCTACCTGTCTCTGGAGGGGTGCCCCTCATGTCTTTCTGCCATATCTTCATCAGGAACAAGAGACTGTTTTCTGTGAACTTCTCCCTTCCTGAAAGAAACAGCAAAGATCTTTTCGTTTCTCTATCTCAGACTTACTTCATACCAATTTATGAAATTGTAGCTAAAGACAAAAGCAGTAGAAAGACAACAGATAGGAGATGTATTGAAAAATTGATAAGAATCAAACTTGATTGCCTCTTAAAAAAAGGAAGAAAAAGAATATCAGACTGTCTGCCTATTCAAAAAGGAAAAAAAAAAGTTACTATAAAAATACCCAAGGGGTTTCCCTCTCATTCTTTAACAAAAAGAAATGTGAAGTCAGTGATTCAGTCCCCTGAGAAGGCACTGTTTCTACTGTGAGGAAGCCCCAGATAATCTCCCTGTGAGATTTGGGAGCTGAGGGTTTTTTTTTTAATGCAAGAGTCTCATTCTCCTGCAAAACAGTGCTAGTCAGAGGAAAAAAACCCAAGATGTGATAATTAAATATGGAAAATTTCTGACGAGTGTCTTAAGTGGAAAAAATGTCACATATGCAAGTCTGATTTGGAAAGGGATGCGAGCCGGGTTGTTAGGACAGATAAGCCTTTCTGATGAATTATAGTGGCTTAGTGGCACCGCRAAGAAACTGAATACTCCTTGTTCTATTTTCTGGATGAATTAGTTTCTTCCCATCTGTTCCCAAGGATCAGTGACATTTTCCTAATACAGCCGTGGTTTTTTGACATATGCCTGTAGATACTCGGCGTAGTAGGAGCTCAACTTTAACCCATCACATGTTCTGTCTGTTTTCCTGCTGGATGCTGCACCCCTGTAGGTCCCCCTGGGCATGTACCAGTGTTGGGTGGGATGAACTGAGCCAGACCACCCCATGGCCGTACTGGGACAGAAGCAGACAGTACAAAACCATTCTCTTTGTTCTAGTTTTACCTGTTCAAGCCTCAGTTAAGGAGATTGTCTCTCTTCTGGAGATGTTCATCAACTTTTGCTTAAATCCTGTCAAATTAAATCTCTGTTAAATATTTAATGGAATAAGGTAGTTTTACAAGAACCTCGGGGTTACAACGCATCTTGCAAGAGGTAAGCAAATCCCAAAATAGATCTGCCGGATCTGGTTTAAGCGTGTCTTTTTCTATGTTCCAAAAAGGACACAGTCATTACGCTGTAGATTTGGGAGGAACATATAAACCCCTTCAGCGTTATGTAGAGGGCATTATCARACATGTAAGAGCACAGTAAAGGTGGTATCTCACCTCCTCTCCAGTGTGCTGCCCCCGCTCCAGCCCTTGGGAGGAGGTTGCAGGGGCTGAAGCCAGCAGGATGGTGTCCAGGATGATTTCCTGTTGGAGATGCAAGAGGACCAACCTTTTCTGAGCATATGAAAATGCASATTTTGGAAAGGCTTTAACTTACAGCTACATATGGAGAATTTTTATGTGTCCCCTGACCCCAGGATGGGCTCCCAGGAAACATGCACTTCACACCCCAAAGGTGTGAGCTGGAGGGCTGAGGCTCTTGCTTCGACAACTGGTTGTGAGGCTTATTTTGACTCAAGGCAATGTATTTTCCCATCTTTTGTTCCCAGACACTGCTGATTGGTTTCGCAGAAATGTTGATTAAAAAAACTGTATCTCATCAAGACAGACATCATCATGAGAAATTTCAGCCCAACTGGCTCATATTTAATAATGTGCATATGGCGTGCTAGCAGCATAAGGGACAAGCCAACTAATTAGATTAGAATTATTTTATTCAATAATTTATGATTAGTTTTACTAATATTTCTAATAATGCCACAGCTAACAAGAATTTTAAAGCATCCTCAGAAAATCTGGTTGAACTTGACTCAGGATAAGAGACTTGCTTAATTTCAAACTCCAACCTCACACAGTTTGTTGCTAAATCACAGGGACTCCTTGGAGATATACACACACCTGAAAATAAAAATGCAGGTGAATTTATGACACAGATAAAGGTGAAAAATAAATCAGGTCTCAGAAAATCTTCTGGATTGTGTGGGTGACCTTCCCACAAGCAAAAAGCACAATATATAAAAGAGTATCAACTACTGGATATTATTAAGGGGATCTCTGTGCTGTGGGTTTCTGCTGTACTTAGCTGAAGTAAGAACAGGCATGGGAAGCATCTGAGCTAAAATTTGCAGCAATTCAAAATTCTGAAGCAATTTGACATTTTAATTTCATATGGAACTGTGGAACTTTCACAGGGATTCCATTAGGCTTTGGGAGAGCATAATTGTTCTTTACCAGTGTAGAGGGAGGTGCATACTGGGGGATGAAGAAGTGATGAACTTTAAAAGTGCCTTTGAGAACTTGSAGAGAGGAGAACAAAACCAGGAAAGGTTTCCTCATTTTTCTTTCCCTAGCCTTGGAGGTTTAGAGAAACGTGACTTATCTATAAATAAGGGGAATGTATAAATAAAAAAACAGTCTCCAAACCTGAGCCTAAAACTGATCTCAGTGTTGCTTTCCATTGACAGATAACAAATATGCTCCTGCAGTCACTCTCAATGGGTTCATCTTTATTCTTGGAGGAGCTTATGCACGAGCAACCACCATCTATGACCCAGAGAAAGGCAATATTAAAGCAGGTCCCAACATGAACCACTCCAGGCAGTTCTGCAGGTGAGAAAAAACATTAAAATGGAATTACCGGTGCCTTAACATTTTCTGTTGATAAATAAGCTAATACAAGTGAAGGGGAGAGGGGAAGGGAGGTGTGAACCATTTGGGGTTTTTCCTCATCTCTTTTTTGTACGTATTCAGGCACACAGCATTTCCCAAAGTGTACATTCAGCAGTCTATTATGGTTCATGTGTCTCCTCACGTTCAGGCACGATGGATCATGGGGAGGGATGTGTGTTGTGTTCCTCCAGTGATTACAGGAATGCTGTTTTCCTCAGTTTGCCATGTGTAACTAGAGGATGATAAATACCCACTGTAGGAGAGACCACCATAATGTGGAACATTTTTGCTAACTAGCTAAAAGATCCTTGAAAGAAAGAGAATACTGAGTAAGCAACACACACCGATATTAAATACTATTATTTATTAGGTGCTTTTGATTGCTTTTCGGGCTCACTTCCCTGATCCTGGTCACAAGTTGAACAAATTTCACAAATTGTCTGACAAAAATGAAACTTGGCACACATCACAGGTACTGGCAGAACTTAAAGGCCTTTTAAATAGTTTTGTATGGCCGCTACTGAAAGACGGGCTTGTTTCGGGCTGTGCACAGCCAGCCCTTCACGGAGCAGATTCCCGTGTTGGGGATGGGCTGAGCTTTTGGTTTCCCTGGAAAAGCCACAGCTGGTTGCCAAACACTGCCACAGGCACCAGGTGAGGGTTTGCTATCCATGTCTGATGCAGCAGCATCCTGAGGCACTGAGCCAAGCCAGGGCAGTGGGGATGTGCCAGGCAGTGTCTGGACAAAACACTGGCTGGGACGGGAGGAATAGCAGCAATGAGGCAGCAGCAATGTACAGCAAACCTACATCTCCCAAATAGTCAGCCAACAGCCCTGCTCCTTGCTCCAGGAGTGCCCCCGGCCCCCATCCATGAGGAATTGCATGGCTGATTTCAACCAGGGACTCTTAGCTGAGCATCTCACCTGAAAACTTCCCAGGGCTTAGAACCTGAAGGGATGCTTTGCTCGGTACCCTGCAGAAGGGAATCCAGTGGGAGACCTTGTGATGGACCAAGGAAAGTGAACTGGTGACCTAAATATTACCCAGTACTTAGGCACTGTAATAAACTGGCTTTGTTTAAGTAGAATTTGCCCCTGTCCATAAAATGTAACTTCAAACTTTTAGATGACTTTTTTTTCTAAAGCCTAAAGCAAGAGTGGACAGGAAACCTACATTTATAGTGGAATAGTCACCAAAAAAAGCACATATAATTGGATGCAAAAAAGGCATTTCAAAGAATCTTGAATGTGCTGGGAAACAGTCGAGGAAAAATATTTTAGCCTAAAAGATATGTATAGCCTGTAACAAAATCTAAATAAATCAGCATGTATGTATGGGGGAGCAGCAGTAACAAATAGGTTAAAAACTGGCTGCTGCTGCAGGAGGCTGAGAGAACCAGTGCTGAGAGCTAATAGGAGTAAAAAGAAAGGCACTTTAAATCTTTGGGGATCAAATGTGTAATTTTAATCAGTTATGAAACCACTGCTGATTAGACTGATGAGGTAGCAAAGTATAATACAAACCAATTGGATGGGTGTTTCTCATCTGTATTTGGAAGGGAACAAGTAGGTTTGGTTCCATATTCTGCTGTGAGGGACCAAAAGCAGTCACTGTTGGCAGCAAGGAAAGATGGGAACTCAGAAATTATATTCTCAGATCCAGCAACCCAGCTGTCTTAGATGCAGGTGTCTTTAGAGACTTTGTTGAGAAGCTGATTGAACCACTAATGTTGATTTTTAATAACTTCTCAAGTTGAGGATGGATCAGGGCACTGCCAAAGTGTTTCTATATTTTTAAAAGGTGAAAAGGAGAATTTCAGTGCAGCAATTAATTTTGCAAAGTACCAGCATCAACCTAAGTGGTCTCACTTAGCCTCATGTTGGTCCTCTGCAAAATACCAGAGTGGTTAATTTGGGATTTCATCAACAAATAACTAGATGGTAATAAAATAATGAACATCAATCAGTGCACTTTTCTGGTAAATGAGGCTTGTTAAATCAACCTGTTGACATAGAATCATTTAGGTTTGAGAAGACCTTTAAGGTGCTTGAATCCAACCATAATCCTGACACTGCCAAGTCCACCAAAGGTGTCAGGAAGCCTGGTTCTTTGTTTTGGTTTGTAATACAACACGCCTGGCTGCTAAAGACAACTGTGACTCTGTAATGTACTGCGATTTCTCCAAGGTATTTGGCTGGCATTATATGGAATTAACAAGGCGCACAGTAGAGAGATTAAATCTGCTTCACTGACACATCTCAAAATGTAGTTGTTAATGAGAAGATATCATTGAGCAAGGCCACTGGTAGCAAGCATTCCTTCTTCTTCAATGCTATTTAATATAYCTACCAACAATCCAGGTAACAGAAAATCTCTCCTGATAAAGGCTGCAGGTGGCATAACACTTGTTGGGTAAAAAATATTATGGAAGGAGCTATTTTAGCAGTTACCTGATTATCTCAGTTCAACTGTCTCAAGCTAGCAGTGGGATTTTAAATACAAAGCAAGACATGGAGGAAGCACGATCATAGCAGCCGTGCTCCCTTAGAAAGCCAGGCACTCAGAGGAGGACATAAAGGAGGTCACTCACAGCGGCACAACATGAGCTCGCATCGCAGTGCTCTGGATAAAAGGTCAGTGCAATATTGGAGATACAAAATGAGCCTTAACACCAAAATGAAAACAGGTTGAAGCTGGGTAGAGCGAGTGCTGCTGCATTCGGCGCTGACGAGGCAAGTGCAGGTCCTAAGTCCTGCATCAATATGTGGAAATACCAGCGGAAGTTCAGAGGGAAGCTGCCAAAATGACCCCAGGTTGCAAATCAGACCTTTGACATGAAACTCAAGGAGTTTATCAAAGAAAGGCTGAGGGGTGAACTTGATCACTGGGAGCAAATGGAGAAGCTTTCAGTCTCACAGACAAAGAGGCGTAGCACATTACAAAGGCTGGAAAGTCAAGTTACACGTCTTGGCCTTGAAGTGAAGCACTTTCCCAACAGCAAGGATAATTAAACAGAGAAGCAGCAAGGGAGGGGGTGAACTCACCAACACTTGCTGTTTTTAAGAGGAGATTAGATACATTTCCAGGAGAGATGCTGCCTGGGGAAATGTCCATGGCCTGCATATACACAAACTCAGATTAACTAAGCACAGAGGTCCCTTCTGACCTTAGCCTTTGAATCTATAAATTCCTCATTCCACTCATTAGCATGGATCACAAAAAACATGGTTTAAAAGCAGCAACATAAACAACTTAAAAATTAACTGCGTGCTATTGATCTCCTCTCACCAGGAATCACTCGATACCGAATTTGCTGGGAAAAATCTTGACCGCATCACTTTTATTTTTATCTGCTTTGTTTCTACATGTTAGTGATGAGGGAGCATGATAGCCTGGAGCAGAGGGAAGAGAAATGTGTGTGACATTCCCTGCCTGTGAAAAATTAAAGGTCCGTTCAAATGGTTTTAATATCAAGTTAAATTACTTTTAATGAAAAATGAAAAATAAATGGCTCAGGTCTCCAGCTCACAATCAACAGAAGAGCAAATTGAGGATCATTTTCAGATTAAGCCCAGCCTGATGGAAGTCGATAAGAAATTCATGCTGACGTAGAATTAACCCTTTAAAGAATGATGCTAAATGAGTAAAGAGCTATAGTAGACCTGAAGCATTTTAAAATTCACTGAGAGGTTGAACATTTTCCACACAACAGGTGAGAGAAATATTTGACATTTCCCAAACATCAGGCAAGTGTGAGCTTTTTGCCACACACACCCCATCTCAGTTTGGCAGCTCCTGTTCATTTGCAGGATCTTCAGATGGTGGACAGCAGCCAACAGGAATAAAAAGCCAGAATGAGATGATCACACCTTGCTCTGTCAGATACCTCCTTCCAAAAAGACTTGCAGATATCCTTCCCTTTCAGCGTGGTGAGGCCTCCCTTTGCAGACAGTAGCTCTCCCTTCCTGCAGTGCCCTTCAAGGGTTTATTTTTCCACAAGTGAAAAGAATACCAAATACGTTCCTGTGCATGATTAAAAATTCCATATTCTGCTTGCTTAGGATGCAGGCAGCGTGCAAACAGGCTTGTGCTACAGAGAGCCTCCACGGGGCAACAGCAGCAGTGTGGTGGTGCCAGCAATAATTCCAGAGAAGCTAATTTAGTACCAGCAATTCCCAAGAGACACCAGAATAGCATTTTCTTCCTCCTCCTCTGACTGCTAACCTGTAAGATTTATTAGATGGTTCTGCTGAATGGAAATCTTTAATAGAACTTTGACTCGGGCTGAACAGCACAAAACCAGGGTCAGTTTGGGGATTATTTCCCCCCCTCCACCCTTCTTTTCAAGTAAGACTTGTTTTTGAAGAGTGAAGCCTGGTGCCTCCCATGCTGGCCTGCCAGGCTTTGCTAACCTACAACACCAGCCACAGCCTCATCCAGCTGACTCCTTGCAAAGGTCATTGTAACTCCAGGCACTGGAAGATGTCAGAGCACAGCTTGTTCGGATGGATATTCCCAGGTGCAGCTATTACAGAGCAGGGTTCCTCAATGGCCACGTGCCTCCCAAGCATGCAGACATGAAGGTTGATGGTTGGTATGTTCAGCCAGCAGCATTTGCAGCTGGAGGTGTTTGTAGTCCAGAAGGAAAACCAAAATCTTCCAGCATATCTGGAAGGAACGTGTGTGTGGGGCTGCAGTCCACAGCCAGTGGTGAGAGGTGCTATGCCAGACTACTGGCAATAATTTCTGTAGGAGTTGATGACATGAAGGATTGTGGTGGACATTAAAACATAACTGATAYAGACAGAGCACTCAGGCCATTACTGATGTGCTGTGGACTTTGGAGTAAAACACTGCTGATTTTCAGCAACGAGTAACGATGCCACATGATGGTTTTGGATCATTAGCAAGGGAAAATGCTCGTGGAGTAGGGGAGACTATAACTGGAGCTTGGCCAAAACACCCACACTAATAATCCCGCTCTGAGAAGGGGCATGATATCCTCCTAATCGACCATGACTAATCTGGACCCTCATTTATCCACCTCATTGTAAAGATGACACTTCTGGCAGCACGACRTGGCCACCCGAGCTCGAGGCTTCTCAGACATCACAGCCTGGCTGCCAGCGCGGCCACATGGCTCCAGGGGGCTGTCAGCACTGCCACCAAACGGGGGACAGCACCTTGGCACCCCGACTGCCACCTCCCACGGACACAAAGCCAGCAATGCCCTTCACTTCAGCACCACAAACCACCGTGCAGGTGTCTCAAAAAGCTGCCCGGTTTAAAGAAAAGCTTAAGGGGCACTTTCAGCTTTGCCTGGCACCGCCCGGAGTCAGTCCCGCGGGGGCTGAGACCCTGGAGGCTTCTCTGGTCCTAACGCCAACTCCATCCACTTGATGAGCATCACAGAATCACACAATAGTTGGTCCCCTGAGTTGGAGGGGACCCACAAGGATTACCAAGTCCAGCTCCTGGCCCTGCACAGGACAGACTCAAGAATCACACCAGCATCGTTCAGTGCCACCTCCAGTAAAACCCTCCTGAAATCTTAGGGCAGGAAGGAAATTCATCCACTAATAAATGCAGGGATTTCTTTTTTCTTCTTTTAAGCAGATCCTGTGTCTACCTAACTGATAATACTAATAATGTTTATGGATCTGCTCCAAATAAATGAGTGTGTGCTTGAGCATGCATAGTCAGGAGTGAGAAGAGCGTTGTTTGAGTCCTCAGAAGATACTAAATTTCAAGCAGTCAAAACAATACATTAATTCAGCCATTTCAAATCTTTTGCAAACCTGAAAGTTACAAGATAGACTTTTTTTAAATTATTCTTTAACATTTTCTGATAAGGCTGATGTGATCTCTAGGACTGAGCAGGAAATTTTAAAGCAATAATAAACAAAATTAACATTTCTGCTAGTCCCATTGCTTGATATGTCCAGCATATCACTGTGAGAGGGAAGTGCTGGAGCAAGAGCACCCAGGCATTCATTTGTCGAACACTACAGAAAAAGGACAGTGAGGTCCTCTGTTTCCATAGCTTACTGCTCATCAGGAGACTTTCATCCTCCCACTCTACTCAGCACTTGACAGGCAGCACTTCTGGTTCCCACAGTTCAAAAAAGACACAGACAGACTGGAGAGGGTCCAGAGGAGGGTCATGAGGATGATCAAAGGGCTAGAGAGCCTGCCTGAGGAGGGAAGACTGAGGGAGTTGGGTCTTTTCTCCCTGGAGAAGAGAAAGCTCAGGGGACCCTCTSAGAGTATTCCAGAACTTAAAGAGCAGCTACAAGGAAGACAGAAGCTCCTTTCACAAGGAGCCACAGGGAGAAGACAAGGGGCAACAGGTACAAGCTGCATGAGGAGAGGCTTCATCTTGATGTAAGAATTTATTACAGTGAGATCAATCATTCACTGGAACAACCTCCCCAGGGATGTGGTGGAGTCCCCAATACGAAAGGTTTTCAAGAGGTGATTGGACAGGATGCTAGAATATCATCTGGTGTTCCTTTCCCATGAAAGATTGGACCAGATGATCTCTCAAGGACCCTTCCAGCCTGGGCTGTTCKGTGATTTTTTGGTTCAATGATTTGGTTTGTCTATCAAGGCAGCTGTCAGAGAGGGATCTTCTCTGCAGTTTGCTCAGGCTGGGCAAGGACTGAAAGGCAGATAGGCAGGAAAGGGATGTAAAGGGTGTTTAGATTACACAAGCACACCAATCATGGACAGCTAGTCCCCACCAGCCCTTGGCACACCTCAGCCTCGCTGGGATTTTCCTAGGAGTGTGATCCAGAGCTTCATGGAGACCAGCAGATGGACCAGACTACCCGTTGGCAGTGTCTGGGCATAGTCACAGCGTGACCTTCTGACACTGAGCATGGTTTGGGAAATGAGGGATGCCCTGGCACCTCAGGGAAATCAGTCTTAGGGCAGGAGAAGCCTCTCTAGGGAACAGCAGTAATTACCTGAGGAGTAGAAAGCCGAATCATTCATTAGCCTGCAGGGTAATAATTCGCTGAAACTCATTTTTTTTTTGAAGGAGTGGCTGAAGTGGTCTGGATTTGGATGCCCATTACCTTCACCTCGGGCGTGCTGCCGGAGAGGTTTGGCTGCTCCTCAGCCAGGGAAGTCACTGCCCCAAAGCCACCTGAGGGTTTGTGTCCCTGCAGCAAGGCTCTGTGGCACAGAGCTTCCTTCCTTCCTTCTTTCCCAGGCTCTGACAGCCTGTAATCATTTTATCTCTCAGCATTAATGGCACCAAGCAATAAACTCGCATCCTAATTATTGTAATTATTTCTTTCTCTGTATGTCAGTCTTGGTAACGATGTTTTTACAGCTGATGGGATGGAAGGGAGGGGAGAAAAGAAATATTGTCACAGTAATGAAGAAAGAGCAATGAGCATACTTCTTTCCACTCACTTTTCTCAAGGTTTTAGAACCCACTTGAGCTTCCTATTCCCTAAGGTCCCAGAAATTAGCAGTGATTGTCCTAATACTGCAAAGTAGCAGCAATTTAGGACTAAATTCGTAATTATCTTAAGAACCTACCCGGCACTTTAGCCCCAGAGATGCCTGAATGTCTCCAAAGTCCCCTGCACATGTAAGTACCTGCTGTGTGCTCACAACTGCCTATTTCTCCATAGCAGGAGCAGCTCACTGCTTTGCTTAACCTCAGGCATGACTCACAAGCTAAGCATTATGCCAGTCTTATCTACAGGAATTGCATACGGAGGGAGCAGAAGTTGCTCTAATCACCATTTAAAATTCATACAGTCTTCCACAGGGTAGAATTCAGCATCCACTTCTTCCACACTGGTACTAGCACGACAATGGGAAGCTACAGGATTGAGCTGCTTGTCCCAGCTGCTGGGCAGGAATTTCTTCCAGGGCTGTAGCCCAGGTGCCAGAGCACAAGGGCAGCACTTGCCCACTCAAATCCAGAGCATGGGCTGGGGAGGAACTCAGACCCAGATCATCTGGGGAAGGTGTGCTTGGCTACTCAGCAGCTCTGCAGTGGCAGTACCTCTGGCTGAGAGTAGCTGCTACTGAACATGCACAGAGGAGACTTCACTAGAAGGGATGTGGGTGGCTAAGATGCAACATTTGTAAATGACATTTGTAAAAAGATGACAATTTGTAAAGCACCCACGTCCCTGTTTAGAGACCTAACATGAGATGCCCGAAGGGATATTGGAACTTAAGGCCAGATTTCAGCTGTGCAGCTCACAGCCAGCAAGGAAGGGCTGGTGGCTGCTTGGCTCCTGTTCCCAAGGTTCCTGTAGCATGGATGGAGTCTTCCCTCTGGTCATTCCATTCTTCCCACCCAGATCAGAAGCTCCGTGCAGAGGAATTTCATCAGTTAACAAGCAGTGAGTGATAGACCAGCCCTGTATGTCAGTGGTGACTGAGGACTGAGATCCTCTCTGTATTGCTGGGAGGTGCTGCCACCTACACCAGCATGTCCACACCAGTAAGTTAAAACTAAGGCCAGTCATGGGCAGCAGACCTTGATCATTAACACTGATGGAACCAGCCTCGGGCTCTGTGCTCCACACTAATATTTCTTTCTATTGCCCATTATTGATAGTTCTGCAGACAGATCTTTTTTGGGGGATCTTTTGGAATTTGTTTTGTTTTTCCCACTTAACCCAACAAAATTGATAAATTAACCCATTTGATTTTTTTTCTTTTTTGCATCAAGCATTGTGTAGGAGTACTGTTTTAATGAGTAATCAGCATCTCATTAGAGAATGAAGGCAGCAGAGCTACTTTGTACCGCAGTCCATCTCTGACATTGGATCCTCTTCCACCTCCCAAACAAATAAGCTTCCATCTTCTTCAGCTTCACCATGAAGGGGAAAAAAAAGTGCATCAAAAACAGCAACCACTACCGCAGGGCCTTGTCTCTAAACTCTCACCCTGCTGCTTTCAGCAGCCCCTCTACCACATCAGGAGCTTGGGGTGGGACAATCCTTCCCTCTCCTCAGGCCAGATTTCGCAAGCTGTAATTCCCAGCCTGCCTAAATAGCAACTTGTTCCAGTACAGAGATGGGCTTCCCACCCCTCAACAAATACCCTAAGTCCAAAACTGGTTTAATTTGCACATTTGCCTGATGTACTGGGTCAGCTGGTCCTGCCACCTCTGTATCCTTCTGGCCATAGGGACCGAGCCTTGGCCTGAGTTCTGCCAGGCAGTGCCTCTCTGCCACCAGCTCTGGCTCCTTCAGAGGTGGGCTCCTCTTTCAAAGCCATCTTTCAGGATGACACTTGCTTTACTCAAGTCCTTATTCTTCCCCATTTCTCCCTGACGTTTGAAAAATAATTACCCGTGGTTCAGTAAGTTCATTAGCAAGCTCCCTCAGGACCCTGGGCTATGCATCATCCAGCCTTGCTGATTTGTGGATAGGCTCTAATCAAGTGTTTCAAGTCTCTCTCTCCTTCCTCCTCCTTTCAGATTAACAGTTATTTTGACAAGATTCTCATTATTTCCTATTTCTTGGCAGTACCCAGGGACTAGGCTTATTTGAGTCCTCACTGTTGTCATTGTGAGTTTATTTTTAACCTCAGGCTCTGCTTCTCCACAAGGACGTCAGAGTCTTGTGTTCTTCAGAAGCATGTGGCTTTGTCAGTGCCATTTTAGTCTCGGTTCATCCTGTGTCTTCCAGCGCTCTCTGGCTTTTGCCTTTATCACTGTTTATCCTTCTTCTTCCCACTACTTCAAAATCAGCCAGAAGAAATTACTTTGCTTTAATCAAGCCTAGAGGATCACTTCTCCACCTTGTTAGATCTAGGCCACCTTCTTGGTTGCGATTAATTTATCACCTTCCCCTCCCTCTTTTTCTCCCTGCTGTCCTTTGGCATACTCTCTGAGTCTCCATTTTCCTTCCCAATGCAATTATCCACCAGCTGCCCTCAGAATGGACCCAGCCACCGGAAAAGCCACCACCAACCCCATCCAGCTTAACATCTTTAAAGCAACTTGGAAGTCAAATCTGGGCTTCCTGGCAGACGAAAGGCAGAGACACCCCCACTTTTGGGAAGGCAGCATGGAGCACACAGCAGCTCTGCATTGGCTTTTCCCACCCAGATGCCTCTGCCATCCTTCTGCCATTTCCAAATGCACACATGGGAGCCCAGCCGGGAGCCCAGCCCCTCCTTATCCATCTTCGTCAGCCCAAAGCCAGTGTCCTGCCCTGTGCACAATTGCTGGAGAGGCCAAGGCATTAAGTGGAAGGAAGAGGAAGAGATGAGGCCGAGGGGCAATTTTTCTTTTGAATACCTTCCACACCTCTGCACTTTCCCTCTTACCAAGAGCCTGTGGACCACAGGATTAGGCCAGCCCCATTATTCTTGATTTACAAGAGAAGTCTTAAGTCAAACACTTTCACTTGAACAAAGCAGTAAGGTTATTTATCTCTAGATGCCAACACATAGCTCCTTGCCATTCCCTCAGCTGCACATCCTGACTATCAGATCCATGTGCCCCGGATCTGCTTTCCCCCAGGCACCACAGCTCCGGGGTGCACAAGGACAAGTCAGTGGGACCTCCAGGCTCCCATGTCAGGGCATGACCATGGAAGTGGCTGAAGCAACAGAACATATTTTGAAGGGTTTTAGCCCCTATTTTGGGGCATTCATTGACAATTAAAGGAGTACCTTGAAGCAAGGGCYTACTCCAGCTGAGGTGGCAGAACCCCAGATTGCTTGGATTGCTCTTGTGTGTGCACAGTATTACAGGGACACATCACCTGCTGCTTTTGCTGCAGCTCCCATGTGTGGGCTGGAGAAACATCTTACTTGGACTTATTTCTGTTGTTTGCATTAGAGACAACATTTACCTACCTGGCAGGAACACAAAAAGGATTAATTCTGGGGAGAGAAACGGAGAGGGAAGAGAAATGCCCACACAGCTTTATACAGATAAAAATAAAAAGTGTATTCATTGTTCACCCTTTGTTACAAAAGACTGAGTTTGTTTTAAGCCTAAAAAGAAAATTGTTCAGTAAGACAACTAACTAAAACTTACTTTTTTTTAAAAAAAACACAGTGCTGTGGTTCTGGATGGAAAAATCTATGCCACTGGTGGGATCGTCAGCAGTGAAGGACCTGCCCTGGGAAACATGGAAGCCTACGACCCTAAAACAAATACGTGGACACTTCTACCAAATATGCCCTGCCCCGTTTTCCGACACGGCTGCGTAGCAATCAAGAAGTACATTCAGAGCGGCTGATGTTCCCCGGGAGTTGGATGCAAACTGTTGGTACCTGTTGAAAGCAGGCAAGAGGAATACTATTACTTAAGGAACAAAATCAGCAAAGCCAGCCAGTGAACATATTGCTCTAAAGTCTTGAATAGTGTCTACATTGAATGTAGAAAAATCATCCTCACCTTTTGGTGAACAAGGAGCAGAAAGCTCCGTGCTATGTAAGATATTGTAACTTAATAATGCAAGGGTGTCACTAGATGTTATAGTGGCACTTGTTCTGGACATCGGCTTTTGGTCAACCCAGGTGCAATAGAATTTCTCATATTTTTTAAGCTGGGGAAGAGAGGAAAAAAATAATCTGCATTTTACTTTAGAGCTCAAGCTTGATTCTTAAAATAACCATGCAGATTAGTTTTACTATTACACTTTAGGCATCAATCTATTTGAAAGGTCAAAGTGTCCTTACCACTTTGATTCCTACATTTGTTTTTAATACATGCTTTTCAATACCAATGACTGAGAGAAATCTTGTGTGACAGATGGCTTACATTGATGTCAGTCTTCCATCAGACCAAACAAATCTTTCAGTTCTCTAGAGAAGAGCCCRAAAGCGGGGTGAGGTGGGGACTGGGGAGAAGAATAGCCATTGGTAATAAATTCCATATAAAATGATGAAAAAAAAGGTCTGTTGGGCTGGATGAGTTTCTGCTCCTGGTGATTTTCATGTGGGCACATGTGGCTGTGCCCACAGGTGGGGGTGGGGGGCTCCTAAACCTTTTCCTCTGGGTTTCTGCTGATGCACTTGGCAGTGCTCAATTCCCACAATGCAAAATGACAACTGTGTTGATTCCAGAGGCATTCTCCTGACAAACCCACTCTTCCCTTCTGGCTGGAATCACAGTAAAACGCACAGCATAGTGTGGGTTTTCCACGTGTTCGTCAAACAGAGAAGATGCCTCCTGTGGCTACACACTCAGTTTTGGGTCTCAACCAAAATTCCTTACGTTGGGATACACGCCACTATCTTTTATGTAAAGTCTGAGAAGTTTTTTATTTTACTTTATTTTTCAAGTTCCTCCCCTAGGTGTGGAAGCCTTATACTTCTTATTTACAGATTTTAAACACAGGAGTTTAAAGCCCATGGTAGAAAAATGCATAGACTTAAGCCCAGTGTAAGACTTCAAATTATTACTATGTAGAGTTGTAAGTATATGCACAGCACAGGGGTTATATTTTTATATATATTAAAATATTGTCTATCCAGAGAGCATTGTGATGTGGAAATTCTTTATAAATTTATACATAAAAGGAACAAATGGGAGATGGACCGGGTAACACAGAGGGGGCAGGGGAAAGAATCTTAAAATTCACCAATAGGAAATAACCCCAAGCTAAGGATTGTGTGATTTCCTTCCAAGTAGAGGGAAAAAAGTTGCCATACTTGCCTTTGCAGACTCAAATCCCAAATGCCATACCAGTAATTYAAGAAAGAGGGTCCTGTACAGGGTGTGGGTGAGATCTTGCATTCAATATCTAGTTGAATTTCATACCAAATACAGTAGCCTTTTTATACAGAGGGAGGTCTGCCTACAGCTTTGGGGAAATCAATGCAGATGGTTAGCTAATCATCTTATTTTATTAATAATCATTTATAAAATAAAAGAAAAAAAAAGAAATTTGTATCTTGCAGTATTTAAAGAAAAAGTGCTCGAGTCAGCTGAGTCAAGCTATAGGGTGACTCRAGCCTCTCATTTTGACAGTGAGGTTCCAGCCTTTGTTATGCAGTTGTTTTATTTATTCTTTAAAGAAAAGAAAAATAATAAGCACAACAAAATTATATACTAGTATGTCATTTAAAGTATTTATGTCAAACAGGGTGCAAGTGKGAACCTAAAGATTGGAGCACAAGTTTCTAACTGCCTGGGGCAGGACTAATTTTAGTGTTGGTGTGTGTCTACCTCCAAAGGAGGTGCTACCTGTCAACAAGACTGAAACACATTCGACATTTCCAATTTAGCTTATTTCTTCATTTCTCACACTGGAACAAAACTGGCTATTTCTGTGAATAATATTAAAAACAGGGTTATCTGTAATGGTATTGTATATAGTTTATGTTTACTGTTAAGTTCTTGTTATATTATAATAAATATATTTATAGATCTAGATTCAGCATCCAGATTGGATTAATTTTGTCATGACTGATCAAGAAACAACACTGCACKAATGGAGACTTCATGTTTCAACCCAGCCAGGGATGAAAATGTATTMATTCCATCCAAACAGCTTCTCTTGCAAATCCAAGAATTTATTGCTAATACTTAAATGCTCAGAAGCTTCCAAAGTACTTTCTCATTTCAGAGAAAATTCTTAGAAGTAAATTTAGATTTTATTCAGCAAGACTGTTTCTTCTTCATCTATTTTCCCAAACGTACTATTAAGTAAAGAACAGAAGGGCTCAGGATAGTTTAGGAAACAATCTTGGAAAAAACCACTGATGAACAGCTTTTTTACTTTATTTTTTAAATGAAAGTAAGAACTTGTGCTGCACTGCTGCTGCGATGTCTCAAAGATTAAAGGCACATTTGCCCTATGGTCAAAATTCCTTCGTATCCAGTGTGGGAGCTCTGTACCTCGCTGGATACATCGTTCAGAGAGCAATTCCATGCAACCGTTCATGGTTTCTTTGATGTTTCATTAGGGTGTCATCTGGTAGTTGTAAAACTGGATCTGGAACAAAGATGAGCCAAATATAACTGGTCTCAAATACCACTGCGGTGGAACATTTCAGCCGGATCTGAGGAGGTAATATCTGTTCTGCACATTAACAGGAARAGCCTAACATTTATTGAAATTGTCTCCGGTATTTAAGAGCGTGAGCTGCAGTTTTTAAACATTTYAGTTTAGGCTTAGTGGCTCAGGTTGAACAGCCTGTGAAGATTACTAAAAGCCTTGCAATTCAATATTACAAAACCATGCTGCAATAATCCAGACCAAGTGGGGTGAGTTGCCAACCTTTCATCAAGGCTCTGCAAGGATCTCTTACTCAGCACTAGTCAATAATACTTGGTAGGATGAACAAGACACAGACTATTTACTTTACTTGTATGTGGAAATTATTTTAGTTCCCCTCTGGGAAGTTGGCTGAGCGCTTTTGCCAAATGAATCATGTGCACATATCTGCTCAGAGACTTTTCTTTTTAAAAGCTTTAAGAAATTCAGGGGACAGGCTGGCTCAGCAGCCTGATAATGATAAAAACTCCTTTGTTCACTGGTGTGACTCTCCTGGCTCACCTGGGAAGGAGAGTGATCTCCAAATGGAGCTGTTCACTGTGTTCAGGTAATCACCTACCTCTGACAATTTACACAAGTCATCCCCCTTTCTCCCGTTCTTTCATCTAGCAGCAAACACACTGTACTAATAAAACCTCAGCAACCCCATCTTTTAATTAACTGCAGGGAGGTGTTAAGGCTGAGCTTAGCACAGTGCAACTGGAGCAGCTAATTAAGAGCTTTGGTTACACTCCAGCTTGCCCTTGGAGGGGTCCAGACAAACCGATCGCCAGCCGAGCGCCCGCCTTCCGCAGCTGCAGGGATTAGCCAGGAGAGCAGCTGCTCCCGCCCGACTCCGCCAGCACAAATATGTTTAATCAGCAGAGACAGAAAAGCCACAAACGGCTTCAGGTACTCGACCACCCTCTGGGCTTCTTGTGAAGAATTGCCCTGATAAAAAGGGAACCGATCCCAAAGCTTTTCTCTGCTGTTTCAAATGCAAGGGCAAGGTCTCAGAACCGCACTGCCTCTGTCCCCACTGAAAAAAGGTGACTTAATGGGATAAAGCCACAAACAGCGTATGCAGTGAGGACCTGGCAGGCTGCAACCTGTGCCAGGTCTGTAAGAAGACACTGACTCTGTATCTACTTGGACATTTTTAACTTGTCATGCTAATGCCAGCCTTCTAAATTGGATGAGACCCTTAAGCTCACCCATTAATGCCTTCTTTCCCATTTTAAGTCAGCTCAGAAACAGGAGCTGAAGCGTGCTTTCAGCTGAGGTAGAGATGCCAGCATGTACAGGAAGGCAGCAGCAAGTTCCCATCATCGGCAAGTGTTCTGGGTTGATAACTTTAGACTGCAGAAAAAGCCAGAAAGAAAATGGTCTGGAGGGAAGCAGATGGATGCATCCCGGGCATGGTGTTCCCATCACTCATTACATTAAGCTGGACAGCAATACCGGAACAGAAACACCATTTTTCCTCTGAAAAGCCAAGCTGTTTGAGGCATGATTAAACACTCGCTGATGTTAGAATTCATAAGGGCAAGAGCTGCCATCACGGGCTCCTCAGCCGAGCTGTGGAAGCCTGGAAACAAAAACCAGAGTGGCAGACTACCGTGAAAAACAACTCTCCCTTTGCTGGTCACCAGTGTTTTTTCTTTTGATAAGACACACTACTTTTAGTAAGTCCTGTTTAGCTAGCAGATTTCTTACAGAGTAACAAATTCCAATTTTCTTTATCTAAACAAATTCTACTTCAATCGGCAGCAGCTTTACACACAGAATTAGGTGTTTTGGCTCAGTTACTACCTGGGAGAAGGAAGCTCCAGTGCTGCCATCAAGCCACATTTGCCTCTGAATTTTTTGTTGGTGGTGGTCTGTACAATGAAGGTTTGAAAGGCTTCCTGCTTTTAATTTCATAATCTGTTGGTTTTGAGCAGCCTTCTTTTTTCCTTTGGAGTTCATACGTACCCCAGATCTTACACAGTAAGATTCATACTGGCCAAGTACATACAGTATCAAACTCTTTCACAACCTGTCCAGAGATCAGCACTGGTAATCCAGGATTTTTATAGCTCGAGAGGCAACTTCAGCATGTAGCTTGTAGCAAATGAATACAGAACTAGGAACTGTGATGACAACAGGGGCTATGCTGAAGGTTGCCTAAAGCCATATCTCACATCACAGGTGATATGATACAAACACCTTCACTGTTGTCCAGCATCAGTGACCTTTTCTCGCATTTTTGTGGCTGAAGAGCAGACACCTGTCTGTGACTCCTGTCACCTGTGACACTCTTACATAAGCGTCAGCTTCTCACCTCATTAAAACAATACATGTTTATAAAAATAATGTCTCTTAGAGGTAGAAATGAACCAATTTCTCTCCACATCCTGGGAACTCAAGCAAAGCAGTCTCTAATTTCTAATGCAATCTCCTTGTGCTGGTGGACAGCACCCAAGTAAGAATCAGGGAACTGAACAGGGAAGGGGACACACCAAATGCTCTAAGACTATCCTGTGCTTTATGCTCTACCAGAATCACAGTCCCTCTACCTCAGAAACAATAATCAGCTCTCACAAAGCAAGCCTAAACTGCCAAACCCACAGGAATTTCTGTAGCTGTTTCCATTAATAGAGATCATCTTTTAATAAGTTACATATTTTTGTGTCCAGTGAATGCAGTGCTCCATTGCTTGTTGACATCAAGTTCAATTTTACCTGCTCCTATTTATGCCCAGCTTTTCTGCAAGTTGCCTGTTTATGTACTGGAACATTTCAGGCTGAGAAGGTTGAGACACTTCAGCCTGGAGAAGGTTGTGAGGACACCTCATAGCAACATTCCAGTATCTGAAGGGGRCCTACAGGGAATCCAGAGAGGGACTCTTCATCAGGAACTGTAGTGACGGGACAAGAGGGAATGAGTACAAATTGAAAGAGGAGATATTTAGATTAGATATTAGGAAGAAATTCTTTACTGTGAGGCTGGCAAGACACTGGCACAGGTTGCCCAGGGAGGTTGTGGATGCCCCATCCCTGGAAGTGTTCAAAGCCAGGTTGGACAAGGCCTTGAGCAACCTGGTCTAGAGGGAGGTGTTCCTGCCCATAGCAGGGGATTAGAACTACATGATCCTTAAGGTCCCTTCCAATCCTTAAAATTCTRTAAGAAAAATGCCACACACAGCCTTTCTGGGGAAAACCAAGAGTGGAAATGTGGCAGCTTGGGAATGGTTCACATTTGTGCTTTCTGTATGGCAAGAGATATCTATCCCCTATGGAGATCAATACGTCCAGACTGCTTACTACCTGGAGAGAGTATCAGACTCTCCCTACTGGGATAACAGGTTTTGAATTCCAGAGGTAACTCTAACACTCAAGCACCTCCAGAAAGCCCTGAAGTCTCTGCCCTGCTGACATTCATTTTTAATAACATGTGGGTATTTCAGAGAGTGCCGATAATGTGACAGTTATCAAAGGGCAAGTGAAATGACTGGGTAATTACAGGGCATTCACCTGACATCAAGCCCAAGTAAAAATGGAAAGATGATATCTAACTAAAGTGATCATGAATCAAAGAGATAAGAAGAAATACAATGATTTTCTAGAAAATTGGCTGTATCACATAAAGCTGATCTCATTCTCTGACAGGATTACACATTTGATTGATAAGGTAATAGATTTTCAACAGCATGTGACAAAATACTTCAACTTCCTCACTGTACAGTATTCAGACAGCAAATATTAAATGGGCTAAGAAAAGGCAGATTAATTGAGGAGTATCTAATCTGCTCAAGTAATTCTCAATTTGGTACTATCAGAGTGTTGCTAATGGGGGAATCCTCTTCTCCCAAAGTTCTTGAAGGAAAATGTTGACATAAATCACTAGTCACAGACCTGTGGAAAAGGAGATTAGCCGTGGGAAAGATAATGAGGACTGAACAAGTCATACGTATGGTGCTGGCTCCTCTGGCTGGCTGGGACCTATAAAACAACAACTTTTCATAAAGCTAAGCAGGACCTCAGAGAGGTGGGAATGGGGAAGGCTGACATTCAGAGTGGAGAACTGCATCATGAAAAGCTGCAAGTCTGAGAAGAGTCAAGCAACAAGGGTTCCCAGCCCAATTTCATGGTATAAAAGGCCTAAATTGATCTTTGGATGTGCAAAAAAGGGGGACAGGGAATAGGAATCAGTGATTTTTGCCTCTGTAAATGGCACTGGTGGGACCTATGCTGGAATATCACATCAATTTCCTCTGTGAACAGATGTTTTAGAAGATGTTGAAAAATTGACCTACTGCAGAATAGAGCCACAAAATTGACTTAAAGGCTGGAGAAAATGCAGTGAGAGCCACAAAGAGCTTGTTCTTCAGCAAAGAGAAGACTGAGAGGCTACTTGATCACAGTGCATTAGTGTCTTCATGGGGGGGAAAAACAGGTAGGAATAGTCTACAACATAAGGAGAGGACAAGCAGCAGTGCCTGGGTTGACACTGGACCAAAAACAAATGAAGGATGAGGCACTTGTTTCTACCCACGAGATTAACTACTCGATGAAAAGCAGGGCAGATGTACTCTGCAGATCAAGACTAAATTGCCTTCCCCAACACTGCTGTTACGCCATACAGATGTTAGCAGGCCCTGGGCATGCAGGAGATTAAATCATATGTGCCACAGCATTCAATTCAACATAGCAGTGTTTTCTGCTGGCGTTATTCCCCATGAATAAACGCGAATTTTTGTAACAAATTGCTGAACATTTAAATCATCATTAGGTGTCAGCTCATTTCCATTGCCAAAATTTATTCTCATGCATTGAAAAGATTAACACTGTAAAATTTATGTTCAGCTTGTGCCTTCATGGCTGTCCTCTGAATCTTGTGAAAAGGAAGCTTATTATTTTTAAAGAAGCTTTTTGCCTGCTGGACACGCTTTAAATTTTAGAACAAGACTCTAAAGCACTCTAACCCCAATATAAAGGTGAGACATTAATTTTAAACCAGTTACATCTCCAGTGTTTCATGAAAATGTAGTTTTATATGCTTGTATTTATACTTAAAATGTCTACAGAAAACTGTAATTTATTACTAAACTGATGTTAACAGACACATACAACATGTGACTTACCCGCATTACATTTCCTTTATCTCACCAAACCTCTCATAATGTCGCAGAGAATGTAGAGGGCATCACTTCAAAACTTATGTCAGAGTTATGTTCATTAGAAACCTTAAAACATGTTGGCCATTTGTCCTTCCCTATCACCCCAATCAGGTATTGCTGTTCTTCCAGGCAGCCTCCGCACACAGAAGGGATTCTACAAGGTGTAAAATGTTACAAGTCAGCAAGAGAATGCCAGACTTTTACAGCAGGACTGTAGCTGGGGCTTTGGAGATGACAAATAGGTTCTTAACTAAAACATTATCTTCTTTTCCTTCTACAGCAGAAAGATTCCTTCTTAGAAAATTAGTCCAAATTTAATGTATTTTCTAAGATTAATCAATCCTCTATATTCTGTTTTACTCCCTTTGCTAAATAAATACTTTAAAGGGAGCCCTTCTGAACTCAAATATGTTCTTCCTCCCAATGCAGAGTCCCAAAGCTGACAAGTCATCTTCTACAAACTCCTACTTCCAGGTAGACACAATCGAGCATCTCTCGATTACGGCACAAATCAGATTTTATACTGACGCAAAGGGCTTTTCTCACCTCCACAACACAACCAGGATGACCAAGTGTGAGCATTCTCAGCAGCCACCCAATCCAAGAGACGTACATTTCTCACATGTACTCTTCCAAAATCCTGACTGCTGAAAGGCAGAAGCAAACCCAGCACAGCAGAACCAGCCCCACACTGCCTGTTCACCAACCCATCTTCAGGGGCTGCAGCACCGACACCCCGAATGTCACCCTGAACCTCCCCCCTGCCCCTAGCCTGCCCCACTCCTGTAACTGGATGTGAGGAGCCTTCTAACACCACATCACCCTTTGCACCTCAGTCTTGAAAGCACCATTATTCCAAATCAGCATTCCAGACCAGCAAACCTCAATGCAAATGGCCAAGTTCAGACTAACATTCCACTAAAAGTGATTAATCCCTCTTAAATCTTGGCATCTTATCATATTTTTAAAGGAGAAGGACTTTTCCTGATATAAAAGTAAGGCTCAGTATAGCATAACTCAAATGCAATTCTAAAATAAATGGAACTTCATAGCAGTCACAACCATCTACTGGCAGTGGGTTCAACTGAAATATACTCCCTATGCAGATCAGCACACTGAAAAAAAATGACTCACCTAGAAATGGAATGAGGCTGAATTAATTAGTGTTAAAGTTTATAATCCCTCATTTTTACATAATAGTTACATGACCACAAGTGAAGCATAAAAGGAGGAGAGAAAAAAAATGAAGTGTTTGGCTTCATTAATCAGTTCATAAGTTTACTGATTTAGCTTGCAGAATTTATTCACATGCAGTGCTCGCTTAAAACCACACATATTACAAGTCCAAATCCTACCCAAGACACAGAACAAAAGGATCTCATTTTTAATTTATTTAAATAAATTATCTGAAGAGCTTAAGAAGGAAACAGAGAATGTGCAGCACTGCAAATTTAAGGAAATACGGGAAATCGCATTTCAAAACTACATTCAAGACAGAAATCAACAGCAGAAGGAAGCAGCATTAAACAGTGAACACTTGACAAATACTAGTGTTGCACAAGCTTCTACTAAGGCTTTATGAACACCCAACCCAACTATTTCTCACTCATTCATGCTTCTGAAGTACCACTCGAAGTTCACTATGTATCTTTACAAGAATCTTTCTGTGAGTTCCCAAATATTTTGTCTCTTTTGACTGGTTATTTTTACAGCCACCGTCAGAAACCAGACCTGAACCTATTCTCTCTTAACATGGCCATCCCCACTCCTGAAAGACAAAGAGAGACACAAGACCTCACACTTCACTTTCTTTATTCAGACTGCAAACCCAAGTGTGGTGCTGGTACCTGCAAGGCCATTCAAGTCAAAAGACACCTGCTGACACTAAATGAGCACAGGATCTCACCAATCAACTTCATTATTATACAACAGATATTAAATTGCATATCTAATTGTGCTTTCAAAGCTGCATATAAAGTGGAATTGGAGTCAGATATGAAATTAAGTTACTACTGCCTCCTTCCTCAACTACTCTTTTGCCCAGGAGCCCTAGAGTTTAAGGTACACAAAAGGAAAAAAAGAAAATGTCCAGGTGTGTTCCAGGTCCTACACCTCACGAGTTTATCTTAAAAAAAACCAAACCAAAACAAAAAACAAACAACACAAAGTTGTATGAACAACTTTGATAAAGCTGATAAACAGAAAGGAAAGAATGTTTCCTTTAAAAACAGTCTAATTAGAAGCCATTTCTCTAATGGACAAACACTGAAAGCAGAAGTCAGATCAAACTGCTCAAAATAACTAAACAGCAAAATCCCAAGGTGAAACATATGAACTGCAAAATCAAGGAGGTCTGGTAAGAAAAAGACTGTTATCAGCCAGGAGGCAGCATTTCTTTTAAATATATTTTTGAAGGAGCTAAAGCTGTGTTTTCTTGTCATCTTTATTCAAGTATTTCACAGCAGTTATATTACAAATTACAGTAAAATGTTCAAAATTTCCAGAAGTTCAAAAAAATTAAATAACTTACTTCAAACTAACGTAAAATGAAGTCAAAATGCAAAACATCAATTTAAACACAATTCTGAATAAAACTATAGAATCCAAAATATACCATAGCTGATGAAGGAAGTCTACTTAATCCACAAAGTAGACACACGTTAATGAAACCAAACAGGACGCCCCAATGTCTAAATAACCCAATGTACAAGATACAAAAGATGCAAGTACAAGCCCAAATTCAAGCTTATGTTGTGATTACAAAATAAAATAAAAACAACATAAAAGACTATCAGCTGCAGGACCTGTCATTCAGGAGACTGAAGGTAAACCCAGCGCTGACCCACGAACATTAAAAAAAAAAAAAGGAAGACAAGATATTACAAAACCCAGTAATCCTATAAATACATTGGCATATGAGGAAATCAAGTAACAATACAGAGGACACAAAACAAAACAAAACAAAAAAAAAAATCACAGGTGAGATTCAAGCTTGCAAATACAATTAACTCCATAGCCATCAACGTCACCCAAGAGCAACTCTATCGTTCCAAGACAGCCCCCCAGGGAAACCTCCTTCCTTCTGGCCAGCCACGTTCCATCGAGCCCAGCACAAGGACTCACACAGGAGTTTATTTGCAATTTTCACAAGAAACAAGGAAGAGAGGTCAATTTGTACAAACTCTTGCCAGTGCTATGTGGCAAAAAAATTAAAAACATACAAAGAGTAAACAAGTTTAGACCACATGGATAGATTAACAGCTGTTTTAACTCTATAACCACCAGACATCTGTAAAGGAAAACAAAAACTGAAGTGTGGTTATTTGGGCTAAGAAGGCGAGTATATCATTTTAGGTAAGCTGTCCACTAGAATATCTGATATCAGCTACGTTTCTCTAAAACAACATGGCAGCTCCTCAATTAGTAAAGTTGCCTCTTAATGATTTTTCCCAATCAACAACTGACAGTAAAAATTTTCCTTTAGAAACCTGACCTTTTAGAACCATTTTTAATGCTAGGCATTAGCTTAAACATGCTTTTTAAACTCACTGGTGACTAAAATTCTCAACTGTTTTAGTTTATATAAATTTATTATCTTCTTAAAAATGAATGCAGTTTTATCTTCCACAAGTGCTGCTGTTACTTGAACAAAAACTTCTTTGAGTAAGTGAAACTGGAATAAATATTTTTAAAAAATTCTGCAGCAAGAACCTGAGACTTGCAAAAAACCCTTTTATCAGAAACTTGCTACAAAAAATCTGCTACATTTCGTTTAATCAAATCTTAAAGTTTGTAACAATTTCCATCAAAATACAAAATGCTGTTAATGTACCAGACACATAAATATCTCAAACAGGTATGATGCTAATAAATACTAAATGAAACATGGAAAAAAATCCCATAATCAAATCTGAGATCAAAGAATCTCATTTAAAATGTGTTTTCTGCTTGTTTTTGTTGTTTTTAATCGCACTTTCCCACCTAAAAAATACAGTGTTTCTGCATGGGTTGCATTTAAGTGTAACTAGATGTACATGAATGCTTAAAACCTTTTTCTGCCATTAACTATGAAGAAAAACAGTGGTGTTCAGRGGAGAAAAAGATGTAAGATAGACTGATGTTTAACCATAAAGTACAAAGCACTTTGGATTACTGCAGTAGCCCAAGGCCCACATTTTCTCTCTCTGCAGCACTACCCTGGGATGAGCCGGAGAGGTGGAGACAAGTCCCTAAGCCTCGGTTTATACACAGGAGCAGCGTGATTACAGTCCTCCATAAACACTGTTGGTAACTAAAATACAAAAAGCTGAGGTAGCTCAGTATCTCTGCAGTAGTCTGTTTTCTCTAATTAAAAACTAATCACACTGCATTGCATATTTCTGGACAGACACTTCTGCAGCTACGTAGGGACAGTCACAATGAATGGTTCACGATGGGAACACCAGCCAACTGCTCTAGAAAACTTTCCACATAGGTGTGAAATAAATCAGCCCAGGTAATGTTCTAATACCGAGCTTGTGATAAAACATAAAAACTGCCTAGACTGTTCTCTCCAGTTGCCAGAAAGGAAAGGTGTTGAACTACGCAATTCAGACCCAGAGAACTCTGTTAAAACACACGGATTCAAAAGGCTCTCCTCCATTCCTCCCAACAGTAACAATGCTTTGCACAGAACGACTTGTGAAACCTAATAGAAGTTTTATTTTCAACTGAGGTTGGGCTCCAGGACTTCAATCAACTACAGTGTCTTCTTACCTGCACTGCACAGTCCAAGCTATATTACAAACACAGACTTTCCGAACGAAACCTGTCAGTATTAACCTTGCTCTCCTTAAGAGAACTTGCACTGGAAAACAAGGAGATGGTGGGAAAATGCTTCATTTTTAGCAACACAGAAGAGTTTTCACTGTGTAACTTGTTTCTAAAACAAAATATATACCAATGAAAAAGGAATTTCACCATTTTGGTAAAGTATGTGGCTTTTTCAGTGTGTCTTAGTTTAGTTCTTCTGTAGAGTAAGACAGGCATTATAGAACCATAATACTGGTTGCCATCCAATGAAGAGAATACAATTCATCCTTTTGGAGATCTTCATTCTGCAGACAGCTTTCTAAAATTGCCATTTGCTATAATCCAAACAAATTGCTTAGCCTTATCTTTCTCAATTGACTAAAAGGCACATTAAAGGCAGTTCTAGAGAGCCTCATCTTCAACTTACTGTACATCCAGTTACTCAAGGTTCCTACCACAATGCATCACTGCCTTCTTTAGGACAGATTTTTTTTGTCCATAACCCCAGAGAAGAGAAAAATTGGAAAAAAAATTAAAAAAAGGTTGCCTGTTTAAAAATATTCAACTTAGATCTGCTCTTTCCAGTCCTCTTGTATGTGTTGGTCTTCACTTTGCCTGAAGTTTCCCCAAAGATAATGCATGTAGAGTGAACAAGAGCAGGAATGAGAACAGTTTCTGTAGCACCAAAAATCTCCAAGCTGTGGCATTGTATTCTTTATTTATATCAGATACAATTATATGAAGTTCTGTTTGGTTCTTGTAGGCTGGTTGGTTTCAGGTACCTGAGACAATAGCACCAAATTCAACAGAAACAAAAACAGAGAGCACTTAAGACCAAGGCTCTGCACATACTTGGTGCAAATGGAAACTGAATGGCTCAGAGGACTGCTCTCCCATGAGCAGTTTGAGAGGATAAACCCACCCTTCTTGACGAGTTCACAGGAATGTTTCAAACACATGAACTGTTCTTTCCATCTCCTGCAAGAGACACAGACCATTAACTTCATAAATATACAGAGACAGAAATAGAGTTACTTTATGTAGTCATACTTACTGTGTTACTTTTTTTAATCTGAACAAATAAATACAGGAAAATAGAAGTTTCTGTTTATTAGCTGCTATCTGCTAGCAAAATATGATAAAAAAGGAAACTAATTAAAGAAGTATTAATGCAAAAAGCACTCTACTATGACAGTCCATGAGAAAATCAAGGCTTATTAGGGTCGCTTATGTAAGTAATGTGCTCAATATACATTAGGAAAGCACTGCAGTGGCACACTGCATAAATTTGAGTCTTATTGCACACTTATACTGTTGGTGACCCAGCTGCAAATACATCTCTGCACAGTTTAGATAATCGAAGTAAAGATCGGTCTCTACGCACTCCTGCTGGACAAATGTCTTTTTAATCCACCTAACATCTTGCACAGACTTTTCGACACATTTTTAGATTAAGATGGCACAGGAATAGCATGAAAATGGTTTGAAAACTATTCTGCAGAAACTCCACAAAACCCACACTATGGCTTTTCCAGGTTTTGTTGTAAACTATCCATGGAGAAAAATATTGACTGCTCAGTGATCCTACTGGAAACTAGCAATTGTTGTCGTTTTCTCAGCAGGGCTGGCTATCAGTTGAATCAGCAAACTGATCCAAACTCCTCTGCAGTTAGAACAGTGGTGATGGAGGGAATGTGCATCCGGAACTAGGATCAGCCTCTGCCAATGGTGGAATGACCAAATGGCTGTTGATGCACAGGAGGCCTTGGGGAGCAAACACTTCAACAGCAAAGGACAACAGCAAGGCAGGCACCTGGCTTTCACTATGCTGCACCTGTCCAAGGGCATACTTACTGATCTAGGAACAGTGTTCACACTTCTAAGGCCTTGTATGAAAGTCAGAATCAGCAAACTGCACGGGAAGAGGTGGGTGGGTAGTTGTTTTTGGCCTACTCACATCAGTGCAATTAAGGGCAACTGCAGCAATGCTGGGTCAGCGTGTCTATGAAGTCACTGCTTTGCACCCACTGTTAGTCATGCCACAAACATGGAAATTGCTTCTACTCCCTTTTTACTCTGCTAGCATGTGCTATTCATGCTGCTGTATTCTCTCCTCTTTTTCYTCCATTCTTTTAGGTAAAAATTCTTAATACTCTTCTGACAGAAGCATTGTTAGAAGCAATCTCTGATTTCTAAGTTACTCCACTTAACTTTTTTCTGTTTATAGCTACCTTCCTCCAAGTCTATTAAAGGTTTCGCCTGCTAGTACAATAAATTGACAGATTAACAGTTCTTGAAAAGCCTATCTCACAATATTCAGATAAAGAATAAAAGAAACTGTACAACATCACCTCTATAAGTTGTGATTTGTCATAGTCTCTACGATGTCTGTAGATGCACTGACTGAGGAGTGAATACAATCTCTCAAGTTGGTCAACAGTTAAGTTGTCACTTTTCTTAACCACCAAATCAAGGAGTTTCTGTTGGAACAACAAAAGGTGGAGTTAAGAAGGCTTTATAATCAGTTTTTCATTTTTTTTAAGGACAAATAAGAACTTCAACCTCTTTCTGAAGCCCTACTTTGAAGGGATACATAAAAAAGAAATGAACCACATCTGGGTATCAGCAAGGTCATTGCTCTCATATAGATACAAAAAGGACTCCATGTCTCTTTTCACTTCTCTGCTTATACCCACACCTTTCTTCTTGTCTTAAGATTTTTTTACTCAGTATAGGTGGGGCAATGTTTGTTCTTATGCTACTTCATCCTATTTCATCTTGGTCAGTAATTGTAACAAAGCAAACCCTAAAAACTGCCTTGATGGCTAAAGCAGACAGTTTTAAGCATTTACACTGGCAGGAAAAGAAAATTCCACCATATGAAAACATATTTGGAATTCCACAAATGTTGACAAATGGTACAAAAAAGGGAAGGGGGAGAAAGGAGGACACAACACATGTAAAATCTCTTGTAAACAAAAGGTGAAAGTATTTTACATAGTAGCAAAGAGTGAAATTTAAGAATTTTTTTTTCTCCTGTCATAATAATTCTGTGGTTTCCAAAGAAATTATCATCTGTACTCCACAGAAAATAGGATCTAAATTTCCTAATAGGTCAAGCTACTTTTGACGACAGAAGACAGTAAATTTTATTGTAACTGTGCGTAAAAAGAGACAAAAATGAAAGAAAATTAATTAGCAGTCCATGATGCCAAAATATCAACACAAATTTCCATTTGCTTTCCAATCCACTAAGTTTTCTCCACCAAGTATACATACACAGGAAGGGAAAAGATGATGTTATCTCCCAATTACCAGGCATCCAGCAGTTTCTTGGTACCTGGCATGGCCAATTAACACATATGAGTACCTGTTAAAATGGCAATTAAAATAGTGGACTGCTGTGTCATCACTGGATTGTAAGGGCAGTAATGATGGGACTGTAAGGATTCAACAGTTCTAGTAACTTTTCATCCAAAAAACACTGACCAACAAATCATTTCCGGAAGTCACTGCTGTCATAATACTTGTTTGCAGTCAAAAAGAAAGGAAATGTTGCTTCTGAACAGAGAAAGGAAGCATTTTTCATGGAGTCCATTACAAGTTCAATTTATTTTTTCAGTTCTGTTACCTTTAGTCTGTCATGGTCAACAACTACAGCGGGTAAGGGATCTGAAGGTTCCTCTGGGACCTGCTCCAAACTTGTGGGCTTTGACTGTTCCACAGCGACTTTTCGCGTTTTCTTGCTTTTGAACATACCTGCAAGTTGAAAAACAATTATCAGCACTGTCAGTCTCACAAAATGCACAGCTTATTTCTTCACTTCAGCTTGATTTTGCTTCTTTAGGTTGTTGGGTTGCTTCAAATCAAGCAAGATTGTAGCAGTGCACATTATTCATTAGCTCTGCAGAATTCTGAATGTTTACAAGTGCACAAAACCACAGTTCAGAAAACACACATGAAACTGGTAATCTTTAAAACCAAACGCCAAAGTGCCAACAGAAAATTGAGTGCCACTAAGAGTTTTCTCCTCATATTGTTTCTATTTAACAACAACAAATTAAACGGCTTCTAAGATAAGTTCAGATACTMAGGTAATGCTGAAAATCTTTCTGCTTAAGTGAAACAAATCCTCATTCTTYTCTCTAAAGCATCCCATGTCTTCATCACCACAGTAATTCCAACATCTGCTCTACTCCCAAAACCTCGCACTTTTGTTACACATTTCTGTTTCCTTCCACCTTTGTATTCAGGCTGTTGTCCAATCCTGTTGCAGAGAACAAAATATTTTCACGTCTCCTGAATATCTCCTTAYATTCATTCACTATTTTTCTCCTCAATCATTTAAAATGCCTTTTCTTCTTGAGGACACCTGCTATTTTAACTATCCTAAAGTATACAAAATTCAACTACCAAATTTAGCAATGTAAAGGCTCTTAACACATCATGCTCTTCTTGTGATATTCTTTGGACCTTTCTTGTACTATTCTCCTTACCCTTAGAGAAAATATGTATGTACAAACACAGCCAACATGTATACAGTAATCTTCTCATAATTCACATCTCTCATTAAAGCTCATTTACTTTGTAAATCTCTGTCCTAACTTTTGAAGTAAAGATTTCATTCTTTTAGATAATTCTGAAAAGCTCATTAAAAAGGCAATCATGCATAAGGCTTCTATTTCTGTTCCCTGAGGAAACTATCTCTCGTCTTCAAAGGACATGGCCCCTTTTTTTATACATCACCAGGATTTTCCTTCTCCTTATCTTTTTGCTGCACAGTTATTGTGTTCACTGTGACTCCAAAGCCAGATACCTTCTCCAACAGATAAACAACAGTTTATCTGACTCTTGTTATGAGTTAAACTGCTGTAACTTTTGCTATGAGCAAATTTTTAAAGGAATACATTCTGTATCTCTATGCTTTTTGATCCAATACCAATGATCCAATATCATATTCTCTAACTAAAAAAGTCAAAACCTATGATGTCGATCAAAATATAAATCAGATAGGATAGACCAAAACATGTATCTCATATTTATCTCCATTTATATTTATAATATTTTTAAATGTTTAATTATTGTTTTAATGTCATCTCAGTATTTACAGCATTTCCCACAAAGCCTACAAAAATAAACAGAATAGTGTTACTTTGGAGATACACTTACTTGCCTAAGATAAAAATATAGCAAGTCAAGAGCGCACTTCTAATTTTTCTATGTGGAATTAATGCTGGAAGCACACTAAGAGTTTCAAATAAATAGTCAGCAGTTCATAAAATACTCTGAAATAAAATGTAGTAATAATAATTGTAACATAAGATATTATAACAAAAAATACACACATTACCTTGGACAATAAGATAAAGACAGAAACACTGAAAACAAGTTATACCTTCTTTATCTGCTTCACCATCTTTTGTTTCAATGTCTGTGCTCTGTAGTGTTTTCTCATTATTGCTGCAATGTGGTAACTCGGCTTTCACCAGATCAGTTTCTTGACTTTCATTGGAAGCTTCCATTTTCTCCTTTGGCTGATCTTCAGATAAAGATTTTTGCTTGTTACTAGACCCATCACTGTTGTCACAGGGTARAACAGCATCAAGTGATTCCACTTTACCATTATGACAGGCTGGAACAGGTACAGCTTCGGAGGTGTGTACAGATGTCTCTCCATTCACACAATCCCCTTTCAACGTAGTGTCCTTCCTTAAATCCTTTTCAGCACCCAGGGTAATACTGTCAGTGATTAACAAGGATTCATTTGAGCTTTCTTCTTCTGTGGATGCAAAATTGTTTTCTTTTCCTGATGTCCCATTGTTAAGCCTCTGCTCTACATCTATATCCATAATATCACATGAGGATTCATCATTTGTCATAGAGAGGTCTCCTGTTTCCTCTCCGTTCTCCTCAATGCAGTCAGTGCTGATCTCTAGCTCTCCATTTTCCAGCAATTTACTGTCCTCACCGTGATTTTCATCATCAGCAAACTTTGCATCATCTTCATCTTTCTTTAAATTATTGACTTTCCTCTTCTTAATAATGCCTTTGCCCCACTGCGAGCGCCGTCTCGATTTTCTCCGTATTCGAACTGAAAAGAGAAAAACCAAACCACTTTTAGACGCACAGGTACCCCTCAGCAAAGAGATCAGGATGTAAGAATATGCTGCTATATGTGAGGCAATCAAGTATCTTCACATTTCAAGGAAAAATAAGCTGTCTGTTGATTTCAATGTGAGCAAATTAGAGGTAACAAGGACTTTTAAAAGGTGTGAACACTCAGTCATACACACAATTCCCAAACTATGGAAACAAGAAATTCCTACTTGAAGAAAACAGCTAAGCCATTATGTAAAACTCATTCTCATTTGGGTAATGAAGGCTCTAAAGACAGTTATTCTCATTTTCCTTTTTTAGATCCTCAGTGATTTGAAATGATTATACAATAAAACAAATGAAAGGGCAATCCATGGATTCATAGAATAATTCATGTTGGAAGGGACATGAGGAAGCCTCTAATCCAACCTATGACTCCAACCAGGGTCAGCTGTGAGGGCCRTATTGTGCAACTCAACTTGAAGCAACAAGAGTATGTAATCCTTTTTTCATTATTTCTGCATCCTTACTTTTTCATTTTTCTTATTTCTTAGTTGTATTTTCTGTGCCTTTGAAAAATTACATAATAAACTATTTTTCAGAAAGGGCATTTTATTTATTAACCTATCTGCAGTGAGATAAAACTAAGGCACCAATCTAAAAATGGTTTGGGGGCACATTTGTAATATGATCAGCAAATGCAGAAGGACGATCATTCAAACCTAATGCAATTGCCAACATCCTTTTCAAGAGCACTAACAAGACAAAGCTCAGAAGACTAAGGAAGACACTGGAAAAAACTGAAGCTTCTACGTTCAAATTCAAGCAATGATGCAGACTGTTCTATTTTTGCAAAATTGCTGAAGTTGTGGCCAAGTGACTATAAATGAAAATCACAGCCAATAGTTACCAGAGACTGACAAATTTTCTTCCATTTCAAAATGAACTCTTACATTGAGCACCTCCATAATGTTCTTTATATCTGTAAGTTGCTTTGATTTATGGGGTATTAAGTCCTACACCTGTGTCTGCCAACCACACACTGAGTTACAAAGATCTTGCTTTGCAGATACAATGCAGGTACAAGTGTTGGGAATTAATTCACGAGACCCTCAGTGCAGCACAGTTGTACTTCAGAACTTCTCCCCATGAGCGCTGTATGTAAGCAGGTAGTTTAACCACTACATTAGGAATAAATCTTAACCTTTTAGCTTTAAAGCTATCTAAAGATACAATCACACTGCCATAAAAACAGTCTCGCTTGGAATGTGTATTTCTTATTACAAATAATCCTTATGGAGAATGGCAAGTTTTGAGGGAAAAAAAAAATCCCCTTTCTCCAGCTGTTTTCAAGATTTGATAGTGACTTCTACAGTCAGTGTCACTGTTTTATTGATGACTAACTACAACCTACTCGAATAACTCTTCAGGAGTTCATGTACTTTTTTCCCCTAAATTGTGCAAGAGATTTTCAGTAATAACTCAAGCAGCGAATCTGAAACTGAACAGGGAAATGTAAACTTACAAAAAAAAAAAAATCCTCTATTAGGCAATGGGTTGAGCCTCAGTTCAACTCCAAACACAGGAGAGTAGAAGTCTTTTAAAGGAGATCTAGTATGTCCTGAAGTGTATAAATAAACAGTAAGTTGAAATTTTTAAAGATACACTGATTTTAATTTTTTAGGCTGACTTTGTTGTAATTCAGATAGACATATCAGACATAATGTCAAATTTATTTGACACTTTTTATATCACTGAATTGTACTTTAAATATTTTACTGGTGCATCCCTTCTGTCCACACTGTGAGTTCCACCTGGGAYGAGAATCCATAATTTGCCTAAACACATAAGAACATTCCTAAAATTCTGAAGTGTGAGAGAAATCACATTAAAGCAAAATGGAATTAATCCTTTTATTACCCATCTCATTAAATTTCAAGTCTTCCCAAATGACAGTTGGCGAGTCCAGCTCACTCACTGTCTCATGCAGTACTTTTTGAACAAACATTGTACGTGTTGTTTTCTACTGCTGTTTTTAATTAGAACAAAGCAACCATAAAAAGTGAGGCAGCAATGTCTTTTGGGATGAGAGGAAATTTTGGTTCCAGATCCTTAGCAACCAAAACATTGTTACACGGATTTTTCTTTTACACAGACAGCCAAGCCTCTAAATGAGTGAAAAGTTGAGCAAGAAATACAACATTTAAAAACAAAACCCACCACCAGTCTGTCTTTCTGTCCTGCTTAATTCCCCCCATTAAGGGAGTAGTACAAGTAGGAAAAGTGTTTAATGGACCAGAGAACCGTGTGACCAACTGCAGACACTGACCCCAGATTTCATCATCTCTACTGGTCCCCTTTATATTTAGGGGAAAGAAAAAGGCACTACTGCAAGAGTATCTCGGACTAGAGAAGCTGCCATATGAGGCAGGAAACACTAGAATTTATCTCTGAATCCTGTAGGACAGTTGAAGATGACTTAAAAAGGAAGAAGGAGCTACCACAGGGTAAAACTGATGCAAAACTAAAGGGCTAATGGGAAGGAATTAATGGGTTAATGGATTGCTGCTAAAAAATAAACTTAACCTGGAGTCCCATCTTTGCTATCTTAATGTTTCTGTTTTAGAAGACTGTAAACTATCAAGAGCAGAATGCCAAACTTTTTATTTTCTAGTCAGTGTGATTCRTGACATACTATCAGCTTCCTGTAGGTAACAGAATGGGACAGCTATTTACAGAAGAAAAACTTTGATGAACGTTGTTTAAAAAATGAACAGAGTGTATGCAAGTGAAAGTTAACGCCTTAACACCTTTTCAATTACTCCTTTTAAAACTACTCATCTGAAATCTCCCCACTGATACCCAGTCTTTWGGCAATATTTGCGCCAGAGGCAGTGGAAACACTATTGTCAGAAGAATCACGCACTATAGAACGGAGTTTCTCTAACTCAAACTATTATAATATCAATTATTCACATATGAATACATCCACTTGCCTTCTAAATTAGCCAACTATTCACTCTATAATGTTCACACAAACTCTACAGATTTGCCAAAGGGATCCTCACTTCACTTCCAGCTTCTGTCTGGTTTGCTTTCTTGTAAATCACTGCTAAGCATTTTTAATAACAATAAATATCTGCCTGACCACAAGTCACACGTAACATTTCACTTGGGTTCACATCAAATTGGTATCAAAACCAAACTATCTCTGCTCTTTTCTTCCTAAGCTGCACAAACTCTGCAGACAGCATTTTTTAAAAGTGCTATGTAATACAATGCATTTAATCACCCTACATTTTGTTAAGCAGTAAGTGAAGTTTCTCAATTCTTCCATTCCTATATAAAGACAACTTCAGAGTCATCTGAAAGACCCATAAACAAGGCAGACAGCATTTCCCCCAGGCATGATTAAAAAAGAAATTCTGTACTGTCCTTACTTCAGACGGACTAGTCTTCTAGCTGAAGTTAAGTCAAATGAAACCTGTAGCAGACTTTCAGAATTTCTAAATTCTTGCCCACTGAGAGGCACTGCTTGGAGATTCTCCAGTCAGATACACTAAGCAATGACATTCTTCTGGTGAAATAAGCACCAACCCTGTCCAGAGCAGAGCATAGTTCTTGGCTGTTAAAGAACAGTGATAGTATATAAAAAAAATAAATCCCTTAACAATATGAACCAAAAATTCCAACTCCTTGCCACTTTCCTGAAGCATTTCTGCAGACCTAGAGGTAACTGTGACCTTTCTGTTTATGATGGTATCAGGAAAAGAGATCTCAAAAACATGGGAGAATGGTAAAGAAGCTTCAGAGTTGAGGTATGCACTGCTGCTGTCCCCAAAATCCAGCAGTACAGTGACAGAACTGTAGACTACACAGAAATAAAACTGGTTGGAAAAGAAAGCAGATATAATTAGACCATTCAAAGACAAGTCAATTATTAGCAAGCAAGTCTGCTTCCCTTAATGTGGAAGAACTCTAACAAGACATAGCAAAGCAGAGATGCTTCTCTTGAAATTTCTGTAGTTTTACTACAGTACAGCGAGTGCAGCACAGTATTCGAGGCTAACAAGTTCACTTTATGCTGTAGAAAAGACCCTTCCATGCCTCCACACTGCTCAAAACCCATCAGAGGATGTGAATCCTCTGTCATTAAATGATAAAACTGACATCCATCAAACAGTAAATTCTCTGTTGTTACTTTATTTCATGATGAATTCCTGGGGATTAAAATCCAAAGAAGATTCTCACGGCACGCAAGATCACCATGGATCTAGATTTTTAGTCTGCAGTATCAAGAACCACTTTAAGCAATTCACATGTTTTAAGTTTTTCTCCCATGATCAAAACCCTCAACTCCTTTCTGATGTCTTGTGTGTAAAGTAACTCAAAGCCTTGAGAAAGCACTTAGAACCAGCAACTTACRCTCTCTTATGCAGCATCCAGGGTATCTATGTACCTGCCACAGTAATTTAGCTGCTTCCAGTAGCTCCACATTCCTTACCAAGGGGCACTGAATAGTCCACTTGAAAGTCTCTGGAGTTTCTACTCACAAAGTCCCAAACTGCAGTCAGAGATAAGCAGCAAGAAAGAACAGATCACAGTTCCACAATGGCTTAAAAAGCAAAGTGAGGTGCCAGCTTCCACTAACAAAGCCATTTCTCCCTCCAAAGCTAGCAATAGCATTTCCACTGCCTCATTTGTGCTGGCACTACTGTTCCTGCAGTAAAACTGATAAGGGAACTAAATCCATCTGAAACGTTAGGTTGTTGGAGTTTTTTCTGGGTTAGTTTTCAGCGTCTTTGGTTGAGCTTTCCTACTCATGAATGACAGTGCTKGCACAGCGAACATGGTGGGAATAGRCCACCAGTGACAAGACAGCCCCTTTAGGAGTGACCTGCAGTTTGACCAGCTTGAAGTGACTGTGGAACTAATCCCTAAAAGATGTCATTTTCTTCATCTAGATGGAGGGCACTCAAGGCACAGAGCTGACAAACACATGAAAAGAACTGCATGCAGCAACTTCACATCTTTATGATCTTAATCGTCTTATATTACAGCTTATGTTTTGTAAACAAACACTTGAAGAACATGGGCACTTCTACGCAACAAGGAGGAGTCAAGTTTCATAAGAAAGAGTTGGAATTTGTACAAAACCAATCCAGCATGCCCAGCATTTTCTCCCCCATTCCACTGCTTTCCCCTACCATCCCCAATAAGGCTCTCAACTCAAGCTCTTCTCAGTATTTCTCACAGAACTATCCCAGTGTCTCCAGTTCCTCCACACCCCAGCTGAATAGGAGACAGGACACGCTCCCTCTGAGGTGTGCATACCATGCCTGGCCAGTGCCATGTTCTAGCTGCTCAGCTACCAAGRCCAGGCAGAACAGGTAACCACCATTTTCAATCTACTGCCTTTTCCTTCAGAAGACACATGAATTTATCCAGCTACCAATTTTCACAAAACCTGCAGGAATCTAATCTTTCAGCTCTCAACTCCTGTCAAATCTGTCTGAACTCTGCTAAATGATTCAGAAATTATTAAAGGAGCAGAGATGGACAGAGAGCACAGGTATGATTTTCTTGGGAAACCAAGATAAAAATATAATTTACATGAAACCAGAGTAATTATGTTAGTAAAATACATGGCAAGACAGTCACACTGGAAAATTAAAGAGGAAAATGAAGTCAAAAGAGAAGAGACAATCAGATTAATGTCACCTGTGGAGATAATTTTTAGACTTTCCACCTCTATAGACCTGCTCATTTCCCCTCTGCTAATTAGCTCTGTACAATAGCTATATAGCTACTCCAGCAATACACATTCTTGGTACCTTCAGCTGGCTCTTAAGGACTACTGAATGACACCCTCCTGCTGCAGGACAGCCATGAACAAACACAAGAAAGAATCATGGCTACTGGGTGGTTTCTCTGTGAAGGAGGCAAAACCTGAAGTTAAAGAATGGGTAATAATCCCAAGAAAATCCACAACATCTGCAGACAGAAACACCAAGTCTTTAAACAATTTAAAGCAAACATTGCCACAGTTTTCAAAAGGGAGGACGGAAGGGATTTATCTGATCTGAAAACTGTTTTTATTACATCACTTGTGCATACCACTTAGAGGGAAAAAACACCTCAACTATTTCAGAAGATCTTTTTACCATGTTTATAAGAAAGGAGGTGATAATGCTTTCAAGGAAACCTCCTTCTTAAGAGATGCTGAGCGATCTTGCATTACTGAGTTATAAGAGAGAACAAGAGAATATAAAAAAGTCACTGATCAGGTAAATTGTAGAACCCACTTAGCCCTCTGTCAGAGAAAAAAGACACTTGATTAATTCAATAGGCAGGTATTTAATAGAGATGAAAGAAAATTTCTTTGTCACTAGATATCACTGAGTTCAAAAGTTTGACGGGATCYCAAAAAAGAACAGGCAGTCAAGATTTATTAGAACGCCCACAAATTCACTAAACTGCATTTTAAATTAGAAGAATTAAAAAACCTATGGGTTTTAAAAGAACTGTTAACCAACTTGGAATCGTCAGCTAAATTGGTACTTCCTTCTAAATCAGGCATGAAAAAAGAAGTTTATCCCTCAAATGTTTGCAACTTCCTTTTAAAGCATCTGGTTGAAGGCAGCATCAGATACAAGAGATCAAACTACTCCCATCCAGAATGCCAACTCCTACACTACCCAGAACAAAATGACAAAGAAACAAAAAAAGAGACAGTTGTCTCAGCTCTGAGTAAAGATATCCTCACATTCCAGAAAATCTTTTTTAAGGGTGTTTGTCAAGTAACAGAAGCTGCGTCTATGTCAAGTGAGAATTAATCCAAGTCAAATCTGGAAAGCAGGAGGAGAAAACAAAACAGTAGCAAATGTAGGATGTGCGACAAAACAGCAGCTACTAGGAACTTCATGTTAGTATCTGGATGACTGTTAATTTGCCAGTATCCAATTTCTGACTTCAAATTCAGAACCAGACCAAAAGGCAGAAAATAGTTCAAATACTAAAACCGTATGGCATCTGGTCTGCCACGTCCTTTGATAAGGCATTGCTGCAGTCACAAGAACTCCTRAAGTACAGCAATCACTGACACCACTGTAGCAGAGAGGCCAAAGAAGAAACTCTAAACAGATGAAAATCAGACAAAGACTGAAAATAAAATGGTTTCTGAGAAAGACTGTAAATGAAAGACCTTTTCTGTCTAAAAATCTTTTTAAGAAATACTCCAGACAAAACAAAACCCTTTCCATGATAAAGCAGACACAAAATATTCCATAGGACAACAAAGATCACCATGTGGGGGGAAAAAAAGCGCAAACCAAAAACCAACCAACTAAAAAAATTCCAACAAAAAAGGCGCAGAAAATATTACTTTTTTAGAAACTACATTTTCTGCAACAGTTTTTTATATCCTTGCTTGGTATCCCTCTACAGTTCTTCCTATAGAGACCACTAATCACTTAAATTATTGGGAAAAGTTAGCAGTGTCTTTACTTCATATTTCATAAAATGACTTTTATATAAAACTTGTATTTTTAATAGTTTCCATAACACAAAGGATTTAAATTTTCTTTATTTGCTCCAAATGCCATTTTCACAGCTATGCTATTTATCATATGGCATAAAAGACATCTTCTCTATGAAGAAAACATAAAATCTGCAGTCTATCACTACAATATATTATCGTTAAATGCTGCAAAAAAAAGATAAGAATGCAAAGCCAAACCTTCCCCATAGAGTTTATTTATATGTAACACTAAACCGAGCAAGTGCACGACAGTAAAATAGTATGTAACATGCCCCATCTACTGGCAAAATGGAGCAGTTGGATACAGTTTTACTATACAGTATCCCAATGATTAAAGAGATGCTAATGTTTTCTGAGCTAACACATATCTAAACCACTTAATTTAGCAGACACCTGAAACTGCACACTGCTGGTAGTTTCCTTTTCCACACCTACACACAAAGGCAAAAGGAGACCCCTCTTAGGGGTGCCTAGTGACAAGAGGTAATGGGCACAGACTGAAATACAAGACACTCAAAATGAAGAAGAAGAAATTACTGAGAGTGGCCAACCACTACAAGACATTCCCCAGGCATGTGTCACAGAGCCTYCACTCTTTGAGATGTGCAAAACACAATTAGAAAAAGCCTTGAGCAACCAGCTCTGAGGGGAGCTAGACTAGATGATCCCCAGAGGTTCCCTCCAACCACTGTAATTTTGTAATTCCATAATCATAAAACTACTTATACCAGACTTTTGACATATGTCCTGTTCTAAGTTCCCACAAGAACACTTGCACTTTCCTCAAAATACACGGTCGATAATGGAAATATTTTAAATTGTGGCAGAACTTCCCCAAATAGATTTTCAGCAATTTCTAGTAATGCAATACTTTCAAAACTCATCTATACTGTGAGACACAATCCACACAGCTGTACCTTCAACAAGGGAAATGGAAGTTGCAGATGAAATRTAACTCAGGAATGTGTATCAACATGCCTTCAAACAGAACAACTATTTTGTGCCACATTTCTGACAGCCCATCTGGTCTAATCAAATTAACAAAATATCTAAAGTACATTAGAAAAAGTAAATAAATCACAAAATAAAAGATAACTAAAAAAACTAAATGAAGTTTTAGACAAAATACATAACCTCAGAAAACAAACCAACACATAATAATCCAACTCTCATTCTCAACCATCCTAACCCTGGGCGGGGCCTTAAATTTGGCAAGGCTGCTGCACTGTCTGCAGTCTACTCTGTTTTTAGAGAATATACTTGACAATAATTTCGTTTCAAATTCTCAAGTTTTTCATCTGAATTAACCTCTTTGCAGCTATTTCCCAAAACACTATAAAACAAGGCTCCTTGAAACCAGTAAAAACTTAACAGGAAAATAATGTTATGATTGGTGATTTTTTTCCTTAGATTTCTGTAAGAGAAAAAATTAATTCAAGTTCAAACAGCAGAAAACATGAAATATTTTCAGAATTATTAATTGAAAAGTACAGGTTTTATCCTGTCTAATTAAAACACTAATAATTTTTCTTCATATTCTGCTTGTGTAATACATTATATTCTTTAAAAAAATATTAATTCTTGACCATAAAAAAATTCCACTCTACCTCTAAAATCGTCTCTGTTCAGAAATCCCTTCTCCAACTTACTTCTTCCATTTGTACAATCACAATCCACAATATCATTTTGCTGCTATTCGAGCTCCCCACCATCTGCTCAGTTCTGCTCTCACCCTTCTCTAGCTTCGTCCTCCAAGTGCCCTTTTAAGACTGTTTCTCGTCCTAATTTCTAGTCTCTACTGAACTGACCACATCAATCTTCAAGGGTGCCCAYGTACTACTTGAATGCCTTCTGCAGATTTCTGATTGCTCATCAATTCCGGGTTCTCTCTCTTGATTACTAGATGCATCACAACCCTCCCGGACTAGTTACCTTTCCCAGACTCAGCCTTAAAAAGTAGGTTTTCATTTGATCGTAGTCCCAAACACCACTAAGCCTCAAATCTTCTTGCCTTCCAAGCTAGATCACAAAAATACTAACAGGATCAGTGCCTTAACAGTAACTCTGTTGTTTACACAGAGACACTGGCAATTTCCTACAGTCGATGGCTCGAGTTTGCAAACAACTGCTGCTGCCTCCACAACAAAGGGGAAGCAAGAGAGGTACCAGAGCTGCTTTGGATACAATGGCTGCTCTCTGTTCCCAAGAGATGTCCAGCTTGGAGGTGTACAAACCCCACCGTCTGCTGCACAGCATGCACAGCCAGGAAAGTGCTCTGTAGATCAGCCAGAGTGAGAATCTCCATCTTTGACTTCACAGSAATTTTTAAAAAATAAACTGGGAATCCTTTCCTTCCACTCTCTCTTTTTGCATGGGCTGCCAAATGAATAAAGAACAGCTTGGATCCACATCATCAATTTATTATATAACAATTTATTCCAGCCATAATTCTGTACGATTGACTTTAATTCCTTTAACGGAAGAAATTACAGCTTCGGGAAATAAAATCATACACCTCTAATTAATTAAACCATTTGACATCAACACTATCATTCATATATAAACAATATTCATCTCTGGGCAGTTATCACCATGCCTGAAAAACTATTTCTCATCAAGGGAAAGCACCGTGAACAAGAGCACAAAGACCAATGAAAATTCATCCGCTTCAATCTATCAGTTTACCATCTATCAGCAATAATTGATAATGCTACTAATAATACATTAATAATGCATTCCACATCTTCAGTGGAAAAGCCACGTACAACAACCCTCATACTTACTTTGTCTTATAGTCCTTTTTTCTTTATAATGAAAATATCTGTTATGTATTTACTTGTTCTAATCAACTTACCTCTTGAAAATAATTAGCAGTGCTTCTGACTACCCAATCACACCTCACAATTCTAGAGATTTTGATCACTTAATTGGATTAATTCAGTAGGCTCCAGTAAGTGTATCTTAACATCCTCCAGTAATGGTTACTAACTATTGAAAACCATTTGCATAAAGGAAAACAGAGTTAAATTTGCAATCTCTTTTCTAGCTTTCAGCACGACACTGAATGTATTGAAGGTAGGAACCAAATGTAGTGCATGTGAGAGTATCAAGCAATGTAGAGGCATTTACCTGTTAATACACAGAGAGTAAACAAACCTGAACAGTCATCAAACCACTACAAGTGTTTTTACTGGATTTGAGCTGTCTTCTACGGAAAACAGTCTTTTACAAAGAAAAATGCAAAATACTCACATTGCATTAGAAAAACAGTTATTCTCTATCACAAAACCAGAAATCCTGCTTCTTTACAACTTCTCAGGCAGAGATTTTTTACTCAGAAAGAGAGTATCTCTTAAAGTTCCATGTGTTTCATGCGTAAAATTAATTCTGGAAATAATCAGTAAGCAGTAGTAGAGACACATTTTCAAATGCTTGCCATTGAAAGGACCTCTAATTTCACACAAGTATCACCCAAGGTACTTACAAGCACATTTATTTGCAGAGTTGGGCCATACGGCCATAGTGGGTTTTTGTTTGTTCCGAAATGCCTCTTCAACTCTGGCTTCTGTTTTCCGTACACTGGAACCATGAGGATTTACCTGTTCTGCTGGTACTGATAAGCCTGCATGCAAAAGACAACCATACCTATTTAAATAAACCAAGCTGCAGAAAACTACTGAATTAAAGCAGAAACTTGGAACACCATACTGCAATACGAACACATCCATTAATACTTATCTGGACATTCAAACCAAAGATTAGAATCAAGAATATTTGGTTTCTATTGACAGAACAACTTACTGCTTGCATGGTCTCAAAACTGTCAGCTCTGACATATTAGAAAAATGTGACTGTCTCTCACACTTGGGTCCCCAAAGATTGACTCTTCTATCCATATTTCCTCTACAAAGTAAATTCTTACTGACCATTTCAGTTTTTCCTGATTTTAAGCAGATGATTTAAAATGAGTGGCAATTCATAACGGCATTGTATGCCATATCAAAGAGTATCTCAGTAAGAACCTTGTACTGTCACTGTGATCTATGTTATGCAAAATGGACCCATTTCAGAGTCAATATGAGCTCTTAAATTAAGAAAATGCAATTCTGCTTTTAACAAAAAGTATGGTTTGCTTTCTATAATATAACTTCATCTCATAGCTTCTACTGTTTCATGGGGTTTTTAATTAAATTCTAAAAAGGCAAACTTTCACATTTGTTAAGCACATTTTAAAGACATAAATGAGTATCTGAAGTTTCATATTTGTGAACAAGAATTTCCTATCCATCCACTAAAACGCTCTCCAAAATGTCATACTGTGTCTCCAATAGAAATAGCAACTAAGTGATCAAGAGCTGACAAGAAACTCCAAAACCAATGGATAAAGAAATTAAAAGATTCACAAAGAAACTCTCACCTCACAGCTAATAATTACAGAGTAGGTTTCTAGGTACTGTTATAAATATTTTAAACTGCACATCAAACATATTTCATTACTCAAAACAACTATCACTTCTACCTTTTTATCTGCTGGTCTCAACAAGAAGTTGCAAATTTCAGTAATCTAGGATATATAGTTCTTAATTCACCAACTTAAAACTTCCTGTCCTTAGGTTTAACATCTTTGAACAACAGCACCTCATTCCAGCAATACAGGAACAAGAAATTCTAGTTTAACTTCTACATACTGATTTTATTGTACAGTTTATCTTTCTGTTACACTGCAGTACTTTTGAGACCGGTCACCAGTCACAGCACTAAGTAAAAAGGGCAGATTTGGAGGGGGGAAAAAAAAAAAAAAAAAAAACACAAAAAAACCAGAAAAGCTGTGGGGAAAAAAAAGCAATGTAGAAAAAACCCTCCATTTTACAACTATGTAAGATTGCTAAATAATTTGCTAACAAAATTGTGAAGAAAATGGATATGGAGCTTCTTAGCCTTTTTCATCCCTTGCTCAAACTGGTCTGAAACAGGGTACGTGTCAAAGTCGAGACTAGCAGATGCCCTGTGATTGTCCTGATCTGCTGTCTTGCTGAGTATATTCTTTACAGGAAAATGGGAGTAATGGCAGAGCTGATCAGCATTCACATCCCTTCCATCCATTACAATAACCAGTACCAAGACTACATTCTGAAATGTTATCATCCAGGTGTTCTGCACCACGACAATCCTGATCAAGGGACGGGACAATCCCTTGTGCTTGCCTTACAGCATGAGGCCTCCTCAGACCTCCAGAGCCTGATGTATTTTCCTCTGTTCATTACCAGTTAATCAAATACAACTTCGATACATTCCAAGTCTTTTGTCCTTGCTAACCCAGTAAGTGACCTGAGTCTTCCACATTCAACAACTGGACCAACTGCAGAGCTCAGTTGTCATTGAAACCACCACAATATAATCCAGAAGCATGAACATCTTTTAAGTGTCACCTGCARGTACCTGTGACACTATAAGAATTTCCATGCCAATGTACTGAACCTACTTTGAATCCTGCCCATTCCTGTGTGTGAGCTGTTTTCTCCCACAAACAACTGGCACTGCTCACCATGCACCTSTACCTGAAGGCCCACTAACCAGCACCTCACACCAACGGTACCCGCTTTTTCTGATTTAACAAGTTCATTGCATGATACCATCAGCCTTAATTATGACTTAAGAAACCACTCTTCTTCCAACAGGCTCTGCAGGCTTTGCCCCAGAAATATGTATAACTTGGCCACTGCCACAAAAAGAAGGGCAGCACTCCAGTGAGCTCTTGCAAACTTGCAAGAAAAGGACTACAAGCCACAGAGTCATTCTCTGTAACAAAGAGCTCTTACAAACATTTACTTTAACCCTGGAAGCAATAACCTTTAACAGTCATGAGGACTTGGATAATTAACTGAGCACAGCTCACAGCATGACACTGCGGCCAGAATTGTGAATATTCTTATAGTTCTGATAGAAAAGTACAGAGGAGAAATGAAGGCATTATATTAGCTCTGTTTTACAGCCACAGGGAATTACAATTGGTTCATTTATCCACAATTCAAGACACACATTGGAAGCTTGCACAAAATTAGACAAAAACATGCATGACTGAATAGGAAAATAAAAAGAACTGTACCTGTTTTAACCTGAAAAAGAGAAAGCCTATAGATGCTTGCATAGTTCAAACAAATTTATTAATAAAGGGTCTTCAATCTACCAACAGAAGTATTTCAAGAACCAGCAGCTGAAAGTTAAGACCAGCCAATTCAACCCAGAAATCAAATAATGGAGCTTTTTACCAAAGCAGGAGGCAAAGCAGGAAACAACTTGCCAAGGTAAAGCTGGAATTATTGAAATCAGTAATCCCTAAATCAGCATGAAATTTTGTTCTAATGTTATAGTTCAGGGATTTTCAACCTTTTTAAACTCTCAAAACTTTTCCATGGAGGTAGACTCTTTTCATGTAAACAGAGCACTGTTCCCACACTGGGAATATATTTGGACTTGTGATAACTTTCCGTGGTCACTTTAGAAGCTGTACACAGACTTGGAGGTCTGTGGACTACAAGTTGAAAACAACTGCACTGATTTAGTAGGGTCTATATTTCCTAATTCTGGGCTGTTAGATTGTCAACCTCATGCTCCCTGCAATGTGGATGCAATAGTTGTTTCTTATTCAAAAATATCAATATATTATATCCAAAACTACAGTTGTACACATGCCAGGGTGTACTGAAAATCCAGGAGTTTAAATGCCATTCTCCCCTTTCATAATTATTATTATTATACTCCACTACATGGCACTTCCAGAACACAGCTCTGGTTCCACCATGTCCACCACATCAGAAGTTAATACAGCTATTCTAACATTCATCTGGTCACCASGTTCTATAACACTGTCTGTAATAGTAGGTAATGCATCCTACTTTTGAAAAGAATGCTGGTGTCCTACCAGACGAGCTCACACAACTGGAAAAAGTCACCCTTTAATCTGCGCTGTCCAAATCTGACATGCATTCTGTATTTCATCTTAAATTTAACTTTTCATATGGACATTTGTAAATTCTATCCCACATATCTACAGAAGCTTTTCTTGGTGCTCTTGATGTCCCTGGCCAGGTTAAGTTCTCTCAGACCTTTAGTTTTCCTAACGTGATCCCTGGCTTCTCACTTTCTCTATTTCCACTCTCTGCAGGCCTTCATTTGCATTTAAGTTTGTCCAGGATCATCTTGTTCATCCACACAGGCTTCCTGATGTGTTTGCCTAACTTGCTCTTTGCTGGAACACATCATTCCTGAATTTTGAGGAGGCAATCCTTAAAGATCAACGAGGTTTCTTGGGCCCCTCTTCTCTCCAGGGTTTTATCCCATGGGACTCTACCAAGCAGATCCCTGAAGAGGCTGAAGTCTGCTTTCCTGAAGTCCAAGGCACTGAGATTTGCTGTGCACCCTCCTCGCTGCCCTAAGGATCTCAAAGCCCACCACTTCATGGTCACTGCAGCCCAGCTGCCCTTGAGCTTCACATCCCCACTAGCCCCTCCTTGTTGGTGAGAACAAGGTCCAGCAGAACACCTCTCCTTGCTGGCTTCTCTATCACTTGGAGAAGGAAGTTATCCTCTACACACTCTAGGAATCTCCTGGATTGCTTATGCCCTGCTGTGTTGTCCCTTCAATATATACGGGGGTGGCTGAAGTCCCCCACAAGGTCCAGGGCTTGCGAACGTGAGGCCGTTCCTATCTGTCTATGAAGGGCCTCTGTGTATGTTGTGTTATGGTAACTGAAGTTAAACATACCTCTTTTTCTTCTCGCTTCTTTGATTTCTTCACACATCTTATTAAACTCTGGATCCAGTTCAGCAGCAATGATAGCATGAGCAGTGTCCTTCAAAGTACATGCTCTGTGTCTAATTATTTTATCTAGGAAACAGGACAGCACACTTTTTTCATCACAATTACATAAATTTCTTAGCATTTCTATATTGGTTTGTATTGTATATTACAACATTGATACAGGCAGAAGTAACTGGGACACGGAAAAACTTACAGATGTATGAAAATGCAGATGGATCAATACCACAGCACACTCAAAAATCATAACCCAGCTATTGAAGAGATATAGGAGTTTTCAGAAGTACAAATTGTTACTTTAATCCACAGTGGCACCTATAAACAAATGCAAACTGAATGATGAACACACCTGAATCAACTTGCCATCAGGTGTAGCCAGTTTCCACAGGCAGATCTACACAGTATAATGGAGCAGAATGCAAAGAGTCCCAAAGTAACAAAAGACTTGTCCAGGAATTAATCTACCCACTGGGGTCTAGGAACATTCACACGGTTACACTGCCTGCAAAATCACACTGGACATCATCTGCATTTGTAAGGTAGACCTGGCTCACTTATGTTCCTTCCCTGTTTTTTTCTTTAACCCGAAATTATTGCTTAATTATTATTTAACAGCTGATCAAAACTGTGCTAAAACACATTATTTTATTCCTTACATTGAATAGCTATTTCTCATTTTAATCCATTGAGAAAAACTGGCAAGAAACAAGCCTACATTTGATGCCTATTTGGGGAACAAGACAAATTGCCCACGCTGGAAGCCTAAATGCAACTAACAAAAAATCAGACCAGTTCCTGTACCTTTGAAACACACAAAAGAAATTATTCCACTGTTGAAATTTGAAAAGTAATCATAAGTTAATAAGTAAGGCCATATGTGGAGAAAATTGACATCTAGAATGTTGCTTTTCAATGAAACCTGCAACACTCATTGTTTGGCTTTAGTACAAACATATTTAATTTGTCAATTCATCCAGACTGAAYTACTTTTTCCAGCTGATGGAGGTACTTCAACAGTAAGCATCAACATTAACAGCTAAAACATACTAAACAACTATCAGATTTACTGTTTTAATAATCTTTAAAGACAACCATTAAGAATATCACTAAACATTTACTTTGCAAGATTTGTAATTCTAGAAACAGCAAATTTTACAGCTGGAAAAACTGCTGAGTCAAAGAGACTATCCAGTATCCACCTCAAAAGAGCCCAACGTGTTTTCTCGTGAAAACTACTGCCCGTTAGATCTACTGSAAGCTGGAAGTTTTTGCCCACATATTTGTGAAGCATTATGTTCACTACTTCCCTCTAATCCTGTGATGGGCAAGACTTTCCCCCAGACAGTGTTTCAAAGAGGCAAACACTCATGTCCAACATACCATGGTTATATTTCCATGCCTTCAAGAACATTTCCTGGTCAAACGAGGGAGGGAGAAAATCCCAACCCATCTTACTATAGAACCTGTCTGAAATTTTATAGCAAAGTAACAGGAAAAATATCCCAAAGAAGCCAGTTTTTGGTATCCAGGCTGCACATAAAATCAGCTAGTCTGGTCCTCCCATTGCTTTTCCAATTTAACAACAGGACAGAAGCAGGTACATTATCAGTCTTCTGCAAATTCAAGCATGAAGCAGAGGCGAGCATATGTGCCCAGCTTTAAAGAATGTGAACATTTGTAAGTTAATATTCAGCTAATGAATGCATCTGAATGCATGGAATGCTTCCTCCGAACAGCCATAATGTGCTGTTTCAGGTGTGTTCACACAACAGCTCAAGAAATCCCGCATGCCAGAAGAGCAATACATCCTCTGTTGTTAACAGCAGAGGACAGAACTATTTTTCATTACCTCCAATCCAAAACTGAACCTAGAAAGAGCCAGATCAATTTCTCCCAGCTCAGTTCTGACAGCAAGGAAAATCAAAATATCCCTAAACAGGTGCTCTTCAGACACACTYAGAATGCCAAGTGCCCATCAAGGACTTTCATTAGTTCACATCAGTTACACATTAGAAGTCCTCAAAAGTGTTATGGAATACAGAAAAAATGGATTTTTTTATTGAAAAAAAGGCATCATAAACTGAAGAAATAACACTAATCTTCTACAAATATGAACCAACACTGGGTTCAAAAGGCACTTGAAACAAGTGCCAGACTATACTACATCTAGTCCACACGAGACACTTGCAAATGCCTCAGAAAATCGAAAATTTGAGGAGAAAAATACAGAAAAATCAGGCTTTTACCTGGTAAAACAATTTCACAAGATTTCATTAAAAACTTTTTAACACATTGGACTACATTTGTAGCTGGACTCTGATCTCCAAGTATCACATATATTAAATACAACTCTACATTAAAAGGGTGCTTTGTGTTGATGTTTTATTGATGACTCTTCAAGCTGCCAGCTGAAAGGCTTTCTTTTGGCAACGTGCACTGTAAGGCAGCCCTAGCAAAGAGCACACAAGATGTTCTTTCCTTAGTTTGGAGCGTGAACAGCTTTTACATGCATTTCAGTCTAGAAATTCCTTTTTAATTGAAAGCATCCCATCACACTTTGTCAAGACAATACTGTCTAATCTCTCCTAATCAGCTGCTACTGACTTCCTTGCCTGGTGATTTATCCTGTTTTATTTCTATCCCCAAATACATAGATTTTAATTTCTGTGTATGAATTTCATGTTCTAAGCTAACATGGAAATACAGCAGGCCACTGCCAGATTGTGTGCAGGATTCTCTACAGAGCTCTCCAAATTACAGTGGGGTTTTGTTGCATATACAAAGTCTATTCACTCAAAAGGAACTATCAAATTTGAAAAGGAACTACAAAACATGATTTATTAGAAAACAGCTCTGAAGGCCGTAGTTCTGCTCTTATAACATCCCCCAGTGCACCACATGCGTCACAATACTAAAAGCAGAGACCCTTAGGACTTGCTTATCCTAATTACCACAAAGCATGCAGCTTATTTAAATGCCTGAATAGCAATCAAATACAGGATTAAATACCAGGCTTTCAGGTTGAGGTAGGCCAAAAAGAAGTAGGTTCTCACCTCCAGGATCTTTGTCTGGATTGTACTCCAATGCATTGCTGCAGATCAGGTCAATGTCTGTTAGAAAATCCTTGGCTGTTAAGTAGTTGTGTTTATCAATTTTGGTTATTACTGTTGATAGGTCCATTGGCTCTTTGATGACCTCAAGGTAATCTGAAACCTATAAACAAACAGCACACAGAAATGACACAGGACCATATGCATTCCATTTGAACAATGACAATTTCACATCTTGATACCTGGATTCATTCCACATGCTTAGCTCTAAGACATTAACTTAACATTCTGATTTCCAAGCAAATTTATGTTGAAAAAAGTTTTATCAGACTAAAACCACAGGACTTCCAAAGCTACTCTTTCTTCAGTAGCTCACCAATTTATCTTTCAAAATAAATGTAACACTATTTTTAAGGCAACACATTTTAATGTAAATGTGTTTTTCGTTTTAGACTGATTCATTTATAGATTTTTATAGTGTTATAACACTGTCTTGGACTAAAAAGGCAAAAATCATTAGYCTAACTTGAAACCCTAGGAAAAATTAGGGAAGCTGTATTTTGTTCACCTTGAAGGTAAAGTTCTCACTCAACTAAACTGTCAAATTATCAGCTTTTAAATATCTTCTATTAAATAGTTTCTTCAATCACTCATTAAACAAAGAAAAGTCAAGTTTTATTGACTGCAGTCAATTAGATTGATTGTACAGAAGGACAATCTAAAGAAAAAGCATTGTGTAACAGTTTACTATGAGCTCAGATTGTAACTGGAGATTCAGCAACCACCAGGGCACACTAGAAAGTGTTTAACATAATCAATGATACCATAAGGGTCTCAGGCTTAATAGTCAAATGCACCAGCAGAGCCGCTGTAACAAAGTTCACCAAAAAAATCTATGAATTTGTTATTTACTTCAAGGAAAAAAAAATATATTTGAAAGTTTCAGTGTGATTTAGATTAATTAAAAACACTGGCAGCCTCTGAAACAGTATTGCATTCTTTTGAAATCACCCCCATATGATRGTCACTGCCAAAGCACTGAAGAGTTAGATACATATTTAGATCAAGCCATAATGGTGCCATAAGAATTTTTTTTAATGTAGTGCCTGTAGACATATATTACAGCACAAACTAACATTAATGCATTACTTCAGTGGACAGCAATGTGTCACCTAATAATAATAGACTGAAATTTATTACGACAAATTAAAATGGCAAACACTTTCTTTTTGTTTCCCTTCATGGAAACATGATGATATCTGGTTCAGGGACTGGAAAGCCAAACTACAGGCTTCCTTTTCTTGTTAGCACACCATCAGAAAATCTTCACTGGAAACTGTAAATACCGCTGCTGGTTTAGTCAGGAAAATCCTTGACTTACCACACAGCAGCATTCTCTGCAATGTAAGCAGGAGTGGAGCAAACTTAACACATTTTCTAAGGAAGTCAAGCAGACAGGCTGTAGTAGAAAAGGAAAGGCTACTCCTGGGCTTAAAGGCACCAGGTGGGACAAAAAAGGATTACATTTGATTTCTAGTGTTGTGATATATTAGCAGGGTTCTGGCAAGTCTTTGAATAACAAATTCACATTTCGAGTCTCTCCATCTACAAAACAAGGACAGTAACTTGTTCTTTCTTTATGTGCCCTTATTCATGTAAGTTTAGACCACAAATCCTTGAGGGAAAGAAACAGTCTTTGCTACAAGTGTGAAAGAGTTTCCTACAATAATGGACCTCCCAAACGGTTTCACAAGAAAAATCAAACCAAGTTACTGCTCAGACCGTGCTCACACTGTAGGTTGCCACACTAAACAGCTCACCAGGCTTTCAAAAACTCTCAGCTATGCAACACTATGGAAAGCTCAAATCAAGAGAGGACTGCATCAGCCCATAGAAGACGCCTGTTCCATCCTGCAAGGAATTTACACTCCAAATCTGCTTTTTATAATGCTGCACTTCTGATGTCCCATATTCATCTTTTAATGTCTTCCAAAAGAGATGCTTCTCTCTTCAGAAGCAATTAAGGAATTTGTTTTTTCAGTTAGCAAGCCTGCAAAGCTTGCAGGGGGCCAGCATCTGATCTCAAAGTCAGACAAAACACAATCCTATTCATACAGCAGCACCTGAAAATAGATTTGCAGGTCGAACTGTCTCCTCAGTTAGGTGTGCACAGTCCATAATCGACCAGTTAATGCCTTATAATGTGCAACTATCTGTGATTAATGGCATGCACAAGCATTACTGCTGAAATTATTCAACAATACTATTAATACTGAATACATTACAGAACACAGATCACTTTCCCAATATTATCATGTTTATGATTACAATGCTATAAAAGCTTTTATTAAAGAATTATATTTATGGTTTCAAGTATTTCAGGAGCACTGGTAGGGACAGGAGCGTTGGCATTTTAAAACACCGGCTTCAGTTATAAAACGGACAGGAATGCACAAGGTTTTTCCAAGGGTCACTGGTAATAGAACATGTTCCAAATCCTTCCATCATGGATGATGAGAGTGTGACTATCTCACCAGCTATAAGTCAACATCTTAGATTGGAAAGATCATGGATCAAACATCTATTTTTCTCATTAACTTAACCATTTCCCTTTAATTTATATTCTTTCTCTTAACATTTGCAACTTCATTGTTTGCACATTACTGAAACAAGACCTCTTCAATATCCACCGGTTTGCTGAAGATGTTAAAGCGTTTGTCTGTGGCCAGCCTCTTGGTGACATCCCTGAGAAACAAGCGCAGCTCCCGCAGGGTGTTCTCTTCCTGGTCCTCCATCCGCTGCTTCTCCGCTTCCGACAGCTCCCGGGCAGGACACGGCAGTGCAAGAGGAAGAACTTCCAGAGCACGAAGAGCTAGGGAAAAAAACAGGAAGTCAGATAACAGAAACATTAACAACACAGTGACTCTTGGGCTTATGCCACTCCAAATTTCATAATATATATTTAATCTGCCTCATGGATGTAACTATCACTGCATTCTTAACCCCACAGCTCTCCATCTTCCAAAAATGTTACCTGTAACTACGAAATTTATTCTGCGTACTGATTAAACCATCACATGGTAATTACACTAACTGTCAATTACCTACGCCTTTTTAAAAATGAAAGTAACACCAAATAAAACATTAGGATCACATTATTATTGGTTTTATTGTAACTTAGTTTACCAGCCTGTTTCCTTCTTGGTGGGGGCATTGCTGCCTCATCAAGAATTAACCCTTTGAAAAATCGCCATCTGTCTTCTTCACTCGGTCTTTGAATATAAAAAACCTCTTCATACTGGATTCTGAAAATACATTTCACCTAAAAAAAAAACAAATAAACAAACGAAAAAAGCCATAAGAAAATTGAGCCTCCACTGAAAAAGACATGAACAATGACCATACTAACATACTAGTCACAAATTTTTCAAAATCAGCCACAGGACAGGAGATAGTAAACTCTACCTAAAGCTGTGTTCACAGCAAATGGAAAACAAATACTTGTAATTCTCACTGAATCTTCTATTGTAACTAAACTTGCCGTATGCCACAATCCTAACAATGGCCACCCCTGCAGTAAAAGGAGAGTAAGAGGGCAGGAGAAATAAAAAAAACATTAAAGAAAATGTTGAGGAGAAAAAAAGGAACTTCCCTCCCCCATTCCGCGCCTCAGAAAACGTAAAACTCAAGGTCAGGCCTTTAGACTAAATCTGYATTTAATTATAATGGAGTCATTTGTCAAAAAGAACAATTGACAAAACGAACAATTTTGTCTTCTCAGCAGAGTAGCATGGAGCTTATGAAAAATCAGTAATAGGGGCATACATCCCTCATTAAGGAAAATTACAAACATTCAATTATTATTACATTTTCTGTTTGACATATTTTAAATTAAGTTAGAAAACCACTACAAAACAAAATGATATTACATGGTCAAAACATGCAGAGAGCACAGCACTTCCTAACAATGCCTCCTTCCAAAATAAACTTACCTCTTCAGGCAATTCACTAAACATGGACTCAGAGGTAGACAGTAGAAATATAGGTGAGAAAGATGGTATATCTTGCAGCAAAGTTAGGAAAGTAGCTCTCACAGTTTCACTGACAGCTTCCCACCAATCACCAATATGAGGCATGTAAACTATACTCGGTACTGTTCTTCGAGCTTCACGAAAGATCTAATTAAAAGAAACAGTGGTATTTAAACTAAGGAACTAATGGTTACCATCAGTTGTGAGGAATAAAATTGTTGTGCATTAGCAAATGACTCATGTTTGTGGCATTTTATAGACAAATGTTCCAGGARAATAGAATTATTTAATGATAAAGACTTTCTAAACAAGTTTGTGACTCTTAGCTATAGCATTTAATTATTTTATGCCAATGTGACAGGGAGACTACAAAGCAAATACTTTGCTTTAAAAATATGTATGTTTTAAAAACTTGCTATGACTGAACAATCAAGATGAAAATTAAACTGTTTTGCAGTCCATGCAATATCTACCAGAAGCTATTCTGAAATGTACAACATTTAAAACTAAGCAAATGAACCTAGAACACAGCACACCAATCCATACACAAGTGAATAAAATGAACATCAGGCACCAAATACCCAGATTAAGCTTACTTAGCACTAGGTATGTGATGGGGGGGCAGGTTAAAATGTAATTACACTCACTAGTCACTCGAGAGATCTCCATCACCCTCTAGAGACCTCTTTATTTTAAACAGGAAAATAGAAGGAGCCCATGAAAACCTGGATTTTAACTTACATTCCAGCTGGCTGCCTTTATATTGATGGAACTGTTCTGTTCCAGAATTACATAATTGACTCATTACAAGGGAATCTGAAATGTCACCTGTGCACATGACTCCTCAGGCGTTTTGGCACTGACTGAATAAAGAGCTGGCAGGTCGAGCCTGTGTACGGAGAATTTTTCCAGGGTGTGCAATAGTGCTGGAGCAAGGTGCGAAGTCTGACCCGAACCTCTTTCCCCAGAGAGCAGTAATCTTGGTCTGTAAGAGGTTGGCTGGTGATAAGCTGACCTGCAACAGAACAACAGTTACAGAAGTCAATTAACATGCCAATGTTATCAATGGATTGATAGATAGGAGATATTTTAGAATCCAGAAGATTTTCAGTAATGGCTAATAGCTTCCTACAACAGCCTAAAGAGATTCAACTAACTTGACACTCCCTCGACACTACTTCAAGTTTCCAGTAACTCAAGATTTGTCTTATCTTTGGATTCACAACCATTTAATTCAAACTCATCTGTGTGAAGCTATGCATATATTAAATTCATGACAATTTTCATTATAGCCAGTTTATTTAAAACTAATTCCTAGATCATATAAAAAGACTTAATGGACATCCAGTAAAGACAGCAATTTAATCATCTCTGGTTCAGTCCTAACTACTAACGGATCTCTTCAGTAGCCTCAGGAACCCCAGGTCAATCCTGTCATCCCTTAAGTGCTGCCCAAGATTTCCAAGAACCACGGAACATTTCAATAGTTTACTTAGTTAAGAAACAGGATCTGAAGTAGGCGTGAATAAAATCACTATGCATTGTGTATTTTAGCATATTTGTACACTTCTATTCAGCAGACTTCTGGACAGAAGTAAGACTTCAAAGCAAAACTGCAAAGGTAAACTTAGTTTTCATTCTTCTGTTGTTGAGAGGAAACTAAGCAGTCCATACAAGGGGGTTTGGTACTTAGTGTTTCTTTCTTTCTTTTGAGTGTTTTTGCCCAGTTTTATGGACAAATAAGAAACGAAGAAAAAAGCATGATGTTTTTCCATTAAAAGTCTTTTCCATTTATAGAAAACTGATTATGAAACAAGAAAGTTTTTAATTCATTTGCATTTTCTCTCATTAAGGCATTTCTATCTACCCATCAGTGAACTCAGGCAGTGAAACAAGACTGGCTGGTATTACTTCACATTAAACATTTTGGGACAGCAATGAACACAGCCGACCTTTGGCTTTTCAGTTCTGGTGGTTGTGGTTACACACACAGATAACAATCAAAAATGCTCAGAAAATAGACCAAGGGAGGCTTACATACTTAACAAAAATAATCACAGTTCTGAGATTCTGTTATTTAAGACACACATCCACACAAATATATATTGTTGTTTTGCTTTTGGCTTCCCCCTTCCCAACCTCACAACAAAAGCTTAAATTTGGCATTAAAATACTTGACTATGTTCCTCCAACTATTTCAACTTAATTTTTAAGTTTATTAAATAATGAACTTATTTTTAAGCTTAGATATCCATAAATTCTGTTCCAGCATTAATATTTAGCACAAAAATCTTAGCAGTTTTCCACAAGATGGCTCTACTAAACAGTACCAGTAATGAACAGTTTTTCTAACTTCATTTTCTTTATTCAGCAAACTCCCTGCAGAAGCCATCACACAAAGTAGTCTAAAACTATTCTTAAAACAAAAACCAAGAAACATTAATTATTGTTAATTACTGTAGTCAGTCCAATTTATACAGGGAACACTCATTCAAATTTCACACACATTTTCTAAATTCCTGTTTTCCTGAAACTTTCCATGAAAAACAATGAAAAAAGCACATTAGAAATGCTGAATGCATTCATTATAGAAAATTATTCCAAACAGATGCATACACTGATGCTCAACCACACTTTGGACCAAGAAAAAACACACAATCTCTCCAAAATATTCCTACATACATCTCCTTCCCAGTACTTAATCTTTCAAATCAGTTTGTTAAAACTAAGAATTGCTGTTAACATCTTTACTTCTAATCTACACTTGTCTATTGAAAAATATTTCTGATTCCTGTGTGTAGGATGTGGCCTTTCCCGCATCTTAAACTCCTGTCCATGCACTTACATGTGTCCATTACAGAACACCACTGCCATCCCAAAGCAAAAGAATATCTTTCTTAGCTCTCCTGATGTAAGAATTTCGTGGTTTTATCTATCTAGTTATATGCATTTAGAGAAATACTCACATTGTAAAATGAAGGTAGGGTTTATGTATAGCAGCTGATGACTGTTTCTTTGGTGATCCTGAGTGACAGCTCGTCTCAAAAATTGATGAAGTATTCTCATCTTCACTATCATCCAATATTAGACTTGGTACATCTGTTCCAAGAGATGTATTAATTAGAACTTTATCACTTTTAAGTAYATGTACAACAAACAAGATATTACAATTTTCTTTGTGTCAATTATAATAAATCTTCAAATGTAGAAGAAATTAGTTTAAACTGTCTAAATATCAGAATTCAGAATAAGTACTTATTACTTCAAAAACCAAAACAAATTAAATACTGTAGAAGTCTAGACATAATTACAATATATTTTTTTAAACCATGAAGCCAAACAACTTCTCGAATACAAAGAAGTTTAACTTGTTATGAAATGCTTCCTTTGGTTTTATTTCACAGCTAGAGGTTTTTTCAAGGATGAAGTTATAAAATTTGCAATTCCTCAGACTACACAGAATTTTTTAATTATTTATTTGTTCCAAGTATCCAAATTCTCACAGGTACACTCATTCCAAAATTATTCTCAGCATGACTACCTAGATAGTGTATTTTCATGAAGAATTGTTTTCCACCCTCTGATAATCTGCGAAAGAATATCAGAATACTTTTAATCAAAATCAGTACAATGCATTCCACATTCATGTACCATACCTTTACCTATTCAAATTCCTTTGCTAATATAGAAGCAAAACGAACTGAAGTACTTTCTATACAGACCTTGAGAAACAAAAAGCTGAAAGACTGATTACATTTACAAGACACACTGCAGGAATAAATAACAGCAAAAAATACCAACATGGCAGTAAAAACAAAACAACCAGGTGACAGCTGAAAATCAGGTACAGCTAAACTAGCTCCCAGAGCTGCAACAGGATTAAGAGTTACCTGGTGTGATTTGGTAATGGGAAAAAACTGCTGCAAGATCTTTATTTGCCCCAGGAAAGGAGTTTAGTTGCTTTTGCCCTATGCAAGGCCACTCGTTCTCATTTCCATAGGGAAGGATGTCTGCAATGATGGGATGAAAATGGTCACAGCCACTCAGCTGTACAGCAGGAGCAGTGCAGAGGCCAGGTCTGCTGAGCAATAAAATGCTCTGCAAAGGATGGGCAGCATTCCTGAGAGCAGCCCAGAGTCATTGTAGCACACTGTCGCTCAGGACAGCCACCAGACATCCCAACAGCAGCTCAAATTGACCACAGCCACTTAGGAAAATGGACTGCTGTGAAATGAAAGTGTGAAATACAGAGAGATCCAAGTGTTATTCTCAAATACACAATCCACTGCACGATTTGTCAGACTTGCATTAGGCTACGGCACAGGTCCTGCTACACTGATCGAACCATCACCACGGGACAAAGGAATCGCCTTCAAGGCAGTGTTAAGTGTTGGATGGAGATGCCATCTAAGGATTATGCATCTAGCCACAGGAAAAACAGTCCCAGGGTTCCAGGAAAAATTGTTAAGAGACAACAAAGGTTCCCTTAGTTGGCTGTGAGACGTAAGAAAGTGCATTCGGAGTAGGCTGGGCAGAAATGATATTCTGCTGGCATGGGATGAGGACGTGTCACATCCCTAGTCAAGCTGTGATGCAGTCACACACCTGACAATCATTCCTCAGGAAGCAAAGATGAAAAAGGCTTGCAGACTCCAACCAGTGGCCAAAAGCTAGCCYACAGCAAGAAAAAACAGCACAGATGCTGCTGGACATTTAGCTACAGCTAAGGATGGAGACTTTCAAATCAACTGGACATAGGCCTCCTACCTCTGGGCTCACTGCAGTCCCCATAAGAGACAGAATTTCCAGTATACCAAATGTAGGCATAGGCTAAGTCCTATGCTCATGCACAGGACACAGCTTTCACTTCCTAAAATACATCATTATTTTAAAAGGCAGCTCATCTTTTAATCTCAAGCATCAAGTCTCTGTGGCATCCTCTGCTCGAGCATTTGACTCACTGAATTACAAGAAACAGGAATTTTTAGTGAAATGCAGAAAACTTGATGTGCAGATTGTAAACACACCTGTAAGCATCTGCTACATACCTGGTGGCTTTGAATTCAAGATAATTTGAAGCCCTATTGTATAATCTACATTTATATATAATCATTGTACCTGAAAGTGGATTTTTCTGGTTTTAACAAAGATTAAGCTTTTTATTCAATAGTTTCTTGCATTTAAGGGGGTAAGAAAAAAACCTAAAGGAAATAYCAGAGGAAACCTTAGTTCATGCATCTTCAAAATCAATTATCCACAAACATTTTAAAGTACCCATAGCAGCGAATTATCTAGTAAAATTACTCTTTTAAATAACTAAAGCTTCCACACCCAATTTGTTAGCAGTAATGAACAGTAATAAATAGGAATGTAAAAAATGTAACCAAAGAAAATGGTCTTAACTTAAACCAATTCTTCAACAATACCAAAAATCTGTAAATTGGATGCTACCAACAGGTTAATGATATACAGAGACTTAAACATCTTCAACAACTTTGGTTACAATCAAGGGAGCCTAACAGGATCTAACTGCAGCTGCAAGCCAGCTCATTTCCCCCTACCCACACCACACACTCCCAGGGCCCATCACTGGACAACTCCAACACTTGCTAACACCTCCAGCTACCCCACAGTCAGCAGAAAACCTGACATGAACACATGGTTTTTGCATGAGTTTGCTGGCTAAAACAGTTTAACAAAGGATCTGATATACTAAAGTAAGTGGAAAGGACCGAGTAAAAATGCACAGCTGGGCTGGAGAACTGCAGCAGCCAGCACAAGCATCAACTTAAGCCACCTGGACTGCAGGCAGAAAGTGTGCTCTGGAACAGGAACGAGAAGAAAGTCATGGGTGTCACAGATTCGCTTTATGACTCGGCTGTTTTCAAGTTAATCAAACACAATCCTGTGTTGTTTACAGAGTTGGGGGGTCAGAGTGATCCCAGACAAGAATAGTAGAAAACAGTATGTCAGAGTAAGTAGATCTCAAACCCAAGGTATCTTGTTCAACATTTACTTCCAAGAAATAACCAGGGTAACTATTAAACTACCTCTCAGAAAAGAGCTGGGTAAAAAACCCAGAACCCACTGACTCACTGCCAGTCAAAACATTCAGTTACATTCCTTCTTCCTCCCTGCTTCCTCAGTACACTCACACTGCTCCCACTGCAGCAGGTTTCCAGCTTTCACTGACTAATTGATTTTACTCACTGATTTGGCAAAAAAGCTAACTTGACAAAACAGCAAACAGTTCTCCACTTGCTAAGCCAATAGAATCAAATCAGAGGATCAGGAGTGCAGCAGGCCAGTTCAAGGAGAGGAAAGCATCAGGACTTTCTCCTAAACCAGCAGACGATCACTACATAGACTCAGGTATCTCAGCTTRAACACCTGCTGAGCTGTGAGCTCCCCAAAGCTTCTGCACCATCAGCAAGCAAAGGACTGGGGACAGCTAACCAATATTCAGGACAGGAGCACCCATCTCAGGTCCTGACACACTGAACAAGACTATCTCACTATTTTTTTTTTCCCGACCTTTGGTCATGCCCCATCATTTCTAGTATTTAAATTGTAAATGATTTGTGAGTTCATTTCTCAGACGGCCCCTCACACCTATGGGACCTTGGTATATATTAGTCAGTTTATTAGATTCTACAACAACTTGGAATCAGCAAAAATAATTATGCAACATCCAAGCAAATTGTACTTACATCCTAACAACACTGAAGCAAATACACATCAGAGTTTAGCCTAGCAGAAGAAAGCCAGCTGAAAGACTTGCAAATTGAAACAGCATTTGCAAAAAACCCCAAACCACATACCTTCACTTTTGTCACCCTGGCTGAATTCAGCGTGAGGGAACACTTTGTGTAAAACCTCAAGGAGCTTGGTGAAGGTCCGTTCCAAGAGCGGTCTGATCACAGGGGAGAGCGCGTGCCCCGAAGACGTCACGGCACGCTGGGAGGCAGGCACAATGTTCTGCATTGCATGGTAAAAATCCTGGGCGCTGAGAACTACTGAGGAAACGTCCAGCTGTAGCTTCTGACTGCTCATGTAAATCTGGGGATAGCGTCGTCTCAGGGCGATCAAGGCAGCCTCAGTGCAAAGTGCTTTTATGTCAGCTCCACAGTACCCTAGTGCACACAAAAACAAAAACACCTTCMGTGAAACGGCACTGCTGTGCTACACGTGTCTCAAACATGCATCCAGCTAAAAACAGTCAGTAATACTTAATTGTCAAGGTGCCAAACCATCTGCCAGAAAGTATCAGGTCATAATCTGGTGATAGTGTCGTGTACCAAGGAATTAGACAGGTTTATTAAGACRTACTAAGAAATTAATTCCACACTGAGGTTAAAATTACCTACATTTTCACTATATCACTTGATATATAGTGTGTTTTCAGTCCTGGGTTATAGGCTTGTCATTGCTTTCTTTTCCCTTAATATTGTYTAAAGTATGTGTGCAATTTTAACAGCTAGTCCCTCTCCTCCTTTTTTACTTTAATGCCTCTACATGAATATATTCTTTAATAGCAAAGTAATTTTGTTACACTGAACATCACCGACTTTAAACTTTTACAGTCTGAGAAAATGAGCAGTATAAAGAAAAATGTTTCATGAGTAGAATATGGAAGAGATGAAATCTCTTGTTAAAAAAAGCATAATTCTCTGGCTTCTTGGAAAAATGTTAACTTCTACTATCAAGAAAAATGTTTCAGACTTTTATTTAAGAGTTTCATAACTTTACTAATATAACCAAAAGTAGAAAGTAAAATGCATTAAAATTTTAATTTAGCTTATCTTCATAAGTATCTACAGGTGGCTACCTATAATTGCCTAATCATCATTACCAAAAAACATAGATCTGATAATTATGAAATACAGAGAGACTTAATACCTCTGAGTCTTTTGCAGTACTAATGGTTTCGGGGTTTTCCCCAGAGCTAGAAATTAGATTTCAWATTTTTCCATCTCTCTCAGCAAGAGATATTAATATGCCCCCGTATTTTGAGGCACTACAGCTCCATCTTTCAAAAACTGTAAAACAATATTCCAGTGAGAAAAGTCTTTTAGAGAATTAGAGTCACGATAGGAAAATGTGCTGCACTGAGGTACTGCCATATAAAAGTTCATAGGTTTGTAATGAAGTGTTTATAGCAGTTAATTAATCAATTCTTTAGTTAAAACTACTCTTACTCAACTGGTTTTTTACCAGACTTCCTCCTCCCCACCAAGTCTTACACCATTTGCACTTTTTCTACTCTGTTTTTGTATTAAGATGAAGGMGGGCAGGTTTAGATTGGATATTAGGAAGAAATTCTTTACTATAAGGCACTGGAACAGGTTTTCCAGAGAGGCTGTGGCTGCTCCATTCCTGGAAATGCTCAAGGCCAGGTTGCATGGGGCTGTGATCAACTTGATCTGGTGGAAGGTATCCCTGCCTATGGCAGCGGGTTGGAACTGGATGATCTTTAAGGTCACTTCCAACCCAAACCATTCTATGATTGGTCTTTTGGCAGCATCAAGTCCCAAAACTGAAGCCTGCCTTGCTCCTGTCTCTTTAGCCTCTGATATTTTTTCAGTGCTGCCGGGACATATATTTCTACAAGATCCATACAGCAATAAGGAACAAAGCTGATCCATACGCAGTGTTAAAAAATAAAAAAGGAAGCAATTAATATGGAAGACAGACATTTTTCCATCCCCACCTTTCAGATACATAAATTTGGGCAATAATAATAAAATATGCGAACTTTTCAGCTATAAAGATGACTTGAATTGGATGAGACTTTAAATTGCACCTGTCTTTCTTATATATACTTGAAAATAATTTAAAAAAAAGGAACCAAACAGATGAAGACCACCATAAATATCAGATGATTCCTGCAATTTTAAAACCAAGCTTTGTAATTTTATAAAAGGTTAGTAGCTACAATTGTGTAAACTTGATGAGTCCACACTGTGATTGTTATCTAAAATGTATGTAGCAATTCACATTACCAAGTTATCTTGGAATAAATATACATGACATTTGAAATACGTTCCGATATATTCACTACGTTAATCAACAGACAACCAATTGTTTTCAGCCGTAAAGTTCTCTTCTTTTTTTAATTTTCATTTAACATGAAATCAAAACTATGCAGGCACACTCCAACCACGCGAAACTATTAGACAATAGCTACAGGTGCATCAGAGAAATCAAACCAGGGTTTCTTTTTTGCTGTGTTCTTTAGGTATCAGGAGTCACACTCCCATTTAAATTGGTCCACTTCTCATCCAACAACCACACTGAATTAAACAAAAAATGGGTGGGAGAAGCACTAAACGAAAGCTTAAATCAAAGATGTGCTGGCAACATACAGCACCCTAAATGCCTGTCACCTTAAAAACTAGTTTAGCGTCTTCGTGACAAAAGATTCAGCAGCTCAGGAGCTCTATCCTTCCCAACTTTTCTATTAACAAATGCTGTAATATCGCTTTCTAACAGTTATTTTAATCACCGCTTGTACATCTCCAAAGAATTGCAAAATTAGGAAATAATAGCCTGTAGCCTATTTTTAAAATTAAATTCTCAGGTGATCAGATACACAATTAGTCTCCATTTCTACTTCTCATTTCTCAGGAGCAATTACATTTGAAGACTAATAATTGGTGTCTCTTTTTGAGGGACTCTCTTGTGCATACTGTACATCCATTTCAGTGACAAGAAAACTGCAAAAATTCTGTACCTTCTGAAACATTAAAGAGCTTTTTATTTCTAAGAAGCAAATGCACACTGATTAAGAGGAAGAAAAACATGAGTGAAGTATTGTCAAAGCAAAATAAAATGTATCATAACAGTAAATAACCTGAATTTATTTTTACCCAAATTGACATTGTAATTTAAACTCATGGTTCAGTGCATATGCTTCCATTTTTGAAGCATCTCACAAAAGATGTTCACTTTGCCAGGCAAAATGTACTGGCACACCTTAACTTAGAATAAAATGAGGATTCCTGTGAAGTAGCCCATCTTCTTCTACCYACCACCACCACACTCTGCTAAACATTTCTGAAGTACAACTCTCAAAAAGCAGGACAACAAACCAGTGGATTCCCATGTAGGTTTCCAAAGAACGCACTTTGGCCACTGAAATATTCAAGCAGTCCTCTCCCAACTCTACTGTGCAGAAATTATGTCCTCTTTAAAATTTCTTCTGCCTAAAACCCACTCTAAAAACCTACAACAAAGTGCTAGTGAACTGGCTGAAGCATTTAGGTGAAMAATCTTGACCACTTCCTCCACTTTATGTTGTGCAACTCCCTACGAAACTCCGAAAATGACTGCAGGAAAATAGAATTAGCAAACAACTCAGCATGGTGACAGAGATGAAAAATAACTACTTGATATTGGCTTGTTTAAAAAAATTGTGAAAAACAGGAACGCTAATGTCGAAACTTCCTCCTCCATCATTACATCAGGATGGGAAAGAAAAATCTAACAYGGTATCATTTTGCCACAAAACCCTCCTGCAATAATAAGCACACAATAGAGTATTTTTAACAAGCGTCTTGAGCATGACAGTTTGCTTTTTTACAATTCTATTTAACATTATTTAAATAATCCTTACTACATTGTAAAAAGATTCATCTGCAATGTGCCAGATGGAGGAACTCACACTTTTTCAGTTGCTAATAGGTTCTGTTTCCTCCAAGACTGAGTTCATAGGTAAGTCTCTCTACCTACAGTAAGCTACCATTCAGAACAAGGGAAAAAGCATCAGAGATATTAAAGGACTGATAAAGTTCAGGGTATCTGGGACCCATTTCCAGAAAGGGGAAAAAAAACAGTGATTACACGTGCTTATTGAAGGTACTAGTAAGACATGAGTGTGTGGTCTTCTGAGCAATGCTGTGCTCTGCCCAAGCTGCTTCACTTCGTCTCGCACACATTGCAGTCATGAGGCCATTCAGCGAAGTGGAACCTTTAATTCTCACACACACAGGAATCCACTAAAAGGTTGTAATCCATAACACCTGGGACAAAAATCAACCCTCAGGAAATAACCTATTTTTTGCAAGTCCTGGGGCTTTTCCCTTCCAATTTCCTTCTAATTACACCCCTGGATCTTAGGAAGTTCTGAGTTGCGCTTACACCTGCATCCCCGAAGTCATTTGCTTTGGGAGTATTTCAGTAGTTTTCTTCATTAGGATCCAAAAGCTTGGAGTTAAGTGTTGCCAAGTCGGCTGAACTGGAGAGAGGTATCAACCATGCTGTGCCAAAAGCCTAGTGAGTGTAGGCAACTTCTACTTGGGGAAGAGGGAGTGTTGTTTTGGGGGGGAAGGTTGTTTGTTTATTTTTAAAGAAAACCTGCACACAAGAGGAAAGAGCAGACKGGGATAAACTGTATCACAGACATGTGTGCCAATGACTCCCATGGGCAATGGCCACAAAAAATCTGGAAAGTCTGTTTAAATAATTAGTTGCTGCAGATTTCACGTATAGAAATGATGAGGCAATCTCAAGGTGAAGAAGATACACCAGTCTTACTTCAGCCATTTTGGAAAGTCTTTGTAATAGTCAAAAGATTTTCACCTTGGATGTATGGAAACACTTAAATTCCAAGATAGAGAATGGAGACAATCAAGCGTACAGAAGTTGGAGAGTAGGAAAGCCAAGGAAAACAGAAAAGGGTATTTCTTTTTGTTAGCTCACTTCCACAGAACTGACAGGCTTTATGGAGCACAAAGAATGTCTTCCAATCAAATGTACAAATGGCTTTCCCTGTTGTCTGAAATTTTAAAATACGTAATTGTGTTCTCAATGAAAAAATACGGTGAATTTTTAAAGAAACATCTGTGGTTTTTTCCCACCTATTCCCCTCTCTCCCACTAAGCAGCAGCACATCTTTGCATAAATCAAGCAGAATTTACACGAAATGGGTTTGGCATGTGCTGTCCTATACCCGGCAAAGCTTATACTGGAGTTTGCTGGATAGTTATGTTTTCTCCTCACCAGAAGATGTTGAGGTCTTTGTGCATCAAAAGCGGAGGGATGCTGCTTCGATGAGAGATGTCCCTGTGGATGAAGAGGATAATTCGGATGTACTGTAGCTGACAGAATGGACTGATGATCAATTTAAAGTTCTTAGATTCCCTGATGATGGATTCCAAAGCACAGATATTTGAGACTGTTCTTTTTCTGAGAACTTGAGTGCTTGTCCAAGCAGATGACTGACAGAGGATGTATCTTTGCATGACAAATTGTTGAGAAGAGATTGTGGTGCATGCTTTAGGGTCATTTCCTCTGTTAAATTCACTATAAAAATATCAGGGTTTACTTCTGATTAGATTTAAACAGCAGGCTTATCTTGAACAACCAATCTCCATTCAGTACAGCAGGTCTTTGCGAGCTCCAAAGGTGTATTTAAGGCATTCATGGTGTAGTGCTTTTTTTCTCCCCTACCTATGTCTACACTTTGAGGTTGTTCTGTGCTAGCAATCTGGAAAAAAAATTCATCTTTAGAAAGGCTGGTTAGTTGGTTGGATTTATGTCAGGGGAGAGCATGCCAGTCAGTAAAAAACAAAGAACAAAAACCCCACACACAAGTACCTGGTTTTTTTCCTCAATAAGTGGACAGAAAAAACCCCAAGTTTCCCTATCTCTTTTCTAACATACTAATTTAATGGGAAGTTTACCTAAAGATTTCAATGCTACCTGCATTTTGCTTCTGTTTGAGGGTATGCATCGTATAGAAGGACAGTGATGTTACAGAAAGGAAACACGGTTGTATTTTCAAACTACTACAAGCTACTTATTTTGTGTTTTAGTAAGACAGAAACGTATTTTGTTACTACAAGAAGTGTTGTTCAAAGTACAGAAGTTTAGAAAGGTAAAGATAAGAAAATATCTTGATACATTTAACATACCTTCAAAGTTTTATACAGAAGGGAAAGCTTCTACAGTAAAAGTACTAACATCATAACACTCACCAACACATTTTTCAGCCAGTTCTCCCAAGAAAGGATCTGACAATTTGGGGTTCCAATCCCTGGTATGAATTTGCAAAATGTGCTTTCGTGCCTAATTAAAAAAAAAGAGAGATAAAAAATTAGCAAGCCAAATCCATGTCATAGACAAAAATATTATTTATTCACATGACTCCTGTTATTTTACCTGTTTTTGACACATAACTCAGACACATAAAATAAATTTAGCACGTGAAAGTCTCTCAAGAGCAAAGCTTTTTCCCTTCTTTTTAAATTCCATATATAAGCAGTACTTTTTTCACATTTTTTTCACCAGTTATACATTTTAATTTCTGTTTAATCAACATTATTATACATGAACGGATCAAAACTCATGTTCTATTAGGAATTATCATAGTTTTATCATTTCATTTTTAATTACTGCACCTATGATTAAAAGCTGCTCCTGTCAAAGGCCTCACCAATTAATGTACTGCTGAGCAGCATAGCATATACACATGAATCCCAAAACAATTCCAGCAAAAAGTCCTATAGAATCCAAATACATCYATCCATATACAAAGTAAATTTAATTTTAAGTATAAATTAATGAAATATTATGGCTGAGTTTATGTAAGTTTAGAACAAGGAACTGAAATGTTTCTGTTGCCAACATTGTAATGTCTGGCTTTGCATCTAAATTTTTTACATGCTTAGAAGTCTACAAGATTTAAAGTTATTTTCTCTCACCGAAAGTTTCAAGCCCCCAAATAGTTAGGGTTCACTATACAAATCCATAGGTTTTTAGATAAGCAATTCAGTTTATTGTGAGTAATTCACCTCTGTTTAGTTTTAGCTATATCCTGAAGATTTGAAGCTCAATACAAATTTATGTATACAATCTATTTATACTAAAAATGTCTTCCTAAAATTAAACATTCTTACAAGCAAGAATTAATATTTTTATTTCATAAGCTCGGCTGTTAGGCATTCAAATGTTTAATACACTGAAGATATTTATTAACAAATCTCCTTTCCAGGTTTTACCTTTTTATCAGGCAAGTTGAAAAGAAATTCCCTGTCAAAGCGACCAGGTCTCCTGAGTGCAGGATCTATAGAATCCAGTCTGTTTGTAGCACCAATTACAACTATTTCACCTCTATTATCCAGTCCATCCATGAGGGCAAGAAGAGTAGACACTATAGAGCTAAAAGAGAGTTTTCAGAAAAAGAAAGTATAGRGAACACTGCAAGAAGTTTTGCATTTTCAAATGCAGCACTAATAATTTCAAAGGAAAAAAAATAAGTTAAAAAAACCAAACAGGTGCCTAACAGTTTCAAGTCTCGTATGTTCCATTGGCCTCCTGGTCTGCTGGCCCCAAATTTCTCTCCTGTTTCCCTCAGCAGAGTGGAGGGAGATATACACATAAATGCCACCACCTATTGAATGACAGACATAAGCGTGTTGTGCCATGCAGAGCCCAGCAAACTGAGATCGAAAGCAGCCACGAAAAATTTCAGCCAGCAGCAAACTGTTGTAAAAAATGTTTTAAAAAATTACACAATAGCAACACAAGCTATGTTTGCACATCACACCATCTAGAATCAAAATCACAGGGGAGTTCAGTTCATTCACAGAACATTACCATTCATCATCTTAGAATGATATTTTTTGAACTGGTTATTCTATTGGGCTGGTAAGAGACAACCTGTTTACAGCACAAACAGCAAACCAAGGAATGGCTGCGGAAATCTTGCAGTTAATAATGTGGCTCAAGTGTGATTGTCACTGCAATTCAATTCCCAGCAAATTAGTCTGCCTGAAGGACTGAAAAGGTAATTTTCGACACCAAAAAACCAATCTGTCCTTTTTGGTGTAAGTGGGCTTCAGAAAAAGTAAAAACCTTTCCGGGGAAATGAGTAAAATTACATTTAAGAGTTTACCAAGATAACGTACCCTATACCAAGGTAATGGCAGCATACAAGAAATATTACCTGTGAATCTGATCTTGTCTGCTGGAACGAACTGGAGCCAGGCCATCTATTTCATCAAAAAAGATTATAGAGGGTCTCATCAAGTACGCCTGGCATGCAATAAATAAAAAAAAATTCACTGTTAATTCCTAATTTATCCATCAACATTGAAAACTGGTTTTACTAGAAAGCATTAACATGCTAAACTAACACATATATTGAGACACCTTTGATAGAAAGTGTAAAGTCTGAAACGAAAACTGAATTTTCAACTCCAGCACCGTTTCAAAGCAAAGCTGAGTGCAGTCTGCTTCAAGTAAGCAAGATGGCACCACTGTACCAGTTTTACTATGTGCTGGACAGCTTGAAGACAAACACACACCTTACACTCAGTTACAGAAAACACGATCTTATCTGCTCAAAATCTGTTTGGTTAAACATCTCTACCCAAAAACTATTTTTCTTTGAGCTACTGTCTTTCACTGCTTTATGTGCCTCTCTGAACACTAAAACAGACACAACCAATGCAATCATGCGCTCCCCTCTGCAGCATTTATCTTGAACATGCCAGTCAAACTCATACTCTCTGATTAATTTTTTTTTCCCAATTTTTACCCAAACTACTTTGCTGCATTAATGGACAAGTCAAGAGACTTCTCAGTTTTCAGAGCAAGAAAAACTCTTGTCAGAATTCCTCTATTCTTTTCATCTAAATATGTAATTTGGTAAAATCCTGCTTAATTTATGGAAATTTACAGTTATTTAGTTTCAATTGCAAATAACTCTGGCTGCCTAAACCACAAAACACAACATACAGAGAAATTATAGGAGAAAAATGTATTTTCTTCTAACCTGATCAAAAAGGAGTCGAAGCTGACGTTCAGATTCACCAACCCACTTACTGAGACAGTCTGCTCCTTTCCTCATAAAGAAAGCCACCTTTTTGTCTCCTTGACTGCATTCATTAGCTAGAGCTCTAGCTACCAAGGTTTTACCTGTTCCAGGAGGACCATAGAATAAACAGCCCCTGAAGATAAATGGATCAACACAGTCACAAACTTATTTTACGTCTCCTGAAAAACTCCAAGTCAAATTTTATAATGAAGACAGGGAGCCTGGAGAAGAAAGACTTAAGATCTTGTATTATTATTTTGTGTATTAGCACGACTTCATAAAATCTGAGTTTGATTTATACTTTCAAATCAGGAAAACTTTGATTTGTAAAGAWCATTAATCAACGGCATATTAAGTTTCCAAAGGATTCTTTTACATTAGTTAAATACCACCTCTTCAAATATTAAATCTTAGGTAATACTTGAATCAGTGTTTGTTACTTCTTTGGAAAGAAGTAATTTCTTTAAGTGACAAACATCTCCCCAAATTTTCAATTTACTTAGATACCATGCACCATTTAAATCACATACCAAGATGCCTGATTAATAAATATTAAAATCACAATATAACATTAGTATGAGAAACATCTGCATTTTGCTTGATTTAGTAAAATATTTGATACATAATGGGAAAAAAGACAAGGTACTACTAAATAGAATACTTGAGAATTCTTTCTTCAACCAAATCACCAAGTTTATCTTCCTATCACAAGAAAAATAAACCAGATTTTTTTAACTCTTAATCCTGTTTATTACATATTCTGATAGACAAGTGAGGTAGCAAACACATAAGCTTATTTGAACCATAAAACACTTCAGGGAAAGAATCAATCTCCCATGTGTTTTCAAGTGAAGCATTCTTTAAATACACTTACCTTGGTGGCTGAATTTTGAATTTTTCAAATATTTCTGGATAGAGAAGAGGAAACACTACCATTTCCTTAAGTGCAAGGATATGATGGCTCAATCCCCCTATACTATCAAAACACACCTTAGGGAAAAAAAAACAAAGCATACAAAGCTTATATTGTAACAGCTTTCCAAAAAAGCACCTTTACTTCTAAAATATTTGAAAACAAATTACATAAAACACTGCACCGACCAAGAGGAGTTCCCTGAATTTTGAAAGTGTGAAAAAAATAGTTGAGAAACTCAACTCTTGGCTGCCCACATGAGGCTCAGCTGGTTTGCAAGTTAACTGTGCCAGGGATGCCTGGACTTCTACAGAGATCCAGCCTAAGTCCCAGAGCATTTTTCAACTCAGGCACAGCACAACATGAATATAGTCAAAGCACTTCTAGACAGAGGTTTAGCTCTTGCAGTAACTCAGCAGTTTCTGCACAACGCACATCAGAAGCTAAAGTACATCCTTGTTTCTGAACAGGCAACAGGACCCCCATGGCACCACCGAGTTCACCAGCCCAGGGGGTCAGGACCTCTGTTTTCTGCACTGCTCAGCATATCCCACTTTCCATTAGTACAAGTAATCACAAATTGACTGTAAACAAAGAAATGTAACTGAGCAATTGATATTTTGGCTTATTTATGATGTATGCAGCGGGCTGATTACCTCCAGGCCAAACACGAGTGCTTTGTAATCCAAAGGAATAAACAGACAAAAGCTTTGAGAAAAAAAGATCAGTGAGCTTCTTATGAATTTACTTCAATTCTAATAAGAGGTGTGGAGAATTCTGCTTATACATAACTGGGGGAAGGAAGATACAATGCTCTCAAAAAACCTACCGATTTATCAACAATCATAGGGTCAACATCAGCCAAACTTGCCCCAACTTTCACACGTTCTCGAAGGATGCCACTAGCTAAGTCTTCTGCTCTGAAGTTTAAAGGCAGGCACCTGTTCAACAACAACAAAAAATACCAAATAAATGCTGTTCTGTTTTGATTGCTTGCTGGAGAGGAAGAACCAAAAGATTAAATGCCTTTTACTACAAAAAGAGATAACCTTCCTAGATTGGTAAGGTAAACAAAACTAATTTTTTTATTTATTTTTTTTTATTTTTTTGGTGGTAATTATTGTTGTGTATCTGGAAGTTCCTTAATGCAAAGTTATTTTACATTTTTACGCTTCCATACACATATTTCAATCTCAAGAACTAGGCTGGACAGACTACTTTGATTAAAACACAGAAGAAATAATATCTCCTTCCTTTAAGCCCCTACATACGTACAACATGAGGACAACTACATAGCTGGGAGGAAGGGAGGAAGAAAGGTACCACTAAGACACAGGTTACACTCAGAACTTCACTTTTTGTAGTTGTACGTCGCTTGAATTCTTTGCAATGGAAAAGGGCACCATGTGTCAGACAGGAAGAGACAGAAAATAGATGAGGAAACTTTTTTCCCACAGAATTTTCCTACTTAGGTAGCTGTGGCAGTAAGTAGATTTATTTATAGATCCTCCACTTTTAGACTACTGCTAAATACAGATAAGGTCAAAAAAATACGCACTGGATGCATAGAATGCACGTATTGTTACACAAGAGGAAGAGGGAAGAGGTGGGAATACAACTGAATGAACTGGGACCAAGTTACACCAAGAATTAAAATCTATTTTAAGTTGTTTGCTTATAACCCAACTGAATCAAATAGCTGTTTTTATATTTCCATCTTTTTGGCACTCTTGTTAATTATCTACTCATAAGTCTCCAAAATCTGTTTTAATATATAACCAGCACTCCTCCTAAACCATGTCTGCAGGTAATTATAGGCAGAATGAAAAGTCCGCAGAGCTGATGAAACATTATAGACTAGTTCTGCTTGTTTCCTGATGAATAATAAAATCAAACCATTCTAAAGACCAAGGATGTTTTGATACCTATTTCTCGCTCTGGCTATGCTTTTAGATTTTCTTCTTTCAAAACGTTCTTCATCTGAAGAGGTTGTATCACTGCTGTGAATGGCATGCTTCTTTCTCCTGTTGAAGTGGCAAAACAAACAGAAAACTCAGTCTCTTTTGCAGTAGAATGGCATGTTTTGGTTCTACAAAAATGAAACTGAAACAGCAAGTACGGTACTGTTCAGGTTTGAGATGCATGCAAATCTTAGCTTCATTAAGTATCAAAATAATCTGAACAGCTTTTACTGGCACAAGGATTACCTGCTTTCAACACGAACATTACTAAAACAGTAGAGCCCCATAAGATATGCGGTCCAGCCCATGTTACCTCATCAATGTGATTTGAATATTCAATCAATAAGCTGCAACTGTACTTAGAAAAGCTTCCAACCATTTTAGCCACCTCTAACATAACAGACATACCAAGATCTCCTTACTCAGTTTGACGTTTTCTTTTAAATATTCTTTGAAAAAATTTCATACTTTACAAAGTACATAGTCTCTTTTTATGAGGTTATTAATTCTGAACAGCAGAAGAGGCTCACAAAATACCAGTACTTCTGATCTGAATCCAAGTAAAATTACTATCCAAAGCCTGAATGAACCGTTTCTTATTTTAGTATGACAGTATTTCAGAAAACTGAGTATTTCAGAAATATTAGACAATGTACATTAAATCTTCTGTACAAAGAGGTGTTGAGTTTGATATCGGTTTGAAAAATTCAGCACTTTTTTGCATGAAGAAGTTGGCTACTAGTAAAAAGTCTTTGATTTTAAGTGAATATAGTGAGCTGCATCACTTGTATGAACATGATAATGCACTGAACTAGATGGTTTTTGCCAATGGATAACATGGTCTATCAGTTTTACTGTTCAATGACCAAAAATGAGATAGAGTATCATGCAGTTGGGAAGACTTTTTATGACTGTGTCCTGACAAGAAGGGATAAAATAAGAGCCAAGTAATGAGCAGGCTAAAACTAAAGGGATAGTAACTTTGACACTCTTCATATACGAATAGCACGTTCAAGTCCAGAGATTATCCAACAAAATGCCATATGCACTTCACAGAAAAAAAAAACCTCTTATTTGTATTACAAAGCAACTTTAGAATCATAAGATTCAGCTATTACTTTTTTTACTTTTCATATTTTCACTACGCCATTAAATTGAGCAATAAGACTGGAGTTTCAGCTATGACTAGTATTCGTTTACTTGGATTCTGTTCATGGACAGATTTGTCTTTTTGAAGCTTTGAGTAAGTTTATTTTTTAAAAAATGTTTTAAGCTGTAATCTCATCTGTTTTGTTACATAAAGCCTACCAACAGCTTCCAAGACAACTTGGTATATTCCAGACTTCTTTGACACAAAACATAAGAGTCAAAAATTACGCTTGCTAAATATTTTATTAAATTGTTGATAGTCCTTGGATGAAATTTGAACTGAAAGAAAACAAAACACATTAACCTGTTTTGTTCAGTTTTGTAGAACAGAAAAGGGATATTTGTTAAACTGATGCATTGGATTTAAACATTAAAGATACAGCCTTACAAAAGAAGCTACAGTGTGCAATATAGAATTCTTTCCAGTACTTTTAGCACACCTGTTTCCATTCTGTTTAGCACAAAGCTTCTACTGGGATGACAAAGTGCCATGACACTGCTGTTTGGATGCTGATCAGGGTCTGAACCTAGGATACAATTCAAGACCCACTCACATGCATGAATGAACTGTGCAAGTCACTCAAGAATGGTCTGAAAATCAAAAACTACCAGAATGTACTGAAGGAAAGCAAACAACTACATACCAAAAGACTGACATTTACCTGATATGGCTTCTTCTTGCAGGAGATCTGTGAATATCAAACAGCGTATTTTCTCTCTTTTTTTGATGAGCTGGCACTATAACATCAATTACAAAATAATAAACTAATCAAAATGCAGCGCAAAAGTGCTAGATTATCACTTCATCAATAAGGTTATCACTGGTTTCTCCAAAAGCTTAAACTAAGGAAAGAACTGGGCAGAGGGGTGGGGGGAATCAAACCTCTTGTGCTTTGTCACCATCACTGTACTGGGCTTGATACAGGCATGGGAATTCCACCCTCGCCCTCCTCAAATCATCAGAGCCGTGTCTATGACACAGAACATAACTCACTCAGGGCACTAGCATTTTTAGTTTATTTGCAGAACATGAAACTCCATACAGAAATTTCCTCATAGCTGGTAATACAGGATGTCTTGAAATCTCTCTTAACAAATACCACAGTAGTTCTCTAGTAGAGGAATCATATTCCATGATTCTATGACTTGTGGAAATGTTCACAGCTGCATCAGGGCAACCTCAAACTTGACAGGAAGAAGCATTTCTCTACTGAGAGGGTGGTCCAAAACTGGAACTCAAAGGCTTCCTAAAGAAGTGTTTGATGCCCCGCCCCAAGCCTGTTGTAAGAGGCTTTTGGACACTGCCATGCTTTCTTTGGTCAGCCCTGCAATGGTCAAGCAGTTGGACTAGATGATCATTGTAGCTTCCTTCCAACTGAAATATTTTAAGTTTCTCATCTAGGCAAAATGACATAACTGCTGCTATGCCATTTATCTACAGTTATGAATAAGGCTTACCACTCAAGAAGAGAAACAGTAACTATTTTTTCTATGTAATCACCTAATCTATGAGACTGTTTCCTGCTAAGTATTTCTTGATCTAAACCCTGCTGAGCTCCAACCCCGAGCCCAGCACACGGCAGTATCTGCAGAATTCAGTGAGGCAGCATTGGCACCACCACTGACAAACTGACAGACTGTGTCTCAGCAGTCCCATCCACGTGGTGAACCACAACACGGGCAGGATGGACATCACAAAGTGCTGCATCCCCGTTACTCTGTCAGCAGTGAGGAGTAGCCATCCAACTTTTCTCTCCCCACACCCTTGCAGGTCAGGAGAGCAGAAGAGCATGAGCACTGTCTGGTTCCTCACCTATTGGAGGGGCCTGGTATCTTTCAACAGTTTTTCTCTGTCTGAGATTATATGGCCGATCGTTTTCTTCCCCTTCAGCTTCTTCTACTTCTATATCTCCATCTTCTTCCTGAGACTCTGTTGGGGAATAAAAATATTTTCAGAACACTTTTACTTTATGCGAGAGCTACTTTTATCGCAAAAATCAACATTTTAATAATCACTGAGAATTACTGCCTACTTATTAATTAACACTAATTGGCAAATCAATGGAAATTTGAAGACMAAGATAAATCTACAGCACATTATCAAATTTCCTCCTAGTTTTTTACAGAAGGTTCTGGAAAAGCAACTGAAAGAAAAATAAATGCATTCAAAACAGCTTTAGTTATAAAGTATTTTGAATATCACTTTTATCCACTATATTTTTCCTTCAACAATTATCATTCAAATCAAGAATAATGCCTTTCTTCTCTTTTCCCATAGGAGCCTTAATAAATCAAATATTTGATACAGCATGAAAATAAGTACAACTTCATGATTCCCAGTGTCATTTTTACGCAAAGCAAAGGAACACAGTGTATAAAGGCACAACCTAGACCCATCTATTAACAGGATCAGAACTTCCATCCATGGATCTTAGAACAAACTGAGACTGCTTTCTTATTCACTGGAACAAACCATACCTTTTACAGCAGTTTTAGTTAAAAACTGAGATGCACTATGCTGAACCCCATATGGATGCCTGAAGTTTGAGTCTGATTCCCTAAGGGAGCCAAGCATGATGCTGATCGTGCCGTCAAAGTTACTCACAATCCCTTCTTTTTCAGTAATTTTTGAAGCCATTGACCAATTTCATTCAAATCTTTAAAGGAGGGTAGAATTTCAAATACAGTTGTGCATCTGCAAGCCTTCTAAAATGTCAATGGACAGTAAACAGACTTTAATTAATACCTTCTCCCAGAGGAAGGATGCAGGACCGACTATTACAAATTCTTACTGTTAATTGCCACCCAGCACATGAAAAACATCAAGTTAGTTAGAACACACGTAGTTGTAGAGTACATTCATCACCTCCTGGCTTCCACCAGAGGATTGTCACAGGGAATTTAAGGAAAGCTCCAATTACTTAGTGTTACGAAAAACAGAAGGAAGGAAATGTAGTATACAAACATTTAGAAACCAGGCTTTGTTCTGCTTTCTGTAGCACAATATATTGCTATCTTACATGGAGAACTTTGTTTTATAAGTATTTCAGACAAACCCTTACAATTCTTTACGACCCATACCTTCTTCTTCCCCTTCTGTGGACACCTCATGGTGGTTCTGAATCCCATAGCTATTTCTCCTCAGTGATTTCCTCCTTCTTTTCACTCGAGAATACATATCCATGTTTTCCTGGAATAAAATTCAGATGCACTCCTATCAGTACTGTCCAATGTCACTCACAATGTTAGTCCCCAGTTCAGTAAGTCATGCTCCACACAATCTCTAGCCCTCAAGTGTTTTTCCAGCAGAGCTCTCCACAGGTAGACCAGAAAAGCAGTCTCATTTAATAGGTGCTAAATAAGTCTCTCAGACAGTACCTAGTCCATCTAATACAGAGTTAATATTGGTATCAAGCTGTTTTCATGAAAAAAAGCAGATGACAGTCCCTCGTCCTGTTTCCAGGCTACCAGAGTGTGCTTCAAACCAAAGGAGAACCACCACAGCACATCATGAGAGCACGACAGTTAATTTATCAATAAAGAAAACATAACTTAGTGTATATCCATGAATTTAGCTCTGAATTTTAGTTTATCAAGTTGCTTCATGTTATCCACTGAAAAAATTCGGAAACCTTTAGGCAGAGCTACAGACAAATGTATGGTGTTTCCAAAAACAAACATGCTCTGCCTTGATATTACTTTTATCTGATATCTCAGATGTTCTGCACTTACAAATTCTGTGTCTGTCCACATCCGTAGCCGTTCTACTTCCCCAGATCGCCTGTTCCTCCTGATGTTAATGTTATCCATTTCCTGTAGGACAGCTTCAGCAGTACTAAAATATACGCAACAGTTAACACACACAAAAAATCAGTCTTGAAACAGTAAAATGCAGAATTTTTTAGACAGCATCCGACATCTTAAGTTGTCTATCAATTAACTACAAAATCAACCATAATAAAACTGAAAGAATAGAAACTAAGAAGTATGCAAAAGAAAAAATACTGATGCTATTAAAATTTGGGGTTCAAGTTAGACTGTAGCATTTTTAAAAACTTTTTAAAATATTTTTGCCCAGTGTAAATTGTCGTATATAAATCTGCAACTGCTTAAACATTAGACTGGGTTTCAGGTACTTCTTGCAAAGCAAGAAAGTAAAGCTTTTTACCCACATAATTATAAAACTGGGAACGCAATTAATGCCTCCACCCAATAAGCTTTAGTTTCTTACCCTGGCCTCAAAAAGACACTAGAACATAAAGGATTTTGGTTTTGTGTGTTAAATCAGTAACATCTAGAATTTCATCATTCAGTATTTGACCTCACGACCATTTCTCATCTACTATGTAATTAGTCTACATTTTTATTATCTGGAGTATTTGTAAACAGCTGTCAAAACAATGGTGGGATGTAAGTAATAACCTTGGCCAAGATGCTTCATTGCTATGCAAGAGAACAACACAGTATTAGCCAGGCCAAGTCAATTATTTGGCCACCTGTCCTGAAGCCCACATTACTGCTCTCCATGATGATTATAGTAGATTTCAACAAGAATTCTACGATATTTGTGTAATACTTGTAAGAAGAAAGAAACTTTCATTTCCATTTTTTCCAAGCTGTTTAAAAGTAAATCTAAAGGGTGAAATCTTGCCTAGAAAGAAGACAGTGAAGTTCTGCTGATGTCAGTAAAGTCAAGATTTCATTATGAGAACTCCTCTCAATTTTAAACAGTTCTTCCACAATATCTGTGATGTGTGACAGAACTATTTCAAGTAAAATCATGCTGTAGTTTGCTACCAAAGAAAATAGGGTTGGAAGGGGCCTGGAAAAGTCTACATGCTCTGCCAGGCAAGAGAAAACTACAGAAATGCCTAAATCATTCCTGACAGACATTTGTCTAACCTGTTCTTAAAAACCTCCAGTGATTACGGGACACAGTGTTATCAGTATAAGCTCATATACAGATTTCAGTACCATGATCTTATCAAATTACAATCTTCATGGTAGACTTTTTCCTATTGTTGATGAGGAAAGGGAGATTCAACTGAAACTAGAAAAATAAATGTAACTCAATATAAGTTTGCAAACTGATACCAAGTAGTTACTAAGTTGAAAAAGAAAATTAAATTAATAAAAGATTCAACAGAATACATTTAACAATGAAGATCATACTTGGCAATTACATGTTCAGCTTTAAATAATTTTCCAACACTAGAACAAGCAGTCTCTCATACATGTGACTATTAAAACCTGTTTTACAGGTGGGAAAATCGGGACGTATTAAGTGACCTGCCCAGGGCTACAAAGAAATTGTATTTCAAAAAAAGCATTTCTGGCTCCCATTCCTGTGCTCAGACCAGACCGTGCCTCCCTGTCTGACCTACTTTGTCTGCACAGTAAATGTCAAAAAGTGACACCCACCCTATGTGAATTACTAACAAATGGTAAAAAACAAAAACAAAAGAAAGCTACAAACTTTTGATATTTTATGATCAAAATCATACAAGCAAAATCTAGAATGCTTCCAAGCACTGCTGCTAATCACCAATTTACATCACATTTAAGGTATCACTACATAAACAGGTTACCAAGAAACAAACTAGGGTGTGGATTTACAGCATGTCAGGCACTCTGCAGTAACTGCCAACATACAGTTTTACCCAGGTGTAAACACAGAGTAACCTACTCCTCAATGAAAGCCTGGGAAGTTGCTCTGCATTTAGAGCATGGATACCATGGCAGTCACAGCACAGACCCAGGTACAACTCAAACCACAATCTAGCTTGTCTCAATGCATCCCCACAGTAAAACACAGACATGGCACTGGAACACAGTGGTTTCTAATTTTAAAAAATCATTAAGGTGCTTTGTGAATACAACTGTAGTATCCCCACATACCTGTTTACTAGCTGATCAAACAATAAACTCTGATTCAAAGTTTCAAATCTGTTTTTCCTGGACCGACAACTTTTTCTGACTTCTATATCTCCGTTTATGCAAGCATGGTCCCCATCTCCCTTTTTTTCCCCTCGAAGGGGGTGGCTTTTGAGAGCTAAGAGAAATTTGTATTACTACTTCAAAACGCAGGAAACAACATTTTCACAAACAAGAATTAATAAGAGAATACTTAGCAAGGACAATAAACCAAAAGTTATGAAGTACAGTATGAGCTAAAGAACTGTATTCCTATCAAAGTTATTTTAAAAGCTATTTCTGCATATTCGAGCTTGTTTCCTTAGATGATAATCTTATTTTATGATGAAAATTTGGCATTCAAATAAGCATTCAATATTTTTAAGTTAACATCAATACTAAAATGCACACTTGGCCCACAGTTTCAAATCTTAGTCTTTCAAATACAGTATCAAAAGGTCAGATACAACATATTGACTTCACAAGCAGATCTATACCAGCTACTCTGTACAGTGCCAAACAAAGAGATCCCACTGCTGATTGTTCCTTAGGCACCACAATAAATAATAAAGTACCAAATATGCTTAATGAAATAACACTGACATAGAGTCAACACAGAACTAAACAAGACAGAATTGATGAAAAAGGGACACAAAAGACAAAGTGAGTTTAGCTGAGATAAGCAATGAAATGGCAAGTTTGTAAGGTACAAGCACATAGGAAGACTGTTCAAGGTAGCAGGAGCTGCAGACAAGGCAGGTCTCTCTAAAGCAATAGTAGAGTTAAGTAATGTTAAGAACCACAGAAGGCCAAATTTCAGACGAGCAAAGAGAGTAAGTAAATAAAGAGACCAACTGGGAGAGGAAGGCCAAAATTAGTTCATAACAGTAATTTGGGAATTAAGGAAAAACACGAGATCATGGCCAAGAGGTCTGAATTGAGGAGAGAAATGGATTTTCATCTAAAAATGTTCCCCATATCCAGAGAGAGCATCCAAGATGTTGACGGAGAAAACTGAGCCAAAACAGTTAACTTTTCTGGTCAAAATGGTCAGAGTAATCAGTCAAGTTATCAAAAACATATGCCACTGAAAATCATTGACATAAAACTGTTAAAAGTGAAAGTCGATACAAAAAGGTTTGCTATAATTCACTTACATAAGCTACGTCCATTTGGTAGTGTAGCACCAGGCTGAGAAGTTAACCTAGGAAACAATTAGACACACAAATTACATTAACATTCCTTAACTAAGCAAAAGGCAAACAGTGGAAATAGGACTTTGAATGTAAAACGCTCCACGATACTCTGTGATTTCAAAACCTTTGCAGAATGCAGCCTCTGAAGAGTGTGCTTCATGACCAACTCTTGAGTGAGGCCAAAGTCCCCAATATCAATTACATAAATCCCCCCAGCTATCTAAACATCTCTTTTATTAATGCTTCCAGTGTTCCCTAGTGCCATCTCCTACAGTTTACTCTTCCCTACATTTCATAAGAGAACCTTGGTATAGCTCTCCAAAGGCATCTTTCATTCCAACACCTCGGATAAACCAGTAGAAGCAATGAAACTTTTGGGAAAAGTCTTAGGAACTCAAGATCCCTCTTAAGCACATATTTTGGCACAAACAAGAGAACACCTCAGATGCAAGGCATGTTGCAGTGGGTTCTAAATAAGTAACAAGATGGTTTTCAGCACCCTGGCCAAATTTCATTTGACACAACGATCTAAATTCTCCTGGCCACATTAAATATTATTTTTTCTATCTTAGCATTTCTAAGAGTCACAGTACAAGTCTACACTTACAAACAAAAGAAACAGAAGGTGCATGAGTCTCAATATATTCCCAATGACCATGGCATATTAATACGCTAGATTTAATTTATTGTTTCAATAGAGAAAAATAAACAAAAAAGAGGTCTATTTTAAGGTTTACAAAGATTTTAAACAAACTTTATCCTAGCAGACAACAGTCCAGTAGTGATTTAGAGTCACTCTTACATACAAAGCATTGGAAGTAYGATTTTGACTTGTACATTAATATGAAATACCTATCTACAAAGGAACCAGTATTAAGTGAAAGTTCATGGATCAGAAACATACTGTGTACACAGTCTCATAATTACTTGTAAACATGTGAGGAACCTTATGAACACAACAATGCTTTGTAAAATGCTATTAATCAGAGTTTTAAAACTGAACTGAGGACTGAGGCAGTATTCAGTAAAATTTACTGACTAGGCTGAAACAATAGTGGAAATAAACTTGACCATTACCCATTCCCAGTGACAATAACACTGATTCCCTAATTAAAATGTCATGTCTTCTTACAGCTTGAGTACATAAAAATACCAATTACATTACTAAATTTGGATGCATCAAGACCCTAGAATTCAGACTGCATCTCAAATAAAATAACTTTCTATTTTTTGCACAAATATGCAGAGAAAGGAAACAGAGATGAGAGGATTGATGTAATCCACATTCTTAAACTGAAGAAAATAGTCTGAAAATAACACGCTTCAAAAGTAAACTCCTGACCTGCAGCTGACTGCAGAAATAGCATAAGTGGGGTAACAACACAGGAAAAATTGGTATGAGCTCCTTCTTCTCCTGGCACCAATTACCTGGACTGTCCAGTTGAGATGCTCCATTCCTCTCGCTGCCCAGTACTGCGTGATTTTGATTTGTCTTTGCACACAGGATCAGCATGTTTTGAGGTACGTTTGGCGGGAGGAGATATGTGGCTATCACTTAAACTAGCATCACTGCCTTCATCTTTCTGAAAAGAAAAAGGAATCAGATCAAACTTAATTGGCTCCTTTGTAGATCTCCTTTCAGAAAAAGAGGAAACTTCAGCTTAGTAAAAGGGAAGTCTCTGTCAAACTCCTAGTGACCAACTTGTGAGAAATAGTAAAAGTTTTTATTCTGAAAACATTACCAGAAACTATGAAAATATTTAATTCCAAATATTAAACTTCTGTAATAATTTTCCTGTATTTCTGAACAAGTATTCTGTTTCTATAACCCACTGTATTTTTTATATCATACATGGCACTGCTAGTCTCACGTTACTTGCAAAAGAGCTAGCAAAGAGAAAAAAGGACTGAGGAAAATTAAGATACTTACAAACACATTAATTACAAACTTACAAAAGCATTGATTTATTCTACTGACGTTGTCTTTGTCTTTAAAATGCTTAAACAAACACTCTTCCTTCTCGTAAGAGTTTTCCAGTTACCTTGTTCTATCCATCAAACTGTACAGCACACAGCCAGAAGAAACTCATAGCAGGTTTTATACTTTTAAGGCACATTTCGTCCAACTTTTTCATTAACAGCATTTTTTAATATACACTAACCACATTAGTCTTAACATCTCTTAAGAAGCAGCTTAAGAGCACCAGAGGGGTCGTTTTTCTGTTGCACTTATCAAATGGAACATAGACAGAAACCCAAAGATAGTAGCAAGGGATTGCTTCAGAGTTGTACATAAGAAATGGACAGAGAGCCAACTTTGGAGGATCTGCTTCTGTTAAGGTGAACTACCACAACAAAACATAAAACCAGGATTGTATAAACTACAAATTTTAGCTCGTCAAAACAGTTTTGATGTCATCCAGTGGGACCCTGAAATGCTTGAGAGGTGGGCCTGGGAGAATCTCAGGAAGTTCAACAAGTCCAAGCGCAAGGTCCTGCACCTGGGTCCGGGCAATCCCAAACACAAGTAATAGGAGGGGTGGAAAATACATGTAGAGCAGCCCAAGGAAGATGGACTTGGGGCTGTTGCTTGACAAGAAGCTCAACATGCCCCAGCAATGTGCTGCTGCAGCCCAGAAAGCCAAATGTGTCCTGGGCTGCATCAGAAGCAGCGTGGGCATGAAGCTGGGGGATTCTCCTTGCCTATCTCCCCACTCCTGAGATCCCACGTGGAGTCCTGTGTCCAGTTTTGGGGCCCACAACATAGTAAGGACGTGGACCTGTTGGAGCGAGTCCAGAGAAGACCATGAAGATACTCTGAGGGCTGCAGCACCTCTGCTATGGAGACAGGCTGAGAGAGGTGGGGTTGTTCAGCTTGGAGAAGGCTCCAGCGAGACCTTACAGCACCTTCCAGTATCTAAAGGGGCTACAAGAGAGCTCAAAAAGGACTTTTTTAGCAAGGGACTTTTTTTTAGTGACAGGACAAGCGGGAATGGCTTTAAACTGACAGATGACAAATTTAGGTTAGATATTAGGATGAAATTCTTCCCTGTGAGGGTGGTGAGACACTGGCATAGGTTGCCCAGGGAGGCTACGGCTGCCCCATTCCTGGAAGTGTTCAAGGCCAGGCTGGATGGGGCTTGGGCAACCTGGCCGAGTGGAAGGCATCCCCGTCCATGGCAGGGGGTTTGGAAGTAGATGATCTTTCAGGTCCATTCCAACCCAAACCATTGTATGATTCTAAGATTCAAAAACTAAATATCCTCTCTTGCAACTACAGAGAACCAATTTTCAAATATTAAGGTCCAGGAATTGTCAGTAAGCACTTAAACTACAAAAAGAAGATAATTCTACTTATATATAAGGAGATGACCACAGAAGTCCCGTTTGTTCATCAGGCTTATTAACAATATGATTTGTACCCCAGATACTTCAACATACTCAAGAAAGTCAAAAAAGAAAAGCCCTATTTTTTAACAGAGGAAGACAGAATACCACAGCACAGTATTTAGGAAGTCGCAAAGCCTCATGAAATCCAGTGCAGTCGACAAGACAGCTCCGCACTACTGACCCAGGGACTGGCCCATTTACTCCTCTGCCCGACTACACAGTGCCGTTCCAACATGCTCTGATCTTCTTCTGATGTTTCTCTGACCCACCCATAAACCAGATCAGCTCACTAAGGCTTCAAAAGCACACTTGCCTTCTGTTAGATGAACTTCCTACCTTGTCAGTGATCTGAATGATTTCACTGAGGGATCAGACAAGTACAAAAGATAATGCAAGAGAAAAAACACAAGGTGAGGACAGGACCATTGTCTGCAGAAACACAAAGCTGCAAGTGAAATACACTGTCTGCCTCACACCTTAACATTTTGTCCCCCAATATATACATTTAAACAAGTATTAAATAGAATTAAATACTTATAATACCACTAATAAATTAATACAGTATTATGATTTAGTATTTATTTACTGCATATGTTATATGTAATAATACTTATAAATACTTCTGCTCATACTAAAACATACTGAACACTGAAAACTAGTATTAAATGTTAATGAGCCCATGTTCACATGTCATTTTAAAAGTAGGTTTAGTTTCGATAATTTTTACCCTGGCAAGATAAATCCAGAGAAAGAGCGAGCTCTATATGAAGATTCAATCTTAAGACTCATTTAACTCTAGTAAAAAAAAAAAAAAAAACCCTTACTTTTTTCTTCCTCATTATTTCACTTCCTCAGGACATGCATCAATGTAACTCAAAATTATATCTATACTAAAAGCTCATAATTGAAACTTTAAATTACATGAAGCAGAATTTGGGATCCAAAACTAAGACTTGGTCAAAGCTGTAGCAGARGTAACTACCACCATGTCTAAATCCAAAACCCTTGCAATCCTGCGTAGCACTGTAAAATACATGAGCAGCACTTGGCTGTTTTCCGTAACACTCTGAAACTACAAAATACCAACTTTTCACAAAATTTTAATAGCCTGCATATTCACTTCTGAATACTGTAAGCATTTGTGTATGTACTTTTTGCTTTATTCAGCCATGAGTTTACTTGCAGACTTAGATAGATACAACCCTGCTTAAGTCAATTTTAGTAACTGCTTTCCGAAACTATGAGAGCTCCCCTGTGAAGGATAGAAGCAGAGTTTCAAGGTAAGCCACAGAACCCGTTTGAAACCGGCTAAGCGAGACAGAGAAAATGAAACTAGGAAAGATGAAGCAGCATGTAACAAAGCTTTACAAGGTGTAACATTAAAGCTCTTTTGCCAGCAGTGAAATTAGTAATGCACAGGTTCCTCTACTCCATCTCCACCCCTTTCCACGCAAAAAGCCGAACTCCTCCGGGTCTCCTATGATCACCTTTCTCCGCGTTTCCTCAAGTGCCTTGMCTCTGGTCCCAGGTCTCCAGATCATCTAGGATCCCTCATTTGTCCTGTCAGCTAAAACAAAATACTGGCAATGGAGACAAATTCTGCTATTTCAGGTCTCTCTCGGCTGCCAATGTTCACAAAATTTGTAACAGCTGAGTATCTTTGAGATCTCTAATGCTGTCCAAAGAACAAGCAAATAGCTTCAGAAACTGGAAGGGCAGGCTGTCACTGTGATCACATGAGCTATCGGTTCCTTGTAGCTGCCTAAGGAACCAGACTAGCAATTAAGGGGTTTATTTAATTAGGTTATTCTTTGTTTAGGCTATTATTTTCAGTTGAGCCTCACTTGTCTGCATATTAACTCTACACACAAACTCAGCAAGTACAAACCAAGTTAAARTTTAAGATACTCAAGTCCAAATACTAACCTATGTTAGGATACATGCTGTGTAAGATGCACTAACATACAAAATATTTTACCATGAAGTAGTGACAAAGCTACTACAAAGTTGAAAACAYTGAAATTTTAAATATATTACCAAGAACCCAAGCTCCATTTTCCACTTAACAGACAATCTTAAAAATTCAAGCTCTAGGGAATCAAATTACACTTAGACTACCATCCAGAACTTTCACCTACCTACAGTAAAATACGGAGATAGAGCTTTCATTACACTCAAGAGATTACCCAAACTGGGATATGCTAGAACAAGAAAGGAAATTAATTTCAATTTGGGAAGTCTTTACAGAGAGCAGTCTATCTATCCACTGCTTCCTCCCATTTATAGCAAAACAGGTCTAATGATTCCACAGCACTCAACTTGCTCCCTCAAGGAACTGGGTCTCAAACCATTTATACCTTTAATGATTAAAAATAGCACTTAGTTTCAACCGAGAAACTTATTATTTAACAGTACATATCATGAAAATGTTCTGGGACTAGAAAGATATGATACAAGCATCAAACTTAAAAATTAAGAAATTAATAATGCAATTGCAGAAGTAGGAACCAATGCACTGAACTCAAAGTTTCTAATGAAACACTGGCACTGAAGCAAATGCACTCACATGCTGAGAGAATGCAGAGAATATGAATTAATAAAATCTTAATCATGTCAGAAATTGCCTTCAAGCATATCAAAGCAACAAAGAAAAAGTAAGCACAGAACAATCAAAAAATGACTTTACATAGTGTCAGAAGGTACAAAGAGAGAAACAAAATTTGGCACAACTCTATTGATCCAACAGAAGAGAGAGACCCATCAAATTCCATCTGTGATCCAGAACAACTAGAACCACTTCTTACGGAAAGCACTCTCACTAACAATGAGTAAGGAAATAAGTTGAATTAACAGGATACCATCCATGCTCTAGACTGGCAAAACACAGTCTTCATTATCTTTGGATTCAAGAGCAAAATGGAATGTGACAGCTGAATGAATACCACAAATCAGCTGTTGAGCTAAGATCTACCAGCAAGAGTCTGGCAGAGGCAGTGGGGCAAACTGGTAACACACCTTCACTGGAGGCACTTGAATGATGGTACTGATAAATCTAGAAACAAAATCTAAAATGAATAAGTAAATAAAGCAAGAAAATATATAAATAGCTGCATACTTATGTCTATGTTTTCTCTACTTTGTATGAAAAGGAGAGAGATAGAAAAACTGTTTATTATAATAGACATATTCATGAGCAAGCTACAAAAACACCGGTATACACTATTACCTGCAGTCTCTTCTCTATCCATCTCTAAATTTCAGAATACTAATTTGATACTAACAGAGCTTTATTTATAACCTGCAGAGTCCTTAAGTTTTGAAAGAACATAAACTAGAAATCAATTACTAAAACGTCTTCCTTCTCAATTTATCCTCTTAGAACAGTGACTACACCAATACAGTCTTTCAGGAGGACTGAAGAACACGCATACCAGGGGAGTACTCACTGACAGGTGCCTTCAGGTGTATCACAGGAACCAGCTCGCTAAAGCATGACATTTGATTAATTTCCAAGCTAAAATACAAAGGTTACCTATAGCATATTGAAAGGGAGAAGGTAGGGGGTTTTTGTTTCTTCCGGTTTTTAAGCTGAATCTCCTGGCCACCAGAATAACCAAAGAACTCTTCACTACGCTACTGGTCTGAACATCCAAAAATAATCCTAATCCAGWAGTCTTGGAAATAGAGGATGAGTACAAACCATCTCCACCACTGTGATCACCAAGCATGTGAACACAAGTTCACCGAGTTCTCAAGTAAGAGATGATACAACATTCAAACCACAACCACACCTTGCAATTTCTGAAAAAGACTCTGTCTGGTTTGCCACAGGTTCATCTGTACTCAGACACAGGCATGCAGACATGAATATCTGAGTTATCCACCATGGTCAAACTTGCTGTCCTCGCCACACAGTTTGTGGGGCACACCCTGCTGACTGCCGCACCCTGAACACTCGCACAACTGCTCATACAACTCCTCACTCTGAAAAGTTTTCAACCCACTCTCTTGAACGTTGCAGCAACTGTTTTTTCTCTTTGCTATGGCCTCTTCCCATGTCTAAGACATGAAATTAATGCACTGCCATTCAGTCTTCAGCTGATCAATCCTTTTTCTCTGCATTTGGTTAAATCCACAAATACCTTTTCTTTTTAACCCACTAAACAAGCACAAAAGACACTGAAAGTTAACTTCTAATACTGAAATATACATTTTCAAAAAAATCCATTTCAGCTACAGGTTTTCAAAAACCTCCACTTCTAACTTTAGTTAACCCCTAGCTTCTGATATTGAAATGTAACTTTTTCCACTTCATCTGACTCTCTGAAAAGATGACAAGTTCAGACATGTCTCAATCTTATTTTTACTAACTTTGGCGAAACTGAATCCAGGTCCTCTTGTTATTTCTAACTTTCTGTTTTGATTTAAAATACAGTTTGAGATTAACAACACATCATCTTAGATGTCCCAGAATATTAATAATCTGGATTCATATTTTAAAAATACATGTGGAAAAATCTGGTCTGCCTTTTCTTCTACCAGTTCATGCAAAGTTCTTGAGATGGGCTGTCTTCTAGAAATGGACTGTCCATTAGAAGATGTAAAATACTCAAGACTATTTAGTGCATTTAATAAACTTTCATGTCCCGGAGTATAAAAAGGTAAAATTGTCCTTCCAAAGTAAAGCTTATATTCATGAAAAAAATGTGACTGTGTCCCCAGTACACTAATTAGTTAAACTCATGACTCATCTTTGCCCTCATGTAACTACTCAGTTAACAAATAACTTGCTTTCTCTGAAACTACAACACATTTCAAACGTCAATAAAATACACCAGAAATACTGTCTAGCTGTCTGTTCAGTGATTCTGGATAAGCCACTTGGTCCCTTGTGTATCAGTTTCTGTGAAGGTAAAAAAAGGATTAAAACATTAACTCCTAAAAATTTAATTGCATTAAAGATCTGCTTTAAGATCTATTGGTGGGAGTTAGGTAAGAGCTAGGTATCCTTCCTAATGCATTTTTGGGCTAGGCATACTAAGCAATTTAAAAAAATCAGAAGGCTTCACAAACTCTTTGAGATAAGTTTTGCTCTTTTGTGGTTCCGAATTCTACTTACTAGATCAACAAATTTTCTCATGACAGCGATAATGTCATCTGACAGGAATCTAATAAATCCCTTCACATCCTATTTCCKTTTTTTTTTTTAAGTTCACCACTTTGCTTTATATCCCCTTCACCAAAAAAGAGGGGGGGAAAACCAGAATAAAACTCTCCTTACGCTTGATAGAAACATTCAGTAGCTGAAACGCTCCCATCAGCATGCTCAAACCAGGTACCACACCTTGCCTTATGCATCCAGACTATGGCCTCATTTCAGGATGACACACCACACTACCCACTCTCTCCAGCACCAACGCATCCTCCCTCACAAGCTCCTCTCCTCCCCACCCCAACCCACATTTTCCTGGCAAATGCCCTCAGCCCCTCTTCTAGGGGAGAACTGGCTGACTGCTTGGTGGGAAGACGTAAGACCTGATACACTTGTCTGGGGAAAGAAGGTAATATGACTCAACTTGAGGTCGAGCTTAATACAGCAGACTGTATTTGTGATATACAGCTGCATGCTGAACATCTACCTTTGTGTCCTAAAAATGCAGTGTAAGAGCACTTTTACTTCAAGGCCAGGTTGGATGGGGTTCTGAGCAACCTGGTCTGGTGGAAGGTGTCCCTGCCCATGGCAGGGGGTTGGAATGAGATGATCTTCAAGGTCCCTTCCAACCCCAACCATTCTATGATTCTGCCCCTGCCTGCAAATGACAAGAAGCCAAGAAATAAATCTATGAGAGCACATTAGCTACCTTAGTGAGAACTTTGAGTTTCATGAAGGCTCTGATGTGTTAACCTTGCTGATAGCTTAAAAGGAGACGACAACAGCTTAAAAGAAACCATCTCCTAGTTGCAGTTCTCTAATTTCCACTTGTTTGCACACAGTCGTTTATCAGACATTGGCTCTCCACAGGTGTTAAAGGAAAAATAATATTTATGCTTAAGTGCTTGATGATCTTGGAATAAACAACTATTAACGATGTATTTCATTAGTGGTAATGATAGTAAAGAATGCCTCAATTGCAGGATGATCTAAATTCTTTTAACATTCAACTTCTGTATTTTTTTCAGTAAACAACGCTCATGTCAATAATAGCCATTAAGAACATAAAGAATACCATCACCTAGATTTTTGCAGAAGAAGAAATTCTTCCCCACTCATTCAGATTTTAAAAAATAGATAGATATTTCTTCCATTGGAAGATCTGCTTTATTATTTCAATGGAGCTCTGTTTTATTTCCTGGAACTCTTCAACCCAAGAATTCAGGTTATTTAATAAATGTGAAAGCTTTTGAGAAAAGTTAAAAGTTTACAAGTTAAAAATACAAGCACTGTTAATTGGAGATTTTCACACCTGCAACCATTCCCTCTGCCTGTTATAGAAAAAGACACCTGTTCATATCCAGACTGGGTGAGTGCCTTTCAACAGCTTCACTCCGACACACAAAAAACTCTTGCAACCTACAGGTTACTGGGTTCATGAATGAAAACRAGAGTGACCTACAAACTGTGACAAAGGCAATAAATAGTGAGCCAAACTGTGACAGAGGCAATAAATAGTGAGCTCAGGTTTATCCTCCCATCATCATCATCCCACTCCAAGCATTTTCACCACGAGCACGCCTCTCTCCTCCTCTGAGCCTTCACTAAAATTAGGGTGACATTGCGAAATTTCAGCCAATAATCAAACCAGAAGGACGGAGGGSAGGCAAAGGGAAGCCAGATGATGTGGGGAAGAGGATTGGTTTCAGCTGGACCAGTAACGTGATCCTGATCCAGCTGATCAAATGGCCTGGCAAGCATTAATATTGGCGACTCTGTTGTTTTCACAACTGCAGAGTTGACAGCCAGAGCTCACAGCTCACAGCACATGTGAAATCACACACCCTCAGAAGAACAAGTCCACGGAGCAGAGTTCTCTACTCGCTGCATAGGGTCCACACCTCACTTAGAAGGTTTTCTAATAGACCCACTTAAGGGAAGTTTTTTAAACCACAGATCCTCCTTATTTAACACCRAAGGAATAATAAAACAAACACATTTTTAGTCAGAACTACATAAACCATTTCCATGAGTTTCTATACTCTTAACAAAGACTTTTAAAGCAAAAATTTTATTTATGCAAAGAATCAACAATTATTACAATGAACATTCAAATGTTTTTCCTACCCTCAGTCCTCGAAAATCCATCTTGTTTCTGCGTAACAGTCACATCCCAAACAAAGCTTATAGGACATGGCCTCTTTTAGTACTACTATAAACCTAAATAAAGAAATAGAATTATCTGAATGAGGATAGAAGGGAGGAGAACTGAGTGAGAACCCCTGGAGCAGACAGTTTCCCCAGGTTTGGACATGACCAGGAAACAGGCTCAGTAAACTAAGCAAGGAAGCATTTATAGCGAGGGAAGCTACAGGAAGGTGGCTTTCCGTGTGGAAAAAAAAATGGGATTAAAAAACACTTCTGCACCCCTAGCTACAATGCACTTGAAGACAGTATTTCAAAAGAGAAAAAAGAAATTAAAATTGTGTACAATTGTGATATGAAATCTTAAGATTAATGTATTGAAATTTAAATAGTAATAAACAAAAAAATTAAAGGCCTGAAAGATAAATCAGAGGAAATAACACAGGATCGTTATTAAGTATTTGGAATGAGGGATTGCTGAAGCAGGGCAACAAATTTCAATACAAGTAATCTCTTCCACATGTAGAAAACGAACAGCTTCTTCATTTCAGGTTATTTAAATAACTTGGCTCAGCTATTTATCTATTTAAAATTAAGGATTGACTGGAGGCTGGAGAAAAGCAAAAAGCCCGTCTCCCAAATTATGAAAACACCCGAACCAAAGCATTTGCTCCAAGTGCAACTGGACACAAATTTTCCATCAAAGCTTTACATTAGTTAGGCCATCAACAGACACTACTGGAAGCATAAAGGTAAAACCACAAAATTCAGTACAGGCTAAAAAAACCAYGGAACTTGGAGAAGCTTTTAAATTCTGTACTTCAGACAGGAGAACTAAAGCTGCCTCCTTCATACCTAGTTCAGCTGGAGTTGAAGCTATTATAGGATACACATAGTCATGCAAAATGAAAAGGCTTACAGAAGATTACACATTAATCTTACAACTGGTTGAAAAGTTGCCTGTTTTAATAGCTACCAAGCAAAAAGAAACTAAATTTATTCAGAAAAAGAGTCCAAGCAAGTATAAATGCAAACCAACACTTGAACAATTTAAAGCAGAATTAATGGTTAAAATAAACCATGAAAATCCCATCAAAGGTAATGAAGACAATATTTCAAGAGTGAAGTCAGACTGAAAAATTGTTTAGAAAAACCAGCAAAGCATGAAGTGTACACAAAAAAAAAGGATAAAAACATATTGTCAGCTCCCTTTGCAATAAATGGGTTGATGAGTGATATTACCCACAGAAAAAGTAATCCATTAGAGCTAAAGCATCTAATAAACATCTAAAGATCAGCAATCTTTAAAAGGGTCCCAGCCACAAAAGAGCACACAAAATTTGCAGCAGTGAAAGCTTCAGCTCATTGATGCCTACTTGCTGCATGCTTCGGTTTGAGAAGGGTTTTATAAAGTTTTACACAGAAATCATTCAAAGCACCATTAGATTGGAATTAAAACTTTTCCACAACATAGCAAATGCTCAACAATTTAGGGCAGGATGTGCAAAACCATACCACATCCAACTGAAACTGCAGGGGGATGGAGGTGATCAGAATATAATTACCTGAGCTAATTATCTTGCATAACCCCAAGCCGTATGCAACTCTTGCAAAATTGTCATAGGCTGTCTCAAGGCCATGAGTCAAACCTTGTGCTCAAAGTTCAGACTGACAGACAGTAGCTGGAGAAGCAGCTTTTATTAATATTACTTTGGGACAAGCCAAATAATCAGAGGAAGCAATGCAGCACACAAAACATCAACATCGTTTCCTGAGTACTCTTTGGAGGTCTTATCCACTCACTGGATTAGTCCTCTGAAGACCCTGGAACAGTGTGACAGCAAAGATAGCCAGCTTCAAACAGGATGGGCCACTGCCTCCCAAAACAAACCACGGACACTTCAGAGGTGTCCTGACTTCTGAGAGCAGCCCAGACTGATTTGGCAGGATACATAAGAAGAATTGTGCAGGACACCCCTTTAGAAACACAAAATGATCACAAATATCAACTGTATGGTATTTTGAGAGAACCCTGAACAAAGACCACTTCCAATAATTGCTCCATTTCCTACTGCTCACAGCTGTATTAACACCACTCGGCCAAGGAATGGCCTGTAAGATTCATTTTAGAACACTGATTTTCCCCTGCTAAGTCCCAAAAGAGCAGCAGACCACTAAACCAGAAAGAACCCCAGATTTTATTACACACAGAAAAGATGAGCCTTCCTGGGAATCTTCCTTTAAATTAAATTGTTTGGAATAACTTCACACAGCTTTATATATCAGAATGTATTTCAAAGAACTGTAAAAGCATTAGCCTCAGCACCTTTACTGATGTTACTGCAAACTCGAACAGGAAGGCAGTGCTGTTCTTTAAAACATTGGAWGGGAACTTTTTTGCCTTGAAGAGCTTTACATGCAGATGGCCAGCAAGGGTCATTTACCCAGCTTAAGGTGGAAAGTCTAACTTTTTCTATAGCTTTATTCAGAACAGCAGAGCATCCAAAACACCGTGAGACACTTCACATAGACAACAAAGAAAACACGCTAATCTGAATCACACTCTTTCATATAGGAAAATTTAATTTTTAGAAAGCTCTATTGGTTATCTTTAAAACCTGCATTTTAAGATAAATTACAAGTTTTTAAAGTTGATTTTCTATGTTTTCAATAGCTGATCATTAAAGGCTTTTCAAGGAGTAAAACACAGCAACAAGTTTATGCTGCAAAAGCTGCATTATCACCCAGAAATCAGAAAACACTTCTATCGCTACAGACTGAGAAACTACAGTAAGAGACACTGAAACATACTGGTATTGCAGCGCACAAAAATGCTGCTTAGCTTTCTACCTTCCCACACTCCAGCACCCGATGTCACTCCTGCAGCCCGTTTGCTCCCATTAGCAATTAAGTACAATGGAGAGCTCTAGGTTGCCACCGTGCAAGTTGAACGATGTTGGCAGCACTACTTTTAGCGAGGATCATGTATTACAATTATCACYGTGCCCTCAAGTAGCTCTTAAGGCACTGCTAATGCTTTCTTGGCTAATTAAATTAAGCTAACCTTGTATACATTTCTAAAACGTCTAACTAGTACACTGACATGATTTACGAGTGTTTATTTCACAATAAATTTGTTAGTTTTATTCATCAACATTTTTAATTTGTGCTTTGAGATGTCTGAGAAAAATCATTTCAATTGCCAAAGAGTTACCAACAATCACAACTCCTTACTGAAAACATCACACATTAGAAGACCTAAAGTGCAAATTTAACCACTTATGGCCACAGTTTCCTCAATTTTTTCATAATGTGAATGAAGTCCACTGGATCTATAAGCCTTGTGTTAAAATTCTATGTTTCTTTAGATTGTAATACACTTTTCTTGTCCAAATGCTTTAATATAAAGCCAGAACACTTCCCAAGTTTTAATCTTAGAAAGAAAAAATATATTTTATACATCTATAATTTGTATAACAACAGAATATACATTTATGTAAGCACAGCTTCAATATCTACTAACTAGTGTGTAAATCAGCCCTGGAAACAGGAAGAAAACAAAGGCCAGTTTTTCCCCTCTGTACCCTCTCTATGCACTCTGCTGTGACATCATCTCAGACAATAAACTTCTTGGCTCCTTGATCCATTTAGTGGGGGATTTTGTTCATTTTAATCTGGCTTCTGGTCAGCAGACAGACACACACATATTCATCTCCATCACTGACTGCGTGGTCACCAATCAATAATTCAAACCAGTTTACTTTTCAAAGCCTGACGTCATTGTTTTCTCCAAGCTGAGGGAGTACTACAGAGGGAATACACTGAACATGATAAAGGCATTTAGACTACTACAGCCCATTTCCACAAAATGTGTGTTGCTTTCAGATTCAGATCAAAAAAAAGGATGCTATTCCCATGCAACTCAGCATAATATTGAAGAAGACTAGAAACTTAAGTTCTTGGGAAAGGAAAGAGTCAAGCCTATCCTTGTAAATGTATGCAAGAAACCCAAACAAACAGGGAAAAAAACAAAACACACAAAAGAAGTGTATCAGAAAAAGCTCAGAGGAAAAAAATAAGAAGGAAATAGAAAATAAGATACAGAASAGGTAGAAGGCAACTCCTATCCCCTCATCTGGTCTACTCAGCATCTCACAGGATKCCATTAGGTTACTAACTCAGTTTTTGCTGCTAATAAGGAACAGACAGACAATCTTTTAAAATGCATTCTGAAAGGTGGCTACAAGCATTGCCACCAAAGAGCATTTCTCTGGGAGTCCAAGTCAGAACCTCCAAGCAAGAAAATTAAGTCACGTAGTGCAAATACGGAGTGTCCCATCTCTGCCACAGCTCCAAACTCTAGCTGCCCATTAACCCGATTAACTGCTGGGTAGTAAGGCTGGTTTCATGACGTGACACCTGAAAGATTTAAAAAGGACAGACTGTTCCAGTCAACTCCAAAAAGAAAATACATACAACTGCATGAAGACGATCCCAGCACGCTTTCTGAACACAGCCGCGCTATCTGTCTCCCGACAGTTGCTTCCAAAAGTAAAGGCTTTGTCTCCCTACTGCTATACTTATTCATGTCCTAATCACTGAGATCCTTCTCTGGCACTACTTCAAGAAGATTCAGAAGCTCAGAAAGACACTGGATTGCTGACAGTACTTACATCTGAAGAATAAAAAGAGTTGTACAAAAACAACTTTAAAATACAGTGAGATATATATATTTTACAAAACACGCTGTGTGGGGGGAATTAAGAAAAAACCCTTCTTGGAAAACTTCTGCTCATATTTGGCAATTACATCGTAAAGGAAAGAAAAAAATCTACATCAAATGCATGAGATTTGTTGTGAAGTGAAACAAGCCCATTCCCATACACCAAAATTTACATTTAACTTTAGAAGAAATGCTCTTTTAGAAGCGTGGGCAATATCCTGGGAAGTACTTACAATATTTTACACTATTTTGCACAATCTCCTTTTCTTACACCAAGACAATAACACAATTTAAGCATTTTAATGATTTGCAGCATAAAAATACTGTTCATGAATTAAAAATACTTGGAAAGAAGCCCAACCTACTTTTCTTAGCAGCAGTAAACTCCGTGAGAAGTAAGCCAGTAAGGGTTACACCAAACTTTGCTTCACAAACCACAAGACCCACTATATGAATAAACAGAAACTGCACACTAGAACAAGCAGAACAGCTTTTTACAGCTATGGTGCTGCATCCCCAGGAGTCTACTGAAATTAAACAAGGAAGAAATAGGGAACAAGGAAAAGTAAGATGGGGGAAGGGAAGTATGAAAATATGAACGAGAAGCACAGAAGGTACAGAATATCTAGTCAGTGATCTGTATTTTTTTTAGTATTTTAAGACCAAAACAATGRGGTAAAAGGTTTTTTGAGAAGTCCAGGTGTCATCCTTCTGATCTGCCTCTGGCTGCTGTTGCTGTTTTTCTACTCAGCTGATTAACTTCCTTCTTTGTAGGGCCGGGACGTGGTCAGTTGGTGCAGGACTGTCAAACACTCAGACCCTCAAATTTCAGTTCCATATTTACATTGTTTGTACAATCAGAGCAGGCAGCTATAACTACTAGCTTAAACCTTTGAAGCAATACGTGAAGTTTCATCAACCAAACAAAAAGCCCTGCCTACAATTCCTCCTGTGGGAGGAATTTCTTCACAGAAAGGGTCATTAAACACTGGAACCGGCTGCCCTGGGAGGCGGTGGAGTCACCGTCCCTGGAGCTGTTTAAGGAAAGACTGGATGGGGCACTGAGCGCCATGGTTTRGTTGACAAGGTGGTGATCGGTCCTAGGCTGGACTCRATGATCTCAGAGGTCTTTTCCAACCTCATTGATTCTGTGATTCTTCGACAATTAAAAACAAAATATGCAGGTTTTGTCAACAAAGCTGTTTAGAGACAAGGAAGAAAGGAGTCTCCCGAGTTCTTTCTTCCATCGGAATTTACCAAATGTTAATTCTCCAAATCGGGCTGTAGAATTTCACTTGCTATTAGCCCGTCTAAGCAAAGCTACCATAGCGAGTTCGGCTGAGAAAGCATTCAACTTAAATTTGACGGCAAAAATGACACCCTCCGTGCCACAAAAAGCGAGGCGGGGGGCTTTCCCAAACACCAGCTTCCTGCCGTCGCAGCCGCCGGCCGAATCGAGGTCATTTAGGGAAAAGGGGGRAAAAAAAAATAGACACACACAAACCAAACCTGGGCCGAGGTTTATTGCGAAGTTGCTGCGGGCGCAGCTCCCAACTTTTGTCTGGCGGCGGCAGCGCCGGGCGCGGCCGCAGGGGGAGCCCCGCGCTGCCGGACCCCGCCGGACCCCCGCCCGCCGCCGGCCCCGCCGGGCACCGGCACCGGCACCGCGGCCGCTCGTGTCCTCGCCGCCCCCGCCCCTGTCAGCGGCCCCCGCCACCCCGGCGCTGGCCCCGCAGGGACTGCGGCTCTCCGCAGCCGCCCCCCGCGTCCTCGCCGGCTCCGCGGTGCCTTCTCGCCGCGGGCTGCCCGCCGGCCCCGCCGGCCCTCCGACAGCCGACAGCCGTCTCGGCACCCACCCCCCGCCGGCTCCTGTGCCCACGGCCCCCCCCGGCACCAGCGCCGCTGTCCCCAGAGACTCCCCGGCCTCGCCACCTCCTTCCCTCCCGGTCCCCCGCGGACCCCCCGGTCCTCACCCGCGCTGCCGCCGCCTCCTCCAGCCCGGCCGCATCTGCCTTGGTGCCCCTCTTAGAAGAGCGGGTGCGGGACGAGATGAAATGGCTGCCGGCCCCGGCCGCCGCGGCCGCCGCTTTGCCCAGGGGGCGCAGGGAGCTCTTCCTGGTGTTGACCATGGCCCCGGCGAGGGGGGACACGGGGGGCGCCGCCGCCGCCGCCGCCGCCGGCGCGGAGGGAGGAGGGAGGGAGGGCGGACAGGCGGGGGCTCGGGCAGGGAGGGGAAGGGGAGGGAGAGGGGGAAAGGGGGGAGGAGGGAGGAAGGAAGAAAAGCCCTCCGGGGAAGCCGCTCCGCCGGGCAGAGGCGCAGCCGGAGCCGCGTCGGCTCCTCCCGCCGCTGTCGCCGCCGCCTCTCGGGCTCAGCCCGGCTCTAACTGGCCGCCATTACTGCCGCTGCTCCCTTTCTCTATTCGCTGCGCGCCGCCCCCGCGAGCCGCCGCCGGGGGGCGCTGCGGCCCTGGCGCGGCCGTTCTATCCCGGCGTCGCGCGCTCTATGGGCCCGGCCCGGGGGAGGCGGCGGCGGCCGGGGATTCCCCGGGAGCGGCTCCGGCTCCTCGGCGGGGATCGAGCGCCCACAGAGCCCCGAGGCCCCGCTGAGGCCTGGCCAGAGCCTCGCGAGCCGCCGGACGGGCCTGGCCCGGCGTGACCCCGTGGGGCGGGGGAGCCGCCGCCGCCCCCTGAGGGTTGAGCCGAGGGCTGGGGAGTTCAAGGGCAGGGGGGAGCGGCTGCCCTGGGGCGCGGGGGGTGAAGGGCAGCGCTGGCAGCCGAGAAGGGGCTGAGATCCCGGTCCTGGGGGCTGGAGCCGCCGGCTCTGCTCACCCAGGGAGGCTCTTCCCAGGCGCTGACAGGACAGCTTGGGCGAACAGATCTCCCATAATTTCCCGTGGAAAACTGTTTCACAGCCTGGTGAGCCTCCTTATTAAGAAATCTCCTTGATAGCCAGGCTGTCGGGAGTGCACCCTTACTTCCTCCGCCGCGCCAGTCACCGGCAACATCCCCCGTGTTTTGCCTCAACCTGCGTTTGATGTTCGTTGCTCGGTCCTTGGAAAGCTCATTTTTTCCCACCTCCCTCCTTATCACTGATGCAATAACCGCATTTCAGAGGGACGAAGAATACAATGTATTAACCTACACCGGATGCCTAAATGCTTTTCAGACTATTCACAAACCATAACCTTTCAGCCTATTCACGAACTATAACCCACTCCTTTCTCGCCGATATAAGAATCGTTCTCTCACCACTTGTTGCCCTTTACTGAACTTATCGCAGTGCCTGCACATAACCCCCGAAACCAAAAGCTTTGTGAAAGAAACGTAGCTTACATACACAAGCATACAGCTGTAGGTGACAAAGTCTCAACATTTTAATTTTCACACTGATTGGTTTGGCACTGCTGGACAAGTCATTTCAGAGCTTCCTGCTTCTTTAACCAAAAAGAACAGTATAATGAAATTACTGAGCACGTGGTTCTGACTGTTAGACTCAAGCAAGCTTCAGCAAAGTACTTTTATTGTTTAAAGATGGAAAGCACAATAATGTTTTAGTAAAGAACAATACATGTAAAAATTACTATTCTGTTTCACCTACATACTCCCACATCTTTCTTTTCAAGATTACAGTCTGAAAAAGTATGGTAGAACGTGTACTTAAAAATAGAAAATATGCAACAATGACATCAAGATATGTAATAAGGAAATGCGCTATTTAAATATCCAAGCCAAAAAAAATCTTACTGTGAATAGCAGCAAATTTTTAGTTTTATGAGATAGTCCAAAATACAGTGCATTTCAGGGTAGGAACTGTAATGTTCCATCTGACCTTTATTTAGAGCTTCAATTTGTATTAGCAACAGTACTTCATCTCCCGTCCCAGAATCTGCAGTGTCTTTCAAAAGTAGAATAGTTCTGCTCCATGAGATGGGTTTTGCTAGGTTTCATATCCTTTGTTTCTTCATTTATTTGTTTAAAGGTTATGAAAGGATGTAGCCATTTCATACTCTTGTAGGCTAAAGGAGTATTTTAATTAAAAGACCTACAAGGGGTTTTGAAAATGGCATTTGGAAATCACATCTTTTTATCCTTCAAAAGTAGAAATAGAAGGAAACTGCAAGAGACTATCCCTTACCAAACACAAGGAGATATGTTCAGTAAGAGTATCACATCATATATATGATGACAAATAATGTACTTTTCCAGTTCTGTCCTGTAGTACTGATAGGCCATGAAACTCAGACACGGTTCTCAAATTCTGTTGGTCTGGAAATGAACAGTATGTTGATCTTCAAGTTTTTGTACTCATCACAAAAATATCCCCATTTTGGGAAAACCAACAGATGAGTGGCCCAAAAAAGGGCCCAGACTGCAGCAGTTACAGTGAATGTCATAACTCAGGATTGCAGTCATTGGCAGGGCTGTTTGGGGAAGCTTGCATAACATCTGCTTGCAACATGCCTGATTCAAACCAGCACTCCTCCTCTTATGAACACTGATGACTTTTAAAAAGTAAAATAAACTTGGTCAATATGCAAGCAAATTGATTTTACTGTGTGCCTGTCCAGATCTGCTTGAAATAACAGAAATGCTCCAACTCAAAAGCTATTTATTTTTTATTTACTAAATATTTATACCATAGTAGTGTCCTTTTTTCTTTTTGTGTTCTGATCTCATTCCTGTGAGCCATACCCAGAAAGCACTCTTTATGACACTAGAGGGACTACTGTAGAGGGATTGATGTAGTTAAAAATCCCTGATCACTGCTTTGAACATTTGTAGTGCTTCCTTCTCATTATGTTAGCATGGTAGGAAACACGGAAAGACATGCTTCATTTTGGATGTTTACTCCCTGTGTTGTTTTTCACAGATGGTTTTATTTAGAGGTTTCTTAGTTGTCTTATTCCTCTTAGAAGGTGTGGCTGGTTATTTTGACTTAAATAGCTTATGGCTTTATAGCTTCCATGTCAGCCTCATCACCATTTTTAGCACTGACAATATAAATAAATCAGTCATAAGTTACAGGGTTTGCTTGGTAGCTTTGATTGGATTTTTTTTTTATGCGAGAACATGTTAACATAAGATTAATATTTTATATCACACATACTTAGAGATTTAAATGTGGTTTTACAATGAAAGATGAATTACTGTAGAAAGGGATTTAGGGTAATTTCACTAATCCAAGAACTTCCTTGTTCCCATTTTTTATATCTGTTGTTGGTTCAAATGTCACATGAAGACAGAACAGCATTAAAAACCTATTTAGACTCTCTTCAGCACTCTACATGCAGGAAAAGCTTTGGGAAAAAAAAAGTAAGAACTCTGAGTAGCGAGAGACAATGAAAAAATTAAAGGGACAAGGACTGAAGCCACATTCCACTAAGTATTACATAAAAAAATAAATGTAGAGCTAATTCCCAGTAAGATTCAGTTTCAAGATTTGTAGCTTGGTCTTACAGACAGATGTCTAAATGCTTCTGCAAATAAATGCCATTGGGAAGGACCATATTTCAAATGGAACTAGTTCACAATGAGTGCTGAAGCTTACAGCAGTGTTCAACGTCCTTTTATCTCCAGTTGTTCAGAAAAGAGATTAAGGTATCTGAAAAATGCATTAAGAAGAAGCCACACCATCTGCTGTGGCAGGTACACCACTGGGAAATTGGAAAAGTATGAAAAATTACTTGAGCAAAAGAGTCCCTTTCCATTAAAAAAAAATCAGGGAATGAAGTCGTATTGGGACATCATGATGTAAAAGAGATGTTAAAAATTACCCAGGGTGGAAAGCCTTGTTTGCTATGTGAATGGTATTTAAAGACACAAGAAATATTTGGAGATGGAAGATCTTGTTGTCACGTCCCTATTTTACAAGGAAATCAGGACTGGGTTACAACAAAAGAAAAAGTCTTCCATCCCTTATTCAGAACTTTCGTAGAGAGTTTCAACCTAGTAAGGACCAGAGGGCTCTATTCAGTGAGTTACCATTTGCTTCAATCACGGGCAATTTACCAGAGATTACTTTGCAATATCTCTGAATAGCAGGAACATTCCAAAGAATGGAAATCAAATCATCTTTTCAGGCCTCTATTTATAAGCTCATATGCGCGCCTCTCAATCATGCTGTCAACTCCTCCTGGTTTCAGTTGAATCTTGAAATAAAAAAAGATTCACAAGAGATCTTACTTTTGTAAACCCACCCTAAGCCTTTTCCTTAGGGGGATGTTAGGAAATTAAGATTGTGTGGTTATTCCTTTGAGAATTGTCCATTATGAAGATATGCCTATGGGACATAAGTTTAGAAACTTCAAATAAGCAGTGTCCAGTAGTCAGGATTGGTGCTACCTTGAACTTGAACACAGAAGGTGATACAGTCACTCCACATTGCAGACATTTTGCTATGGTATTAAAGAAGGCTCATTATTTAAAGACTACCATTGTCATTTCAAAATGGATAATAGTTATGATTTAGAATTAAATAGTTAATGTCCAGCCTCATTATCAGCACAGCTATCTGAAGATTGTTTTCCACACTAGATAACATCAGTGCAACTTGAAGGGGGATCAGAGAGTAGGTTTCTTAGATAACATTAAATGGGAGTGGCAAAACTTACCTCCTAATATTTCAAAATTATCTTCCCATCACATYTGGCCATTAGCTTCCATAACATTTTTCCTGTTGAGCTAAGGTCACACTAGATAGTTTTTCTAATAATAATAATTGTGTGAAACTCACAGGCTGATGATATTGCAGCCAGGCATCTGCAGGGTCTGTTTTTCTCTATCATTCAGGCTGTAAATTACTTCCATCTTGGACAAAAGTGGCAAATCATCTCACTTTGGTGCTTATAATCATTAATCATATGAAAGTAGCATCGCCAGCCTGTTACTATGCTGGGTGATGTATAGCTTTGTAGTAAAAACCAGACTCTGTCCTGAAATGCTCACAATAAAAATAGGCATTTATGAACACATGTGTAGATAAGCTTTAGCACCATACCAATGCATAATGGCTTGATTAGGATCACATGGCAAGTCCATCAAAAACATTATTGGTTCATAAATCTCCCAAGTCCTCACACATAATCTGAGCTTTCGAAGTATGTTTTCTTGTTACAGACCCAAGAATGAGCTCATAAAATACACTACCATGTCATCATTGTAGTTTCACTTAAAAGTGGCTTTGAGAACTCACATGATATGTTATTTCCAAATGTATGTTATCTGGTACAAACAGTTGCTCAGGCTGCCTTGAATTTTCAATGGGTTTATAGATTTCACGCTAATTTTAAAATTKAAGCTTTTCTTGTGTATTTACAGTCCAAGAGTCCAGCACCATATGTGGATACTCCTTTCAATGCATGGGGATAGCACCCTCATCATGAATGCTGATTCACTCAATGTTTCCCATAAAACAGTAACTTGCTTTTCCAGTGCACAGCTGACTTCCCAGAAACATCGGTTCCTTAAGCTACTCCCCCCTGTGTGGCAGCCTAGAAGGTTTAACATTCCTTTAACGACCATTCCTCCTATGCAGAAGAACGTGCTGTCTTAGCCAGTGGAATGGCCATGTGCAGGATAACCAGATCCTGTTCTCCTACTTATTTTGCAGCCAGTTCCCTCTCTGTCTGTTCCTGCTCTGTGTGTACACRCTTACAAAAGGCTTCAGGCAACAACTCCTCTCTCAAGTTAAGGTCAATCRATACAGCTGATGTTTAATTATAGGTAGCTGACAGTGTCCTCTGGCATGGGCTAACCTTATTAAATATATGGTTTAAAAATATCCCTTCAACATTAATTTTCTGCTTGTTTTTAGATACCCCGTGTGTGCTGGTTCTTCTGTGACCTTGATGGGACTGGTGGTGACAGCTAAAACCCTGCTTTTACTTTCTCAACACCGCGATTCGCTCCTACATTATAAAACAAGTTCAGGGGTTGTCGCTATCTTCCACGCCAGTGCATCTGATCTCTCCTGACAAAGGGGCATGAGATGGTTGTATTCATCTCATGAATACCCTGTTAGAGGTTTTTCAGCAGACACAGTCTGGGCTGTTTGCGTCTATTCACCACACGGTAAGAAAAGGACCATTTGCTTCTGTTCATGTAGTGTACTGCCAGAGAATAAGCTGTATGAAATGCACAGAGTCTAAAAGGATTTAAGTGATGTCTTGATTGCAACAACACTCTTACTTGAAAATTTCCAGCTTTTAAGGAAAAAAATATTTTTACATTATATAGGAATTGAAGATMTTCCTTAAGATTTTTCTTACTCCTATGCTTTGTCAACAGTTTCACTCCTAAGGGAGGACAGCAGTACTTAGAAGAGCTTTTAAGAAACCACTAAATTCACTAGGACACTGATTCCTATTGTAGTAAGTCAGCATGTCTCCAGCTGTACCCTGATTTCCAGTAACAGACCTAATCTTCCAGATCAATACGTGATTGCAGCCAGGATGCCTAGACACACCATTACACTAGGTAAGTCCAACCTTGCCTCTTTCTATGCTTACCTCTGTCAAATTATAGCAGAAAGGGCCCCCAAGGAAGGGTTAAGCGTATTACTGAACTTGTGTGTTTAATGAAACAGAGCCAGTGTACTTAAAATATTGAAAGAAAATTTAAAACAGTCCAGCACTGCAAAACAACCTTCTGATGTTTTAGCTAGGGTTTTGTAAATTCCTTGAACTTTTCAAGTGGCATGATATTTTTGGTTTAAGTTCTAAATATATGAAACCTGTTTAATAGAATCAATAACACTTGTAACAAACAAGTACTTTCTATTCGAAAATGTCAAAGTATTTTAAACATTGAACAAAAACAGGAAGAATAGAATCTCAGCAATCTGTATTTTAAAATATGACTCCATGTATTTTACACCAAAACAAAAGGCAAATTTCTTACTATCTTCCCTGAATTCATAAGTAGGAGCTCTAATTAGATCTTTTCCAGTTAAAATCTAACGATTAATCCAAACTGCCTTCAAAAGGTTTAGTGCATTGTGACGTACATTATAAAGAGGAAGAAATTACAGCTGTCAAGTGTCAGATTTTACTTCTGTTACTCACCATCACTGAACTTTGAGACTAAGGATCTTATTTTAATGTTTCTCAACAATGTGATTTTAATTGTTGCGATTAAGGGATTGCAGAAACGTGTCCCACGTGAAGACGACACTCAGTGAAGTATTACCTCTGCTTTTAGAATTACCTTTGATCGCGCTTGTAAATTCGCAGTGGATTTCCCATTAATTAGAGTGAATTAGCTAGCTAGTTGTGGCTGTTCAATTTAGGTTAATTCTAAATGTTTTACAGTGCATGGCTAATTATTGGGGGGAAAAAGCCAACCCTTATTAAACAGCGGCGCAGGTGCAAGCGACGCGTTCACTGTGATCCGCGTTTCCAGGGGCTGGCGGCTTCGCCACGACGTTGGCCTTGGATACTTGGATAGAGCCTGGCTCATCACCACGGGACCTCCGCGTCCCGCAGAGAGCGGCTTCTACAAGGCCCAACACAGCGCAGCTCCGCTAAATCGTGCTTCTCTCCCCGAGGATCGCGTCCCATTTTTCCGTCTAATTCACCCTCGGGGGCTCCGCTTCCCAGACACCGCGCCGCTCTTTTGTCCTCGGTGCGAGGCCTCGGCTGAGCTCCTTTTCACGTATGTCAACACTCGCCCGTAATTAGCGCTCGCCGCACAATGAGCCGATCCCGCTCTCCAAAGGGCTCAGCRTGCGGCTGCTGCCGCCGGGGGCGCGGGGCCGCTTCGGGGCCGGGCGGGTGCCCAGACACCGGGACCGTTCCCCGCTATTGTGGACGCCGCGGTCTGACAGACGGACACACAGTCCTTTGTTCCGCASTCGGGACAGGGCTGCCTTCGCAGTCTCACACAGGCCGGGCAGGGATTTTTATCTCTGCCGTGCCGCGCCAGGTCCTGCGCGGGCATGACCGCAGCGGTCCGGGGTGTCCGGCTCGGGGGGGCAGCACCTGCCGCACCACAAGCCCCGCTAGCCCTGGCCTCTCCCCGGAGGACACGTCAGGACACCCCACCCCTAGGGAAGCCCCGTTTYCACCCGACACAACGGGTGCGGATCCCTATGGACACCCCTTGCTCCCCCCGCGGTGCCGGGGCGGAGCTCTGCCCGCCCCGCCCGGTGCCTCCGCGCCTGCGCCGCTCAACGCGGGACACCGAGGAGTTCCGCGGCGGGCGGGCGGTGCCGGGACGGGCGCTGCGGGACGGGAGGGTGAGTTCGCTGCGAGCACAGGCCGGGCAGGGGGAGCGYGTTCCGCACAGCCGGTGCTCCCTCGGCTCCCGCCGGTGCTCGGACTTTGCCCGCGGCTGTCCCTGGGGCGGGGGAGCTGAGCCTCCCCGCTGCCTCCGCCTGGCAGCTTCTCCCCGCTCCGCATCGGCCGTGTCCCGTAGCGGGAGCAGCCCTTGGCGGGGCGGGGCCCGGCCCGGCCCGGCCCGGCCCCCCTCGGGGCGCCCTGGGCGTTCCGCCTCCGCGTCGGTACCGCGGTATTGCCTCATCACCTAAAAATACCTCCTGGCCGCCCGGCGGGGCGGGGGCTGTGCTCGGCGGGCGGGTTTGGGCACCGCCGGAAGCGCGGAGCGAGTGACTGGCCTGGCTCTTGGGGTGCGGGTGAGTTCAGGTGTCGCAGCCGCGGGGCTGTCCCAAAAGAGGTTCTTTGACCTGCTGTGCATGAGGCTAATCCACACACAGAGCCAAGGTACTTGATTTATTTGCAGTTCTGAGCAGAAGGGCGGGCTGGGTGGCAAATCCCCAAAGCCAGCTCGACGACTATCAAAACTTCTTACTATTTATACATTTTAGTAAACCAAGGCATTAATGTTCATTGGCTACAAGTTTACACAGTTCTCTTATTAATGACTATTATGTCTTTTATTGTTTAAATGATTCCCTTGCTTCTCATGCTAAGTAGTCTTCGTGCTCAGTCTTTCCCTTTTAGGTCGGTGGATTTCTTGAGTTGGTGGTCTGTGAGTCACTGGTCACGATTTCCTCCTGCCAGGATTACCTTCTACCCCGTCGGAGCTGATTCCAGCACAGTTGCTGAGCTGGCTTTATTGGTTTCTTCCTTATCTTGAAAGTTCTTCCCAATGTCCTTGTGGCCTGTAAATTTTGCATTCTTTGTGTCCACTATCAGTGGTACATCCTTCTTCCCAAGCTTTGTTTACCTCCCTCTAGGTCTGAGATCATTGAAGCATGTCAAGTTCTAAACCTTAACAAGGCAATTCCACAGACAAGTAATTTATCTTTCTAACACCTGGACATCAAGGTTGGGGACAGGTTTTTTTCCGAGTGCACAGCTCCTTTAGCCAGCTGGAGAGGAAGAGTGAATGTTGTGGTTTGTACCTGAGCACATCAGTCACATTCAGGCCATTAGGTTTGATGCTCATCTCACTATTCATTTGTACTTGCCATTTCTCTATAGCCTTCTGTCTCTGTGGCACTGTACAGTGCAGTTTTCAGCTGTAATTTCTATGTGGTGCAGGGATAGATGGTGCTCTGCTGCGAGCAGTGAGCAGCTGGGGGAGTTTGTTCTGCCAAAGTTAGTAAGGCAGGCTGTCAGGGGAGGGGGCTGTGTGTGCTTCTGTGCGTATTTGTGCCTTTCACAGCAAGGAAAGCCTCACAGGTGGTTTCTGTTTTGTTTGTGTTGTATTAAAATAACTGGAAGTGTGGACTCAACGGTATTGATCGCAAAATTATTTGCTGAAACAAATACGCCTATTGAGCGCTGCCTGTTTGGAAGCCCTGGCTGTGAAAGGCCACGACTGGGTTAGCGGCCCATCTTCATGGGGCCTGGAAGCCCCTGGGGCTGTGTGGGAAAGGCCAGGAGTATCCTAACCCCGGTTAGGAGATGTAGCTGTGGTGGGCTGCTGGCATCTGCAGCTTCTTGCTATGGTTTAAATTTAGTTTCCGGAGGTGGTAGTTCAGTTCTGAGATACTTTTTGCCAATGACGCAAAAAATACCAAAATTCTTGACATTTTAAGTGCCAAGTAGGGATGTCTGTCAGAAGTTGGTGAGAGGAGGTGGTTTGTGCTGGTTGGGTTGAAATGCTGAGCTAAAGTGCTTGCAGTGCGTTCTGATCACTGTGTCCTAATGGCTTTTGGTCATAATAAACATCAATATGCTCTATAGGATGGTTTCTTCACCTTGAGAGATTAACACAAACATTTCTTCTAAGTGTAATTGCTGTTGTACTTTAGAAGGAACAGCAGCTTTCACAGCTGACCAGTTTTGAATACTATTCACACACATTTGAGGCCAGCCTAATGTAGCCAAAGAGCTAATTTGAAGAGCTGCTTCATTGTGTCTGTTTCTTTTTAACAGCTCTGATGACAAGTCACAGAGAATCAACAAAAGCAGATGGCAGGACATGGCTCTTGTTCTTTTGGGGAGTAGCCTACTGGAGTGAAAGATCAGAAGATAAGCATATTAAYACAAACCACAAAGAATTACTTTGGGCTAAACATAAAAAAACCCCTTTGTGCCGAAGTGTATTAAAACTGAATTTGAGAGAAGTTTGAAAAAATTACACTTTTTAAGCATTCCAATTTCATACTGAGTTCTGTTTTCCGAAGTGCAGTACAAAGTTCCAAGACCAACGAATAGATATGCTTATAACATCATCATGTACCAGCACAGGCTTGCCTGATAGATGTAGTGCTCTGGCAGAACATTTGTGAGGGACAAAAAAAGTACTATACCTTATCTTGTGTGACTTGTTAAAGGTGTGCAAAGTATAATGTTTTGACTTAATGTATAAAAGCATCAGATAAATTTAAGGGTGTCTAACCTTTAAAACYTGTTATGGATGTATTGATGGGTCATTATAAGGGTTTTTTGAAGGCTTATATATTTTTGTACAGAATGTGTCTCGCAAGGATTTAGCTTTCAAGTTGAAAGAATACCAAGATTAATGTCCTGAGGAGCATGAATTAGTACTGCATGTGGTGGCATTTTTTTGGTTAGTGCTGCAGTGAATGTTGTTTTCCCCTAACCTCTCCCATCTTGTTAAATTAGATCTCAAGACCACTTGTATTGTATTTGTATTAGTGTGCATACTACTTTGTTCAGTAGTGTGATGGATGTCACTGCATAGTTTGATGCTCTCCAAAAGCCATGCACAATGTCATGATTTAGTCCGAAACCTGCCAGGAGCAGAACATCGTCTGTGTAACCAGTSGTGTTGAGGGATAACCCTCTGAACACAGTTGCAACTTAACATTTTTGTTTTCCTAGGGTCTTTTCCAATTTTAGAGTGATTTGATTTTTTTAAGGATGTTTTTGGGAGTTTCGGGCTTTTTGTGACTTTCTGTAACTTTTTTTTGGAGAGCTCAGAAGTGACTGTAATGAGATCAGTATGGGATTCTTCATTTCTTTTGACTCAGCAGACTTATCCTGTAGCATATTTAGTACTTACAAATCCAGGATTTTCTTGCCAGCTAACAGTAGGCCAGAAATGATAAGTCACAGTTTCTGAGGTGCTGCACCAATGTGTTGAGGTAAGGTAGGAAGGGGAACCTGACAAATCTTGCCCCTTTCAGTAATGCACAGTTAAGGTGAAGGTCACTCGAATGCCTGCAGTGGCAGTGCAGTTTTTCTGCAGCTCTCTCATAGTGCTGTGTAAAACCAGGGGAGTTTAAACCATGCCACTCAGGAAAGGAATGTGACATTTTTTCCTCCCCTTGCGGAAGTATGGGCATGTATTTTCAATTCACACCGTTATTATTGTGGAATGTATTTTGTACGTTTATGAAAAAGTAACCTTGCTTCTGAACGTCTGGAGCAGATGCGTGGTTCATGTGTCATTAAATTAGAAACTGCAGGAAAACAAAGAACCATCTGGAGACTTTGTGGGGGGGAAGGTTGAGGTTTCTGGTTAAATGTATTATCAACACAAGAAAAAATATTAAGAGTGCTTCGGCTACAAAAGGAGGCAAAGTATGATGGGGATTTTGTTTTGTTTTGTTTTTAAACAATTCTCTTTTTGTAATTAGGTGAAGCACCAGAATGAAAGACATGGACAATATTAAAACTGTAAAGAAAGAATGGTAGGTGCCAGTTCTCCCCTCTCCATTTTTCGTCTTCCTTTCCCACTGCTGTTTGTGTGTCCTCTCATGACTTTTCAAACTTTATGTTAAATTCTCAAATACAATATTTTTACTGTATCCACCTGCTCCACATATACTGAAGTTTTCAAAAAAAGGTCTATTGTTTTGCTGAAAGACTTTTCACATACCTGAAATGTTTCCAAGATGCAAGAAGCTGTGTAAATATTTTTATTTAAAATAGCAAGGTAGCCTTGCAAATTGCTAACTTGCTGTGCAGCTCTACATCTGATATGGAGGTATTTTTCCAGTTCTGTTTCTGAGGTAAAGCATGGTGAATGCTTACGTTAATGCTTCAAGTTTCATTTGTTCTATTAGAAAACTAAAATGGGGACAGCATATTTTTGAAATTTCTTCTTTTCAGTTGTTGAGGTTTTCTTTTGTTTAAAATGTTAATCTCTAGGGATTCTCAGTGTTGCATAGATGCACTGCAAACAATTCCATTTTATGCAAATGTATCTAATTACCATTCCAGTAAGCATTGCTGCTCTTGAACTCAATGCAGAGTTTTACATAAAACTGGATATTTTTTCAAGAGCTGGGATTTTTATTTTCTGAATTGCTTAAAATAGACTTTTCTGAATCTCCAGTAGGAATAACTCCTGCAATGTTTATGAAAAGCTGATAATCCTCTTACTATGCAAAGAACCTATACTGAGATAATCATTCATTCAGGTTGCATATGTCTGCATTTTGATTGGTGAAAATTTAACAGAAACAGCTGTCATATTTATAAATGTTCTATAAAAAGATGTGGTTGATGCATCTTTTTTAATACCCTGGCAGTCTCCACAGTGGTGAAGGCTTCTATTGTATTTCTTCAATGTGCTCCAGTGGTGTTGAGTCACTAGAGTTTCTCTAATGCACTTTCCAAAACAGTAATGGTGGTGCTGGGAATGGAGAGGTTCAAGTGAGAGTGTAGGGGTAAATCCTAGGGTAATTTTCTTGTATGTGTTTTTTGAAATTTACGGCAAAGGAACCTGAGCCTATATCATGGAAATGCTTTAAGGAAAGCCCTTCGTTGGTGTGCAGCTAAATGTTTGATGTGAAAGTATGAATCATCTAACTTGTGTTCTTTGCTCTGATACCAAGTTTAGAAGCTTTGCATAGATTAGTTCCTCTTTTCTGTTGTCGTTCTTTATCTTGTGCTTTTGAAGTGCAAATAGTAGCAGTTAGACTTTGGTAAGAAGTTTATAGAAAAGGCACAACACAGTCGGCCTGATGTTTTATAACAGCTGAGTAAGCTGGGTGCAGGGGAGTGTGCCTTCTATACCTCTTGGTACTGAGCTAAGGAACCAACCTCTCTTCTAATGTGTCCTCTGAGGAGTTATTTTTGCTTCTTTGTTCTGCAGGGTGTGTAAATCAGGAACTGATGATCAGATTTTGAATGGTACAGAACAAAACTGTGACTACTTCGTAGATACTCTATTTGAAGAAGCTCAGAAGGTTGGTGCTATGTGTGTGCCCCCAGCTACAGTCAAGAACCAGGTAGGCAGTGAAGAAAAAGTACTCACGTTTAATATAACAGCTCTCCAGGAGTACTCTGGAAAACAAATGCCAGAAGTCCAGCAGTCTGTTCCAGTATATCAGTAAAAAAATGGACACTGAGTTCAGAGAGCTGTAGGAACAGCCTCGCCTTTGCTGCTGGGCTTTTGGCTCCTACTGCTCTATCGTGGGTTTAGAGTCATTCTAGAACAGATGCTGCCATTGGCTAATGCACTTCTGCGCTATTAGTAGGGAGAGTGAGGGGAGCAGGAGTTCAAGGAATGACAAGTACTATTACATAAGAAGCTATTTAAGGAGTCGCAGCCTTTTCGTGCAGAGGCATAGCCCAAATATTTTTCTGTTGCTCTTATTCATATAATTATGTTAGTAGTGGGATGTTCAGTGTGGGTTTGTATCTCAGTGATTCTGTCCTTTTCGTGTTTTTCTGTTACTCATCGAAGACTGATAAGAGGAGGGAGAAAAGGCCATGTAGAACAAAGATGACACAGAGAAATTTGGAGTGGGCATTGCTAGAAATTATGTTCATGGATCCCTACCTGACCCTGGAAGAAAAGAAATGTGAGAAGAGTATGTTAAATTGCAGTTCTGAAATAGTGTTCCATGGCATTAGTCGTGTCAATGTTTAAGTGGGAAGTTGGTGTGGAATAATTAGTCCATGTTAAATTTGCATATTGGCTCACTGTAGAGGAACCTTCCCATAATTAGAACTCTTTCCATATGTATTGGTGCCATGAGACACGAGTCTTTGAAGGAATCTAATCTCGTTGAGTGCTGTCTACTTCTTTTGACAGATTACCCAACCGAAAGAGAAGGAATTTTATTCAGGAGTTTGCACATGCTGTTTGTTTATGTAGCAATCATCTAACAAGTCAAACTGCAAAAGAGGAAAAAAAAATCAAACTGTCAGGTGCTATCAAGCCTAGTTCAAACTAATTTCCAGCTGAGGTGAATTCTGCATTTGTCTATACCTCACCTGTTGCCAAGTATCTGTCAAGACAAAGTTATTTCAGGGATCAGACCTGGATAATCAAATGATTCCTTAAATGGCATGATGCATAAATATGAAAATACAATCCCAAATATATCCATGTTAAAGTTGGAGAGATTTCAGTAAATAGTGCGAAGGCTACAAGTTGGAGTAGTGGATGATTTCTGGCAAAGTTGACAAATTACTGAGAATTTATTTTTTCATTCCCTTAACAGCAAGGTTTTTAATACACCCAGGAATTCCATACATATAAGTGTATGACTGTCTGAAAGTAAATTTTTTGATACTTGCTTCRTTTCCTGAGTGAAAGGCTTCTGCATGCATTATCTCAATACCTTTACTTGGAGAAAATCCTCCTGAATGATTGGAATAAGGCTTTACCCTAATAAATCCCCAGCTGTACTGTCCTGGCAGTTGGTGTTCCAACACCAGCCATGTGTAGTCTCAAATTAGCTCTTGAAGAGTTGCAGCTGGCTGGGATAGTCCAGCTCTTTTTTTTTTTTTTCTTTTTTTTCCCCCCTCTCTGCTGAGTTGAGGGCATGTTCTTGACCTAGGAAGCCAGAATGGTTGGGGGAGGGTTTGTTTCTAACCCTGATTGACACAAGATACTTAAAAATGTCACTTACTCCTTGCAGTTGTGGTGCCTGTTGGCAAGGGGCCGAGACAGATTACAGTGAGCCTGCTCTCAGTATTTTTAGTCCTTGAAGTGGATGATTTATAATCACAGGGTACTGTGGGTATACCAAGCTGCTTTTACATCAGTGTTATAATGAGAATTATTCTTACCTTATAGGTTGATGTAATCATTAAACTTTGGAAAAACGGGTTTACAGTAAATGAAGGTGAACTTCGGAGCTACACTGATGTTGCAAACCAGCAATTCTTGGAGTCCATTAAAAAGGGGTAAGCGAGTTCTGTGTTCTTAACCAGCCTGAGTTAATGTGCTTTGGGTAGCACATAGCTTATGCTCTAAATTTTTTAGGAGCTTTGCTGCACTGCAGTGTCTCTGTAGGAGCCCAGGCCCTGCCTGTCTCGTTCCTGCAGTGCTAATGGCTGTTGKAACATCAACAGGTTTAACATAGCTCTCAGTGTTAGTAGTTGTACTGTTGCTGATGAATAGATAAAAGCCAGTGTTGGTGGGAGGCACAGCAGGTGCAGAATGAAATAAAGAATAAATCAGTGCCCAATAAGAGCTACAGATTAAATGGTATTTTTACTAATGAACTCGATGCACAAGGGGTTGAGCATTTCTGGTTTTATGGTCTTTGTTTTCTTTTCGTTGATGAAAAGCCTTAAATGGTCACAGATGTTCCATGTAGCATCAAGAAACTCTGATCAGTCTTAAATTTCAGACATTCTTCCAAGTATAAACTTGCTGTTGTGTGTATATAGCAATCTTACATTTATCCCTGTGTTCATAGCAATCATGCATTTATCCTTGTGTTAAAAGTTAATGTGCTGTCCTGATTTCTGCTTGTGATTGCACTTGATGGTTTAAAAAAGCAGTTTGACCATACAAACTAATGTGATTTTGAGCCTTTAATTTGTAGTCTGTTTCCGCACCCCGTACAAATGGAGAGGGGAATGTAATTTTATGGATAATATAATTTAATACCTCTTTATCAAGCACATGAAATTACTAAGCCATTGTATTTTTCTTTTCCGTATTTTGCTAGGCCATCAAAAATACTAATTTTACACTATTTCTGCTGTATGGCTGTCACCTGTGTTAGTTGTAATAGCAATTAACTGCACTGTTTAAAGCCCTTTGTGTGCATTCATCAAAAGTTTGCCACCTTTATTCTACTGTTTGCCTGTGAAGATGCTAATTATGAGATGGTTTCTGCATAATCGTTGRTGGTAGAGAAGCATGTAGTACAGCCCCTGTGCCAGCTGAGCCCCACCACCCGAAATTGTACTGTCTGCATCAGAGCTCAGAGACAAAGGCATTGTTGTGTTCTGCTTAATGCAATTAAAGCAGTACCAAGGTGATGTTACTGCACTAAAGAGTGGAGCTATTAGCGATGATATAATTTTTAGAAGCATGTTTATTTGTACTTAAACACATTGTTTCTAAACTGAGTTCTTTCTCTTTAAAAGCCTTTCTCTTTTTGTTTTGCTGTGGGGATAAAATAATTGAACCTTTTGCAGCAATGTGTGGCAATCCTGAACTTCTTACACATCGTGTGTTTGGAGTGGTAACTGCTCGGTAAATTTGAACATCATTCAACAACTTGCATAATTGGGGTTTTTTATTATACACTGTCTAGTTAATTTGCAGTTCAGGAACTTGAAGTTATTTGTTTGCCATGCACTTAGCATAACTCTTCGTAAATACTTGTGAAGTTGTTTTTTTAAAAGCATCGTCCTTGAAAGGTCAAATGTTGAACAGGTATTAATCATTGGTCTATTTTGTATACTAAAAACAGTGTAGTACTTTTTTTGACCTCTTTTTTTCCCTTAAGGGAACTTCCTTTTGAGCTACGAAAAGTTTTTGATAAGGAGGAGATAGAAGTGAAAGTGGAAGACAAAAAAGATAAGGTGTATTTGTCATCGAAAAAGCCAATGTTTCATCCATTTTCTGGACATGGTTACAGATTAGGAAGGTGAGTAGTCTGATGTGACCTACGACTGAGTTGCTGAAGGGAACTATACCTGTGGTAAAGGATCATAATTCAGRTTGGAAGTGATCTCTGGAATTTTCTAATCTAAGTTCCTGCTCAAAGCAGGGTCAGCTGTGGGGACAGATGAGATTGCTCAGGCTTTTATCCATTGGGTCTTGAAATCCTGCAAGAGCAGAAGCTGAGCACCCTTGAGTGTTCTCATGGGAAAGAAGTTTTTGCATATATCCAGTCTGAATGTCTCTTGTTTGAATTTCTGTCCATCATGAAGAGCTTGGTCTGCTCCTGCAGACCCTGGCAGGCTGCTTTTAGATGCACCACAACCACCGCCATCTCTTCCAAAGGCTGAACAAGCCCCTCTGCTCCAGCCTCTGCTCACAGGGTGAATGATGCATCCTGCAGGCATCTTGGTGTGTCTCCATGAAGCTTGGGGGATAATTGGCTCCCACAATCCACTGGCTGTGTTGCTGTGTTGATAAAGCCAGCATTCTCTTGGCATTCTTTGTTCAAGGTCTCAGTATTAGCAGAACTGTTTCCAGCTGAAAAGCTGTCACTCTTCTATTCTGTTATTTAAGAGAAAAGAATCTCTCTTAAAGCTGTATGTGCAATACTTTGAGAAGAGGGGGGAATATGACAATCCCCTAAAGGGAACTGAAGAAGTATAAGATTATTTTGCATTCTCTTAAAACTGTTCAGTATTTAATCAAGCATTTGTTGCAGTAAGGCATTTTAGCATGTTACAGTGGTCCTCTTTACTCAATGTCTCTTGCAGTTGGAGAGTGTCAGCCACGAATGCTAGTGCTAAAACTGGACTTGATTTACAACCAAACAGTATTTTATTTTGGAAGGCTCTTGTAGAGGGAGAGGCCAGGTGTTAATTTATTTGATCCCTGTGACTTTTGCTTACTCCAGCCAAATTATCTGCTTCACGTATCCTTGGTGTGCAAGACTTGCATCCCTATAAAAGCAGGCTTTGGCCTAGGGAACAGGAAACATTTGGTGGCCAGAAGCCTACAGGAAGCATCCCAGGTGGTACTGCTGAGTGACTTGCAGGCTGGGGTTCGTAAGCTGTGGTGCAGCCTTAGGTGAACGGCTTGTTTCAATTAAGTGGGAAGGGTTTGACTGCTACGGCCCAGAGCTTGTGCTGAGGGAAAGCGTGACCTGGGCAGGAATAGGTGAGGCAGGGGAAGAGGATAACGTGCAGAGCAAAAGACTGATAAAGGTAAAGGATGAGTGGTTCCAGGCTGCCTCAGAGGAGCAAGTATCTGTTTTATCAGTTTCATCTGTTTCTATATCACAGTCCATTCAGTTGCTTCATGCTTGAGTAGATACAGTCAATAGGGAAAACCTTCACTTGAGAGATGGATGAGATGCTGCAAGATTTGCTTTTGGTAGCACAGAAATCCTGAGCAAATGAGGGTCAAGAATTTAAACCTTATTTTATCTACAAGTAGACCCATTTATAGCAAAATCAAAAAGATCWTTAGTGTGCTGGGTTTCTGCTGCTAACTAGTGCTAAATGATAGGTTGTTCAGTCACTTGTTGTTCTCTGCCATGCCTACAGCAAGTAATGATATTGCTTCCCAGTAGGCAAGTTAGGTTTTGGAAACACACTAATCCGTGAATTTCAGTTGACTGGTCTTGTACACTGAGACATCCTACAACTTGCTCGGCATTTTTTTTTTCTACTCTTGTTAATCTGTTCTGTGCTATGCTGTCAGAGCTTTTTTCTTCAAAGAGAAGTAAATATTTTTGCTGATGCTGGAAACATGAGCTATAAGTGCTCCTTCTCCTTAAACTACTGCTCACTTCCTGCTGTTAATAAATGTCCATTGCATGTATAAACTATGCTTGCAGCAGAAGAGCTTTGTGGGGCAGTAGCAGAGCTGGCTGAGACCTGGAATGAGTTTTAAGCTATGGGACTCCCTTTTCACACTTGCATTTGTCTGATTAGTCAGAAATGAGAGAGACAAATGACTGAAGAGTTTATTTCAGCTTATGGCCTAGCTAAACTGCTGCTTATCAAAGAAACTKTAAAAATTAAGAGTGTATAATTTTTTTTGTCAGTGTTCCAAAGTGGAGGGATTTTGTGATGAATGAACCATTATGAATTGGTCTGTTGACTGGCTCTCAAAACTTCTGTTGGACGAAAACTGGTGGAACTAGAAATTATATGTATGTTGATATAGCTCAGGTGAGCTTGATCCTCTGCCTTTTTGTTTTACAGGAGGAATAGATGAGACTTACCAAAATTTTCCAATGTGCCTTATGAACCTGTATAACTAAGGGTATACTCTGTTTCATCTACCACCATTCAGCTGCATTTCATAGTTTGGCATTATGACTAGATTTGCAACCACGCTTTTCTATTGAGCTAATCTATGCATCTTTAAGACTGCCTCAGAAACATGTTAATTAAACTATTGACTGAAATCCCTTGTAGCAAAGCAGGCTCACTCTATAACCTCATTAGGGTAAAGCATTGTGTGTCAACCTGCTTAACCATCAGTCAGGSTAAGACATGATACCTAACTCCTGGGCTTTTTCTTCTCAGAAAATTGACAGGAGGCTCTTACGTCTCTTCCATCTTTACATCTTCTTTTGATAATCTTATAAAAGGAATAAGCGTCTAAAAGGAGTTATAGTGGTTCAATCTCAGGTTAATAAGACTTAGATTCTTGGTTGTGGCTTTAGTCAAAGCTCCCACCACTAGATGGCTTTATCTGTCAGTTCTGCAAGAGAAGAGTTTTCATATATAGAAATGCTTTAAATCTTGATTAATACAGATGTTTTAACTTTCTCTTGCAGCTGCATTTAAAGTGTTGGCTTCAGTCACACACACACTTTCTATTGAAAGAATCCTCTCCAGTGCCTACTGCAAACTGAGATGTGGCCATGAGGGAAGTTGGTTTGAGAATGACACCAAAATCTGTATCCATGTGAGACAGTTGTCTGAGCTACAGCTGGGACTGATGTAGCCCAGCCTGAGCCAGACACCACATCTGAGCAGCTGTGCAGCTCCTGCTGCCCTGGAGGCAGCTCATTCACATGAGTTCTGCGGTGTCTGAACAGGGAACTGACTGAAGTAGGACTTTTTTTTTTTTTTCTCTGCTTGCAAGACTGTTTAACATTGTCTTGCTGGTGCTCAAGCTTTTCTTCCTGATCTGGAGGGCAATTAAGTTTTATTTTGTATTGAGGTCAAGCATGATTAGAAGCTGTTTGTGAGATAGTGAGGCAGGTGGGTGGGTGGTAGTACATCATCTGTACTTGAAATACCAGAATAATTTACAGATGTGCCTCTTGTAATTTGTTGGTGCCAAGTTCTTGTGCCCCAGGTGATTTCTGTATAATGCAAAACTTACCTGTCTCCAGTTGCAGTGAGTATCTCTCTTCACTCACTTGGGAATGAGATTTCTTGATTCTCATTCTTTTTCTGAGTTTCAGTGCAAGATACAAAAAGTGCCTCTACTGGCTGATATCCTAGGAGTTAAGGCAGCACTTAACTAGACAGTGGGAAATAAAAGTTTTTGAAATACCTCAGACTGAACTTGAGCCCAGGACTCCAACTTTATTAGCCTGAACATGTTAAGTCCTTAGCTAATAATAAATTAGCTGTGACTTTCCTGCCTTATGATTAAACTGAGATAGGTACAAGAACGTAAGGATGCAAGGATGGGGTTTGTCTGCAAAGCAGATGTGGAGTATAGTTCAGGCTGTTACTCCATGGCCATCAGTTTCTCTCTCAAGAAACTGTAACTCACCAATTTTCTGTGCAAAGAGAAAGCTTTTCTGCAAACTGCCGTGAAGTGTTCATGTAGTCAGTGACCCCAGCTGAGCTCAGAGGAGAAATGGTAACTCCTTACATCACTGCTATTGTTCTGCAAGCAAACATCTGGTTATACTCCCAGGAGCTGAGAATGTGCCCATTGGATCAGGCCCAATGAGGACTTAAACTGTACATGCTGAACAAGCTTAGTCATGAAAGAAGCACTAAGCTCTAGACGTTTCTTCAGAATAAAAATTTTTGCCAGGAGTTTATTGTTTGTTTTTTGAGACCACGCACTTGGACTGAGGTCTGTGTATTCTGTCAAGTCATTTTATGAATCCTTGCCTCTGTGGTTGGGTCAGCTCTTGAAAATGTCTAAGAAAAGAAAAATCTAAATGCTGTGTGCATCAGCCTGGATTTTTCACATTAAGTCAATTTCTCTGATAGATGAGTAATTCTTCTAAGCTGAAATAGATGATGCTGGAGTCTAAATCAAGGCTAACAACATTCAGTTAAATTGAATTACTGTAATCACATTATGCTGAAAATTAACTTTGAGTATGCAAATTCAGTACTCAACCCCCTTAAAGTTTCACCTGTGTGATTAGAGTACAAAAATGCATGAAGAATCTTCACACTGTTTTGTCTCTTGTATATTCATGTTTAATCCTCTGATATTTAAGTTCATTTCCATTTTATAAAAATGTTAAACATCAGCATGTTTAGTCTTTAAGTGAAAGTATTGGCATACGGTTAAAAAAAAAAGGAAAAAAGTTATATTTGTGTCAGTGTTCTGTATTTGTTAAAATAAGAAGTCATCAATGCACTCTGTTATGGGGCAGACAGCTCCAGAAGCAGAGGTCCGGAGGGAGGTTCAAGCCTGCAGGTGTACACAGATCCATAACCTCCTATGGCTTTTATTTTCAGTGCTACTCCAAAGATAATCTCTAAAGTAAGAGAGGATCATCAAGGACCTGATGAGAAAAGACACCTGCCTTTAGTACCCTTGAATGATTTGGAGCCTATTACTAATGTCCAGATCTGGTTAGCTGATGGGGAAAGGATAATTCAGAAATTCAATGTTTCTCATAGGTAAGGTTAATTTACCACTGTCATATTTATTTGCATCTGAATTATTTGTCCTGTGCCTGTACACATAAGTCTCTAATTTCTGTGAATAATCTTCTTCCTCAGTTCAGCTGTATCTAGAAAACCTCCTTTGAAATTTTGAGAAATCTTTCAGCTGACAAGAGAGGAGCATAAGAGGAATGTGAACTGATGTTAAAAGTCAGCTCATACTGAGCGCAAAGGAAAATCTGAGGAAACTGTAGGAGCTCTTTGTAACTTAGGGGAAGTTAAGGTGTACGTATTGCTCATTACTAGAGGAAATAGCTTTTAAGATGACAGACCTCTCACAAAATAACTACATGTGGAGCAAATGGCTTAGCAAAAAGCTTGCTAGTCATTGGGCCTAGACAGCACCACAGGTGGGAGTTGGAGAATGGGACTTACAGTTGAGCCAGAGAAACCCCTGGGGAGAGCTGGAGTGAGTGCACTGGGCAGGGAAGTTTATCCCCTGTATGTCAACGTGGACAGAATAGAATGCACACAGTGTGTTTAATTCTTAATTAATAAAATTTCTGATTCCCAAGAAGGCTTATAAATGGGGATAATGTGAGAAGGTGTCAGCACAGCACATGTATGCAGGAGCTTTGAGAAAGTAGGATTAACACTTCAAATTATAGATCTGCTGTCTCTAGAGTCCGTTCTCAAATCCAAATTTGAGAAATTACTCCAGTGCTGTACAGTCATGTCATGTGGAAAGGATATGTTACCTGTGCTTCTCTGTGAAGCAATTTAAAGGTATCACAGATTTAATACAGCCCAGGCTGCTGTCAGGATAAACTGTGTTTGTCTGTGGCTGGTCAGAAGGAAAGCTCAGCCATTGAAGGTTAATGACTGTAGTTTTTCCTTTGACTTGTACTAATTTATTATTGTTAGTGGCCTGAGATACGAACTGAAACAGTGTTGTGATGTCCTGCTGAAGGGTAAATTGCTATTTCAGTAAATACTTCATTGAAGGGCTTAATACCTTAATTATTCCAGGTCCCACACATTTGAGTATATTTAGAAGCTTTTTTTTGTCTTCATGGTAAATAACAGTTTAAGCAACTGTTAAGTGCTTTTGAGAGAAAAAAAACATCTGAGATAAGCAGAACATCCTTACTGGTGTCATGCTCTTTTTGAAGTAGTATGCAATAAATTTTCCATCATAACATATCCTCTTGCCACAAGAACAGCACATTTCTGCTGTGCAGTGTTTGTGTATGACTTGATAAGAACTAGAGGGAAATCCTTTTAGGGTACATATCCTTCAGCATGATGATTGCATACACAGCACTGCCTTCAGTGGACATGCAGAAGACAGTTAGCTATTTGTTAACTAAGGTATAGATTAAAAACACGTTGCACATATATTGCAGTGTCTGGGTAAATTGATGACTTTCAGCTTTTTGCAGCTAGAATGTGTATGTGCCACAGTAACTGCAAGTTACGACTTGATTGCTGATGAAATATCAGAGCAGAAGCACAAGAACCGTTTTAGTACTGCAGTGTGGGGAATTGAGACACAAGAGTGTAGAAACTAGGAGAGCAGAGCTGTAGGAATAGCACACAGAGCTGTGTCCTGGCTCAAGTTGTGTCCCATCTTGAGCACTTGTTCTGTTAGCGTGACCCTGGAGCATCACGTATGGAGCCTGGAAAGGACTTTGTTCACCCGGAAGCAGAGAGCTGCTAGCTTATTGCTCGAGTTGCTCTTGGAACACAATGAATTTTGATACAACACATGCAGACGCCTGTAAATGTCCAACCAAAAATTTAGTCCTGCTTAGAGCTTTTCAGGTTCTTGGCTTATAAGACCAAGCAGTGTCTCTGTATTTAGACCTGCGTGCACAGGAATCAGTGCTGGCCGTGTCTGTCCTGGTGTGGCTAAGGCATGAAAACTTGGGCAGCTGTGCTGCTGAGCTGTTAGGATGGCATTCCCCCAAGCCAGCCAGCACTTCCTCATTCGATACGTAATCATGGTTCAGATGTTAGGTCAGATCCTGGACCATTCCTAGGAGACAGTAAACATCCCCTGTGAATGAGAGAGAGGAAGGATGAGCCTAGGAATTCACCAGCAGCCAGACTGCCAGTTGGCCTCAGGACCAGAGAATGGACATTGACACTGTGTTTATTTTATTGATAGAGTTGTATCCTCTTTTTTCATTTTCTGATTAAATTGGGAAATCGTGATTCTTCCACAGCAAAACCTATGTCTTGCTCACTTGTTGCAAAGTTCTTCACACCTTAACAGACAGCTTGAATCTGTAATGAATTCACTGCTGCACTTGCTTTGGGAAGATGAGACTGTACTTAGACCTAGTTAATGTAGCATCTATCCAAAAAATTTTTGCAAATCTTTTTTCTTTATTATTATTATTACGGTTCCACTACATGAAACTACACACTGGAGCATCTTTATTCTAGCTCTTGGCTACAGAACACTCAGGTAAGAGCTCCACCAGCTGGTTAGGAAATGGTAGGTTTGTGTAGCTACCATCTGAGCCACAGTGGTGCATTTGAGTGCTCGGAATAAGATACTCACCCCTATTTCCTTAGAAGTACTCTCAGAGCATGCAAACCTTGGTCTTTGCCTCCCAAGTGGATCAGGCGTTTCAGGATTACCCCATCCATATTCCTCCAGTTCTCTGCTATCAGGCATTACCTGAAGTGATGTTTCATTTTCATCCTGTGGTGGCTGTGTGTTGTGCACATGTGTGGGGATTGCAGTGCCAAAACTCTAATGCCAAGTTTTCTTACTTTCTTCTCAGAATAAGCCATGTCAGAGACTTCATAACAAAGTATCAAGGATCTGAGGGAAGTGTTCCCTTCACACTGACGACTTCCCTGCCATTTCGAGAGCTGCAAGACGAGACACTCACAATAGAGGAAGCAAAGTTGCAAAATGCTGTTGTTGTTCAGAGACTTCGGAAAACAACTGAACCTTTCAGACTCCTAGTGATAAAAGCACCTGACAATGACTATAAAACTGCTGCTACACCTAATGGACAACTGAAGAATGAGCAAAAAAATGCTATCAATAGTACAAGATCGAATTAGCTTTTAACTGACCAAAAAATTATGCAGGGGGAACTAGGCAAAACCAAAAATGTAACCAGCAATATGTGGATGCCCTCACATCCTCATGCACTGTGCTCTTAGAGAGCAGAATGGGTGCTGTGCTGTCGTCTGCTATAATAGAAGTATTTCCAGTAAATTGGATGGTCAGAGCCTGGCTGTATAATGTAGCAAAGGTAACTGTACAGCAGATCATCCTTAGAATTTCCTTAGGTAAACAGCTTCTTAGTTATTTAATGAGTGGGTCTAGGTGGAACAGTTCTCTGAGACTTAATTACTACTGATAGCACCTTTTAGGGAAAAATAGTATTTATTTTTGCACTTTGGACTAAAGTGAAACATTTCACTTACATCGTGGTGTAAACTGCTGCAGTTTGCATTCTTCTCACAGTAACTCTTAGACAACTGATGCTGCAGGGAAGCTCACATTTGAACTCTAACTTGAAAATCTTCAGGATGTAACTTTTATCACAAGATCTGCAGTCTAATAATGTTCTGTCAAGTCTTCACATGGTGGTAGGTGCATGTGTGAGAGGATAGAAACGAGGTAGTCTGGTGCATACTGCATATGAAGTGCCTCAAAGTAAGCTCTGAAGGAATTGTTCTTACCAATGGTTGAAGTGGTTTCTGCTTCTTTTGGGCTGCTGCGGGTGTCTTGCAGATCAGGTGATGTTAAACTACCTAGCTCATTAGCATAGAGACCCACTTTTAGCTTTGTCACACACAAACTTCAGGTTTTCTAGCTTATCACCATGCAGGAATAGTGGCTTAGAGGGACACAGTTGGTTTTGTACTGTTTATTTGCCTCTGTCCTGACCTGCCCAGCTGATTGAGACACTCATTGCATGTGGTCAAGTTTCAAAGATGTTGAAAATCCTTACTTGAAAACTGAAATTTTTCTCTCCACTTCACCACCTTTCCACCCAAATCTTTTATTTTGCTATTCATGTACTCGAGGCATAAAGTTTGTAGCCAACTATTCCCTGTTTTGCTAAAAGAGAAAACATAAAGACTAAATATTTTGTACTGTGTTTACTAAGCATGTGGGTTTGTGAATGGAACTAAAGTCTCCAGGTGAGACAAATCCCAGGACCTCTGGTGGGTCCTGACTCATCTGTGCTACCTATGCCAAAGGATGGTGGTTGGGATTGCACTTCTTTTGTGTGTTTAAATGAAAGATGGGTTTGGGTTTTCCTGGTTTTGTTCTAAATAGAAAATTACTTCATTGGAGTGACTTGTATTCTAAAAAGGAGTGAGATTTCAAACTAGGGATGTACTTTCCTTCATTCCCGGGGTATAAAACTGGTTTGCTTCAGCACTTCTCACAGTATGTTTGAAAGTCAACCGCACAAATATCTATTCAGTGTCCTCAGAAAGCAAATCTCTGAAAACTATGCCGTTAACTCTTTCAGTGCTATAAACTTCCTGTACTACTGTGTCATTCAGGTTTATGTAGCAAGTGATTAGACAACTAAATTTTCTTTGCTCTTGCATGGACTGTATGAAAACCAAAAATAAATGTGCAGACAAATCCACCAGTAAAATTGAAAAGACAAACCACCTACAGACACACATCCAACCCTCAGTTCTCAGAGTTTCCTGAACACAGAATTTTATTAATCAGTGCTTTTTAATTTTTCTTAATGTAAAACGAAGTATGAGAAAACCACACATTGATTGTAAGCTTAGTTGTTCTTATCTAAAAGGTGCATGAAATGTCAGAGAAACAGTGTACTCTTCATGCATTTGCAGCACAGAAATTTGAAGAAATAACTAGTGTAAGATTGAAATTGAAGGGGGGAGTATCAAATTTTAAAGTAGGTAAATGCATTTTGCTTGCTATCCTTTGGAAGGAGCAGTAAGTATTTTGTATTTCCGTGTTGATTCATGTCTGCCACCAGCATTTTAAGAGATTGGACAGTTTGGTGCTTTACTGAAATCAACTGTCTGTACAGCTGTACAGCTTTGGTGTACTTGTGTGGATTTGCAGTTTGAAAGTGTCATGATCTTAATTACAAAATGAGAGCTAGTCTTTGAAAAGTCGAAAGTGATGCTAACCGCATGAATCCCATGCTAGATTAGAAAGTTTCTTTTAAAAAAAGGCAACGAATTGTGATTATATAACTTGTTTCCTAATTTGGAGAAAATCTGTGGAATGAATAGAGGTCTCTCCTAAATCTAATTGGTTTTGGTCAGTTTGTAAAGACTGATTAGCTACCTGTAGTGTCTCAACAGCCTAATCTCTTGCTCAGTGCTGTAGACAGCAATTGTGCATTGGTCAAACAACAGTAAAACTGGCTTGATCAATGCTAGAGTTTGTGAAACACACAAATACTGTCAGTTATTCATTGTTCCTTTACAAGCCTTTGCTATTTTGAGTAAAGCCTGTGCATTAACATAATTTACAGCAAAATTGAAATAGCCAGGAAAAGAACGGAAGAAAATGTTTTCTGTAGGTTCTCCCTTTGTGAAGAAACATGCAAATGCAGCTAACCAAGATGTAATGTGTTTTGAGGATGGGCTGTGAAGGTAAAATGAAGAACCTAAATGTAGAATTTGAATGTTAAATGCATACCTTGTCTCTAGCTTGGTACTGGGGAATCCATCTGTGTTTTGAAGCTCATCTGGCATCAACCTCAAGGAACCCCCTTGAAGCCTAAAAGCTCCAGAGAGCTTTCAACAAGGCTTGTTAAGGCTATAGTCTCAGTTTTGTGTTAAAGGTCTGGTTTTAAGAAAATTCTTTATGCCTTGTTCTTTCAGAATTTTGCAAATTTGCTTTAATTATTCTTGTCAAACAAGGCTGCACAGGATCTGAATGTCAGTACTTCATGGCATGGCTTGCAGTGGCTGCCCCGTACCGACCAGGTGACTCTGTTGGTAGCAGAGCTCTTTGAATCAGTTGAGCCACATCCCTGGGCCTAGAGATTAATCATCATCTCCCGGAGACAAGCAGGTCACAAGTCCTCCTGTTGGCTTCCTTAAGCCCTCTTCTCTCGGGCTGTCTCACTGTTGAAAGGATTCATACTTCAAAATGCAATTTTGTACTTCTTTCCTCTGATGCAGAGCATGCTTGCCAGAGCACTTTCCCAGGGGCAGGGTGGTGGTACAGGCTAGATAAGGGTGTTGGCTCGAGGGCAGCAGGATCACAGAATCAGTGAGGTTGGAAAAGACCTCTGCGATCATCGAGTCCAACCTCTGACCAAACCCCACCTTGTTAACCAGACCCTGGCACTGAGTGCCACATCCACTCTTTTCTTAAAACAGCTGGAGGGACGGTGACTCCACCGCCTCCCTGGGCAGCCCATGCCGGTATCTAATCACCCTTTCTGTGACGAAATTCTTGCTAATGGAAGAATTAGCAACCACTGTCCCCCGAGCGCGTCCCGGCTCATGGGCGGGTGTTGTGTGATCTCCGTCCAGCTGACAGAGGACAGCGTTGCTGTCCGGCGTGGTTCTGCATCCCTGTAACTCGGGAAACCGCGCATCACTTCAAAGGGGCAGAGCTGGCGGTTTTGGGCTGTGGATGGGAACAGCCCCGGCCCCCTCCGCCGCCGCAGCCCGTCTTTGAGCCCCGGACCCTGCGGGGCTATCGCCTACGGGAGCTGCCCCGCTCCTCTCCCCGCGGAGGTGCCGGGGAGGGACAGGGGACGCGGGGCGGGGGGGGCTCGGCGGGGCGAGGGATCCCCTCTCCCGGGCCGGGATGGCAGCGCCGGCGCCTTCGCCCCTCCAGGGCACTGGGAGAGGGCAGCGAGGACACCGCCCGCTCCCCCTCGGCCCCGCTCCGCCGCCCCGCCCCGGGCGCGCAGGTGTCGCACGGGGTGGGATGTCCGCCGTGCCATGGCGGGGGCTGCGAGGGACACCCCGGCGGGCGAGCAGGAGGTACGGGGCTGCGGGGAGCAGGGCGGCCGTCGGGGGGCTGGGGGAGCCCCTCGGGACACAGCCCGGGGCGAGAGGGGTGTCCCGCCACGCCGGTGTTCCTCTCCCATCGCGGGCACTCGGGGGTCGGGGCAGCCCGGACTCGCTGCCGCCCGGGTCTCTGCGGGGCTTCGTGCGCGGCCTCAGCGAGTACCTGCAGTAGCCCTTCGACCCTTCCCGYCGCCCCTGCGCGCTCGCCGGGCAGTTTTCCCTGGAATGCGCTGCACGGGATTTACTGACCGCTGCGGTGCGAGGGAAAAGCGCCTTCGCTTTCCCCCTCGTCTCCCCTCCGGGGTTGCCTCCCGGACCGAGGCAGGTGGGATGCGGGAGGCAGGAGCTGTTCGCTCCCCCGAGAAGCCTCAGCAGCTCCCGACTGCCAGGTGTGTGTTGTGAGCAAGGGTGTCTCATGCTGCCTCTTCAGACTCGGTAGGAGCGGGAGGCAGGTGAGAGGTGAGCGAGGACTCCCCCTCTCCATGGCTCTTGAGGGAACACCAGGTRAAACTGGGAAGGGACAGCTTCCAAAGAGAGGGGCCGAGGTAGCCTTCCACAATATGTTGGGGTGCATTCAAGCCATGGAGCTCATCAAACACTGGGCATGTGCTGCTTGGGCTTGAATTTTTGTGTTTGAAAACATCTGGGTGAATTCATGGCGTAAGTCTGAAGATTTTGCACGGAGAAACACCATCTTTATCTCACAGAATCCCTCAGCACTACATTGCCAGCAGCTGCAAGAATGTCCTGGGAAAGTATCACTGTACCCCCCCTTTCTTTGGGTGTCTGCACACAAGCCGTGGTCCTGTTTTCTTCCACTCAAGGGTGGGCTGATGTCACTAAGAAACCTCAAAACAGTCCTCGAGATGCTTGGTGTGAGGGACCTGGGATGCCACCCATCACTGTCACACTCGTGCTTTCAAGAGGCATTTGTTTGGTCACTCACAGAACAGAAACATTATGTGTTAATTCTATGTTGAGAGAAAAGCTGACTCAAAAGCCCATCCTCGCTAGCTGCATTTCATTGTTTCTCAGATAAACCTAGACTAGCATTTATCTTTGAGTCACAGGTTTCGCTCTCGGTTCTTACTGCTTTTAAATTACTTGTTGGTTCAGTTCTGGACTCGACTGATAACAAATAGCTTAGGACAAAACGTGGCTGCTCCATCTGCCCATAACACAGTTGTAGAGTTGTTTTCAATGTGCTTAAATACTTTCTTTAGAAATAAGATGGTCTGCTATAAACACTGTATTCAATTTCTGTTCTGTTGGGGAAGGGAAAATTTACAAGTATGGTTTTAACTTACATGAGAATTAAAAATAAAGGAACTACAGTGTAGGAGAAGCATTAATTTTCCATAACAATGTTTAAGATTTCTATTTAAGGAGCAAAATCAAATCTCTCAGCTATTATGCTTTCTTGGTTTGCCTTGAAACACAATTAAATTTGATGGGAGCATGTATAAGTGCAAAATTGTCAAGTTAATCTGAGAACAAAAAAAAATGTGTAACTTTGTTTGRCCTTCCTTCCTCTTACCTCTCATGCCGTGGTCTTGCATTTCACCTAAAGCTTGTAGAAGCAATTTTATGTTGACATTCAATTACACCACAGGGGTCTCAAAACAAAATTTTCATTGTACGTTTATGTTTCGTTACTTATTTGACCACTGCCTACACATTCAGATCCCTAGTGATTTGTGAAGTACTTTCAGCTTGCTCACAAGCCTGCACAGGTGAAAAAGCTTTCACTGGATTTGACAGGAATCAAGCATTTTGTGTTGCTTGAGGAAGCAATGCAGCAGGGACAYCCTGCCCTCAGAGGAAAGCCCTGTGAGCTGCTGATAGCCAGGGCTCTGCCGTTGGTCACACAGCCCTGCAGTGTTATCCTTCCYGAGACAGTTTCTGTCAGCATTTATTAACAATATCATGCAAACCCAACCAAGGCTGGAGAACTTGCTCCTCTAGATCCTGTAACAGACAACTCCCCCATGCATCTTCTGTGCTCTTAAACATAGGAAGTGAGAGAGAAGGAAATGTTTCAGCCTTAATGGTGCAGAGTCCTACCTTCCTTTTACCATTGTCCATTGGGTACTGAGGCAGAAAGTGTGGTCATTACCACATAAATTCTGCATGGAGAGGCAAAAATCTGTTATGGGCTACTTTTTTTGGAAAGAGACACCAGAATGTAGAGTCTGAGGGATTGCTTCTCAGTTAGAAGCTCAGGGACACTCAATGAAATCACCAGGCAGCAGATCTGCAGTGACAGCGGCATTTCCTTTCGCAGTACGTCATTCGCTTGTAGAACTGCTGTGGTGTTCATGGCTTCATGTACAAATGAGTTCCAAAAGCAATTAGACAAAATAAAAGGAAAACAGGTATGAAACAGCGGTCAGGATGTAACCTACCTTTCAGGAAGTTCATGAACTGCAGATTCCCTGTGTTTCTGTGGGTGACCGAACAGGACACCTCTATAAGTCACGTCTATCTGACAGCTTGTTTTATTCTGAAAATAACATTCATAACCAAAATTTAATTAAAACTTAACTACTGCTGTGACCAAAGTATTAACTTTGTTTCAAGGTGATCTGGGAGCACAGTTCGGAAAGTAGTTGAGCAGCATTCTGGGGTGTGTGGAATTGCAGTCAGACTTCATAAAAAGTGTACTAAGATTGTAAATTTTCTAACCATGAAGCTGCTGTAAAGACAGGAGTACTGCCTGCAGCCTGTAAGTTTAGATCTTGGTTGGCCATTTTGTGTACCACAGCTTTAATTAGATAAATTCTTAAGAACTTGACTTTGTGTTCTAAAAACATTTTGAAATCTTCTATATTAAATAGAGGAATCTACTTTTTCTGTGTTATCATGGCTTTAGCTATTGAAAGGACAAGGGGCAATGGTTTTAAAGTGAAAGAGTCACGTAAGAAATAGATTCTTTACTGTGAGGGTGTTGTGGCACTGGCACTGGTTTCCCAGAGAAGCTGTGGATGTCCCATCCTTGGAAGTGTCCAAGGCCAGGTTGGATGGGGCTTGGAGCAACCTGGGATAGTGGAAGGTGTCCCTGCCCATGGGAGGGCATGTCCCTGCCCATTCATTGGACTTTAAAATCCCTTCCAACCTAAACCATTCTTTGAATCTATGGCAATTGCTAGCAAAAATAAATGTGAAACCAGCATTATGGATCTAAAAGTTTTTTTCTGGTTTTGAGGTTGAAATTGGATACAGGATTTGCGTAGAAGTGGTCTATGTCTCTTGATTTCAGCTGAAAGTCATCTTGCCAATGCTTGGAGATCAGAAGGGGAGGTGTCAAAGGAAAGTAAACTTCTAAAGTAATTTAATTTGTGGAAGATGGAGGAGAGGCTAGGAAAAGGGAATGATTAAAAAATAGAAAAGTGAGATAAAGTTTTGATGTACATAGTCCCTGGAGCAAAGCTCAAGGGGACTGCAATGGGTCAAGCTACCAAACTCTTGTGGATCCCACAAGTTTAGTAAAGCTCATATTTAATAGGACTTATGTATGGAAAATGGAGAGTTACTTTGTACAGAAAATTTGCATATAGTCTGTTGTGTTTACAATCTCTTGTCAAATTAAATAGTATATTGTTACGATGAAGTCTGTCTTGTGACTGTTTATCACTCTTTTTTTTTCCCTGGAAAGAAGAAAATTGCCAATGCAGAGTAAAGTCAGGCCTGCTGTGATAACATTTTGCAGCTCATGTCCTGACAGTGTCCACTTTCCTTGGGCGTAGCAAAGGGATCCCATCCTGTCTTTTTCTGGGAAAACACAAAAAGGAAAGAGTCCTGATACTTGTGCTTGTTTGTTCACACCCACTCAGATAAAACAGTTCAAAGGAAAATGTTTAGATGATGAAAGGCTCTGCCTAGAAGTCTAAAACTTCTCAAAATTGTTAGGGAGTAAAGATGATGGGTTAGTAAATCTAAAAATGTTCAAAAATTAGGTAAGGTGTCAGAATATCATCATTGTGGTGGATTTCATTTGCATAGCTGTATTTTTATCCTGATCTAACATAACAATTAAGGGCTGGTGTAGTTGGTTTAGAGAGAAGGCAGACCCAGGATTAATATTGTTGCTACTCTTCATGTTTCCTGGCTCCTGCTGATAGCAAATTTTAAAGAGGGACAGAAAGCCTAAAAGTCAAAATTTGAGTTGGATGTGTTGTCCCACTGAGAGAAATACAAGATTAAAGAAGGCATTTTCTTCCTTTATTTCGAATTTTATGTCATGAAATTAAATCTTAAGATATATTTTTAAAGGCTTTTCAGTATTATGGAACTTCTACTACTGGAAAAAACAGTTTTCTTCATTAGAATTTCTATTAGAAACTGTGCAATTTTTTTGTATTTTAATTATTGGTATGAAACCTTATTGTCAATATTTATTCTTATTTGGCAATTATATTAGAGGATATTCTTGGATGCTTACGGTACTTTTCAAACATCAAAAGGAAAATGAGAAAACACAATTTTGCAAAAATTTTTAAATACACTTTGAGTGATTTTCTAAAGAAGACTTGGGCCCAAAATCACTTTCCATCACTTTCCAACTTTCCCAAAGATATAGAGAAGAAGTCAAGTCAAAAGGAAGATGTGCAAAGTCAAGTGACTCTGCCAGTGTCACACCAGCATTTTGTGACAAAGGAAGGAATGGAACACAAATGTTTGGGATCTGCTTGCTCTGCATTTAACTGTGGAACTTGCTTTTTGTGAAGGTTTTTTTATTACTGTGGTATGAGAGTGTATATAAATTATTATTGCCTGAAAGATTAATATAAGAAATACTTTAAAAAAAAAACAAACACTTTTCAACCTTAAAATAATTAATCAAATGTTCAAAGACCAAACTAAGCTCAGAAAATAATGTAACACTTCTCTGCTGCTTCTTGCTTGTTTGAAGACTTGTTTCCTTTTAATGGCTTGTGAGAAGAAGGTAGGTAAGCCTGAGGGTCATCATAATTCACTTTCAGGAACACTGTAATCTGTTTTCAGGGGCTGAATTAGAGAATAAACCCATTAAAAATCAAAGTAATGAGCACCCAAATGCCTGCTGATGATAGGAGTTGAGGGCATATGGATTTATTAGTGGAATGGCTGTGAAGCAAAACATTAAAGTGGTGTTAACTATAGACTTTACCCTTATCACTTGTGTAGCTTTCAACTTGTGTGCCTTGGTTTACTCATGGTTTGTTCTGCTCCCTCTTGCACAGGAGTACAGGCTCTCAACGTGCAGCAAATTGTGCTATGCCATAGGAGGTGCCCCAAACCAAGTGGCAGGGAGTGCTGCTTCTTTCTTCCTGCAGATCTACCTGCTAGACATAGCCCATGTAAGTAGCACAAGAAACTACAGACTGCAGACTTAACTCTGATATTGTCAACCATGTCCCTGGAATGCTAAAAAGCGAATTAGCCTATAAATATTTTATATTGTCTTGTTATCATGGCCTCTAGGTGTTCAGCATCCTGAAAACGGCATAAACTTGTACAGAAATTTTTTTTTTCTTCCACTAGTTTCCTTGAAGTGGCTGTTGTTCCCTTTTAGTTTGGGATCATTATAGAACTTTAGGTGCTGTAGAGCTCACACACTTGTAGGCACAAGGAAAAGCAGTTCTCATTGTCAAGAGTCAGAGAGTGTAAGATATGAGACATCTGAAACACTAATAGCATCATGTTGAGGTTGTGAAGTTTTGTTCATTTGGTTTAGTTAAAAATCACTGCAGTTACATCCAATAGTCAACATAATTTCACAAAAGTTTTATTTGGTTTGTCTAAGGTACTTTTGTGGCAAAGAAAGCTGAGTTATCCTTCCTGAAGGTTCTTTGCTTCCAGTCTGGTGCAGAAGCAGACCTGGTGAAACAAAGCAGTAGGAGTCATCCCATTCATCTGACTTTCAGCTGCTCCAGCTAGATTTCAGGGCAGCAGAGGAACAAAGAAAATCAATCCCTAAGCCATTTTTACTGTTTTGTATTGTCTTGTATGCATGCATGGTAACTGGGTGGGATGGATAAAGTATTAGGATAGAAAAAATGATTTTAGGGAGTTGAGGCCAAATTGCAGGAACTGTGAGAACAGCTGTAGCTGAAACTGCATGAGGGACTACAGCGCTGATGACTGTTTCTCTTTGCTGGAAAGAACAGGAGGTTCTGGGTCAGATATCGTTACCCATTTGCTGTTTAAGATGTCTAAAGACAGGATATTATGACTGGAGGTGTCCAGAAGTTTGGGTTTATATAGGTTTTCCTATAAAAGTCTGGTACTAAAAGCTGAGTTGTGACTTACTTAATAAAATTTGCAACACAAGAAGATGGGCATGTACAACTGAGATCATCTTGAGTGTCTTGTTGAGATCAAAGTCACAAGATCTAGAAAAGGGGCCAGTTTTGGACAGCAGTGTCAAAGATGTCAAGTGGATGCTGTGGAATTTGAGGAGGTGGAGGTGGAACGAGGAGCTTGCGGGTACAGCAGGGAAGTGGAGATGCTACTCTGACTAAAGCTGTTCCCCACTTACATCAAGGATGGCAATACAAGCCATTAGAGATGATGAAGCATGAACTGAATGAGAAAGACTCTAACACCATTTTCCCAGGGTTCTTATAAATATGGCAATTCCCCCATTCTCTGCTTATCACAGAGATTGAAAATGCTCAAAGCAAGGGACTGTTCCTTTGTGTGTTTGTGTACAGTGTCCAGGAAGCTGGGGTCCCTGCATCTTTGGGCTCTTCCTAAATAAATGACATCATAATAATTATTTCATTAACAAGCTACTACTGAAACCAAATAATTTTGCTTAATGTTTGTAATGATATACTTACACTTTCATAAGGGGCTTAATTATTTGTTCCCTGATGGTTTAGTTTGTTCTCTGAAGTAATCCTGCAGGGATAGGATTTATTTCAAGGCCTGATAAATAGGTCTGAAACCCTGTGGTTTTTCCCACGCATTTTCAGGGGAGAGAATGTAATTTTATAGTCACTACCTGGATTTAATTCTTGCCCACTTAGAGGGCAGAACTGTTTTAGCTTCTTGAGAGATTGTGAAACTCTCTAAGTGTAATCTTTCATACAGAATCTGGATTTTTTTTGAAGAAAATTATATTTTTATTTATTTTCTGTAGCTTACACTTTTCCAGTTTGAATTCAATGTCCCACCTAAATTACCTGTATAGACTACAGACATAAATGTAACTCCAAACTACACAGGATTCTTGAGTCAAATTATTAGGGAACACCAAAATTCTCTGACAAAAGGATCCTGGTCTTTATTCCTTTCAAGATGTGTGAATTTAGCATATTTTATCTTGTATTTTATTAACACTGAGAAGTTTCTGGCATTGCTGCTGATAGACCCTGTCTAGATTTAGGAGATAGGAAAATGCAGCCAAGGAACCACACCAATGAGGAAGACAGGGTGACTGCACAGACTCCACTTCTAACATAAAAGAGATTTGCTTTTACCTCAAAGCTTTCTTCCACCTCTGTGTATCTAATATTCACTTCCTTTCTGTCTGTTCAAGTTACCTGAACAAAATACTAATGTGGAACTCACCTAATTTGTAGTTTTGTGTTCCTGTGTCCCTCATAACTGCGGTTTTTCAACCCCTCTATCTTTCTGACTGCTATTTTGTGCTTATTTTAGCTACCCTGTCTCTTGAGGAGCAGTGGTGACCTCTGGGCAGTTTTGGTCCAGCCCCCACAGCAAGTCTGCCTCAGGGCTGGTGGACTACTTGCCACCCTGGCTGTGGGAGGGCACGAGTCAGCAAAGGTGGGTGAGGTGAACATCAGCTAACTGCTGTGGGACACAGCGCGATGGTCATCCCACCATTGTCCCACCATCCAGCAACGGAATGCTCGGAGAGCCACTGCTGTTATCTGCTGGATACTACCATTCCCAATCCTTCCCTCTTCACAAGCTTTCTAGGGTGGGGTATGTATCTCAGAGCTGGTGGTGACAGGAGGATTGGCTGCCATTGCAGTTTCAACTAATTCGGGCTAAAATGTAACAGCTGTGATGACACAACTCTGTAGCACCTGCCTTTTACAAAGGTCATCCAGGACATCCAGAGACCACAGTTTCCTTCCTTCACCTCTGAGAAACACCTGCAGCAAATTCTGCAGGTAGGGGACCTGCATTAGCTGAAGCCCAGGTGATGCTGCCTGGGAGACAATAAACTGTGCAGAAGAGCAGGGGATACCTGCTGAAGCTCGATGTTGTATCAGCTGCATTTCCCAGGCCTTTGGAGCACTGGTATGATGAAGCAAGAGATGAAGGGATCTTGTCTGCTGTTACCCTTTAAACCACATAGGCTGTCTCAGCAGGCTCTCTCAATAATTGATGTGAGGAACATTCATATTTATACATGTTTCCATGACTTTTTTTTCAGGACTATAGTTACAATGACAGGAACTGAGCACTTGGAAGAGAAGCCACCTTTTTTAACCATTGTGTGATGGGAATTCCTAAGCTCTGTACACATATATGTGAAAAAATAGTTTTTCACATTATGCGTTGCCTGTGATAAACTGTATTTCTGTACAGGCACTTAAGTGTGGTCCTCCTGGGTTAATTTCAGAGGTTTCTCTACTTGACCATTTTATTCTTATGTAATCCATGAACATTTTTCAAGTGAGATGTGCTGGCAACTTTGATTTGAACAGATGTGCCTTACGCAACTCAGTTGTCACCGTGCAGTCCCGGGTGGATAAAGTCTGTTGTGCAACAATCTCTTCCTCGTGCCACCAGTTGGCAGCCTTGTTGCTAATCTCAGGAGATGGAAAAACATCAGTGCATGTAAACAGCCCCCTCTACCATTTTCTAGAACAGGTCAAGATAAAGATATGGGGAGATGGAGATGCGTGGGGAAAAAGCAAGAGGGTAATTACAGAGGGACGCTGTCAGATTGTATGACTAAAACAAGGACTTTGCTATTTGACTGTCTGATTCATTTTCCTCATTCTAAACACATTCAGGATCTTTCCTTCCTTGCATTTTCCCCCTGTAATCCCTTCATTCACAGTGCCTATCTCAATGTCTCATTTGTTTGCTATGGGTAACCAATAGGAATTTCTATGACAGCAGCAGACGTTTTGTAAATGAACTATCATTATTCTTTAAAACACTGAGGTGTTTTTTTCTGGAAAGTTGCTTTATGCTGTTTCATTGTACTGTGAAACAATGGATCTTGTTTACTGTATTCTGTCTGTACTTTCAGATTACTCCATTTCATGCCTCTTTGGTGCTGTTCGTTGGCAAAGCTTCAGGTGCATTTACTGATCCTGTGGCTGGGTTTTTTATTAGCAAAAGTAGATGGACAAAAATCGGCCGGCTCATGCCTTGGTAAGTATAAATGTGTACATATATTTACATATATATATATATGCAAATATTGAGTGTTGTGACACCATGGCACTGAAGGGCTCAGCAACCAGCACAGCACTGTGTTAGGTTCTTCTTACAGGTCTCATTGTGGTCCTGCTTCTCTTACATCCCATAGTCAGAACAGTTAATTAAAAAATCACCATGACTTTTATAAGGAATGAGATGCTGTGAGGTTTTAATTTTTTCCTAAAGGAAGAGTGTGATGTTTCACTGTGACATCTTCCCCTCGTGCATGTGCTGTCCATGTGCTCTAAGGAGAGGTTAAAACCATGAATACTGCATGTATAATAAGGAGATTGACAAGTGTGAAGCAGGAAAAATTGGAAAAGATTGGTCTATGCTAGTGGAACTCAAGCTCGTCTATGCCACAGGGCACATATTTGTAGGGTTTTTTTAATATTTGGAAGTCTTCCGTCTCCAAGGGGAGACTGACTAGTTTGTGAAATTGAGACTCTTTCATCACTCTTTATCTCATACATTACAGGGAGGTATTGTAAGATATTTTGAATTAATTGTGAATTTTGTGTTATTGTAACCCACAAACTTGATTCACAACAAAAATCTAAGAGTAAATGTAGTATCCTGAGCAAGGAAGTTGAAATTTCAGGGAAAATAAGCCCAGTTTTTTAGCTGGTTGTTCTCTCACTGTTGTGTGGTTTTACGGCTACAGAAACTTGTCCATGGGCAATTTATATCTAACAAAATGGAGAAGGCAAGTACATGTTGGAAAAAGGCTGACATCAGCTGCTCAATAGGAACAGGGACTTCAGGCTGAAGTTAAGCTTTTTGTCAACTCTCATGGGAAAAGAGGAGCTTGCTGCTGTTCCTCTTTTCAGGATTTGGTTGCAGGCCAGGTAAATGGTGTGGTTTTTAATGACCACTGAATTAACCAAGTAAGAAAGAAAATAATGACATTTTTATACAAACGCCATTAGAAGTATTCTGATGCTTTTTAAGTTCTCTGAAAATGCAGCAAGTGCTTGTGTTTATTGTTAGTGTTAAATCGATGTTAGAACGACTCCTGTCCTAGCAGAAGCATGAACTTATGAGCCCTTTTCACTGAAAACTAGCTACAGCACGTCTTGCACTTCTTACAGGAAAAGTGCTTATCTAACCCCACGTTTCATCAAACAGCTGCTTTCTTTACAGGAGTATTTTGTCTGGGTTTTTTGGTAATGCTAATATTTTCATGGGAATTTTGTTCCTACACTTTGAAAGTCAGACCATTTTTAAACAAAACAAAAAATAGGGCTTCCCTTAGCTTAAAAATTCTTTAGTATTTTGAAGTTTTTCTGACTTCTTAATAATCTAGAGTGAAGCAATGGAATTTTTTCAGTCAGAAAAGCTTGCCAGCAAAGCAAGAACATTAGTAAGGAAGGTGAATGTTTAACTATCGCTTAATACTGTCCTCAATATAATACAGTCATCAATCACTTATTTAATGGGTTTAAAAGGCAGAAGCACACATTGACTTGAAATACTGGCCGAACATTTTGTCAAAAGAGATAATAGTAGACAATCAGATATTCAGCAAGGCTCTGAAAACTCCCTGGCATTAAAGAGGAAAGCAAAATGTGGGAAGAGGATGAAAGGGGAATACAATACTAAGAAGGTTGTTGCTAAAGAGTTGCATGAAAAAGTAACTGAGAAGATATTTAGTGTGGTGACTCTGCCTGGACACCATCTGGAAGAGCTGACACTTTTGGAGAGGAAGGTAGATTCCCTGAGATGTGTTAGGATTTTACCCTTGTTTATGTTTTCCATTGCTGACCATCTGTGGGTGAACTGTGGCCTGGGGACCAGAGGGACAGAGAATACCAGAACCTGGCACTTTCCTGGTAAATATTCAGCTCCCAGTGATGCTGTCCATCCCAAAGAGCAGTGTGGGAAAGCCATTGTTTTACTAAACTATTTACCCACATTACTCTTTTGTATTCCAGGTTTTCAGTTCACGATTGCAAAATAATCAGCTGACCCCCAATGTCAGTAGTGCTGTTGTGAAGGGATTAATCTGTTTTCTCTTTTATGTGTTTGGAAATTTTTTGTTAGGATATTGGTCATCTAAATACATTGTTTAATGCCTGATTTACAAGAATACAGGACAGCCCTGATGCTGCTGCAGCTCAGACTTTTAGGAAATACTAGCATCTGACCAATTCTGTATCATAGAATTTGATAAGTGGTATTTGCCTGAATACGTTTTAGATTAATCAGACTCCATTAATTACTGGCTAACGGCAATGTCTGGAATTTAAGTTTCTGTGGTTCTTTTTTTAAAGCCACCTTCTTCACCAGAAGATGATCCTTGTGTGTTTAAAGTGATTAGGAGTTAAATGGAGCAAATTATCATATACCCAAGTAGATACAATGTAGAAGCTTTCCTAGTGGGCTGTCTGTTGTCTTTTATGCTTTTTTTAGTGTTTTTAAATGTATCAACATATTTGTACTTGCATGAAGTAGCAGTGAAGAGACTGATTTCAGAGGCAAACCAAATGCATTAAAATTAGAAGAGGGAATCTTGGTAATAAACTCATAAAAATTGCTGGAGTATGCAAAGGCATGATGGGAGAGCTTAGTTTTCAGTGATTCTTTCTGATAAATGTGTAATCTGAGACATGCCAAGGAATGGCAATAGAGGTGTGCTGTTACAGTGCGTGTGCAAGGAAATTGTGTCTTCTGAGTGGGATATAATTTGAGTGTAGCTCTTTTCTTCCATATTTGCTGGGTTTTTTCCATTTTATGGAAGTACTTCTACACATTTTATATTAATTTGTGTATTTAATGCATACTAACTTTTAATACTTAAAAGCATGGCATTAGAGTAGTTAGAAAAACTGCACATAAAATAAATTGTATTATATTGATTATTAGCAAGAAAATTCAATGTGCTTTACTATCATTACGTTAAGATGATTGATATGTCTTAATCTTCTTTTCAGGGTGCTGGCATGTACACCCTTCACAATAATGTCCTACTTTTTTATGTGGTACCTGCCTCCGTTTGTATCAGGAAGAGTTGCATGGTACCTGACTTTCTACTGCCTTTTCCAGTCACTGACCACAGTAAGATTACAGATCATGATGTTCTCAGCAGTAACTTGCTTGTTGTCTGTCTATATTAATGCATTCTTATTTAGTAAACTTGACTTCACATTTTACTTCAAATTCTGGTGAGCTTAAGGGATAGTCAGATGTCCTTTTGTCAAACTCTCTGCTGGTTGATGGTTTCTGCCAATGCTTTCTCTGGCAAATGAGCTGCTAATTCAGCCAGGTTACCCCCAGTCACTTTAATTGGCAGTGCCCTCAATTCGTTCTTGTATAGATGATCATTATAGATTATATGTTGTTGTATAGGTTCCTGATTCCAGTTAGCCATTTAACTTCTTACAACTTCTGTTCTGCAGTTTAGGAGTTCCGTATTTCTCCATTAAGCTTGAATATTTCCCTAGGTCCTTTGTTTCCCCTGTAGAAAGATGGTCCAGAAGACATTCATTATGGTCTTAAATATTTTTTCCCTCTTTCTTTTGTAAGAGAAACACAAGTTTTCCATGGCACAGCTTTGGAAGTGTATACACTTGCCATGTTTGATGGAAGTGAACAGAAGTG